>OZ020482.1:42639064-43239064 GCA_963971345.1 Andrena flavipes
TATTTCAGTATCCAATCTGTCTTGAAGGGAATCGGGCTAAATGAATGCTAATGAAAGAAATAGAGAAAAAAATGAAAACAAAAATGATATTAAGAGAGAGACGTATAACGTTAGACGGCATTCGAGATTGCGACGAGAAGGTACACATATTTACAGTGAACACAAACCGATGATCCGTTTTTCTTTTTTTGTTTCTGTTCTTTGATTTTTTTTTCTTTACTATTTTTTTTATAGACCATAGGATTAATGTGATATACAGATTGGGAACTGCGAAAGGGACATTCTCATATACCCATGCTTGTTATATTTTTGCTGGATTTATTCACTGTTACATTATTATTTTTTCCCCTCTTTTATTCTCTTGAGATCTGTGGGGGCTTGTGTTTGTAAATATCGCTGCTTGCCAATGTATTTACGTATACATATGCACACCCGTATGTATATACGTATATATCATACATTCTCTCTCTGTAATCGACGAGAGGTAATCGTGTCTCGTGTATTGTCGCAAAGAGAAATAGTGTTGTAAAGTTTCTATTATTTTTTTTCCAACACTTCTTCACAGAGCCTACCCTACTATTTCCGTATCGTCGGATACGAAAAAGCATGTGGTTTATGTTATTTGTGAGAAAGTTTCTTTTCACAGTTCTTATATATGCTTTTTTTTCTTTTTTTTCCTGTCCCACCACCCGTCGATCCACCGACCACCGTCACACCGCCACCGTCCACCGTCACAACACACGACTCTCTCTCCAACAAACGGGGAAAACAAAAATACCAAAAAAAAAAAAACTGACTGGGGGTTTAGAACGCGAATGCACCAGCGACCCAGAGTGCCCGAACGAAAAGGCGTGCATAAATCTGCAGTGCGTGGACCCCTGCGGTCTCCGTGGCGCCTGCGGCATCAACGCGCTGTGCCGTGTGGTTCTGCACAAGCCACGTTGCTCCTGTCCCCAGTGCTACATCGGCATGCCCCGCACCGCCTGTCATCCAGATCCTAAATGCGACACGCTGAATCCCCGACCCGTGCTGAGCATCGGCTGCTCCTCCGACCACGACTGCCCGGAGAGCCTGTCGTGTCACACTCGGACCGGCGAGTGCCGGGATCCCTGTCTCAACTCCCGTTTCGCGTGCGACGTGAACAAGAGGTGCCAGGTGCGGAACCACAGGCCCACCTGCGTGTGCAAGTACGGGTTCGTGGTGAACGAGGTCGGCGAGCTGACCTGCGCCCCGGATACCTTGACCTGCGCCAGGGACTTCGATTGCCCGTCGAACGCCGCGTGCGTGAACGGGAAATGTCAGAACCCGTGTAACGTTCTAAAGAGAAACCGTCCATGCCCGGCCGATAAAACCTGCGACGTCCTGGACCACCGTCCCGTCTGCATATGCACACAGAACTGCAATCCCTCCCTCTCCATTTGCCTGCGAGACAGTGGCTGCTCCCCAGACTTGGCGTGCCGCAACTATCGCTGCGTGGACCCATGCAGAAACTCCACCTGTCCGGCTGATGCCCCCTGTTACGTGGAGGAGCACAAGCCTATCTGCAAGTTCTGTCCCCCCGGCTTTGTGCCAGATACTAAATACGGATGCATGGAAGGTAAACACCATTTCTCACCACCTATCTCTCGCTCTCTATACTTTTCGTCTTTTCTTTCCACTCTGTCTACTATCTTTACTCTCTCTTCTTCTGTTCTATTCTGTCTCTCACTCTTCTACTTTCACCGTTCAACCGATCTAGCCGATCTAGCACCGACGCTCCACGAAAATATCCGTCGCACGGATCTGTCTAGGGCTGTTTACGCACTTTTTAGGCCTCACACTAGGACATACCAGTTGCTACTCTTTCCAGGTTTCCGACACCGTTCAGACAGCGGAACCGTGCCGTTTACGGAACTGAGAATTGTTGCCACAGAAATCTCACAATGAGTTCTTAACCGTTTGTCGTTGCTCATCGACGTTCATTGTTACGTGCAATTACGAAAGCGCTTCCGTTGTCTGAACGACAGAAAGTTTCAGGTTCCATAGCCACAAATACAACTCTTGTCCCACCCCAGAATACCTATGTACTCCCAGCTCTACTCTGCCAACGTCCTGTTCAAGGATTATTTTCTCCGTTACATCTGTCTCTGTAAAGATCTAATTTAATCACATACTTCCAAGCAGACCTAGCTTACCCTGTTGTTGCCCGAGCATGCTGACTGACTCGAACTTAATTCTGTAGATCACTTGGAGTAAACCTTGTACGAATGCGTAGTGCCATAGTCTAATGAGAGAGCGCTTGAATGTTGTTTTTTTCCAGCTTCTTTATTTATGCCCCCGATCTCTGTACGATCGCTGTGCGTTATATATTTGTATATTGTATCTGCAGCAGTTCTCCAGCATACGACCAACTATTTCTGCGAGTCCAATGACGATTGCAGGGACACAGACGCCTGTGTCGAAGGATCCTGCGTTGATCCTTGCGTCGATCGATGTCGATCGCCGGATCGGTGTCGGGTTAAAGCACACAGGCCTGTTTGTGGCTGCGACGACGACGATGATCGTTGCGTAAATTCTAGCACCGCTACACAGGAGACTCATGAAACGACTACACTTTCGATTACCACCACACAGTCCAGCAACTTAGAATATACTGTTTCTACTGGTGACGAGGGAGTCTCAACTGTTTCTTATTCCGATGGAAGTAAACTACCTTCGAGTGAATTGGCTACTGAGTTCCCTGGAACTTCTGAGTCAGCGATTACAGAATCGAGGACCATAGAATATACTGTTTCGACTTTCAACGAGGAGATTTCGACAGCTTCTTATACTGGTGGGAGTACAGTATCTCCGAGTGAATTAAGTACTGAATCCTCTGCAACTTCTGAGTCAACGACTACAGAGTCGAGTACCTTAGAATATACTGCTTCCACTTTCAATAAGCAAATTTCAACAGCTTCTTACACTAGTGGGAGTACAGTATCTCCGAGTGAATTAAGTACTGAGTCCTCTGCAACTTCTGAGTCCTTTGGAACTTCTACTGAGTCCTCTGCAATTTCAGAGTCAACTACTACAGAATCGAGTGCCTTAGAATCTACCACTTCCACTTTCAACCAGGAAATCTCAACAGCTTCCTACTCAGGTCAGAGTACCGTATCCTGGAGTGAACTGTTCACAGAGCCCACCGAAGCCCCAGTTATTGAAGAAAGTACTTCTTCCGCGGAAAACACATCGATTTTGTTGACAATGGCTACCGAGTCTTTTGAAAATGTGACGGTGTCAGTGACAACGTCTGTTGCAGTAGATGTTACCAGTAGCACTGTAGTTTCCACAACTAATTTTGAAGGTTCAGAGAATACAACTTCTGGTGTTGGCGCCTTCAGTACGACCTCTTTCGAAGTACCTACTGTAAAAGACATTTTAGATGGAAGTACAGAGCATGTCCCGACAGTTGGGGATATTGATTTGACTACTTATCAAAAGTTTGAGACAAGTACTATGCCGTCCATGGCGAGTACACAGTCCAGTATGATTACAGATAAAATAACAGAAAGTACCATGGTGTCATCCACTGACTTCGCGACATTGCAACCAGTTTCTGCTTGGACAAAGTCTGAAACAACTCCTTTTACTAATTTTGATACGACAGAGCATAGAACTGTGCCTTATACTGCAGAATCCACAACGGAAGTACAAGTATCTCGGGGAATGAGTAGCACTACCGAAGTTCCTAGAGTGACCGAAAAGAATGAAGTGCAAGTAGTCACTCCGATTCATGTACCACAAAGTACTTCTTCGGTGAAGGAAGTTGTTACAGTAACGCCTGTCTGCACAGGCGAATATACTACTGAAACACCTATGGAAGCTACAGAAGTTGCAGTCACGTCGACTGAGAGTACTATATTTGTAGACAATTCTACAGCTATGCAAGTTACTATAGAAGGCTCGAATTTATTATCGACCGAGGGAGTTCAGGTTGTAACTGTTACTGCACAGTATCCTTCAGAACAAGAGACAACTGTAGCATTTTCGAGTGAACGATATTCCACGATAGAGTATTCAACAACTGAACAGTACTCCACAGAACGAAGTACAGTAATTGATCATTCCACTGAACCATTTTCAACAACAGTACCATATTCCACAGAGCAAGCTTTAGTACCTGAACAGTCTTCAACAACGGAGCAATTCACCACAAAACATCTTCCAACAACTGAACACTATTTCACAGTACAGCCTGTCGCAACTGAGAAAGTCACCACAGAACACCCTTCAACAACGGAGCAAATCACTACAGAACATCCTCCAACAACGGAGCAATTCACCACAGAACATCCTTCAACAACGAAGCAAGTCAGCACAGAATACCCTTCAACAACTGAATATTATTTCACAGTACAGCCTGTCGCAACTGAGAAAGTCACCACAGAATACCCTTCAACAACTGAACAGTATTTCACAGTACAGCCTGTCACTGAGCAAATCACCACAGAATACCCTTCAACAACTGAACATTATTTCACAGTACAGCCTGTCACAACTGAGAAAATCACCACAGAACACCCTCCAACAACGGAGCAAGTCAGCACAGAATACCCTTCAACAACTGAACATTATTTCACAGTACAGCCTGTCACAACTGAGAAAATCACCACAGAACACCCTCCAACAACGGAGCAAGTCAGCACAGAATACCCTTCAACAACTGAACATTATTTCACAGTGCAGCCTGTCACAACTGAGAAAATCACCACAGAACACCCTCCAACAACGGAGCAAGTCAGCACAGAATACCCTTCAACAACTGAACATTATTTCACAGTGCAGCCTGTCACAACTGAGAAAATCACCACAGAACACCCTCCAACAACGGAGCAAGTCAGCACAGAATACCCTTCAACAACTGAACATTATTTCACAGTGCAGCCTGTCACAACTGAGAAAATCACCACAGAACACCCTCCAACAACGGAGCAAGTCAGCACAGAATACCCTTCAACAACTGAACATTATTTCACAGTGCAGCCTGTCACAACTGAGAAAATCACCACAGAACACCCTCCAACAACGGAGCAAGTCAGCACAGAATACCCTTCAACAACTGAACAGTATTTCACAGTACAGCCTGTCACTGAGCAAATCACCACAGAATACCCTTCAACAACTGAACATTATTTCACAGTACAGCCTGTCACAACTGAGAAAATCACCACAGAACACCCTCCAACAACGGAGCAAGTCAGCACAGAATACCCTTCAACAACTGAACATTATTTCACAGTACAGCCTGTCACAACTGAGAAAATCACCACAGAACACCCTCCAACAACGGAGCAAGTCAGCACAGAATACCCTTCAACAACTGAACATTATTTCACAGTACAGCCTGTCACAACTGAGAAAATCACCACAGAACACCCTCCAACAACGGAGCAAGTCAGCACAGAATACCCTTCAACAACTGAACATTATTTCACAGTGCAGCCTGTCACAACTGAGAAAATCACCACAGAACACCCTCCAACAACGGAGCAAGTCAGCACAGAATACCCTTCAACAACTGAACATTATTTCACAGTACAGCCTGTCACAACTGAGAAAATCACCACAGAACACCCTCCAACAACGGAGCAAGTCAGCACAGAATACCCTTCAACAACTGAACATTATTTCACAGTACAGCCTGTCACAACTGAGAAAATCACCACAGAACACCCTCCAACAACGGAGCAAGTCAGCACAGAATACCCTTCAACAACTGAACATTATTTCACAGTACAACCTGTTACAACTGAGCAAATCACCACAGAACATACTCCAACAACGGAGCAAGTCAGCACAGAATACCCTTCAACAACTGAACATTATTTCACAGTACAGCCTGTCACAACTGAGCAAGTCACCACAGGCCATCCCCAGACTACTGAGTTCACTGAACAACTTTCAACAACGGAGCACTTCACAGAACAATTCCAAACAACTGTACAATACTCCACAGAATATTCACCCACAACTATACAGTATTCCACAGAACAATATTCAACCACAGAACAATCATCCCCCGAGTTACACCTCACCACGACCACACCCACGACTACCTCAGGATGTTCTGGTTGCGAGCAGACCACCGCCGGTTCAACCTGCGAAAGCTGTTCGAACGGAACATGCCCAAGCTTTTGCAATTCGAACGCTACCTGTTCAGATAAGTCGAAATGCGATGTACAGAGTCATCGGCCCGTGTGCTTCAACCTAACAGTCGACCAGAGTACGGCTAATTGTAGCATACTCCCAGGTAAAAGATCTCTACTATCGGGAGCACTGTAAATGTTCTCGTGTTCTTTCACTGCCAATAAGTGTCGCCACCACGAACATTTGTCTCCAGTGTGTCCCATCGTGGTGGGTCCAGATGAAAATTGGGGGCAACCAATTCTGGAGAGTTGTCGCTTCGACCTGTCCGGTCTCGAGCAGAGTATCGCTTCCGGGGAACGGTACCGGAAGTGCATCACAAGTGTAGAACATTTTCACGTAGAGTTACTGTCGCACATTGTCCAGTGCAGACGATGGATCTGCTGCATTTAGCGCTCTTTGCATGCTGTACATTACTGTGCCTCTGCACGATCTCTCCTCGCTTATCTATGCGTAACAATTAATTGTAATTTCTCTGCGGAATCCACTACTGAAGGGCACCCTCGGTTTCGATAATAATACATGGAAGATTTGATTTTATATTGAAGCTGGAGTAATCGAGGAATATCGAAACGGGATGGTATCCTTTAACAGTGGGCGGACTAACGACTATTTCTGGGCTTTACACATGTAACACGAAAACCATTATATGTTTTAGGAATTAGGGGAACATGTATATTCGTTTTTGTGTAATATTTAATGTGTTTTCGAAGATACTCGTGTAGGCATAAGTGTATGTGTTGTCGTGTACGTATCTTGGGAATTATTCGTTTAGAGAGAATCATTAGAAGAGTGATAATTGGATAGATGTGGAAAGTAATTCGCGGATAGTCAGAGTTTTAGCGTTAGAAAACCGACGGATGGTTATTCTGAGCTTCTAATATTGCTTCGTTTCATCAGATACCAAGTGCAGAACCCACGACGACTGTCTTTCCCAACTGGCGTGCATAAATCAGCAGTGCTTGAACCCGTGCACCGTCGACAACCCCTGCGACTTCGTCGAGGTCTGCCACGTTCAGGACCACAGGCCAGTTTGCGTGAAAGGTAGAACATCAATTTGCATCAACACGTTATCTGGATGCAAGAGGTGATCGCAGAAGAGAAAATTAATCAAAAAGACTTTAACTTTAGAGTTTCTGTAATCTGAAAAGCGCCACTTGCATCCACGAACAAAGTGCACGGTTCCCCCTCGATTAATCGATATATTTCAAAATTTCCTCAGACATATCGAACGACACGAATTGCCCGTACTGCCCAGCAGGGATGCAGTGCGATCCAGCGACTTACACTTGCGTGAAAGGTTTGTACAAGGACGAGCACTTCCGTCTCGATCTATCACGTGTTTCCACTCTGTACGGCGAACGATCGGTTCTCCCTGTAAATATGTATTTACTGTACATAACTCGTGCAATTTCGACTTCTCTAAAACGCACACGTTCGCTCTTCCACTCTGCCGCGATTTTACTTTCGACTCCACGAATCTTTGACTCCACACGACGATGTTTTCCCTACGGACCTGCAACTCGCTCGACCGTGACGCAGTCTGGATCCTCGCGCACCACCACGCGATACTCTCTGTTTTATACATGCCGATCCGCCTGAGCAGCATGCTCACACGCAAGATCACGCAAATCGCGGCTCCTCTACCTTTTACTCTCGCGCGCACTCTTTCTCGGGGCTACACGGGCTCTTCTCGATCTTTTCTCTAGCGGGTTGCACTAGCGACAACGATTGCCCGGTGACCATGGCGTGCATCGCGGGCACTTGCCAGGAGCCGTGCCTCGTGCGCAACCCGTGCGCCAAGAATGCGATCTGCATCAACACGAACCATCGCACCGAGTGCAGCTGCGACGATGGCTACCACGGAAACGGCTTCCTGTACTGTGCCTTAGGTAATTGCAGTAGAGAAAGAAACGCCACGCTTGCATTTTACATTCGTAATTAATTGAGGAGTGAATATGGATTTAATGACGATTTTAGAGGACGAAGGCAAGAACATCTGTCACTACAACGAGGACTGTCCACCGAGCAAGTACTGCGATCGCCTCAACAGACTTTGCATCGATCCTTGCACGGAGACCGATTGCGGCGCGAATGCAAACTGTCTGCCAGTGAACCACCAGCCACAGTGCAAGTGCTTGCCAGGATACGAGGGCAATCCTATGCTTGGATGCACGACAGGGTCCGCCGACCCCTGCATGCCTAATCCTTGTGGCTTGGACGCGATGTGTGAGAATGATAATGGCAATCCCATTTGCTTCTGCCCGAAGGGGTTGACTGGCAACCCCTTTGAACAGTGCAGTAAGTGTCTCGCTTTCTAATGGTGAACCGAAGAAGAATTTTAATTTTTATTGATTAATATGAAATTACTCCTCAGTTCCAGATGGCGACCAGTGCCAAGGTAACCCCTGTGGATTGAACTCTGGCTGTCGGGTAGTAGCGGGCCAAGTCAGGTGCTTCTGTCTGCCAGGTTACGAGGGAACACCTCCTCAAACCCCCTGCGCACTTCCAAGCAACCCTTGCGAACCGTCCCCTTGCGGACCCAACACTCAGTGTACAATCTTGGCCAACGGTCTCTCGAAGTGTACCTGTTTACCTGGGTACATCGAGACTCCCAACACTATCAGGGGATGCGCGCCCAAGTCTGACCAGTGCAGTCCTAATACTTGTGGGCTTGGTGCTGCGTGCGACGCGGACAGAGTGCCTCCTTGCTACTGTCCCCCGCACACCGTTGGCAATCCTTACCAGAGCTGTGCAGGTAGGCGTCGAAACGTGCAAATTTAGTGAAGTTATAGAAGTGATTCCCCAACCTGTGGATCGCGAAGTGTTTTCTGGGGTGTCGCTCTGGTTATTTTTAGGTGATGATTTTTATTTTAATATGGTGGAATATTGCCATATTCTATTAATGACGTAACACTGATTTTTCATAACTGAAAGGAAGGAAATATTTACCTTGCCTTATATGGGGAGGTTTTTTGTATATTATGAAAGGGGATCGCGATTGAAAAAAGGTTGGGAAACACTGCGTTATAGAAAAGGAAGCTCATCTGTTTTCTGCTCCTAGCACCTCCACCGAACGTCCACGACTCGTGCTTACTGGTCCCCTGCGGCAAGAACGCGATCTGTGTCTCGGAAGAAGGCGTCGCGAAATGCAAGTGTGTCCCTCCGTACATCGGTAACCCGTACATGGACGGCTGCGAGGCGGAGTGCCTCGTGAACCAGGACTGCGAAAGTCACCTGGCGTGCTTCAATCAGCATTGTAGGGACCCCTGTCCAGGTGTGTGCGGCGCTAACGCGAAGTGCGAGGTTGATAATCATGTTCCAGTCTGTTCTTGTCTTCGGGGATACACGGGGGATCCATTTGGTTCTTGCAAAATTGAGAAGTCGCGTAAGTCGTTGCGAGAATTCAAGTGCATTCGCTAATTCTGTGTATATTGTTTTAAATCTGACTTTGTACTTGGTACGTTCAGCTCTCCCAGCTCAGAACCCTTGCATGCCATCGCCATGCGGACCACATAGCATCTGTCGCGTGATGAACGACCGCGCTGTGTGCTCCTGCAGCCCAGGGTACCATGGAACGCCACCTTCCTGTCGTCCAGAGTGCCTAGTCAGCTCGGAGTGTCCTCCCCATTTGGCCTGCATCGGTCAAAAGTGCGGAGATCCTTGTCCTGGGTTGTGTGGCCAGAATGCTTTGTGCCAGGTGGTCAATCACAATCCCATTTGCAGTTGTCCTTCCGAGTTCACTGGGGATCCTTTCACGCAATGCTTCAAGGAAGGTAATATCCTAAAAAGTTTCATTAGTCTGTATCAGATTGCAGAGTTTCTTACCTCCAGACACCTGAAGCACCATACAAAGCCTGTAAAAAAATCAGCTCGAAAACTTCATTTTTGTCCGAGTTATAAAGTTTTTTGTTTTGGCGTAGTAACTGAAACGCCCCTGATCCGTACGCTAGACCTTCTTCTTCTTGCAATGCCCATTGTCTTCGCGATTGTGCAGTTCGTATTATTTTTCTTGCACATTTGTATCTTGCTGAGGCTATTTTGTTACGTTTTTAGCCCGTATAACCTCCTCCTTTTTGAAGTCGGTTAAAAATAGGATTTCCCCCTTAAAAGCTTTCGAATGACTCGTCGCTATACCCTTTCCAATGAATGATCTCGGAGATTCATGTTTTGTGACATTTTTTACTAGTGTTACCGCCGCCAGGACCAAAGAATCCTTGCTTACCATCACCCTGTGGGCCGAATGCAGACTGCCGCGTGCAGGAGGATCATCCTGTCTGCACCTGCATCAGTGGCATGTTCGGCGCCCCACCAAATTGCAGACCGGAATGTCTGATCCATCAGGACTGTCCAAATTACCTGGCTTGCGTTCAGAAGAAATGCATCGATCCTTGCGCTGGATCCTGTGGATTCAACACCAACTGCACTGTGCAGAACCATCGACCCATGTGCCAGTGCTACGGTGGCTACGAGGGTGATCCTTTCTCTGGATGTAGCAAAGGTCAGCGAGCTTCTTCTATGAAAACTTAGATCCTTCTGCTAGGACACACCTTCAGCTTTTTTACTTTCCTCCGCTTTCCCCCAGAAATTTATTTACATTCTATTCATTCTGTATTCCACAGTTACTTTCCCAGTGTCGCTGCCATGCGATCCATCCCCATGTGGCGCGAACGCCGTGTGCAAGGAACGCAACGGAGCCGGCTCCTGCACGTGTTTGCCAGACTACACGGGGGATCCTTACACAGGATGCAGGCCAGAGTGTGTCCAGAACTCGGACTGCGTTCAAAGCAAGGCCTGCGTGAATAATAAATGCAAGGACCCTTGCGTGGGCGCGTGCGGCATAAACGCCCAGTGCCAAGTGATCAATCATCAAATTTCGTGCAGCTGCTTGTCTGGGTACACCGGGGACCCTCTTAAATCCTGCCACATACCGCCTGGTAAGTTAGCGGCTTGCTAAATTATTCAATCTTTATTTGTAACGTCAGAATGCAATCTGGTGGAGTGTGTATAGTCTTCTTTTTTCATCGTCCATTATGTTATGTGATTCCAGTGACACCACTGCCAGGCGATCCATGCGAGCCGTCACCCTGCGGTCCGTACAGCAACTGCCGCGTGATCGACAACCACGCAGTGTGCTCCTGTCAACCAGATTACGCGGGCAGCCCACCGCAGTGTCGGCCGGAATGCGTAGTGAGCACGGACTGCACTCAGAACACGGCATGCATCAATGAGAAGTGCAAGGACCCCTGTCCAGGCACTTGCGGACAGAACGCAGACTGCCAGGTCATCAACCACAATCCCGTTTGCAGCTGCACCACGGGGTACACTGGTGATCCTTTTTTCGGCTGCGTCAGAGAACGTGAGTCTCATGATTCCCTTAGATTAGCCTGACCTTATTGTAATATTCCGACGAGTGATTCAACATCAACTTTGGAATATTCTTTTCACAGCGGAGTCCAAGCAACCTGGGCCAGAACCAGGCGGCGGTAATCCATGCATCCCATCGCCCTGCGGATCCAACTCCCAGTGCCGCGTGATAGACGGCTTCCCTGCGTGTTCCTGTCTACCGAATTACGTGGGACGAGCCCCTAACTGTCGTCCAGAGTGCGTTATCAACGATGGATGTTCTGGAAATCTCGCTTGCCAGAACGAGCAGTGCGTGGATCCTTGTCCGGGCTCCTGCGGCGTGAACACCTATTGCAATGTCGTGAAGCATAATCCCGTTTGTGTCTGTAGTCCTGGGTACACCGGTGATCCGTTCACCGAGTGCGGGCCTATAATCGAAGGTATACTGCGGCAAAATAATTTTCTCAAATTAACGTATGGAAATTAGCAGGGTCGGGTCGTCCTTAAGAAATTGCGAATAAGCAAACTTCACGCTCGTTGGAATCGCTTTCTTCTCTCCCTTGTCACGTAATGTACTATTCACTTCCCAGAACCAACTACCACCGAGCAACCCCGTACACCCTGCAATCCGTCCCCCTGTGGTGCGAACGCTATCTGCAACGAGCGAAACGGCGTGGGGTCCTGCACCTGCATGCCGGAGTACATCGGTGATCCATACACCGGCTGCAGGCCCGAATGTGTCACGAATTCGGACTGCGATCGCAACAAGGCTTGCCTCAACAACAAATGCGTCAACCCTTGCCCGGGTACCTGCGGCCAGGGTGCCACTTGTCGCGTGGTGAACCACGCACCGTCCTGCACCTGCTTGCCAGGTTACACCGGGGACCCCTTCAACGTCTGCACGGGAATCGAAGTGACGCCTGCACCAACCCCCATCAACCCTTGCGAGCCTTCACCCTGCGGACCGAACAGCAACTGTCGCGTGCACAATGGACACGCAGTGTGCCTCTGTCAGCCAGGGTTCGTCGGGATACCGCCCACCTGTCGCCCAGAGTGCATTGTCAGCTCAGAGTGTCCACAGAACAAGGCTTGCATCGAGAACAAGTGCGCTGACCCGTGCCCAGGATCCTGTGGGGTGAACACTAAGTGCCTCACCGTGAACCACAACCCCATCTGCACCTGCGCGAATGGTTACACCGGCAATCCGTTAGTTCAGTGCACGAGGATCAACGTTTCTCAACCCCCGGGGAAGGACGCAGGCAACCCATGCTCGCCGAACCCCTGCGGACCTAATTCGCAGTGTAGAGTTATAGGTTCCCAGCCAGCCTGCTCCTGCCTGTTGAATTTTATTGGACGTCCTCCGAATTGCAGACCAGAGTGCACCAACGATTCCGATTGCTTCCACTCGGCAGCGTGTATCGATCAGAGGTGCAAGAATCCTTGTGTCGGAGCTTGTAGTGAGCTAGCCAGGTGCACTGTTCAGAACCACGTTCCGATTTGCGCCTGTCCCGAGGGCTACGAGGGCGATGCCTCTGTTCGCTGTTTCTTGCCGACTGTTCCAAGTAAGTCGCCACCATGGAAATCGTTTTTAGATAGTTTGAGAAGTTAGGTGGAAGGTTGTTGAAGGAATTCAGGTGTCGTAGGAGGCGTTCGAGCTCTCCTGCTAGTCGAAGGTAGGTTTTAAAGTAATTTCCTGGGTATCGTTTGTTCAGTGACAGACGTTATCGAGACCAACCCGTGCTCACCGAATCCGTGCGGTCCAAATGCACAGTGTCGCGAGAGGAACGGCGCGGGAGCTTGTGCCTGCCCTCCGGATCTTATCGGAGATCCTTACGACACCGACAGGGGGTGTCACAAGGAATGCGAGTCGAACAATGACTGCGCTCCACAGTTGGCATGCGTTGGATTCAAGTGCGTCGATCCTTGCCCGAGCACCTGTGGCATGTTGTCTATTTGCAACGTACAGCAACACGTTCCTATGTGCACCTGTCCTCCGGGGTACACCGGTGATCCATATTTCGCTTGTGAAATTAAAGAAATGACGAGTGAGTTTTCTTTTATTATAAAAGAACGAATGAATAGATCCACTGGCAATATCCACGAAGAATACAAGTAATGACAGTGCAATCATATATTTCAGGAGCACCCCCTCTAGACCCATGTTCTCCATCGCCTTGCGGACCCAACAGCAAGTGTCGCGAAGTGAATGCCCAAGCGGTGTGTACCTGTCTTCCCGAGTACAAAGGAATCCCACCGAGCTGCAGACCAGAATGTGTGGTGAACGCAGAGTGTCCTGCTCACCTCGCCTGCCTGAACAAGAAGTGTGCTGATCCTTGCCCCAACACTTGTGGATTAAGGGCTCAGTGCACCACTAAGAACCACAATCCAATCTGCACGTGCCCTGTTGGTTTCACTGGTGATCCTTTCACTCATTGTTCTCCATACAATGGTAAGGTTGCTCTTAATGATCTTGATACCTCTCGTGGATCATCTTCGAACATTGTATCACGCGTACCATTGCAGTCTACGACGACTCCCCGACTACAGAACGACCGCCATCATGCAGCCCGTCACCCTGCGGGCCGAATTCCCTGTGCCAGATCATAGGCGGAAATCCAGCGTGTTCCTGTTTACCGAATTACATAGGTGTGCCTCCTGAGTGTCGACCAGAGTGCATCCTGAGCTCCGAGTGCAAGAGCCACTTCGCTTGTGTCAATCAGAAGTGTCAGGATCCTTGTCCAGGATCCTGTGGCGTGAACGCCCAATGTCACGTCCTCAATCACATTCCGGTTTGCACCTGCATGGAGAGATTCACTGGAGACCCCTTCACGCAGTGCATACTGATTCCAGCAAGTAAGAATATTTCTCAGATTCCATGTTGATTTTGTCTCGGGACACTAAAGTCTCCTTAGTATCACCACTATACTAGAAAATTAAAAACCAAGAAGTGATGTCAGCGCGTAGGTTCGGTCATATAAAAGTTTATATGACCGAACCTACGCGCTGACATCACTTCTTGGTTTTTAATATTCTAAAAATACGGTCGAAATTATAAATTCTTTAACTATACTAGAAACCAGAGTTTCCCAAACTCTTTTGAGTTGTAATTTACACCATTATGAATCCCGACCCCCATATATAAAGCAGAAAGTTTATATGTTTGTGTGTGTTTGTCTGTCGCCTAGAAAATTTGGAACTTATGCCTGTCTAATCCAGATGAATGTGACTATTTTTCCAAATTTTTTTTTTAAATCAGAATCTAAATTCCTTGCCAAGCTGCGTAGCAAAGCTAGTAAATAATACACATAAATTTCCGTCTAGCCACTGTGCCACCAATTAGCGATCCGTGCAGTCCATCGCCCTGTGGGCCAAACGCTATATGCTCGAACGGCGAGTGCGAATGTATGCCAGAGTACATCGGCAACGCGTACGAAGCTTGTCGTCCAGAATGTGTCCTCAACTTGGAGTGTCCACGCGACAAGACCTGTCTCAGGAACAAGTGCAAGGATCCCTGCCCTGGGACCTGCGGCCAGAACGCCCTCTGCGACGTGATCAACCACATCCCCAGCTGCTCCTGTCCACCTGGCTACGTTGGGGATCCCTTCACTAGCTGTCGCCAGCAGCCTCAAAGTAAATCTTCTCCCTGTAAACCACTAGCATCGCACGGAACCATGCATCATTCAGTCTAATTTCTTCTATCATGAACCACTTTGCAGTTCCACATGCCTCGAGGGATCCATGCTCACCCTCGCCCTGCGGGCCGAACAGTCAGTGTCGCAACATCGAAGACCACGCGGTGTGTTCCTGCCTTCAAGGGTACTTGGGCTCTCCGCCATCCTGTAGACCAGAGTGCGTGGTGAGCTCCGAGTGTCCATTGACTCGTGCCTGCGTGAATAGAAAGTGCACGGATCCTTGCTTGGGCTCCTGCGGCTTGAACGCTAGATGCGAAGTGATCAATCATTCGCCTATATGCAGCTGCCTGCCTGGTCAGACTGGAGATCCTTTCAAGAGCTGCTACGATATCTCGAGTGAGGAAGTTTTCTGTAGAGATCTAGATACTTGATTGACAAGACAGAATGTATACCTAATGATTATATTTTACAGGTGTAACTGACGGCAAAGACACAGGCGATCCTTGCAGTCCTTCACCTTGTGGACCAAATGCCCAGTGCCAGAACGCAAACGGCTACCCATCTTGCTCTTGCTTGCCTTCGTACATAGGCACTCCACCATCCTGCCGACCGGAGTGTCTGATCAATCCAGACTGTCCCACTAACATGGCCTGCATCAATTCCAGGTGCACTGACCCGTGTCCAGGGTCCTGCCCAGACAACGCCAAGTGCATCGTAGTCAATCATGCTGTCGTCTGTTCGTGCACAATTGGCTATACGGGAAATCCGTTTATTCAATGCATTGAACTGGAAGGTTTGTACTGTCTTTGAACTCTTTTACCCTTAAGCTGAATTGAGCAAAATGTAATCTAATTGCAAATTACAAACAACGATTGGAATGTACTTGTGTAATTGATTACACATTATTTTCTGCAATCGTTAATGTAGGTAGTTGACCACGGATCGCGAAAATAATTATAGTAATGGAATAAAACTTTTTTCTATTTAGTAAACTACACTTCTATAGTAAATAAAAAAATATAAACGTAATAAAATTATTGCTTTTAAAATGCTTTTGAAAGCGGTCTTTTGATGGGTCGTCCCTGGAGAGAATAAAGGATCTCGTCCCTGTAGACAAGAATACTCCCCTTAAAACTAATTTAGTTTCTTTAATCTTGATACTGGACGTTACAGAGGAGGCCATCAACCCTTGCGAGCCTTCTCCCTGTGGACCAAATGCCATCTGCCAGCAGCGGGACAACGTGGGTGCGTGCATCTGCATCGACGACTATCGAGGCAACCCGTACGAAGGATGCCAGCCAGAGTGCATCCTCAGCTCGGACTGTCCAACGAATAAGGCCTGTGTTCGTAACAAGTGCGAGGACCCCTGTCCAGGAATATGCGGTATTCAGGCCCAGTGCTCTGTCATCAACCATATTCCCACTTGCACCTGCCAACCTGGACTCGTCGGAGATCCCTTCTCGATCTGCACTCCACCGGTGGTTCAAGATACAGAGCCAAGCGTTACAGACCCGTGCAGTCCATCGCCTTGCGGGCCCAACAGCTTATGCCGAGCTGTCGGCACTCAGGCTGTGTGCACGTGCCAGGAGACCTTCGTGGGTGCACCGCCTAACTGCAAGCCTGAGTGCGTTGTAAACTCCGAGTGCCCTCAGACAAGAGCTTGTTACAAGCACAGGTGTACTGATCCTTGCCCTGGAACTTGTGGAGTCGGAGGAACCTGTCGCGTGATCAATCACAATCCATTGTGCAGTTGCCCACAGGGGACCACTGGGGATCCTTTCTCCAGGTGTTATCCTCAGACAGGTAAGCGATTTGGAGTTTAGGTTCATAATGTTTGAAGATTTAAATTGAAATTTGGTGTTGAATCGCTGTTTGTTTTCAGTGATCCCTGTACCGCCAGTAGGCGATCCCTGCTCGCCAAGTCCTTGCGGCTTGTACGCGGAGTGCAGGACGATCGGTGACCAAGCTGCCTGTTCTTGCTTGAAGAATTACATAGGACTTCCACCTAATTGTAGGCCAGAGTGCGTTGTTAATACAGACTGTCCATCGAACCAAGCGTGCATCTCTGAGAAGTGTCGAGACCCTTGCGCTGGCTCCTGCGGCCAGAGTGCAGACTGTCGCGTGCAGAATCATATACCCGTGTGTCTCTGCCAGGCGGGATACACTGGCGATCCGTTCACGTTGTGCACACAGATAATTGGTAGATATTCAACTTGGATGCATCGACTAAATTACTTAGAAATAGCCTGAAGTGTCATTTCATGATACACGTTCCTGTTTCATAGAACAACCGAAGACACCCGAGGATCTATGCAACCCATCCCCTTGCGGGCCGAACGCGGACTGCAACGAGGGTATCTGCACCTGTCTGCCAAACTATTTCGGCGATGCTTACTCGTACTGTCGGCCAGAGTGCACCATGAACTCGGACTGCAGTCGAGTGAAGGCTTGCGTGAATCACTACTGTATGGATCCTTGTGTAGGCACGTGCGGGACGAGTGCACGCTGCGACGTGGTCAATCACATCCCCATGTGCAGCTGCCCTCCTGGCACCACTGGGGATCCTTTCACTTTCTGTCGTCCCCAGCTTACAGTTGGTAGGTCTATTTCAATGGCTAGTTTACTAGACGTTTCAAATTCGAAGAATTCACTTCCTCATCTGATTCGTTACTTTCCCAGAGCCCAGAAAGCAACCCTGCACACCATCTCCTTGCGGTGCAAACAGCATCTGCAAAGTCGTGAACGATCACGCGGTATGCACTTGCCAAGCAGGCTTCATTGGAAATCCACCTGGCTGCAGGCCAGAGTGCGTGGTCAGTGCTGACTGCCCTCTGACCCAGGCGTGCCTCGGCAACAAGTGTCAGGACCCCTGTCCAGGCACCTGCGGCCAGAACTCCAAGTGCCAAGTGGTGAATCACAACCCCATATGCAGCTGCTACGAGAGATACACCGGCGATCCGTTCACTAGGTGTTACTTGATGCCCAGTAAGTACATCTACCGCTATGATATCATTGAGCAACTATAGTGCACTCTAATTGCACTTTTTATTGCGCTGATTTCTACCTGCAAACCAGTACCTCACTGACGTCTCACTTTCTCATTACAGAGAAACCACCAGCGCCGACCAACCCCTGTCAACCATCCCCCTGCGGCCCGAACGCCGATTGCCAAGTGAGAGGCGAGAGCCCAGCTTGTTCGTGCCTGCAGAATTACATCGGAGTGCCGCCGAATTGTAGACCCGAGTGCACGATAAATCCCGAGTGCCCGCCTCATCTGGCGTGTATGCAACAGAAGTGTCGCGATCCGTGTGTCGGTTTGTGCGGTTCGAATGCTCAGTGTTCAGTGGTGAACCACCACGCGGTGTGTGCTTGTGCGGACGGTTACACAGGGAACCCGTTCAGCGTTTGCGAGCCGATCACCACGGGTGAGTCCACCGCAACAAGCGTAATATATTCACACTTTCCTATTCTTGCTGCGACATACGCTCCTTGCATGCGGGCGACGCAGGTAAGTGCTTGCTCATTCCTTTCCTAACGCATTCATTGCGTCGTTTCCAACTAACAGATCATCGCCACGCTCTCGTTGGCGAAGAGTGACGAGGTAATGTAACCAGAGGCCCTAACAAATTACGGTGACGAAACGTTCGCCATGGTGGCGGGGCCTTAGAAGTTACGGAGCTATTATACGATCATGTGCGAATGAGAATCGATAATCACCCCCCATACCCATGCGTTTATTAATGAGCTCACCGAGAGAAAGCACGCCTTAATGACATATATAATGCCATGAACGAAGTAACCGTATTAGGAGATAAGATGGTGGCGGGGCCTATGGAGTATAGGCTCTTAATTGCACTCATCCCCTGACCCATATCCGATAACCAAAGTGTACACCCCATTGTAGGGGAACACTGCACGCATTGACCCAAGCATACCGCTTTGAAATTCATCGTATTTAAAGGAGCACCCTTGGTTTACGATATATTAAGTTTAAGGATACTCACCCTGGTCCCTTGGAGAAACACCCCCATTAACCCTTAAAAAGCGATACAAGCTTCACTGACCCTTGAATATGAACTTAACCACGCTTATAGGAACGTCGCACCTTGACCCTGAATACATGCTTGCGAATTTGAAAGCGTTTTGACCATCCCCTACTGGGAAATCAAGCATCCATTGTCATACGCCTTCGACTGACCCAAGAGTACAGACCTGAATACACTTAGAAGAAGAACACCCTATCCCTGGAAGCACGCTGACCCTTCGAAGAGTACTCTGACCATTCCCTAATGAGAATTCCACACCCCTAACGAACCACGAATGCAAGTAACGAATTTTCCGATGGAAATTGGTAGCCTACCCTTAATACACACAACCCACCACCTGAAACCACCCTAACAATCGAACCTGAAGCGAGTCCCTATCATCGAATCATCGAATCACATTGCTGAAGGAGGAAAGTCTTCAGCTTCCGCTTACTACCCAATCGCTCATACACGCGAAGCTGATTCCGTCGAATGAAACGATTCACGCCACTGCACGAGCTTTCGCCGACCACCCATCGCTTGACCGAGCCAGTTTAAGCGTTTCTCTCTTCCGTCAGACATAGACATTAGGGAAGCGTGCAACCCTTCCCCATGCGGAGTGAACGCGCTCTGTCGCGAGCTGAACGGCGTTGGCGCCTGCTCCTGCCCAACAGACTACATAGGAGACCCGTACGAAGGATGCAGGCCTGAGTGTACCCAAAATTCCGACTGCTCCAAGACGATGGCCTGCATGGGCGTCAGGTGCAGAGACCCCTGCCCCGGAACCTGCGGCGTGCAAGCACAATGCGAAACCATCAATCATATTCCAGCCTGCTCTTGTAACCCTGGACACACCGGCAACCCCTTCACATACTGCTCCCCAACAGTCTTCGACCGTAAGCTCCCCTTTCGTTATCAATCGTTCCCTCTGAACTATCCGGATCCAGATCGGTAGGATCGATAAAACAGTAGCTGAACGAGTGTCAACATCAGACTTGGGTTTCTTTTAATATAATTCTACCCCACACAGCTACCCCAATTGTGTTAGACCCTTGCAGCCCCTCCCCCTGCGGCCCGAACAGCAAGTGTCGGAATGTCGACGATCACGCCGTGTGCACCTGCCTCCTGAATTTCATGGGAAACCCACCGAACTGTCGACCAGAGTGCGTGGTGAACAACGAGTGCCCCTTGGAGCTCGCGTGCATTAATCAGAAGTGCACGTCCCCCTGCAGGAGCTCGTGCGGCTTGAGCACGCAGTGCAAGGTGATCAACCACAGCCCGATTTGCGTGTGCAACGCTGGCTACACGGGCGACCCGTTCACCAAATGCTTCCTTGCTCCACGTAAGAATTCTTTCCCTGATTTCTGCACGCTCATCGCCATCGTTCGTCACTGGAACAGATTCCAAATGCATAAAAATTGTGGGATCATCTTTACTATTTTCTACATCTGAATTCATAGAATTTCTAAGTTCAGTTTAGAAATAAGGATTCTCTGGTAAATTAGAATTTTCATAGTGCAAGAAGAATCATATCATCGCGAGGACACATTCTCCACAAATTACACTAGTTTACAGCCATTTTGCGCAACAGATGCGCAACAGAGTGAAATCGATGGAAATATGCGGAAAAAGCCATTTTTTCGACCGAAATTGACATCGACAATTCATTTAGTCATCTAGCAAAAATCGAAATCGCATAACTAGTCATCACTAGCGCAACATGATCATCAGTATAATACTCCAACCGAATTCCAGAAGCAACTCCGAGCGACTACCCGTTAGCCCCGACAGACCCCTGCATCCCGTCGCCTTGCGGCGCGTACGCAGAGTGCAGGAATATCGGTGGCACTCCATCCTGCTCCTGTTTGCCAAGATACACGGGATCCCCGCCGAACTGTCGCCCAGAATGTCGCGTCAACTCCGACTGCCCCATGAATCTCGCCTGCACAAGCGAGAAGTGCAGAGATCCTTGCCTGGGATCCTGTGGCGTCACTTCCCTCTGCACTGTCTACAACCACGTGCCCGTGTGCACGTGTCCTGAAGGATTCACAGGCGACCCTTTCAGTAACTGCTACCTCGCACCCACCAGACCACGTAAGAAGCTTGGAAGTCCAATTAGAAAATCCCATCGGTGTAGAAGCTTCCGCAGGAAACTGGAAATCTTAACACTTCTTTCGCAGCTGAACCAGTAATCACTGACCCCTGCGCGTCGTCACCCTGTGGCCCGAATGCACGCTGCGACAATGGACTGTGCACCTGTCTGGCCGAGTATCAGGGCGACCCTTACCTGGGCTGTCGGCCCGAGTGTGTTCTGAACACAGATTGCCCACAGGAACGTGCCTGCGTGAGGAACAAGTGCGTTGATCCCTGCCCAGGCACGTGTGGCACGCGTGCACAGTGCACGGTGTTCAACCACGTTCCCATGTGCAGTTGCCCCAGCGGGATGATTGGCAATGCCTTCGTTCAGTGTAACGTTGCTCGAGGTATAACCTCCTCCTTCTTTGTCAGTAGTCTTCTCGATTCATTGTAGGTTTGTCATTGCTCACGGTTGTAAATTTCCCCGATTCCGCGCCACCTGTAGATCCCATACAGAGGAACCCCTGCTCGCCCTCGCCCTGTGGGCCAAGCAGTGTCTGCCGAGAGGTGAACGAGCAGCCTGTCTGCTCCTGCGTGCCAGGATATCTAGGCGTGCCGCCTGTCTGCAGACCAGAATGTACCGTCAGCTCCGATTGCCCCTTGACAGAAGCATGCAGCAATCAGAAGTGCGTGGACCCCTGTCCAGGCTCCTGTGGCTTCAGGGCTGTCTGCCAGGTGGTGAATCACAACCCCATTTGCAGCTGCCAGCCGGGGCAGACTGGTGATCCTTTCGTTCAGTGTACCCCGATGTGTAAGACCCCTTGATATGAGATTTTGTCAGTGATAGAAGAATTCGTTGGAGATTATTGGTGGCTGATTTCGTTTCTAGTATTCGACCCTGTGCCCGGGAATCCTTGCGAACCCTCTCCGTGCGGACCCAACGCGCAATGTCGAGTAACAAACGGCGCACCCTCGTGCTCCTGTTTGCCAGAGTTCATAGGCACCCCTCCGAACTGTAAGCCCGAGTGCATCAGCAACAGCGAGTGCTCTGCTCACTTGGCTTGCATCAATCAGAAGTGCGCGGACCCCTGTCCTGGGTCCTGTGGCGCGAACGCGGAGTGTCGGGTGGTCAGTCACACGCCAATGTGCGTCTGCCCTTCAGATTTCACGGGGGATCCTTTCACTTTGTGCAGTCCGAAACCACGTAAGGATCGAGGAATATTACAGTCAATTTCAATTCTTCTGTCTGTCAGTTGTACAATCTTGAGTAATTTGGTATTCAATTACCATTGGAAAACATTGTAGCCGTGCCAGTGTACCTCTCACCGTGCACACCTTCACCCTGCGGCTTCAACGCGATGTGCAAGGAGCAAAACGGTG
Organism: Andrena flavipes; assembly: GCA_963971345.1. Taxonomy (NCBI): domain Eukaryota; kingdom Metazoa; phylum Arthropoda; class Insecta; order Hymenoptera; family Andrenidae; genus Andrena; species Andrena flavipes. The sequence continues at coordinate 42,661,689 of OZ020482.1, forward strand.
TGGGCTCCTGCTCCTGTTTGCTCGATTATGTTGGTAACCCTTACGATGGGTGTCGACCAGAGTGTGTAGTGGACTCGGATTGTCCGTCCACCTTGAGTTGCATCCGCTCGAAATGCCAGGACCCATGTCCAGGAACTTGTGGCACTAACACCGAGTGCCAAGTCATCAACCATCGTCCTGCGTGCACTTGTATGTCTGGGTACAGTGGAAATCCTTTCCAGTACTGCACCTTCATTCGTGGAATAGGTATATAGAGATTTCTCATGGCTTTCATCGTCTCTTCGAGGGGACTATTCTACTTGCAATGTGTGTCATGATGGAAACAACCTTCTAACAAGGAAAGTATCCCAGGTGTCCGCCCCGGATTGCTTTGAGTTTTGGATATGTTTTAAAGGACCTAAAAATAAGAAACAGGTGTCTTTGGTTTTTGGCCAAAGGCGGTGTAGAAGTTTTATTTTTTGGTTTTGGTTTTATTTTTCGATTCTCTAAAACATATCCAAAAATCAAAGCAATCGAAGGCGAACACCTGGGATATTTTCCTTGTAAGTGGAATAAGTAGATTTTGGTGCGTCCTGCAAGTAGGTTAATCCACTTGAATAGACTGTACAACTCCAAATTTAGCTTCCACTAAAAGATACCCCACTGAATACTCTAACACTTCGTAGAAGACCAAACAGAGTACAAGGACCCTTGCAGCCCCTCGCCTTGTGGGCCAAATAGTCAGTGTCGCGTGGTGAATGGCCAAGGAGTTTGCTCCTGTCTACCAGAATACCGAGGTTCTCCGCCCATGTGTCGTCCAGAGTGTGTCCTGAACTCGGAGTGCCCCGAGGATCGAGCCTGCGTGATGCAGAAATGCGTGAACCCGTGCACAGGTTCCTGTGGCACGTTCGCCAACTGCGTGGTCAGGAACCATAGTCCTATTTGTGCCTGCAGAGACTCGTACACTGGTGACCCCTTCACTAGATGCTTCCCCGTTCCACGTAAGACCTCTTCGCTTCACTATCAGGCACCAGCAGCCGGCAGAAAGTCCCCTGTCTTCAACTCGCTAATAATCCTTTCAGCGCTCCTGCCTAATCTATCAGACGTAGCATCGCAACCGTGCTTGCCTTCCCCTTGCGGTCCAAATTCCGAGTGTCGAGTGGTCAACGATGGCCCCTCCTGCCAGTGTCTGTCCTCCTACATGGGCAGTCCCCCGAATTGTAGACCAGAGTGCACCGTGAACTCCGACTGTCCCAGCAATAGAGCTTGCACGAGGCAGAAGTGCCAGGACCCCTGTCCAGGCTCCTGCGGAGTGGGAACTCAGTGCAGCGTCTTCAATCACGTGCCCATGTGCACGTGCCTCGAGGGATACACCGGGGATCCTTTCAGCAACTGTTACCCGACACCACCACAGCGTAAGAACTCGTTTTCCCCCAAGGAACTCGATACGAACTCCGTCCTCTACCCTTCTGGTGTTCCTGTGACGCGACCTACCCGAAATTCTTGCAGTACCACCTCCCGAAGCTGACCCCTGCAACCCGTCACCCTGTGGACCCAACGCCCAGTGTAGCGCAGGCACGTGCACCTGCCTGGCAGGCTACCAGGGCGACGCCTATACCAGTTGTCGTCCCGAGTGCGTCCTGAACAGCGACTGCGCCCTGAACAGAGCCTGCGTTCGCAACAAGTGCGTGGACCCCTGCTTGGGCACCTGCGGCAGAGACGCCACCTGCAATGTTCTAAATCACGTGCCCATGTGCAGTTGCCCTGCTGGAATGTCTGGCAATGCGTTCATATCTTGTGATAGAGTGGAAGGTATGGAAGATAAGAGATTATTGAAGAGTCTCTTCTTATCAAGAATCCTGTCGAAGGGCTGCTGAAATATTTTACTCCTTCTAATTCAGAACCAGCTCAGGTGAACCCCTGTAGCCCAACACCCTGTGGACCTAATAGTCAATGCCGAGCTATTAATGGCCAGGCTGTGTGCTCCTGCGTACCAGGATATCTTGGTACTCCGCCTAGCTGTAGACCAGAGTGCACGGTCAGCTCAGACTGTCCCAGGAATCAGGCCTGCAACAACCAAAAGTGCATCGATCCTTGCTCGGGTACTTGTGGCCTGAAGGCCCTGTGCCAAGTTGTCAATCACAATCCTGTTTGCAGCTGCTCCGAGGGCTTCACTGGCGATCCTTTCACTAGATGTGATTTCGTTCGTAAGGATCTACTGTTTTTTTAGGAGAATTCTTTTTTGCGGCGTCAAAGATCGGTGAGATACATTTGTTGTCTCTTCTGGTTACTCCAGCTGTAACAGTGCCATCCGAAGATACCTGCGCGTCCTGTCAATGCGGTCCCAACTCCATCTACCAAACCATCAACGATAAGCCGTCCTGCGCCTGTTTGCCCGATTTCATTGGCTCCCCGCCGAATTGTAGACCAGAATGCGTGAGCAACAGCGAGTGCTCCAGTAATTTGGCCTGCATCAATCGAAAGTGTCAGGACCCCTGTCCAGGCTCGTGTGCTCCCAACGCCGAGTGTCGCGTGGTCAGTCATACACCGATGTGTGCCTGTCTCGGTGGATACACTGGCGATCCCTTCACGCAGTGCAACTTGAAACGACGTAAGCTTCAGCACAGTTACACTTGAAAAATTTCAGTAAATATTCAGGTTTCTATTAGAAGATCGATCAAAAATTTTATCTTCATTTCTGCTCAAAAGATGAAACAAGGTTCCTAATTTTGGGATAGGCTTCCCAGTTCACAAACAAATCAAATACACTTACAGGAGAAGAAAGTACTTCCTTCCCCCGTAGACTCGATTTAACAAAGTTTTAATCCTGTATAATATAAGCTTCCAAGTATAATAGTAAAATCCTCACAAAAGCTACTTTAGTGGTCACAGTATTAACACCCTGGGAAACGAAGTGTTGGGTACAAGAAACAAGGTGTTTAACCCTCTAACCCTATGGTCCCTTTTCTAGCCGACGTCGAAATCGTGCCGCTGTCCCCATGCACACCGTCGCCCTGCGGCCCCAACGCAATATGCAAAGAGCAAAACAATGCAGGTGCCTGCACCTGTGCCCCAGATTATATAGGAAACCCGTACGAAGGATGTCGACCAGAGTGCACGGTGAATTCCGACTGTCCCTCGAACCTGGCCTGCATAAGATCCAAGTGCCAGAACCCCTGCCCTGGCACCTGCGGCCAGAATACAGAGTGTGCGGTAATAAACCACTCGCCGAGCTGCACTTGTCTGGCTGGATACACTGGAAATCCATTCTTTAATTGCAACCTGCAGCCGCAAGCCCGTAAGTCTGACTATCACCCATCACCATCGACATCATCGCCATCACAAAACGCCTCGATAGAGAAGAATAACGTTTAGACGCGCTTCACTCGTAACCATCGACGTCGCTTGCATCGTAATATCAATATGGATAATATTAATTGGTGGTGTACACCTGCCTTTAACCCACTAATCTCAGCGAAAAGGAATAAGGAATTTAGTCACGTGGGAGAGGTGGAAGAAGTCTGATGAAAAGTGTTTACGACTTGCAGCGATCGAACCAGAAAACCCATGTAGCCCCTCGCCCTGCGGACCCAACAGCCACTGTCGCGTAAAGAACGGCCAGGCTGTCTGCTCTTGCTATCCCGAGTACATAGGCACTCCGCCAGGATGTCGACCGGAGTGCGTGGTCAGCTCAGAATGTCCCTCGAACGAAGCTTGCTTCGATCAGAGGTGTGTCGATCCCTGCGCAGGTCGTTGCGCTCCTAATGCTGACTGTAGGGTCGTGAACCACAGCCCTATTTGTAGTTGCAAACTGGACTTCACCGGTGACCCCTTCACCAGATGCTTCCCAATACCAAGTAAGAGGAACTTGATCCCTGGAGGACTTTGTACGTTAAGGGATACTTGTGAGAAGTTTGTGCAAGTTTGAGTTAAAGATGGGTGAAGATGCTAGAGATAGAGTTCTACGAGATGCAGTGCAGAAGGGTTTCATTGCTCTTTTCTAGATGAAAAAGAGGAAAAGTTGAGCTCCTGATAATTTTTTTGTATTTTAACTTAGAAATGAGCAATGTGCTGCTTTCTAGAGTCACTCTCTGTAGGAATAACAGAGAAATCTTTTATTCAGTCTATCATAGGGTCGATTTCATTGCATTAGGGAGACACTGCGAATTATTTTCAGAACCACTGCCAGCCCCCGTTGTAAACCTCTGCGTGCCATCTCCCTGTGGCCCGTATTCGGAGTGTCGCGATATAGGAGGCGTTCCATCCTGTTCCTGTTCGCCGAATTACATGGGCAGCCCACCGAATTGCAGGCCAGAGTGCACGATAAACCCCGATTGCCCCAGCAACAGGGTTTGCATGGGGGAAAAGTGCAGAGACCCGTGTCCTGGCTCGTGCGGGGTCGGTGGAATTTGCAGCGCGATTCGACACACCCCCATGTGTTCGTGCCCTGAAGGTTTTACAGGAGATCCATTCACTAACTGTGAACCAGTACGACCGCAATGTAAGATCTTTAATCAAGACGTGATCCGGAGTTTCTTTCAGGACTCCTTTATTAGATGATTATTGTGACTTCACAGCGGCAGACGTCCCAGCAGATCCCTGCAACCCCTCGCCCTGCGGCGCGAACGCAGAATGCAGCAACGGCGCGTGCACTTGTCTCCCTGATTACCTGGGAAACCCCTACGAACTCTGCCAGCCTGAATGCGTGATCAACGATCACTGCCCCTTCAACAGAGCTTGCGTTCGCAACAAATGCGTCGACCCTTGCATCGGTACTTGTGGTCAGAACGCTGTCTGTGATGTTTTCAATCACGTGCCCATGTGCAGCTGTCCATCCGGGATGACCGGCAATGCGTTCGTCCTCTGCTCTGTCTTACGAGGTGCTTGTGCATTCCCAATTATCGAGTGTACTGTGATTACTGTACGTCTCTGGAGACCTCTTGTCAAATCCAATTAATCGATTTCGTATTAGGCTTCACGGTTGCCCTGTCTTGATGAGATTTTAATGTTTCAATCAAAGGGATACTTTGATCCCCCTTGATGAGAGCCACCCAAAGGTTCACAGTGATGGCAATAGACTCTATGGTTCAAAATATGAGACTGTCTTTTAATTGTAGAGCACACAGTTACCTTCTTAAACGATTCAATTCTCCTGCAGAACCATTGTCTCAGGACCCCTGCAGACCCTCCCCCTGCGGTCCCAATAGCCAGTGCCGCGTGGTAAACGGCCAGGCCGTGTGCAGTTGCGTCCAAGGATACTTAGGAACTCCTCCGTCCTGCAGACCCGAGTGCGTGCTCAGTTCAGACTGTCCACGGAATCTAGCCTGCAGCAACCAAAAGTGCATAGATCCCTGCCTAGGTACCTGTGGTCTGAGGACACAGTGCCAAGTTGTCGGTCACAACCCCATTTGCAGCTGCCTTCCCAGGCATTCTGGCGACCCCTTCGCTAGATGCGACCCGATACGTAAGGACAATTGCAATTGCTTTATGGAAATCAGAAATTTTGGCCTCTCCCTCTCTGGTCTAACAAGCCTAAATTTCTGTACCTCGTAATCGTATCATCTCCTTGAAAGTAGCTTCCACTTTGAACATTTCTGATACAGTTGACACGCCAGTTGTGCCTGTAAACCCCTGCCAACCGTCACCCTGTGGGCCGAACGCACAATGTCGCGTGGTGAACGACTCACCCTCTTGTACCTGCTCGCTCGATTTCGTCGGAGCGCCACCCAACTGCAGGCCAGAGTGCGTGAGCAACAGCGAGTGCCCTGACAATCTCGCTTGCATGAACCAGAAGTGCAGGGATCCTTGCCCCGGTGCCTGTGGCACGAACACGGAATGTCGGGTAGTGAGTCACACGCCCATGTGCGTCTGCATGAGTGGCTACACCGGAGATCCTTTCACTCAGTGCACTTTGCAGCAACGTAAGACATATAGCCGGATTTTAGACCTATTTCTTTTCACATAGAGAAACTTAATTTTCGCGAAGCAACGTATAGGACTTGGCACGGTGCAACTAACTATTTAATTGTAGCGACGATCTTCGAAAACGTGTCGCCCTGTACACCATCCCCCTGCGGAGCGAACGCCGCCTGTAAAGAGCAGAACGGCGCCGGTGCCTGCAGCTGTTTGCAAGATTATATTGGAAACCCGTACGAGGGATGTCGACCCGAGTGTGTCGTGAACTCTGACTGCATATCGAACATGGCTTGCGTTAGATCGAAGTGTCAGGACCCTTGTCCAGGCACGTGCGGCCAAAACGGGGTCTGCCAGGTGATCAATCACTCCCCTGCGTGCTCCTGCATGCCTGGATTCACTGGCGATCCCTTCAGATACTGCAATCCCATTTTACTATCTGGTAATTACTCTCTGATTAGTTGAAACATTATCTTAGAGTCTGCAAAAGTTTCTTCTTAGAGTCTCCAATCTAGAGTAGCAGGAAAACCACTTCAGTTACCTTCACTCTAGTTCTGTCTCTGTACAATATTAGAACCGATCGCGAGAAACCCCTGTCAACCTTCACCCTGCGGGCCCAACAGCGTCTGCAGAGAAAACAACGGGCAAGCAGTGTGCTCCTGTTTGCCAGAATACATAGGTTCTCCACCTGGATGTCGACCCGAGTGCGTGATAAGCTCAGAGTGCCCCACGAACAGAGCCTGCGTGAACAACAAGTGCGTCGATCCCTGTCCGCAGCCCTGTGGCTTGAACAGCAATTGCAGGGTCCTCAATCACAGCCCTGTTTGCAGCTGCAAGCAAAGTTACACGGGAGATCCGTTCAGTAGATGCTTCCCCATGCCACGTAAGATCAGTTGAAAGACAACGTTCATCAATTGGATGCAAGACACGTCACCAGGATACTTCTTTCAGGACCTGCGCCTGGTCCAGTCGTTCAGAATCCATGCGTACCGTCGCCATGTGGAGCCTACGCAGAATGTAGGGACATTGGCGGTGCGCCATCTTGCTCTTGCCTCGCTTCTTACATCGGTAGCCCTCCAAATTGTAGACCAGAGTGTACCGTCAACTCAGATTGTCCCAGAAGTCAGGCTTGCATGAACGAGAGGTGTAGAGACCCCTGTCCGGGATCCTGTGGACTGTCCGCCACCTGCAGCGTCATCAATCACACTCCAACTTGCGTTTGTCCTGACGGCTTTACTGGGGACCCGTTCACTAACTGTTACTTGAAACGTAAGCGGTGGTTAGAGATTCATTGGAATAATTAATGTGCTTCGGAGCTATTAGCAGCCAAGATGATAGAGAATTGAAGGAGAACTTTGGGAACCACCTACAGTGTCGGACGAAAGTATTGGAACATGTTTAAAACAGTATAACTTTGTTAAAATTTATCCAAACGACTTGAATTTTTTTGAGAAACTAGAAGGATTAGTTTGGTAGTTGACGTGTTTCGGCGTTTTGAAAAAATATAAATGGTCGAAACAGCAAAGAAAGAATAACAATCGCCTTTTCAAATTTTTCATCTCAGCCTCCAATGTAAATTTAAAAATCCTGTTTGTAGATTTAAGCATGCTGAAAATTTCATCTTTTGTACGGCACTTATTTATTGGTCCATCGAAGCATCCAGTTTCTTCTTCCTCCAAATTGATCTAAATCACTGTTATCGATACACTGTGACACTATATCTTTCACGACGCAGCAATCGAAGAGCCAGTATTACCCGCTGACCGCTGCAATCCATCCCCCTGCGGTCCAAACGCGCTCTGTAAAGAGGGTAGCTGCTCTTGTCTACCAGAATATCAGGGAGACCCTTACGCTGGTTGTCGACCCGAGTGCGTTCTCAATAGCGACTGTGCCCTTCCTCAAGCCTGCGTTCGCAACAAGTGCGTGGACCCCTGTCCTGGGACCTGTGGTCAAAACGCACAGTGCGACGTGTACAACCATATCCCCATGTGCAGCTGCCTGCCTGGAATGACTGGGAACGCGTTTGTTTCTTGTCGTCCAAGCAGAGGTACGTGCCCGTTCAACTCAAGAATCCTCATGACCGCCCTTTAAAGGCTAGAATCTCCAGCTTCATTTTCGTCGATTTTAGGACCCGAGGACCCCTGCAACCCGTCCCCCTGCGGACCCAACAGCGTCTGTCGCGTAATTAACGAGCAAGCAGTGTGCAGCTGCGTAGCCAGTTTCATCGGCGCGCCACCTTCCTGCAGACCAGAATGCACAGTTAGCTCCGATTGTCCCAAGAACCAGGCTTGCAGTAATCAGAAATGCCTGAATCCCTGTGCTGGCACGTGTGGTGTCAGAGCTCAGTGCCAAGTGGTCAATCATAACCCCCTTTGCAGCTGTCCAACTGGCTTCTCAGGAGATCCTTTCGTCAGATGCGAGCCTAAACGTGAGCCCAATTCACTGTTAGATATTCCTCGAGGTCTGTTCTATCGGTCGATCTTCTTACCAAGCTTGTTTCATCCCCCTTTCAGCGGAAGAACCACCCACGCCTATCAACCCCTGTCAGCCTTCACCCTGCGGAGCGAACGCTGTCTGCCGAGTGGTCAACGACTCGCCCACCTGCTCCTGTTTACCTGAATTCATCGGCGTACCTCCAAATTGTAGACCGGAGTGCATTAGCAACAGCGAGTGCGCTAGTCACTTGGCCTGTATGAGCAACAAATGCAGGGATCCTTGCCCTGGATCCTGCGGAGCTCACGCTGACTGTCGCGTTGTCAGTCATACTGCGATGTGCGTGTGTTCCGAAGGCTACCTCGGCGATCCCTTCAGTTTATGTTTAGCGAAACAACGTAAGAATCCATGGACACTTGAGAATTAAGGACCTTGCAGTGAGAGGGGTACAGCTCTAGTTTTGACAGTTTTTGAGTTATGACGTGTCATATACTTGAAAAAAAATCTACATCGTTTAGTGCAAATAAATAAAAATAGAAATATTAATATTTTTAGTATTTTTAATATTTTTAATAATTTTAATATTTTTAATATTTTTAATATTTTTAATATTTTTAATATTTTTAATATTTTTAATATTTTTAATATTTTTAATATTTTTAATATTAATTTTAATATTTTTTAGGGAATATTTTTTCGCCAAATATAGAAATAAAAGCTTATTACTTCAGTAACTACTACTTATTGTGTAAAAAAATATATTTTTCAATTCGTGTTCTATTTCAATGTTAAGTTTTGTCTTAACATTGTTTATTCCTTTGGGAATAATTTTATAAACAGTTTTTTCTAATTTACTCAAAGTGAGTAAAGATGGATATGTACCCCTCTTGCTGTAAGGTCCTCATTTGAAAGCAAGAGTTCTCTCTGAACAGGGTGTTCCATTTGTTTCGCGTTTCAGCTGAAATGGAACCAGTTTCATCCACCCCCTGTACACCATCGCCCTGCGGTTCGAACGCCCTTTGCAAGGAGCAGAACGGAGTAGGCTCCTGCACGTGTCTGCCTGATTACATCGGCAATCCCTACGAAGGGTGTCGCCCAGAGTGCGTCATGAACTCTGATTGCATGGCGACTCTAGCTTGCATCCGCTCCAGGTGTCAGGACCCTTGTCCTGGATCCTGTGCCACGAACGCTGAGTGCCAGGTTGTCAACCACTTACCCTCGTGCACCTGTTTCCCTGGTTACACTGGACAACCGTACCAGTTCTGTCAGCCGATGGCAGTAGGGCCCAGTGAGCAACCCTTTTCTTTTCTAATTTTTCCAATGATAGTCTTTCTTGAAACAACTACAACGAATCTTCATTTGGTAGTAATCGAGGATAGAGGGGACCCATGCTCCCCATCGCCCTGCGGACCGAATAGCCGCTGCCAGGTCGTTAATGACCAAGCAGTATGCTCCTGTCTGCCAGAGTACACAGGCTCTCCACCTGGCTGTCGACCAGAATGTGTGGTCAGCTCAGAGTGCTCCTCCAATCTAGCGTGCATCAATCAGAAGTGCAGGAACCCTTGTCCTGGCCCTTGTGGTATTGCAGCAGAGTGCAACGTGATTCACCACAGTCCCATCTGTGCTTGCAGGGCAAAATACACCGGCGATCCTTTTACTCGTTGCTTCCCTACGCCAGGTGAGAGTGCTCCCTGCAATCTTCATCTCCCCCAAGGAATCTCTATATTCATCCACTTCGCTCGAGGCTACAAGTGTTTCTAACACTATGTACAATTTTTAGAACCCCCTTCAGCAATTCAACCCTCAAATCCATGCGTGCCTTCGCCCTGTGGTCCGAATGCAGAGTGCCGCGACATCAACGGCATACCTTCTTGCTCCTGTCTACAAAGCTACATCGGCAGTCCCCCTAGCTGTCGTCCGGAGTGCACAGTGAACTCTGATTGCTCCCCCAGTCAGGCTTGCATGAGGCAGAAGTGCGGGGACCCTTGTCCAGGGTCCTGTGGCGTGTTCGCCCAGTGCAGCGTGATCAATCATGTTCCGATTTGTAGCTGCATCGAAGGCTACACTGGTGACCCCTTCAGCAACTGTTATCCCAAACCACCGTCACGTAAGACTGTCCTTCTAAAACCTGACACCTTCCTTACACAGGCTTATTCACTATCTTTGATCCAACTTTTAGAACCAACAACTTTCGACGATCCCTGTAACCCATCGCCCTGTGGAACGAACGCAGAGTGCAACGAGGGTATCTGCTCTTGTTTACCAGAGTACAGGGGTGATCCTAATGTAGGCTGTCGACCAGAGTGTGTTCTGAACACTGATTGTTCCTTGAATCAGGCATGCGTTCGCAATAAGTGCAGCGATCCTTGTGCAGGCACATGTGGACAAAATGCTGTCTGCAACGTTTTCAATCACATTCCCATGTGCAGCTGCTCGCCAGGCACCAGTGGAAACGCTTTCGTCCTCTGCTCACCTGTCCAAGGTATCAAGACGCCTTGTATCAATGAAGACAATATTGATCCCTACCAGAGTTGGCAAATTTTATTGCAAATAACGAATAAATCCCCAAAAATTATTTGCGAATAATGAATAACGATTTTATTCGACGAAAAATTATTCGCAAATAACGAATAAATATGTAGCGTTATTGGAGCCAAATTTATTAAAATAATTTCTTGATTTAATTTTTTTCGAATTATTTTTTCCTTGAAACTTTTATTCGTTTTTCTCGAAAAAAAGGTTCGATATTTTATTCGAAAAAATTTATTCGATTTTTTTTATAACACCCAACTCTGGTCCCTACACGCTACTATCAGATATTGACAGTGCGTCGACTTCTACCTACAGAACTCACCCCCGAAACACCGTGCAACCCATCCCCCTGCGGTGCAAACAGCCAGTGTCGCCCTGTAAATGGGCAGGCAGTTTGCTCCTGTGTCCCTGGATACTCGGGCAGTCCTCCGTCCTGCAGGCCAGAATGCGTGGTCAGTTCAGACTGCTCAAGGAGCGAGGCCTGCAGCAACCTGAAGTGCGTGAATCCTTGCGCAGGGAGCTGCGGTGTCAGAGCACAGTGTCAGGTGATAAACCACAATCCCATATGCAGCTGCCCTCCTGGATCGTCTGGGGATCCTTTCGTCAGATGCGACACAATCAGTAAGATTCTCCAGTCCCTAAAGCGTCAGGTTTATTCCCCTTCAGGCTTCAACCTGCGCGGTGTTATTTATATGAACAATTTTCAGTGGATACCAAACCAGAAGTTATAAACGTCTGCAAGCCGTCACCGTGTGGACCGAATGCGCTCTGCCGAGTGGTAAACGATTCTCCATCGTGCACCTGTATGCCAGAGTTCGTGGGTACCCCACCTAATTGTCGACCTGAGTGCATCAGCAACAGCGAGTGCCCTGGAAATCTCGCTTGTATGAATCAAAAGTGCACGGACCCTTGTCCTGGCTCGTGCGGAGCCTTTGCTGAGTGTCGTGTGGTCAGCCACACACCCATGTGTGTCTGCTCCACTGGATACACTGGTGATCCCTTTACCCAGTGCTACGAGTTTGATCAACGTGAGACACTTTCACTTTTGCTTAAAATAGTTGGTGAAGTTGAAAAGAGCTTGCAGATTTAAGGGGTAATGCCACAGTAAAGCCCGGAAAAGCAGCCTGTTTTTGAGAATTTTTTAAGCGGGTATAGTGAATGGCATACAAAATCTATTTGGAGGCCTTTATTGTAAATACCTTGAAGTATGATTCCAATTTTTTGTTTAATTTTTTTATTACAAAATAGGGGCGCCAGAGCTCAACAAACGAAGCTTCTTCTGAAAAATAGTGTTCCGCGGCCGGAAAGATTTCTCCATCTATTTTTGACCTATATTAATAGGGAGATTTTAGTTTGAGAGATTTTTGATATGCATTCGAATTGAATTGTTGAATTTGGTAAAAGGAGGGATTTCAGTATTGAATACTGAAGTTTCATTTTCTTTATTCAACATTATTTGTAGTTTGATGATATTTCTACATTTGTCTTATTCTATTCTATTCTTCTATTCAGGGGTGCCATCTTCCCCATGCACGCCGTCCCCTTGCGGTTCAAACACCATCTGCAAAGAGCAGAACGGTATCGGTTCTTGTTCCTGTCTACCCGAGTACATCGGTAACCCGTACGAAGGGTGTCGACCAGAGTGTACAGTCAGTTCAGATTGCCCTTCGAACCTAGCTTGCATGCGAAACAAGTGTCAGGACCCTTGTCCAGGGACCTGTGGTCAGAATTCTCTCTGCCAAGTGATTAATCACTCGCCTACATGCACTTGCAATCCTGGATTCACTGGAGATCCATTTGCATACTGCCAACCGTCGCGAGTACCTGGTAAAGTATACATAATTTCTAATACAGGGACTCTGAATTCTATGCATTGAGTTTTAAATTGAAATTCAAGTGGGAGAAAGAGGGTTCTTTGCCCAAAAACATTCAAAGCTGCCCCTTCTCACTTACATTACAATTTTCTATTCGCCTCCTACAAAAATTCCAGTCATCTATACTTATAGTATAATAGCTGCAAGTCAGTAAGTTTAATTTCAACAATTTTCACGTTCCTCTACCCCCCAGATGTAGTTAAAGACCCTTCGGACCCTTGCTTCCCATCGCCCTGCGGTCCAAACAGTCAGTGTCGCGTGGTTTCCGGTAACGCTGTGTGCTCCTGCCTCCCCGAGTACACCGGAAGTCCTCCCTCGTGCCGTCCCGAGTGCGTGGTCAGTTCAGACTGTCCCTCGAACCAAGCCTGCGTGAATCAAAAGTGCGTGAACCCCTGTCCACGAGCCTGTGGCCGGAACACCAACTGTCTAGTCGTCAATCACAGTCCAATTTGTACCTGCAAGGATGGAAACACTGGCAATCCTTTCACCAGGTGTTTCCCTCTACAAAGTAAGTCGCTCTAACACTACACCTCATATCTCCAACGGGCTAAACAAATACTTTACTCGATTTATTCTCTCCGTAGCACAATCGACCTTAGCCGATCTACCTCAAAACCCCTGCGTTCCTTCCCCCTGCGGTCCATATTCCGAGTGTCGAGATATCGGCGGTGCTCCGTCTTGTTCCTGCTTAGCCAATTACTTTGGTAGCCCGCCAAATTGTAGACCAGAGTGCACCGTGAACTCTGACTGCCCCAGCGACAAGTCCTGTATAAGGCAGAGGTGCACTGACCCGTGTCCTGGATCCTGTGGCCTGTCAACAAGGTGCACGGTGTTCAATCACGTGCCTATGTGTAGCTGTCTGGAGGGATTCACCGGGGATCCTTTCAGTGGCTGCTCTCCTGCTCCGAGTAAGGCTCCATCCTCAATTTTGTATCGTACTGCACCAAGCAGGGGTGTAGCAGTCGCAAATATAGTTTTGGGACATTCTAAATATAAAGACGTTTTCCAATTAATAAGATGTCATCATAGAAATAGCTGCATCCACGTTTGGTCCATCATAATTTTTGAAAAATTCAAAAATGTTTAACATATTGCCCACAATTGTAGCTGAAGTTGAACCAGCACCCAAAGACCCATGCAATCCATCGCCCTGTGGTGCGAACGCACAGTGCGGTGACGGCGCTTGCACCTGTTTGCCTGGTTACACTGACAACCCTTACCTGGGTTGTCGACCAGAGTGCACTCTGAACACAGACTGTCCCAGAGACAGAGTTTGCCTGCGCAACAAGTGCGTGGATCCTTGCATTGGCACCTGTGCCCAGGATGCAGTCTGTGACGTGTACAATCACGTGCCCATGTGCAGCTGCCCCACTGGAATGACAGGGAATGCGTTCATTTCCTGCACTCCATTCAGAGGTACGAGGCTTGACAGAGATACTAGCATTCATTTAAATCATTTCAAGAGGATTAATCTAAATTTCCACGACAATCAGACCCAGTCGTGCTGACACCCTGCAACCCAACACCCTGCGGACCGAATAGTCTGTGCAGAGAAGTGAACAGCCAGGCCGTATGCACCTGCGTCCCCGGTTTTATCGGTATTCCGCCGACTTGCAGGCCAGAGTGCATCCTGAGCACCGACTGCGGACCAAAGGATGCTTGCGTCAATCAGAAGTGCAGGGATCCTTGCGTCGCCACTTGTGGGATCAGGGCGACGTGCCAGGTGGTGAACCACAATCCCATCTGCAGCTGCCCTGCGCCACTGACTGGCGATCCCTTCGTCAGATGCATCGACAAGCGTAAGAATTTCATTTCCATGGGGATTTCCAATGCTTTCCCGGCTCCGCCGTGACGTGAGCTTGAACTCCATTCCGTTGCAGCGTTAATGGTACCGGTAAACGAGAATCCTTGCGAGCCGTCTCCCTGTGGGCCAAACGCGCAGTGTCAAGTGGTAAATGACTCCCCGTCGTGCTCCTGTGTACCTGAATTCACTGGCTCACCCCCGAACTGCAGACCGGAGTGCATCAGTAATAACGAGTGTCCCAGCAACATGGCTTGCATCAATCAGAAGTGCAGGGATCCTTGTCCCGGATCCTGTGGCGCGGATGCTGTATGTCGCGCTGTGTCTCACACACCCATGTGCACCTGTTCACCCGGATACACTGGTGATCCGTTTACGCAGTGTGTCGTGGAACAGCGTAAGAGTATTTCTACTTCGTATCTCTTAGGATTCAAAGCTCTGACGATTATTCAGTTTCGATTCAGTCACTCAGTATTTCGACCAGCATCAACGCCACAATTTTGAATTCAATTTCCAAGGAAGCCCGGCTGAATTACTGTATAATTCTCAATCACCCTTTACAGTCATACCCATGTACGTGCCACAGCCTTGCGTGCCATCCCCTTGCGGAGCAAACGCGCTTTGCAAAGACAGAAACGGAGCAGGCTCCTGCTCCTGCCTGGCAGGGTACCTTGGAAACCCGTACGAGGGCTGTCGACCAGAATGCGTGATAAGCACGGACTGTGTCCCCAGCAAGAGCTGCGTGAGATTCAAGTGCGAGGACCCCTGTCCAGGTACCTGCGGTCAGAACGCAGTTTGCCAGGTGATCAATCACATGGCGACCTGCAGTTGCTTGCCCAGGTTTACGGGCGATCCTTTCAGATATTGTCGCGAAGAAGATATAGGTACGTGTTGGACTACCTTTGCAGGCTGGAATACTCCTAGATTTTATCTCAACGTTTCGCTCGATAGAGACCCTGCCAATCCTGACCAACCCCTGCCAACCATCACCCTGTGGACCGAATAGCCTCTGCAGAGAGAACAACGGTCAAGCAGTTTGCTCTTGCTTGCCAGAGTATCTCGGTTCTCCACCAGGATGCAGACCAGAGTGCGTGGTGAGCGCAGAATGCGCCTCTGATCGCGTGTGCGTGAACCAGAAGTGTGTCGACCCCTGCCCCGATCCTTGTGGAACCCAAGCGGTCTGCAGAGTCATCAACCACAGCCCTATATGCTCCTGCCGGCAGGATTACACTGGAGACGCGTTCACTATTTGCTTCCCAACTCCACGTGTGTATTTTCCCAAGTGTCTTGATATTTCTAAACGTTTAGGAATCTTTACATTCACTTTGAAACCCCGCAGGACCACAACCAGATCCACTACCAACTATCCAGCAGGATCCATGCTTGCCATCCCCTTGTGGCTCATATTCTCAGTGTCGAAACATCGGTGGAAACCCATCTTGCTCCTGCTCACCTGGTTACATAGGTGTGCCGCCGAACTGCAGGCCAGAGTGCACGATAAACGCGGAGTGCTCCAGTGCCCTGGCTTGCATTCGAGAAAAGTGCATGGACCCTTGTCCTGGATCCTGTGGCGTGGGAGCTAGGTGCAGTGTTCTCGATCACGTACCGATTTGCTCCTGCCCAGAGGGATATACTGGAGATCCATTCAGCAGCTGTACAGTGAAGCCTGTCTTATGTGAGAGTCACTCGCGATTGTTTGAACTGTATGTTCAGAATGAGGCGCGACAGGTTTCAGCTCTTCTAGAGATACATAGGTTGCTAACTAGGGCTGGGACTATTTGTCGAATTATTCGGTATTCAAATACTCGAATATTTCAGTTGCTCAAATATTTGGCGAATATAATTCGAATATCTAAGTATCTAAGTATAAGTAGTCCCAGCCATATTGCTAATCATGCCTCCAGTAGAAGTGCTTACAGTCTGAACATAGGTTTCCAAGTATATTTCAGCTTCATCTTGATACTGGAACTGTCATTGACGATCCCTTAATCTCTACACAGCTGATAGACCAGCATCAGACCCATGCAACCCTTCGCCATGCGGCGCGAACGCCATTTGTCGAGACGGCTCTTGCTCCTGTCTTCCAGAGTACCAAGGCGATGCTTATGCTGGTTGCAGGCCAGAATGCATCATGAACAGTGACTGTTCTCGCGATAGAGCTTGCTCAAGGAACAAATGCGTGGACCCGTGCATAGGAACTTGTGGGCAGTACGCTCTGTGTCAAATAATCAACCACATCCCCATGTGCAGTTGCCCGGTGGGGATGTCAGGGAACGCTTTTATCTCCTGTTCCCCAGTGCAGGGTATAATATCGAGAATTTTCCTCGGATATTTTTATTCTAGTATCTCGCTCCTTGTATTAAAATTCTTCAATTCGAATCTCCCATTCTTCTGTCAGAAGACACAGCCACATCGACACCCTGCTTACCTTCTCCATGCGGACCGAACAGCCATTGCCAAGAGGCGAACGGAGTGGCAGTGTGCAAGTGTATAGCAGGTTTCGTCGGGAGTCCGCCGACGTGTAGGCCAGAGTGTGTCGTCAGTTCAGACTGCGAGCTGACGAAGGCTTGCGTTAACCAGAGATGCAGGGATCCTTGCCCAGGGTCTTGTGGTCTGATGGCGGAGTGCTCCGTGGTGAATCACAACCCCATTTGCAGGTGTCCTCCGAGTATGACCGGTGATCCGTTCACTGGTTGCAGAGTTATGGGTGAGGGAACAAAAGGGATCGGATGAGTGAAAGGAATATGATGAGGTAGTGAATTTAAAATGAAATTCAAAATTCAAAAAATGTTGAAACTTTGTGAATATGTAGGGGGTTTCCACCTGATTACAACGTAATTTTTGTTTCACTCGAACGGGGTAGGATGAACCCCCAAAAATTTTGTGTTATAACTTGCGAACTATAGGAGATAGAAAAAGAGTTTCAGGACAAAAGTTAGGTATTTTAATTAGATCTAGCATTTGGTAAACAAATTATATTACAGTTCACGAGTAATAACACAAAATCGGCAAAATAACCGGATTTTCACGGGGTCAATTACACCCGCTTGGAGTAAATTTGGGCAGCAAACAAAAATTGCGTCATAATCAGGAGTAAATTCCTTAAATATTCAACAAGTTTCAGAATTTTTTTGATATTTCCTCGTAAGTGCCACTGTATATTCCTTTCACCCACGATATGAAACCAACACTTCGACACCTTACAACTGCTTCTAAGACTGTTCATTTTCCCTGCATCCTTCAGTCGAAGAGCCCCTCACAGCAATCAACCCCTGCTACCCCTCGCCGTGCGGTCCAAATTCGCAGTGTCAAGTGGTGAACCAAGCTCCAGCCTGCTCGTGTCTGCCGGATTTCTCGGGATCGCCGCCCAATTGTAGACCAGAATGTGTCATGAACACTGACTGCCCGCTTCGCGAAGCTTGCGCGAGCCAGAGGTGTAAGAACCCGTGCCCTGGCTTGTGCGGGGCGAACGCTGACTGCAGCGTCTTCAGTCACACTCCAATCTGCTCCTGTCGCTCAGGATTCACTGGAGATCCGTTCATCCAGTGCACTCCCCTTCCGAGTAAGTCGATCTTAAGTTCGCCAGCTTCAGCCAGAAGCTTCAAAATCCTTGAAAACGTTCTCTCATCACTTGAAATCGATATTCCTCGCGTTATAGTCGAAGACGAAAGACCCACACCCTGCACCCCATCGCCCTGCGGTTCAAACGCGGTGTGCAGGGTATCAGGGAACGCAGCTGCCTGCGAGTGCCAGCAGGACTACATTGGAAACCCCTACGAAGGCTGCAGGCCAGAATGTGCCGTGAATTCGGATTGCCCTGCAAACTTGGCCTGCGTGAGGTCCAAGTGTCAGGATCCCTGTCCTGGCGCTTGTGGTCAGAACGCGGTGTGCCGCGCTCTCCTGCACGCCCCAGTGTGCACCTGCATTCAGGGGTACACTGGCGATCCTTTCAGATACTGCAGCATGAGTCCAGTGAACCGTAAGAGTCGATAGATTTTATAATTAACAAGATTAACTAGTGAGATTGTTTAAGGGGGGAGACCACTGTAACGGTCCGAAATGTAAGGATGTTTTCGGGAATTTATTTCAACTAAACAATGCAAGTAAATCCATTTAATGCTGAGTATAGTTAATAATGTACGTATCAAAGGGTAAGAAATTTTTTTTTCAATCAAATTCATAAATCCGTATCCTGTATACTCTTCGTCAAAGTTTGCGCTGCGGCAAAAAACTAGAAGCCTGCCGAAAAATCGATTTTACAGATTTTACAGATTTTTTACAGTGGTTTCCCCCTTAATTAACTTTCTACTGTTTCAAACGAATGATACTTAAAGTTATGATATCTCTTCCTACGAGTGTAACTATGAGTGTTTTGGATTGGAATATTAATTGTAGTGAACAAGGGGAGGAGATAGAAGAGCGAACTAATTTTGAGGGCATTAATTACACTCACACAAATTTTATAAGCCTTGAAGTTCCCTTAAACTCCTGCAAGGAGAATCTATAACGCTAACTCGAAAAGACCGTCACCCCAGTTCCCTTTTTAGAAGACGCCGCGGTAGCCGATCCCTGCAACCCGTCACCCTGCGGCGCAAACAGCCAATGCCGCGTGAACAACAATCAAGCAGTGTGCACTTGCCTATCCACGTACATCGGCAGCCCACCGAACTGCAGGCCCGAGTGCGTGGTCAGCTCAGACTGCCCGATGACTCGCGCCTGCACCAGCCAGAAGTGTATAGACCCGTGCTCCAACTCCTGCGGCGTGAACTCCAATTGCAGGGTTATCAACCACAGTCCAATTTGCTTCTGCAACAACGGATTCACGGGTGATCCATTCACTGCCTGCTTCCGTGCTCCTGGTACGAATCACCCTGACGTCTAGCCATTCAGTACCACTTTAAAAATTCCATCCACTGACCCACCACCTCCTTCAGAAATAGACACATCGCCAGCAGTGCAAAGAGACCCGTGCGCACCGTCGCCCTGCGGTCCAAACGCGATTTGCCAGAACGTGGGACAGACTCCAGCCTGCACCTGCTCGCTGAACTATCGTGGTAGCCCTCCGAATTGCAGACCCGAGTGTACCATCAACTCCGAGTGTCCCAGTAACCAAGCTTGCATACGAGAGAGGTGTCAGGACCCCTGTCCAGGCTCCTGCGGCCTCAATGCCCTGTGCTCGATGTACAATCACGTTCCGATTTGTAGCTGCATCGAAGGCTACACTGGAGACCCCTTCAGTAGATGCGATCAACCGATCCTCCCTAGTAAGTAGCAAGGAGATTCTGAATTGGCTTCTTTAGTCGTCTGTGCCCTGACACGGTTATTCTGCGATCAGTCGCGCCAGCGGAAGTAGACCTGTGCAATCCATCCCCCTGTGGGCCAAACGCTCAGTGCGACGATGGGATTTGCTCCTGCATACCTGACTTCTACGGGGACTCCACCATCGGTTGTCGACCGGAATGCGTACTGAACAACGATTGCCCTCGAGACAGAGCCTGTATCAGGAACAAGTGCGAGGACCCCTGCGTTGGCACTTGCGCCAGCAACGCACTGTGCACCGTGGTTAACCACGTGCCCATGTGCAGCTGTCCAGCTGGCCTCGAGGGAAATGCATTCGCGTACTGTCGCCCCGCGTTAGGTATACTTCCTTACATTCCTTTCTTCGCCAACAGTTGGAACACCGAACACGAAGAGTTTCATTATGAAATAATCCTTGAATAGCTGACGTTCCATCGTCCCCATGCACCCCGTCGCCCTGCGGGCCCAACAGCCAATGCCGCGGCAATAATGGTCAAGCGAGTTGCAGTTGCGTGCCAGGCTACCTAGGGAACCCGCCAAACTGTCGCCCAGAGTGCATAGTCAGCTCCGACTGTCCCCCCAACGAGATCTGCACGAACCAAAAGTGCAGGAATCCTTGCGTAGGCACTTGTGGCTTGGGAGCCCGTTGCACGGTAGCGAATCGCAACCCCATATGCCACTGCCCTGAAGAATTCACGGGGGACCCGTTCGTTCGATGCACGCCGCTTCGTAAGTTACACTCACCAGTCCCGTGGATTAAAATTAAGTACGTGACATCATTACAATTTTTCCTAAACGTCGAAATAATTGAATTTGTAGCGTCACTGCCACCAGAGCCGATAAACGTTTGCCAGCCATCGCCTTGCGGACCCAACGCCCAGTGCCAGATCTCTGGAAGCTCACCCTCCTGCTCTTGTTTGCCCGATTTCGTCGGCTCCCCACCGAATTGCAGGCCCGAGTGCGTGAGCAATAGTGAATGCCCGAGCCAGCAAGCCTGTATAAACCAAAAGTGCAGAGATCCTTGCGTTGGCTCCTGCGGCGCGAATGCGAGATGTAGATCTGTTAGCCATACCCCCATGTGCTACTGCGACTCTGACTACACGGGTGATCCGTTTGTGCAGTGCTCTATCAAGCCCAGTAAGATTTTTATTATAATACTCGTCCTACTGGAGCTGGAATTTTTCAAAGGATTCACTTGAAGATTAAAACGAGTTTCACTAGTGAAAGTTAACTTCAACCACGTGATGCATCAGTTTCAGCCGATGACCAGCAGGATGGATTCAGAAATCCATGCCTACCCTCCCCCTGCGGACCCAACGCGAGGTGCATCGAGAGAAACGATGCAGGTGCCTGCACGTGTCTTCCTGGTTACATAGGCAACCCTTACGAAGGGTGCAGGCCAGAGTGTGTCTTAGATTCCGACTGCTCACCCACTAGAGCCTGTATCAGTTCCAAATGCGTCGACCCGTGTCCAGGAACTTGTGGAACAAACGCAGAGTGCAATGTTATCAATCACAGAGCTTCTTGCTCTTGCTACCCCAGATTCACTGGGGACCCCTATCGATACTGCTCTGTTCAGCCAACTGGTAAGTCTGGCTAACGCTGATTTTCCAGAAAAACTTGCATTTTCAGTGGAATTATAATCCTTCTTATAAAACACCCCACAGTTTCTGACGTCAGCCCAACTGACCCTTGCGCCACCGGCCAATGTGGCTCGAACAGCCAGTGCAGGGTGGTGAATCAGGTAGCGGTTTGCTCCTGCCTCCCGACTTACATTGGCACACCACCAGCTTGCAGGCCAGAGTGCGTTACAAGCTCAGAATGCCCCTCAGATAGAGCGTGCATTAGGCAGAAATGCGCGAACCCTTGCCCTGCGTCTTGTGGACAGAACACGGATTGTAGGGTCGTCAACCATTCACCCCTTTGTAGTTGTTTGAGAGGCTACACTGGCGATCCTTTCACAATATGCTTCAGAATCCCATGTGAGTCCAGTGGCAACTGATTTTCATTGCTGATATCTTTAATCAGGATTTATCTGAGTATCAGAGTGTACCTGAGTTAAAACTAACCCCAGTTCTAATTAACTAGCTTCTACTAAATCAGTTAAAAAATTTACATTGTAAATTTCAGTGACTCCACCTGTCGTAAACGACCTAGTACCAAGAGACCCCTGCATTCCATCCCCCTGCGGCGTTTACTCAGAGTGTCGAAACATTGGAGGGATCCCCTCCTGCTCCTGTCTAGTCACCTACACGGGAAGTCCACCGAATTGTCGACCAGAATGCAGTCTCAACTCAGACTGTCCTCCCAACGAGGCCTGCGTGCAGCAAAAGTGTAGAGACCCTTGCCCTGGCTCGTGCGCCCTACAAGCTCAATGCAGCGTTGTCAATCACGTCCCAACGTGTTCCTGTCCACCTGGTTACACTGGTGATCCTTTCACCAACTGCATTCTCTATCGTAAGACTCCTTGTTTTTACCACACCCCTTAGAAGCTTACTTTCACTTCTATTAACCTCGAGGAATTCTAGAACCTTTAATCGAAACGGACCCCTGTGCATCGTGTGGATCGAACACGCAGTGCAACAATGGAGTGTGCACCTGCCTGCCAGAGTACTCTGGTGACCCTTACACGGGGTGCAGGCCGGAGTGTGTCCTAAGTAACGACTGTCCAACCACAAGAGCTTGCGTCAGAAACAAGTGCTTGGATCCTTGCGTTGGAACTTGTGGGCAAAGTGCATTGTGTGACGTTTTCAACCACGTGCCCATGTGCAGTTGCTCCTCGGGAATGTCGGGGAACGCGTTCATCCTCTGTTCCCCTGCTCCAGGTAGAGTTCGCAGATTCTGAAGGGTTTACATGCGAAAGATGTAGAAAGAGATCGTTTTTATTAAGAATCTTTGGACCCTTTTAGTGACAACGTTCAGCGACCCCTGCAACCCATCCCCCTGTGGACCGAATAGCCAGTGCAGACAAAACAACATGCAGGCTGTGTGCTCTTGCGTCAATGGATACCTAGGTGCACCCCCTACTTGCAGGCCAGAGTGCACAGTGAACTCAGACTGTCCATTAAACGAAGCTTGCACGAATCAGAAGTGTCGAGACCCTTGTCCAGGAAGCTGTGGCATCAACGCCGTCTGCAATGTCCTCTATCACAACCCTGTGTGCACCTGCCGCGACAGGATGACCGGGGACCCCTTCGTCAGTTGCTACCCCATGCGTAAGGATTCCTTAAATCCATGTCTGTGAAGATAGCACCCCTAAATGTGATTTTTTAGAAAAAATCTACGGCATTTGTTTGTCCATCATTTGCCCACGTTTGCCCAACAAAAATTTTCGTTTATCCACGTTTCAAAAAAAAGTTATGAACAAATTAAAAAAATTGTCATCAGGACCGTCCATGAACAATTTTGAATATTTTAAAAGTAAGATACAATTGTCCACGATCTTCGATTGTCAAACGATGGACAAACGAATGAAGTCGAGTTTTTCTAAACAATCCCATTTGGGGGTGCTATCTTCACAGACCTCTTAAATCCACTTTGGGGTATTTTAAAACACTTAGACCACCAGAGTATCGAAGTAACGAAATTTTCTTGAACCCTAAAGCCACGAGACCACCACCCTCAGTCAACCCTTGCCAACCGTCCCCGTGTGGTCCAAACGCTCAGTGTCAAGTGGTGAACGATCAACCATCCTGTTCCTGTCAGCGAGACTTCATAGGATCGCCCCCCAATTGTCGCCCCGAGTGTGTCAGCAACAGCGAGTGCTCGAGTCACTTGGCTTGCATGAATCAGAGGTGCCAGGACCCCTGTCCCAACTCCTGCGGCGTAAACGCGATCTGCAGAGTGGTCAGTCACACTCCCATGTGTGTCTGTGACACAGGCTACACCGGCGATCCTTTTACGCAGTGTCTGCCACAGCCATGTAAGGATTTCATGTGAATTAAGTTGGCTTCTTCCCTTCTGTATACGTGCCACCACAAGATTCATTCTCTTTCAGTCGACGTACAAGCCAGCAGACCCGACCCCTGCACCTCCTCGCCATGCGGCGCCAACACCCTGTGTCGCGTTCAGCAGAATTCGGCCTCCTGCGCTTGCCAGGACGACTACATCGGCAACCCTTACGAGGGGTGCAGACCTGAGTGCACGCTCAGCTCGGACTGCCCCTCCAATTTAGCTTGCATCAGGTCCAAGTGCAGGGACCCCTGCCCTGGGACCTGTGGCCAGAACGCTCAGTGTTACGTCATCAACCACGCAGCGACTTGCAGCTGCTTCGAGCGATACACGGGAGATCCTTTCGTCTACTGCAACCCCCTCAGACAGCCGCGTAAGAAGAACTACAAAGGATTGAAGTGAAAAACGTTGCAGTTGATCGGAATGATAAACGATGATTTCCATTCTTTCAGTGCCGACGCCTGACGTAATTAACCCCTGCCAACCATCCCCCTGTGGACCGTACAGCCAGTGCAGGGAAACGAACGGTCAAGCTACGTGCTCTTGTTTACCAACGTACACTGGAACACCACCCAGTTGCAGACCAGAGTGCACTGTTAGCTCGGATTGCCCGTTAAGCCTAGCTTGCAGAAACAACAAGTGCATGGACCCCTGTCCCGACTCATGTGGTCAGCAGAGTACCTGTAGGGTCGTGAACCATAGTCCAATTTGCTCCTGCAAGCCAGGTTACACTGGCGATCCCTTCACTCATTGTTTCTACAATCCACGTAAGCGTCTGGAATGCCCTGACACGTCCAACTGTCATACTCTGCGGTGGGATAAAAATAATGATCCAATTCTAGCTGCGCCCGTCATGGACACCCCAGTGGATCCATGCGGCAACTCGCCCTGTGGGCCCAATGCCCAGTGTCGCAACATTAACGGCTCTCCTTCCTGCTCCTGTTTAATCAATTACATCGGTGCCCCACCAAACTGCCGCCCAGAGTGTGTCATCAACGCTGACTGCTCCAGAAATGAAGCTTGCATGCGCGAAAGGTGCCAGGACCCTTGTCCAGGCTCCTGCGGGCTGAACAGTGTCTGCGCGGTTCACAATCACGTGCCCGTTTGCACTTGCCTAGAGGGTTACACCGGAGACCCCTTCACTAGTTGTCAACCCACGCCAATGAGTAAGCTGACCTCCTAAAAGCGTTGAGACGGTAGCTCATGACACTAGACAGTCGCATTGATTATCTCCTGGTAGTAGGTACAGAGGAACCCGTGACAGACCCCTGCAGCAGCTCCCCGTGTGGTCCCAACGCGGAGTGCAACAGAGGAGCGTGCTCTTGCTTGCCCGAGTACAGTGGAAACCCTTATATCGGTTGCCGCCCTGAATGTGTGCTCAGTAACGACTGCGCAAACGATAGAGCTTGCATTAGAAACAAATGCGTGGACCCTTGCCCTGGAGCTTGTGCCCAGAACGCCCTGTGCAGGGTGATCAATCACGTGCCCATGTGCAGCTGCCCCCCTCAGACTAATGGAAACGCCCTGGTTTTGTGCTCCCCTGTCAGAGGTATTATATAGCTCCTTTTAATCGAGGTCTGAATATCGAGGAGAATATTCTGATGACCCTTAAACCCATAAATCGCAGTGCCCTCGACGACGAGACCCTGCAACCCGTCTCCATGCGGTCCGAACAGTATCTGTAGAGAGGTGAACGACCAAGCTGTGTGCACCTGCGCGCCAGAGTACCTTGGAACCCCGCCTCTATGCAGACCTGAGTGCACGATCAGTTCAGACTGCAGTAGAGACCAAGCTTGCGTGAACCAGAAGTGCAGAGACCCGTGTCCAGGAACCTGTGGCATTCAGGCGAGATGCATGGTCGTGAATCACAATCCCGTGTGCTCCTGCCAGGATCGCTACACGGGGGATCCCTTCATCAGATGCGAAATGATCAGTAAGGGAGCGAATGATAGCATTAGAAATCCTTTGGTCCCATGTACAGTGGTATAAATACTCTGAAGAAGTTTCCTTTAGACACTTTACATCAGATCGTCAGATCAATCCAGAAATTAGGGAGGGATATGAAATAACTCCACTTTACTCTTCGTAGAAGACGTAATAGTGCCGTCGAACCCCTGCCAACCGTCACCCTGCGGACCGTACTCCCAGTGCCAAGTAGTCCGAGATACCCCCTCGTGCTCTTGCCTGCCCGAGTACAAGGGGGCCCCTCCTGCCTGCAAACCCGAGTGCATTGCCAGCTCTGAGTGCCCCAGCCACCAAACATGCGTACAACAGAAGTGCAAAGACCCCTGTCCAGGTCTCTGCGGAGAGATCGCTGAGTGCCACGTGGTGTATCACGTGCCCCATTGCGTGTGCCCTAGTGGTTTCACCGGTGATCCGTACACGCGTTGCTCAGTGATAAGTAAGGAGAAAGAAAGCATGAAAGAAGAGTGATCGTGATCGTCGGAGAACTAATCTGTGATTTTGCATTGTTCTAGCTCGCGACCCGCAACCCTCGCCCTGCTCGGAAGCCACATGCGGCACGAACGCGTTGTGCAGAGAACGAGACGGCGCTGCTGTCTGTTACTGTCCCCCTGAATATATAGGCAACGCTTATGTAGGCTGCAGGCCCGAGTGCGTCATAAACCCTGACTGCCCTTCCAACAAAATGTGCGTTCGAAACAAATGCCAGGACCCTTGCCCGGGGACCTGTGGACGCAACGCAGAGTGCGCGGTGGTTAACCATCAACCGTTCTGCACTTGTCGAACTGGCTTCACCGGCGACCCGTTTGTAGTGTGTTACGCGGACAGTAAGTTTACCTGACTCCCCCTGTTACCTGATTGCGATAGAATATTGGAAGGATTTAAAAACTCACCCTGAAATCTTCTCCCCAGTAATAGTCCCCAAAGAGAACGTCTGCAGCCCATCACCCTGCGGATCGAACAGCCAGTGCAAAGAGGTCTCTGGCCAGGCTGTGTGCTCTTGCCTGCCGAATTACGTGGGCACTCCACCTGGTTGCAGGCCAGAGTGCGTGGCTAGCTCTGAGTGCCCCACCCAGCTAGCGTGCAAGGACTACAAATGCGCGAATCCTTGCCCGAGTCCTTGCGGGTTAAACACCAAGTGCGTTGTTGTTAACCACAGTCCCATCTGTAGCTGCATGCCGGGCTACAGCGGAGACCCTTTCACCCTCTGCGCATCCATTCCACGTAAGAAGCATGGTCCATTAATTTGAAACGTACCGAGAGGAACTGGAGGATTATGGACATTCGTTAATCCCCAATTATAGCTTCCCCAGTCCCCGGCCCAGTGGAGACAGATCCCTGCGTACCATCCCCCTGCGGTAGCTTCGCCCAGTGCAGAAATAGCCGCGGCTCAGCCGCGTGTAGCTGCATGGAGAGCTACATTGGCCAGCCACCCAACTGCAGGCCCGAGTGCACGATCAATTCCGAGTGTCAGAGTAACATGGCCTGCATAAACATGAAGTGCAAGGATCCCTGCCCTGGATCCTGCGGCTCTGGCGCCTTGTGCGCGGTCGTTAACCACATACCCATATGCAACTGCCCCGAGGCTTTCACGGGGAACCCGTTCACCCTTTGCCAACCGCTGCCAGCCACACGTAAGAACCCTGCTTCATCCTCCACAGTTTGCATGAAAGATCCTGGAGAGTTTTTGTTTTCATTCGCTCATTTCACCTTGCAGCTCTACCAACACTACCAGAGGATGCATGTAGCCCGTCACCCTGCGGCCCCAACGCGGAATGCGCTAACGGCGAATGCAGCTGCCTACCGGAGTTCCAAGGGAACCCCTACCTAGGATGTCGCCCCGAGTGCGTATTGAACTCGGACTGCCCCAGAGATAGAGCTTGCTCGCGCAATAAGTGCGTGGACCCGTGCCCAGGGACCTGTGGCCTCGGTGCCCTTTGCACGACCATCAATCACGTGCCCATGTGCAGCTGCCCTGGGAACATGACTGGAAACGCGTTCAGTCAGTGCACCCCTCTGCAAGGTACTCCACCAACAGTTGCTACCGAGAAGCAAGCGTCCTGTCCTCTGAAGGGAAGCCTTTTGTATAACACTTCTTCTTTCCGTCAGATATCACACCCACTAACCCCTGTAGCCCGACACCTTGCGGACCCAATAGCGAGTGCCGCGTGGTGAACGGCCAAGCGGTCTGTTCCTGCATCAGAGGATACTTGGGAAGCCCACCCACCTGCAGACCCGAGTGCATAGTCAGCACAGACTGTCCGCAGAACGAGGCCTGTAGCAATCAGAGGTGTACGAATCCCTGCCCTGGGTCCTGTGGAATTGCAGCAAAGTGCAACGTCGTCAACCATAATCCCATATGCGTGTGCCCGTTAAGATACACTGGCGACCCATTTGTCCAGTGTACACCCTTCTGTAAGAAATCGTTACCTCCTTAATTAATCCCTTTCAGGTCACGCTTCTGATACAGATTGAAGTGAAGGTAGAATATTCTCCGTATCAAGATGAAGCATACTTTATTCCAGACGAACAGCCAACAGTAGACCCCTGCCAACCTTCACCCTGCGGACCAAATTCCCAGTGTCAAGTGGTCAACGACTCTCCCTCGTGCTCCTGCATGCCAGGCTTCTTTGGCAGTCCACCCAGTTGCAGGCCAGAGTGCGCAAGCAACAGCGAGTGTCTTGGTCACCTAGCTTGCATCAATCAGAGATGCCAAGATCCTTGTATCGGGTCTTGCGGCGCCGGTGCTGATTGTCGCGTTGTCAGTCACACCCCCATGTGCACTTGCTTGAGCGGCTACACTGGCGACCCCTTCACGCAGTGTCTCTTTAGGGAACGTAAGGGTCGAACCATCCTCTCGGTAACGTTCTTCTATTCGTCAGTCACTCAGTTTCTCACCGTTCGATTTTATAGCCGTGACGATCCCCGTGCCTACTGAACCCTGCAATCCATCCCCCTGCGGCTCCAACGCCGTCTGCAGGGAGCTGAACGGTGCAGGCTCCTGCACCTGCATCACCAGCTACATCGGTAACCCGTACGAAGGATGTCGACCCGAGTGCCTCCTGAACTCAGACTGTCCCTCGAGCCAGGCCTGCATGAACAACAAGTGCAGGGACCCTTGCCCTGGGATCTGCGGTCGGAACGCAGAGTGCCACGTTGTCAGTCACCTCCCAGTATGCGAGTGCTACCCTAGACACACTGGGAACGCGTTCGTTATGTGCACACCTGTTCAGCTAGGTACGTTGCGTTCTTGAGGAAGAAGAATTTCTGAAGAGTAGATGAAGCTGCGAGGATTGCAATGATCATTACCTTTGTAGAAGTCGATCAGACGATCAGCAAGCCTTGTAACCCGTCACCCTGTGGACCGAATAGTCAGTGCAGGGCGATCAACGGACAGTCAGTGTGCTCTTGCCTGCCAGACTTCATGGGCAGTCCACCTGCCTGCAGGCCAGAGTGCACGGTAAGCGCTGAGTGCGCTTCGAACTTGGCTTGTATCAATAAAAAGTGCAGCGATCCGTGTCCTGGATCCTGCGGCTCTAGCACAAGGTGCGAGACGATCAATCACAGAGCGATCTGTGCTTGCCAGCCTGGTTATACTGGCGACCCTCTCGTTGCTTGTTTCGATGTACCACGTAAGTCTCGTCAAGTCTCCCACAGTTTCTGTCCGCGCACTGTGTATTAAACATTCAGAGTTTGCTCTTACATTCTCATTCCAGTTCCAGAACCTTCACCTGTCCCGCCATACGTGAACCCATGCGCGCCCTCGCCCTGTGGACCCTACTCCGAATGTCGTGACATAAACGGTCAGGCCTCCTGTGCCTGTCTATCAGACTACATGGGAACACCGCCTAATTGTAGACCAGAGTGCATTCGGAACTCTGAGTGTCCCAGTAATCAGGCTTGTATCCAGAGGAAGTGTCGATACCCTTGCGAAGGAGTTTGCGGCGTGGGAGCGCAGTGCTCAGTGATCAATCACACTCCCATTTGCAATTGTCCCGATGGCTACTCCGGAGATCCCTTCGTTAGATGTTCGCCTGCTATAGGTACGGTTTCTGTGGCAGAGTTAATAAAATAATCCTGTATCCTCCAGATTTGTATAACACTGTTTGAAACGTTTCGTGTGTTAGTCGACTTGGACCAGCCAGTGGATGCCTGTGCCAATTGCGGCTCGAACACCCAGTGCCTGAATCAAGTGTGCACTTGCTTGCCAGAATATCAGGGAGACCCACTGTTAGGCTGTCGCCCCGAGTGTGTCCTGAATTCAGACTGCTCGCGGGATAGAGCCTGCATGAGGAGCAAGTGTAGCGACCCATGCGCTGGAACATGTGGCCAGAACGCCTTGTGTTCTGTCGTCAACCACGTCCCGGTTTGCACCTGTCCACCTGGAACCTCTGGAAACGCGTTTGTAGTTTGCTCCACGGTGCAAGGTACATGTCCCTCTGGCAGCTAGGATGGTTTATTGCCAGGCTACATTGCTTAACGTCTAATCTACAAATCTTTCGAACATGTGTATAGTACAAAGACCCCAAGACCCATGCAACCCGTCACCCTGTGGGCCCAACAGCCAGTGCAGAAAAATAAACGATCAAGCAGTCTGCTCCTGCATACCTGGTTATCTGGACACGCCACCAAACTGCAGACCCGAGTGCATCCTCAGCTCTGACTGCCCGTCCAACATGGCCTGCAACAATCAGAAATGCATAAACCCCTGCCCAGGTACTTGTGGCATCAGGGCAGAGTGCGTGGTCGTGAACCACAACCCGATTTGTAGCTGCCCCACGGAACTCACTGGCAACCCCTTCACTATGTGTATCAGAAGACGTGAGTACTTTCCTGGGATCGATCAGAAGTGGGTAAATAATTCGAGTGGACGAGTCACGTCTATCACTTCTATCATTTCAACAGAGGAACAACCACCCGTTCAGAATCCCTGCATCCCATCGCCCTGCGGGCCGAACAGTCAATGCCAGGTGATAAACGATTCACCCTCGTGCTCCTGCTTACCCGAGTTCCTGGGATCCCCACCGAATTGCAAGCCTGAGTGCATCAGCAACAGCGAATGCTCGACGCACTTGGCTTGCATCAGTCAACAGTGTCGCGACCCTTGCCCTGGTTCCTGTGGTTCCAACGCCGAGTGTCGAGTGATCAGTCACACCCCGATGTGCGTCTGCTCTTATGGTTTCGTTGGCGATCCTTTCATTCAGTGCACCCCGAAGCCAGGTAAGCAATATTCGAGTCACGACAGTAACTGGTATCTTGGAAGAAGTAGCTAATAAAAAATGGGTTAACAGTTGTCGAAGACACATACGCGCAGCCCACACCCTGCGTACCATCCCCCTGCGGCTCGAATGCCATCTGTGACGAGCTAAACAGCGCTGCCTCTTGCAAGTGCCTCCCAGATTACGTTGGCAACCCGTACGAAGGGTGCAGGCCCGAGTGCATCATCAACTCCGACTGCACAGCTGACAGAGCTTGCATCAAATCCAAGTGTCAGAACCCCTGCCCAGGCTTCTGTGGCTACAATGCCGTCTGCCAGGTGGTCAATCACGCTCCCCTTTGCACTTGCCAGCTGGGTTACACCGGCGATCCTTTCACCCAGTGCAATATCGTTCAAGAGCAACGTAAGTGGCCAAAACACAGGGAGAACCTCGATGGACGATTTACAGAGTCTAATTACAAATGTTCTTTCAGCGAGACCAGCCGACCCCTGTAGCCCCTCGCCCTGTGGCCTGAACAGTCAATGCCGCGTGTCCAACGGCCAGGCTATCTGCTCGTGTTCACCCATGTTCATTGGAACCCCGCCGATGTGCAGGCCAGAGTGTACAGTTAGCTCAGACTGCGCGACAAACCGTGCTTGCAAAAACCGCAAATGCGTCGATCCTTGTCCTGGCATTTGCGGAATAAACGCGAGATGCGAGGCGATCAATCACAGTCCCATTTGCAGCTGCAATTCTGGTCTTACGGGGGATCCTTTCGTCAGATGCTTCAAGGTTCCAAGTGAGTAGCGTGTCGTGGAACTTTAGTTACAACTATTAGCTGCTACCTGGGTGATGAAAGGCTGGATGGTTACCGCTTGAGGCTTCCAGGTGGAAGCACTGTTAAAGCTGGGGATCCACCTGGAAGATAAGCTAAGCTATGGTAGGGTAAATCCTATATTTCGCTATATTTCTGTAATCAGCATAAGATTCTGGACACATAGGTTTGTTGTGATAAAATAACTAATATCTATATTAGCTTTAATAGCCATTTTACATTAGGTCGACCGCGTCCCCCGGATTTACCCTATGCTATGTCCAGTTGTGCTATAAATCATATAAACAGCACCGTTTAACTTAGTTTTTGGTGGAAACGGTTCCATTTGGATATATTGAAGCTAATTTTTTAAAATGTAGCATAGCTTAGCTTAGCTTATCTAAAAAGCCTCAAGATGCATTGTTCAACGATTCCTAATAATGACATTTTCCTCCAGCTGTCTCCGAACCCGTGAATCCCTGCGTTCCATCACCATGCGGTCCATTTTCCGCGTGTCGCGTGATTGGCAACACAGAGCTGCCAAGCTGTTCCTGTATGGACAATT
The DNA here is from genome assembly GCA_963971345.1 of Andrena flavipes. Taxonomy (NCBI): domain Eukaryota; kingdom Metazoa; phylum Arthropoda; class Insecta; order Hymenoptera; family Andrenidae; genus Andrena; species Andrena flavipes. The sequence continues at coordinate 42,694,009 of OZ020482.1, forward strand.
ACGTAGGAAGCCCACCAAACTGTCGACCAGAATGTACCATCGATTCTGAATGTGGTAGCGACAGAGCCTGCTTGCGCCAGAGGTGCACGGATCCTTGTCCAGGCTCCTGTGGCACGGGAGCACAGTGTCTAGTGGTGAACCACATGGCTGTGTGCACCTGTCCAAAGGGTTACACTGGCGATCCTTTTATCAACTGCTTCGTAGAGTCTCCTCGTAAGCATTGTCCAGCATCCTTGAACATATCCAAGCGCAGAAAAAAATTCTAACAAAATTGTCACTGCAGCCGCGCCATCGGTACCGAAAGACGCCTGCAACCCCTCGCCATGCGGGGCAAACGCAGTTTGTCGCGACGGAACCTGCACTTGTTTGCCCGAATACCACGGAGACGCATACTATGGGTGTCGCCCGGAGTGTGTGCAGAACCCTGACTGCCCGATGGACAAAGCTTGCAGTCGGAACAAGTGCTTCGATCCTTGCGTCGGTGTCTGCGGCCAGAGCGCTGAATGCGTGGTGATCAATCACACCCCCATGTGCAGTTGCCCTGACGGAATGTCTGGGAACGCATTCACCGCATGCTACCCAGTCAGAGGTAAATTCGTGGACCATCTAACGACCACTGGGACATTTAGCCACAGAGCTAAGTATTGTTTTCTCACTGAAGAAACGGGTACCATTTACTTTGCAGACCCAGAGAGAGTAGAACCTTGCAACCCGTCACCCTGCGGCCCCAATAGCAGGTGTCAGGACTTCAGTGGCCAAGCAGTCTGCTCCTGTGCCCCTGGATATATAGGCAACCCACCTGCGTGTCGACCAGAGTGCCTGGTTAACACCGATTGTCCTCTAAACGAGGCCTGCGTGAACCTCAAGTGTAGAGACCCTTGTCCTGGGTCCTGCGGCGTCTCAGCCCGCTGTCAAGTAGTCAATCACAATCCCATTTGCAGCTGTCCTCCGATCTTCACTGGGGATCCGTTCGTTCGTTGTTTACCGAGACGTAGGTGTCTTTCATTCTGATCAAACAGCAAAGAAGCATCATGATTAAACGCAAGCGTCATTTTAAAGCGGAGGATCCAGTCCCACCCACAAACCCCTGCCAACCATCCCCCTGCGGCTCGAACGCAGTCTGCCAAGTGGTCAACGGCTCGCCATCCTGCTCCTGCAGGCCAGAGTTCATTGGCACACCCCCGAGCTGCAGACCAGAATGCATCAGCAACAGCGAGTGCGGCAGTCGCTTGGCATGCATCAATCGCAAGTGCAGGGATCCTTGCCCTGGGTCCTGCGGCTCTAATGCGGAATGCCACGTTGTGAACCACGTTCCTGCGTGCACCTGCTTGAGAGACTTCACCGGTGATCCTTTTGTTCAATGCTACGCCAAGCTACGTAAGTGTTCTTCGTTCGTGGTTCCATAGGATGCAGAGATTCGAACTCGAGCCTGACACTGTCCCCTTTTTAGCGAGTCCAGTGGCTCCACCTCGACCTTGCGAGCCTTCGCCCTGCGGAGCTAACGCCGTTTGCAGGGAACAGAATGGCGCCAGCTCCTGCACCTGCCTGGCTGAGTACATCGGCAATCCCTACGAAGGATGTCGACCAGAGTGCACGATCTCGTCGGACTGTCCCTCCCACCTGGCTTGCATCAGATCTAAGTGTCAGGATCCCTGTCCTGGCTCTTGTGGGACTAATACTAACTGCCAGGTCGTTAACAATCTACCGGTGTGCACTTGCATCCCGCAGTACACTGGCGACCCGTATGTCAATTGCTTGTACAAGATGCCCACGAGTAAGTAGCGCTGGTACCTCCGTTCAGAAGAGAAATTAGAGAGAATAGAGAAACGGATGTGAATGGAGTGTAAACGTTTTGCAGTTGGGCAAGATGAGTCTGATGTCTGCGCGCCCTCGCCCTGCGGTCCAAACAGCCAGTGTCAGAACGTGAATAGCCAGGCTGTGTGCTCCTGCTTGGCCCAATACGTAGGAACCCCACCGAATTGCAGGCCAGAGTGCGTCGTGAATTCTGAGTGCAACATGAACCTCGCTTGCATCAGTCAGAAGTGCAAAGATCCCTGTCCTGGTGTATGTGGTCGTAACGCCCAGTGCAGAGTCATCCACCATAGTCCCATCTGCAGTTGTGCGGGTGGTTTGACGGGCGATCCTTTTGTCTACTGTTTCCCTGCTCCAAGTAAGATTTCAGAGATGCAGATGCTTGAAAGAGGACATTTCTTCTACTCGATATATTCTTGACTTGAATTATTCTCGAGAGAAACATGTTCCACATAACTTTGGCCTGATGAACAAGGTAGCAAAGAGTTCTCTTGTGTCGTATCTGACCCATTGATCTCTTCGCAGTGCCCCAGCCAGAAGATCAGTACCCAAGAGACCCCTGCACTCCATCTCCCTGCGGTCCGAACGCGATGTGCAAGTCGATTGGCGACACCCCAGTCTGTACCTGCACAAACACCTATATCGGAGTGCCACCCAACTGTCGACCTGAGTGCTCCATCAACTCGGACTGCACAGCGGACAGAGCCTGCATCCGGGAGAAGTGCAGAGATCCTTGTCCGGGATCCTGTGGCATCGGTGCTCGCTGCACTGTCGTTAACCACACGCCAGCTTGCACGTGTCCTGCGGGGTACACTGGCGATCCCTTTACCAGCTGCTCTCCCATTCCTCCACCAGACAGTAAGACGAGAAACATGTCGAACACGACTTTCGAACCAGAGTTGGGTAAAATTGATATCGAATTTAGAATAAGAAATAACGACTAACAATTTTATTCGGCGAAAAATTACACAGTCCAACGAAATGAAACTTTTTTCTGTTCCGCAATATCCAACACGAATCCGCAAATCGTTTGTCCATCACCCTCACCTATTCGTTTTGCGATAAAATATTCGAATAAAAATTTATTCGTTATTCTCGAATAACTTCATTTTTATCGCTATTCTTATTCGAAATGATTCGAATAATGCCCAACGCTGGTTGAAACATCGCGCCACCTTCGAATTGGCTACACAAATTCACTTGTTCCAGAAACCGAGACTCCATCAGACCCCTGCACCCCGTCACCGTGTGGACCCAACGCCCAGTGCAACGACGGCACCTGCCGCTGCGTGCCCGGTTACTCCGGTGACCCGTACACCATTTGTCGCCCTGAATGCGTGATTAACACAGATTGCGCCCGCGACGAGGCTTGTATCCTTCACAAATGTAGGAACCCCTGTGTAGGCACGTGTGGAGTGAACGCGGAGTGCAACGTGGCCAATCACCTGCCCATGTGCGCTTGCCCGAGAAACATGACTGGTAACGCGTTCCTATCGTGCACCCCAATGAAAGGTCGGTTCCCTTGGACGGTAGTCCTGCTTTAATCAGTTATGAAGGGCGGAATTGACTTTTGTCGTCCTGTAAAGTAGATGTAGAGCTGGAGGACCTGTGTAACCCGTCTCCGTGCGGTGCCAATAGCCACTGCCGCGCCTTAAACGGCCAGGCAGCTTGCAGCTGCATCGCAGGATTCAAGGGATCGCCGCCCTCCTGCAGGCCAGAGTGCGTGGTCAGCACTGACTGTCCGCGTAACAGGGCTTGCAGCAACCAGAAGTGCATCGATCCTTGCCTCGGTGCTTGTGGACTTTCGGCACAGTGCACCGTTGTTAATCACAATCCCGTGTGCAGGTGCTTCGACCAGTACTCGGGGGATCCGTTTGTTCGGTGCATACCACCCAGTAAGAGTCGATTGTCCACACATAGTAGCGATAATCCTCTTTGAGAATAGATTAATAGATAGATAAACAGAGCCAGTCCACAGAAGTAGATCATTGAGACAATGCATCCCTTTTAGGCCCAGTACCAATTGTTCCGATGAACCCCTGTGAACCATCACCCTGCGGTCCAAATGCCCTGTGCCAGGTGATCAACGACCAACCCTCGTGCTCTTGCCAACCCGAGTTCATCGGGACTGCACCCAACTGCAGACCCGAGTGCATAAGCAACACCGAGTGCCCGACACAGCAGGCCTGCATGAATCAGAAATGCAGGGACCCGTGCCCAGGCTCCTGTGGCAGGAACACCGAGTGCAGGACCATTAGTCACACCCCCATGTGCAACTGCGCCAGTGGATTCACTGGAGATCCATTTGTACAGTGCACACTTCAACCAAGTAAGACTACATCCCCTCTCTGCCCTTCATTCCAGTTAATTCCGATGCTAAAGACACCCGCCACCCCTTCTAGTCGCAGACACTCCAGGCAGACTGAATCCTTGCCAACCCTCCCCCTGCGGAGCGAATGCAATTTGCCGCGAGTCCCTCGGCTCGGCCCTCTGCACCTGTTTGCCCGACTTCTACGGGAACGCGTACGAAAACTGCCGTCCCGAGTGTCTCATTGACTCTGACTGTCAATTCAACCGAGCCTGCATAAGGAACAAGTGTCAGGATCCCTGTCCAGGAACCTGTGGATTCAATGCTATCTGCCAGGTCGTCAATCACGTTCCAAGTTGCAGCTGTAGCCCCGGTTACAGTGGCAATCCGTTCCGAGCTTGTAACATATTTGAAGAACCTCGTAAGTTTCCCTCAGGTTTCAGAACTAACAAGACACGTTGTATATCCTTCGTAACCTGGTATACTTTGAGCAGTTCAACCAAGCGTTCCTGGCCCCTGCTCTCCGTCGCCCTGCGGGCCGAATAGTCGGTGCCAGAGCGTCGCTGGGAAGACAAGCTGTTCTTGCTCACCTGATTTCATGGGAACCCCGCCGAACTGTAGGCCAGAGTGTGTTATTAGCACCGAATGCCCCAGTAACCAAGCCTGCATTAGCCTCAGGTGCGTGGATCCTTGCCCTGGTGTCTGTGGCATCGACGCGAGATGCGAAGTGTTCCATCATAGTCCCATATGCAGCTGTGGAGAACGTCAGACGGGTGATCCTTTTGTCAAATGCTTCGAATTGTCCAGTAAGTGGATCTTATGGATAACACTAGTTTACAAAATAAAAAATATATTTGCGCAACAGATGCCACTATTTTTACCTTATGGAAAATGGCACGCTGATTCCAAAAATGAGGTCTAAAAATTTTTTTATGGATACGTTTTCGAGATATCGATAGAAGAAATTTTTACCTGCCTGTCAAAAAAGTGATCCCACATAATTGCGAATATCTCGTGTTGCGAATAGCAGATATGGTCCGAAATTATCTCAAATTAAAGATCAGGCATCTGTTGCGCAAAACGGCTGTAAACTAGTGTAATAGGTTGAAATGTCTTTAGTGGGGATTTAATACGAGGTCCCATTTTAGCGACCCTTCCACCTGTTCCTGTGAACCCCTGCGTACCGTCGCCCTGTGGCGCGTTCTCGCAGTGTCAGGACATAGGAGGCATCCCGTCCTGCTCCTGCCTGCCGAAATATGTTGGCTCAGCCCCGAACTGTCGCCCTGAGTGCTTGATTAATTCCGATTGCACCAGCAACAAAGCATGCACCAGGGAGAAGTGCATTGACCCGTGTCCAGGATCCTGCGGCACGAACGCGTTGTGCAGCGTCATTAATCACACCCCGGTTTGCACTTGCCTTGGTGACTTTACAGGGGATCCATTTACCAGCTGCCAGCCGAGACCAGCAAGTAAGAACACGAGTGACTTGATCGTTTTTGACCACTTGGTCAAAGGGTCCAGCACTGTAAAGTGATCTAGATTCTGTTCAGATAATATTGCATGGATATTGACCCCCTTTCCGTGAACCCACAGTTCCTCCAGGTCCCGCAGACCCATGCAATCCGTCCCCTTGCGGGCCGAACGCCCTATGTCGAAACGGAGCCTGCAGCTGCATAAGCGAGTACCGCGGCAACCCCTACGAACGGTGTTCCCCCGAGTGCGTGCAGAACTCCGACTGCAGCTACGACAAAGCCTGCTCCAACAACAAGTGCGTGGACCCCTGCACAGGAATCTGCGGCCAGAATGCAGAGTGCGTGGTCGTCAATCATATTCCCACCTGCAGTTGCATTCAGAACTACGAAGGTGACTCATTCACCCTATGCACACCTATTCGAAGTGAGTGTCCCTTAGATCCCTCCAAAGATCGTCCAAGGTACGTCCCGCTAATTAATAAAACCCGCTCACGTGATAACAGAGCGCGCGAAACCCTGCGAGCCCTCGCCATGCGGGCCCAACAGCGTCTGCCGCGAATTCGGCGATCAAGCGTCCTGCTCCTGCCTCCCCGGGTACTTCGGTAACCCGCCCAGCTGCAGGCCTGAGTGCCTCGTGAACTCTGACTGCGAGCAGAGCAGAGCCTGTGTGAACCAGCAATGCCAGAATCCCTGCGAGAATTCCTGCGGACAAAGCGCCCTGTGCAACGTCCGAAACCACAACCCCATTTGCAGCTGCCCCGCTCGGTATTCCGGTGACCCGTTCGTCAGCTGCTTCCCTATGAGTAAGTAGCCCTGGAGCATGCCCTATCAACCTTTCAGACTGTGCACAGTTAACGCGACGCTTTCTCCGCGAGCAGCCATCTACGATCAACCCAGCCAGGACCCGTGCAACCCCTCGCCCTGCGGACCGAATTCCCAGTGCCAGGTGCTACCAGATAACAAAGCTTCCTGCGGCTGTTTGCCGGAACTCGTAGGATCGCCACCCAACTGTAGACCCGAATGCCTCGTGAACAGCGAGTGCCCCGGCGATCAAACCTGTGTTAGGCAGAGGTGCACAGACCCCTGCGACGGACTCTGCGGATCGAACGCGCTCTGCCAAGTCACCCTGCATTACATCCACTGCCTCTGTCCCGAGGGATACACCGGGGACCCGTTCAGAGTTTGTTCCCCGACCACGAGTAAGAATCCATCCCCAGATACAGACGCGTCCACTGTCGCGATTCAGATATAAACCTGCCCCGCGACTTCTGCTCCTGAGATTCTCTGAGAAGCCGTTTAAATAGGATGTTAATTGAACTTCTTTTAGCTCGGTCTGTAAATACTGTACATAAAGACTGTACAGAGAAGACTGCATGACGATTGCAGATAGTATCGGAAATTTCTTGCATTCTATCACTCTCCTTTAATCTATCAGACGTAGTACTGTTCATACACGTTCACGATCTCGTACTCTTTTCGTATCTTTCACAATCTGTGTAAAATCGTGCGTATCTGCATTCTTGCGTCCATGTACAAATGTTTGCATTTTAATTTAAGTATCACTGTTTCTCTTGTACATTATCTCTTTACTCGATCGCACAAATAATTCTATTCACTTCGTTAGCTGATTAAGAAAAGGAACACAGGTGGGATACATAATTAACTGTGCTGTTGTAATTCTATTTTAGCTACTCCTGCACCACCAGCGACCTCGAGACCCTGCAGCCCTTCGCCCTGCGGTGTGAACGCCTACTGTCGCGAGAGATTTGACACCGCCTTCTGCGAGTGTCTTCCTAATTACAGAGGAAACGCTTACGAAGCCTGTCAACCGGAGTGCCTAGTGAACACCGACTGCCCCAAGTCTCAGGCCTGCATCAGGACCAAGTGTCAGGATCCTTGTCCTGGGACTTGTGGTGTTGGGGCGATCTGCCTGGTGTCGAATCACATTCCTATTTGCTCTTGCCCTCTACCGACAATTGGCGATGCTTTCAAAATCTGCTATGCTGAGGGTAAGTGCACCCCAAGTGTCCAAATTATACTATTCTGTTTTGTATTGTACTAAATACTGATTCTATCGGTCGATTTCCAGAACCGAAGGAAAGGGACCCTTGCAACCCATCTCCCTGCGGTCCGAATACCATCTGCGAGAAGGTCGGCGACAGGGCCACCTGCAAGTGCCTCCCAGGACTCCAAGGAGTGCCTTCAGGCGTTACAGGCTGCCACCCAGAATGTGTGATCAGCTCTGACTGCCCAGGGGACAAGGCCTGCATCAACAATAAATGCGTGAACCCCTGCACACAAAACGTCTGCGGCATCAAGGCTAGTTGCAAGGCGATCAACCATAGCCCGCTCTGTAGCTGCCCATCACCCTTGATCGGCAATCCTTTCGTCGAATGCAACGCGATAATTGGTAAGTTAACCGTTTTTAGAATTCCTTCGCGATGCAATATGATATATTGGCAATAATAATTATGCTTCCAGAAACCGATCCCTGCAGTCCATCCCCCTGCTCTTACAACGGCGAGTGCAGAGTCAGAAACGGCGTCGCAGTGTGCATTTACCCGGAATGCGTAATCAACGGCGATTGTCCGCGCGATAAGGCCTGTTTCGCCCAGAAATGCAGGGATCCGTGTATCGGTGCCTGTGGAGTGAACTCACTTTGCCAGACGGTGAACCATAAGCCTGTCTGTTCATGCCCAGCTGGATTCACTGGCAATGCGAGGATACAGTGCAACGTTCCAACAGTCCAGGGTGATTTGTAGTTTACTTTTAAATTCCAGAAGTTACAGCGTTAGTAAGCTTCTGAAAGTGTATCGATTCTAGGAATACTATTAATTAGAGTTTGTTTGCTGCGTGCTTGTAGAGCTATCTCCTGAGTGTACCCAGAACTCCGAGTGCCCGAACGATAAGACCTGCTACAATCAGAAGTGCGTGGATCCTTGCACACTGGACTCCTGCGGTTACAACAGCCGGTGCCATGTGCAACTGCACAGAGCTGTGTGTGTCTGCAATGAGGGATACTCAGGCAATCCTCAGCAATACTGTCGCGAAAGTATGTGTAATTTAAATAGATGCTTTCAGAATGGAATCCCCGTGGCTGACGTTGCTTTCATAAGTTTTAATACCGTCGCATATCGAATCCCTTAAATTTAAATCGTAAATATTTCCACCCTCTTTACAGTCGGATGTCGCGGGGACAGCGAGTGCCCGTTGACTCAATCCTGCATCAACAACGAGTGCGTAGATGCCTGCTTGGTAACCCAATGCGGCGTCAACGCGCTCTGTACATCCGATGGCTACCACAAACCGCGGTGCTACTGTCCTGAAGGACACCAGGGTAACCCTTACCGAGTATGCGAGAGACCGGAGTGCACCAGTGACAACGATTGCCCATCCTCGTTGGCCTGTCGCGACCAGAGATGCGTCAATCCTTGCAACTGTCCATCGACCGCGCAATGCTCCGTCATCAATCATCGCGCAAATTGTCGATGCCCTCCTGGTTACACGGGAGATCCATACGCGTCTTGCCTGATGGGTGAGTAGCAATTTCTACGCATTTTTATTTGATTCGGTATACCTTAATCCCTTTGAGAGATTTAGCCGTTGAAAGGAAATGATATTAGACTATATTGAACTATATAGCTTTACTATTCGGCTTCGCCCGGAATTTGAATACTGATTTTAAAAAAAAAAGAATTAATTTCTTTTTGTGGAAATAGTCAAATTCATCCGAATTAGCTAGGCATAATGAGTTGGAACAGATTTCGTGACACAGAGTTTACCGTTGGAATGTTTTAATGACCAGAAAATGATTCGTTGTTTTCAGAACCACTGGACACACAGCCTGAGTGCCAAGTAGACGGAGACTGTCCCAGCAAAATGGGCTGCTTCAGTGGCATCTGCAGAGATCCATGCCTGGAGACCAAGCCTTGCATCGCTGGTGCGAAATGCTCCGTCGTGGACACTTTGCCGATGAAGACGATGATCTGCGAGTGCCTACCGAATTTTGCTGGAGACGCAACTGTCGCTTGTATCCCAGGTAAAACACTTGATTGTGATTGATGCAGCAGAATGTTGTTTTCCATCTACTTATCAATTCCCTTGTGACCATCTCAACGTTCTCGGTTTTCAGTGGACCAACAGCTTGACGCGATCTGCAAATCTGACTCACAGTGCCCTTTGAACACGGCCTGTTTGAACAATCGGTGCATCAACCCCTGCACCGTCAACACTTGTGCTTCGAACGCAGAATGCGCCGTCCAGAATCATCGTCGTCAGTGTCACTGCGCTAGCGGGCTGGCTGGTGATCCATTCATGAATTGTTATAGAGGTACTGACAGGAACATTCGCGAGGAATGATAAGGGAAAGGGAGTGATTAGTAGATACGAAAATGTTCTCTTTTTGCGTAGTTACTGACGGATTACCAGAATGCACATTGAACTCCAATTGTCCGTCGAATGCAGCCTGTATTGATCAGCTATGCCAGAATCCTTGTGCAAACTCGCAGTGTGGGCTGAACGCAGACTGCATCACAATTAACCACCATCCAACATGCCATTGCAGACAGAACTTTGCGGGAGATCCTCAAGTGCAATGTTTCAGACGTAAGTTTCGTGAGAAAGTTTCCTTGCGCAATTATTCTTGAAGAATCGTCTTTTCCGGATCGTATGCTACTTTCTTTCGATCATCCTGTTTAATACCCAACAATTCTGAATATCTTGAGATAGGACCTTGTGTAATAATGACTCTTAATCCTTTTCAGCTGAGTGCAAGTCAGACAGCGACTGTCCCTACGACAAGACCTGTCAGAGCAACAACTGTGTGACTCCCTGTCTGGTCGGAGACATCGCATGTGGTCGCGGTGCAGAATGTATCGCTGTGTCGCACAAAGCCCAATGTGTCTGCCCTAAAGGCACCCAGGGTGACCCAAGAATAACTTGCATCTCGGCAGTATGCCACTACAACGAGGACTGCGCCGACCACGAGGCCTGTGATAGGCTGAATAGAGTGTGTCGACCTGTCTGCGAAGACGACACCTGCGCGGACACTGCGTCCTGCATCGCCAGGGACCATCAGCCCAGATGCGTTTGCCTTCCTGAAACATCTGGAAATCCTTACGTAGAATGCACTGGTGAGACAACTATTAGAGGTTTCTATTGAAGGCGGATTAACAGTGGCGGATTTATATATATCCTAAGTAGGGATATATAGCCTAGGGCTGTAAATTTTCCAAAGCAGCAAATTTGGGGAAAAGAAATTGACAAACGTTTAAACGCAATTTTAAAAACAATTCACTTTCTTTTCATATAACAAATTAGTATATATATAATTCATATTGAATTAATTTCAAAATTGACTCAAGTATTTTAAATTAAAATATTTAAAAGTAAAGTTAATAATATATATAAATCTCCAAATCCACCTCTAGAGATTAATCTTGAAGAGTATCAGGTGTTAAGGATGATCTGCTGTGAGATACACTTCTTGCAATTCACACAATTTTTTCTTTCCCCAAGGCCTGATCATTCCAGGGGAATGCAGGGAGGACAGCGAATGCCAATCATACATGGCCTGCATTAATGCTAAGTGCCAAGATCCCTGTCTATCCTCGAACATGTGCACCAGCGATCAGGAGTGCAAAGTGTTGAACACAGCGCCCCTTCGCACGATGATCTGCAGTTGCCCGCCGAACACAGTTACTGACGTGAACGGACGGTGCAAGAAGATCGGTATGTACTGTTAGAATACTTGGACCATTTGTATTTTGCATAAGATCAACGTTTTCCGAGATACTGTGATTGATGTGCATATTCTGTGACAGTGTTCGAAGACGTCCAATGCCACCAAGACGAAGACTGCAATAACTCGGACAAATGCTTGGAGGGAACTTGCATCGAAGCTTGCCTTACCACTCAGTGTGGACTGAACGCTCAGTGCAGGTCCACCTCTCACACAGGAATTTGTCAGTGCGCGGATGATTTCACTGGCAATGCTTACATCGAGTGTATCAGAGGTGAGTTTTATATAACAATACGAAACTTCGAGGACTAACTAAGCTAATAAAATTCTACTCAGAGATTCTCAGAGTAGACTAAGTCATTTTTAGGAAAGTAGAATGAAGATCCACGGGATGATTGGATTCCATGAACGTACTAATCGAAGATACAAATTTCTATGTTTCAGTTTCTGGGATACCACAGCCACCCTCCCGTCCAGAATGTTACTCCAACAGCGAATGCAACAATGACAAACACTGCATCAACTCTTTCTGCGTGAATCCGTGTATCGCCGCGGATCCATGCGGAAGAAACGCACTGTGCCATGTGGACAATCACAATGCAGTGTGCAGGTGTCCTGCTAACTACGAGGGTGATGCTAGGGTCAACTGTATTCCTCGTAAGTCTCACAAACTTGTATCTTTATCTTTCATTAACATACAGTCGCCTCGGAAAGTAAGTTGTCACTCTTTAAAACCGCATAACTTTTTTAAAATTGGTCCAAACGACTTGAATTTGTTTGTAGATTGAAGTAATTTGTTTACATGCTGAAAACTTCATCTAAACAGGTTTACGTTGCTCTGAGCTATAAACGCTTAAAGCTCGCAGAATAAGGTCGAAAATCGCGAAATCCCCGAGAATTTTTTTTGTTATTCCGACCAAATGCATTTTTTTCAAAACGACGAAATACGTCACCCAGAAAACTAATTCCGCTAGCTTCTAAAAAAAACTCAAGTCGTTTGGACCAATTTTAAAAAAGTTATGCGATTTTAAAGAGTGTCAACTTTTTTTCGACGCGACTGTATAAAACAACAAGGGATTGGAACGTTTACAAATCATATTTCCCTTGCACAGCCGGCGTAGTGACCGAGTGCCACTCGAACAACGATTGTGCGGGTAATGCAGCCTGCGCCAGCAATCTGTGCATCAACCCTTGCAACTGCGGTCCAAACGCCAACTGCAATGTCGTGGACCACTATCCATCTTGCGCGTGCCCTCCTGGATACTCAGGAAACCCTCAACTCGGCTGCTTCAAATGTAAGCTACATTGTCTTCGAAGAAGTACAGATTTCCAGTAGTACAACAACGGATATGTCAGACACGTCGAGTGTTTTCGTTCTACTAATCTCTATGTCCTGTTTCCAGTGGACTGCGAATCTGACAGCGAGTGCAATGACGCAGCTACCTGCTACAACGGCCAGTGCATAAATCCCTGCATCCTGGAGAACAGGTGCGCGATTAACGCGGAGTGCTACGGTCAGAAGCACCGCGCCGTCTGCCGCTGTGGGCCCAGTTACCTCGGTAACCCAGAGGTGCACTGCGAGAGAGCAGAGTGCAACGCCGACCACGATTGCCCTCGGAACCTGGCCTGCAGCAGCGGACGCTGCGTGAATCCTTGCTTCGAGGACTCGCCATGCGCGCAGAACGCCATTTGCTACGTCCAGGACCACCTCGCCACTTGTCGCTGCTCCGAGAATCTGCCGGCTGGGAACCCGTACTCGTACTGCGAGCATCGGCCCATAACAGAACTCGACGAGGCAGAGTGCAGGATCGACGTTGATTGCGTTGATAAACTCGTGTGCATTAAGAACAGATGCATCGATCCGTGCCCGGTCATCAAGCCCTGCATGGAGAACGCCAGGTGCAACGTCCTTGACACTGTGCCTGTCAGGACCATGACATGTACATGTCCGGAAGGCTGGACCACTGACATCGATGGAGTCTGTAGAGCAAGTAAGTGAATGAGAGGTGAATTACACCTTTGGAGATTCCTGTTTTAAGATGTGTGAGTAGCTTAAGACCAGTGACGCACTCGGGATTTAAACTTGGAGAAGCCGATTTGAACGGATAGAAATATTTTTAAACCTTTATGAGCACACAGGGTGTATTGAATTACTGCTCCGGGCATTGTTGTCCTTTGTAAAATATTTCTGTAAATTTTTAGATCTTCTTACAAAGGCCCCTTTTTTAGGGGGGAGGGTGTTAATGCCCCTTGGCTCCCCTTTTGAGTGCGCCACTGACTAGGACTCTTTTACCACATCAAAGTGATCCTGACACATATAACGACCTAGTGTATAGAATCAATGGTAACATTATCCCCTGCTTCCAGTTCAAATAACAGCTATAGGCACCTGCACAACAAACGACGAGTGCAGTGACAGCGAGGCGTGCATCAGCAGGCAGTGCAGGAAGCCCTGCAACTGCGGCGCGAACGCTGTCTGCTACGTGACGAACCACAAACCGATCTGCTCCTGCGAGGAGGGCTACCAAGGCAACCCAGACATCGCCTGCTACTCGGTAGAGTGCAGACGGGACAGCGAGTGCTCGTTGGACAAGAGCTGCGTGAACAACAGCTGCGTGAATCCCTGCCTGGTGTCCGACAAATGTGGCGTGAACGCCGAATGCTTCCCCAACAACCACGAAGCAGATTGCCGTTGTCGCAAGGGCTACCACGGGAATCCCGAGGATCGTTGCCGAGTGATCGGCTGCTACAGCAACGGCGATTGTCCCGGGGATCACTCGTGCATTAACATGCAGTGCGTGGACGCTTGCGTCCACAGTAACCCCTGCTCACCGGTAGCTGAGTGCAGGGTATTCAATCATCTGCCGATCTGTCGTTGCCCGGCCCACCATACGGGCAATCCCTATTTGAGTTGCAAACCCGAGGACAGGCCCGAGTGCAGGGAGGATTCTGACTGTCCGGACTCCTTGGCCTGCTTCAGCAACAGGTGTCAGAATCCATGCTCCGTCGTCGAACCTTGCAGCGAACCCTCCGAGTGCAGGGTGCTGCCCACTAACCCCGTTCGCACGATGGTCTGCGTCTGTCCAAGCGGCTACGTGAGCAGCGGCAGCGGCACCTGCCAGCCCACTAAACCGATCCTCCAAATCAAGTGCACCACAGACAGCGACTGCACTTCGGAGAAGTCTTGCGTGAACGCTGTGTGCAAAGATCCTTGCGCCTGCGGGCCTAACGCGGAGTGCACGGTTGCCGATCACAAGCCGATCTGTTCTTGCGCACTAGGTTACGATGGGAACGCAGACATATCCTGCAGCAGGGGTAAGCGTTGCGTTTGTTATTGTCTCGACTCTTTTAAATTAAAATATGGTATGATATTTCGCGGAAAGGGCAGTAGACACTTGTCAGCCAAGGGGCGCGAAATCTCCAAATCCACCTCTAGTTGCGCTCTTTACTTTTATTGTGAATTGCAAACTCGAATTTATCTTGCCAGTGGTCGGATGTCGCGTGGACGGCGATTGCAGCGGTTCACACGCTTGCGTGCAGCACAGCTGCGTCCCGGTGTGCTCGCCATCTCAAGCTACCTGCGGGAAGGACGCGGAATGCCACGGAATAAATCACAAGGCCATCTGTGAATGTCCACCCGGCCTCGGCGGCAATCCAAGGGTCGCCTGCGTCCTCCTCGGCTGCAGAACTAACTCTGACTGCCCTACGAACAAGGCTTGCATCAACAGCCGCTGCGAGAACCCCTGTACGGCGAACCCTTGCACCGGGAACATGGAGTGCAACGTTTACAAGCACGTGGTCGAGTGCGCTTGCCCTCCTGGTTACATTAACGACGCTGCAACCGGCTGCACCGAACGTAAGTTACATTCTGTCGCCAAGGTGCACTGATTGTCAGTATTGTAAGCGCGAATAAATCAGACAGGGCGACTTAATTCGTACTGCGACCCAATCTCAACATTCTAATGTTAGCATTCAGCGTTTTGGAACAGCCTGTTAGTTTTGGTATTTGTAGAATTCGGAAAATGAGATTCAACCAACAGATCCATCATCTTACAATCCTATTCCGCTTTCAGTGACAGAGAAGTGCAAGGCAGACAACGAGTGCCCATCCCAAACTGCCTGCTTCAACGGGGAGTGCATCAACCCTTGCGTAAAAATCCGGCCGTGCGCGGTGAACGCGGACTGCAAGGTCCTGGATACAAGCCCTGTGAGAACCATGATCTGCGAGTGCCTCCCTGGGTACAGCGGAAACGCGGTTGTTCGCTGCGAGAAATGTAATTACTCCCTCGCATCGATGAGTGATGGCTATCGCAGGAGTGTTTCTAATGTCATTGCTTCGGCTTTGCAGCGGATGTCTGTCCGGTAGAGAAGGGTCAGATCCGCGACGACAATGGCAACTGTGTATGTCCACCTGGCTCCGCTAAAGACGAGAACGACGTGTGCATACCGTGTCGCAAGCAGGCTGGTATGATCATCAACGAGGAGGGATACTGCGTGTGCGCTTTGCAAAATGGCATGATCATCGACGAATACGGACGCTGCGTGTGCCCGACGCAGTACGGGTACAGGCTGGACGAGAATGGAGTCTGCGAACTGAGTAAGACACAGGCTAAATTATTGAGTTGCATATCTGAGGTGGGTGGGCAAACGAGTATAAGTCAGAATTATTAGTGTCGCAAGGAAGACACTTAGAGTGCAGCAACACTTAAAGTGCTATACGAGATCAGGTGTTAAATTTTACACGTGAAAGTTGAAAACATATATCAGTGGCGTACTCAGGATTTAATCTTAAGGGGAGCCCAACATATATATAATGCAAATTCAATAAGATGAAAATTCATTAGGTGATTATAAAAATTTATTTAAAAAATAAAATTCAGTTTTCTTTACTTCTTATTAAGCCCCTTCTTTGGAGGGTGCCCCTTCCGGTCGCGCCACTGACATATATGTTAAAAGTACCTTTTATATTTAACTTGGATTCATAAAAAGAAGAAAAAAGGAACTGTTTAAGCTTGAGGTAAAAGTCTTATACTCGTTTTCCCGCCCCCCAGAGATATATTCTACCCTTTCACGAGTAACAGTATGATTAATTGTATCCACCCTCTGTAGCAGAAATACGCGAGTGCACGCACGACGACGATTGCGACGATAACAAACACTGCGACAATATCCGTCAGACCTGCAAGGACCCTTGCCTGATGAAATTATGCGGCGTGAATGCGTATTGTAACACAACTCGTCACCAGGCTATCTGCACGTGCACCAGTGGCTACACCGGAAACGCTTACTTCCAATGCTGTAAGGAGACACACCGTTTCTGCGAGTTCATTCACTCGAGGAAGGCAATGTGGATTAAATATGATTCTTGTTCAGCAGACAATGAAAACCGAGCACGTACCGACTTCCCCAAGCCGGATATAGTCGTGAGCTGCCTGTCCGATGGAATACAGGTTCTGATACACCTTCTCGACGACGAGTTCGACGGCGTGCTGTACGTGAAGGGGCGCAGCAAGGAGGAGCAGTGCAGACGAGTCGTTTCCATTTCCTCGGAGACCATGCACAAGACCGAGGTGTTCAAAGTGGCGTTTGGAAATTGTGGACTGATACATGTTAATGTATGTGGGATTGATAGTTCTAAGATAAAACTGATTGGCGTTCCTGGTGTCTAATCAGGTACCTTTGCCGCACTTCTAGGGACAAGCAAGCTTCGACCTGGTCATCCAGAAGCACCCTAAACTCATGACGTACAAGGCACAGGCGTATCACATCAAGTGTATCTATCAAATTGGAGAGCAGAACGTGACTCTCGGCTTCAACGTCTCGATGCTGACCACCGCTGGAACCATCGCGAACACCGGCCCTCCGCCAGTCTGTCTAATGAAGATCGTCACACAGAATGGAAACGAGATAAACTCTGCCGAGATTGGGGACAACCTGATGCTGCAAGTGGAAGTCCAGCCTTCCAGTGAGTACATACCATTGTCACCCTTATCTCCTAACAGCAGTTTAAAGGAAAGCTTGAATCCCCCAGGCATCTACGGCGGATTCGCGAGGAACTGCGTGGCCAAGACGATGGAAGACAACCTGGAGAACGAGTACATCGTGACCGACGAGAACGGATGCGCGACGGATCCGACGATATTCGGTGAATGGGAGCAGAACCCTGAAACGCAGGCATTGATGGCCAGCTTCAACGCCTTCAAATTCCCCAGCAGTGACAACATTCGATTCCAGTGCAATATTCGCGTGTGCTTTGGACGCTGCCAGCCTGTGAGTACTCGCGCGCGGTTGGCTTTCAGCGGTGAAACGTGCTGAAGGGCTTGTAGGACAGCTAATAACTATAATCCGGACCGATTTGTTTCAGGTGAACTGCCGAGGATACAACGCCTTTGGTCGTCGTCGACGAGACGTGGATTCCGAGATAAACGACACATCCCTGAGGGTCGCGGATAATAACTTCGAAGGCCAACTTCGAGAGGAGATAACGATCCAGTCGAATTTGATATTCACTCTGGAGAGGAGAGAAGAGAGGTACACCGCGGATCCAACTGAAAGTAAGGAAAACAATGCTCTTTTTCCTCGTGCAAGATATATTTGTCTGAACCCTTGGCTGATTATTTTACTAGCCTTTTCTACTGATTAATATATTCAGGGAGATGTTCACGAGTTTATTGTACCGGCATTGCAGGAATGTAGGAATTTAAGCAAGATTAATTATAGGCATAGTAAGGGTTTGGTAAAATTCCTATGTGTTCGGGAACCACGGAAAAAAAGCCTCGGCGGCGACGGGGACTCGAACCCACGATCTTCTTGGTTCTCTGCGCTACTGGCAAACCGACTTGCCAAAGTCGCCAAAGCTGATCCTCCGATGTTTCTTATTCCGGGCTACCTCTTATGGGGGTTCCTAATCCCACAATAATGGGGAATTATATTAACATGGGAACTCGTTTGTCTGGTTTCAGTCGCTTCAGCTCAGAGAGTGGAGGATATATGCGTCTCCATGGTCGGCTTTGTGATAGCGCTGGTGATCACAGCACTCCTGGCACTAGTTGCTGTAGCTATTGCTGTGTCGTGCTGGCTAATGGCGTACCGTCGCCAGCCAAAGACTGCTGGACCACTGCCACATCCACCCGAGTTTCCAAATCCCCTGTTCACTACGGAGTCTGTGGCTGAACCGTCGCCAGACTACCACCTATCATAAATCTCGTAGGATAAATAATTATTTTATAACGTAATTTTATATAATTCTCGCGGAATGCACTTCAGACCACTGGCCCTACTTTGGTCGGTCTTGTATTTCTCTGTAAACGACTCCTCCACTGACTAGCCTTCCTTTACCTATCTTTTTAAGGGTTCGCACGAGCGCGTCTTATGTTCCACTGTTATATATATATATGTGTACGAGTATCCTAAATCACGTTATACATAGATAGATATATATATATATATATATACTATTTATGGTGATGGTCTGCTTCCATTATCTACACACAAGAGAAATTTATCTTCCTCACCGTGCCCCTCCCCTCTGTACTTACTCTCTCCTTAGTCATTGGAGGATTTGGTAAACGTAACACTGCGAATTTCATTCCCGTGTAAAGTCAAACGAATTAGTCTAATATAGCTTTCTTACTTCGGACGTAAGTAACTGTACATTTTATCTAATAAAACGCTAATGTAATATTTTTACATTGCTGTTTGGTCAATTCATTTGCGAGATATACCTCGAGCCACTGTTCCTTAACACGTTTTCACGTCGATAGTTTACACTAAACTATGCAAATGTATGGAAATGAAAACAGCTTTGGAATGAAAATGAAAACAATTACTAATACTTCCTATATAAAAATCTCTTTATTATTATATTCTAAGTACCTATTACGGTTTTTAAGTTGAAAAGGGGCGTAGTTCTTTAAAGCGTTAGTTGACCGTTCACTTCAGTTACATATGTATGTATATGAAATTTTTTTAGTCCCCTTACCTATTCTCTGATGCATGCAACTTTATCGATTCAGAGTGAAATTCGATCGTAATCCTACCACAGACGAGGTATACTCAGATAGACCAATGCATTTTTCTGTCACCGGTTTGTGGGGTTCTAGGACCACAGACCAGGTATACATCTTGCACATCCTTCTATCTTAACACTATAGGGGAGACCGGGGCTAGTTGTTACACTTTTCAGTTTTTTATTTTTTATTTTTTTTGCATTCCATATTTAATACTATCAATGACTCTTACTTAAAGTACGTTCTTTCCTCTACCGATGACCGCTATGGAATGTAATTAAACGAAAACCATGACTTTGAAACAAGCCATTTTGAAAGTCGAGACATGTTGTAACAACGTGCCCCGAGTAGGGGCAAGTTGTTACACAATACGGGGCAAGTTGTTACACAATTAAATTTTACGAAACGAGGCTTATTATGAGTAATATAATTATATTTTCTTGGACAAAAGTAAATATATTAATGTTAAGAATTCTTTTACAATAAATATACAATAAAAAATCTATTTTAAAAATAATAAAAACTACTGAAATCATTATCGTCAATTATCGTCGTCCGTTTCATACGGGGACTCGCAATTAATGCACACGTAAAAGTGATTCTTTGGTTTTGCACACTTCTCATGTGCCCACTTTTTGCATTCTATGCACTGAATCCACTCTGTGGATTCATTTAGCGGGAAACTACTATAGTGACTCGTGGTAACTAAAGCATTAAATTAATAAATTAATAAATTAATTACTAAATACAATGTAACAACATGCCCCTTTCGCTCTGTAACAACGTGCCCCTTTTCGTATGTAACAACATGCCCCTTGTCTTGTGTAACAACTTGCCCCTTGTCGTGTGTAACAACTTGCCCCGGTTGACACCATTGTGTATAAACAGCTATAAGTTCATACCAGTTGGGTGTATTCTTATGTTCGTGGTGCTAATCTGTAGCTAAAAGAACACTGATTCAAACCTGGTAATAGTCATTTACATACATTTATCTGTCTGTTCGGTAGAAAAGATTCAAGTAGAAAGAGAAAAGTTACTATTAGTACCGAAAACACAAAAAACTGTAATAAAGTGACAACGCGTGAACCGATTACAAACACACAACATATACAAGTGTGTATGGTTGAAACACATCAGTCACTTCATCGTCGAAGAGATAGTCCAAGCGAAAAAATTTTAAACTGCTTTGTAACAACTTGCCCCTGTAACAACTAGCCCCGGTCTCCCCTACTCGTGCTTTTGGGTCGGGTAGGAACAATCAAATAACATTTCAAGTTACATATTTTATTCTCACATTTCACCAAAGTATTGCAACTCAAAGAAATTCTTATACAATCGCAGCTATCGGCTCGGTTCTCACCGATTACCAGGTCTCACCGCGTGGAGGTTGCTGCGTTTTGAGACCCGTAGAGAGATAGATGGAATCATAGTTCCGTCGATCTCCCTGTACATGAAACCCTTAGCCTACTAAACCAAAGAGATGGATGGAAACAAAGTTCCATCGATCCCTTCGATTTAGATATCGAATCTAGGGAACTGCCAAGCAATCACTCGATGGAAATAAATTCAACAAAGAAGGAAAGACTACGGGTGAGCATGAAACGAGTATTGAATGGCGCAGTTCCTACCACCCTGCTGAACGAGTCGAAAGGGAAAAGCGCACGGCATTTCTCAGGCGATTCTACTTACTCCGACGCGTGCGACCCGCCAGGTGTAACCGGTGGGAAACACTCCGGCCGAACTGAGTGTGCGTAAGTAGCAATCACGGCCCAAGTGACCTACGCAGGCAGCGTACCAAACGGTACACCCCCAACGCCCGAAACTTTTCCCTTTCCACAAGAACAAGGGATGAAACTGATCCACCCATACACATTCCATGCCTAGCGCTGAGCATGAAACGAGTATTGAATGGCGCAGTTCCTACCACCCTGCTGAACGAGTCGAAATGGAAAAGCGTGGTATAAACACTGCGGCTATACTTCCAAAAACCGGTCAAACCCGATTGGGCTGAAATTTTGCAAATAGGTTCATTTTGCATAAAAATAATGTTTGCGAGAAGGATTTTTGGCGACTCGAAATTTTTTTTTTAACCATTTCAATGTCGTTTCCTACCTTACCGACAGAGTCGAGAATAGGATACAACAATTATTCAATGCATTCTCCTTATTAATCTCCTAAAATCTATAAAACAGAGATCAACTTAGAAAGAGATATCAGCTTGATACTCGGTATTAGTATTGGTTTGGCTTAGAATGGGGCGGGGGCCGCGCGCCCGCTCGCGGGCTCGTAAAGCATGGTAGCGAACTGATGTGAATTTGAACGGGGCCAAGCCCTGTGCGTAAGGCGTCTAACTAAAAGAGAGAGCAGATTAATTTCACATAAATTTTGCATACAGCTTTTTTTTTTACACATGTACGAATCGAAGGTCCTGGATCAGGATGAGAAGACGCAGTTTTATTTTTTATCACACCTATCTTGCGAGTGTTGACAGTGGCGGTCGCTGGGCCCGTGACTCGTGCGCCTATTCCAGAGATAGAAACAATGTTGCGAGAAACATTTTTGCCGGTCGAAAAGATTACACCATGATTGATCATATCTGTGAATATTTATGGCGGTATGAAGTGAATAAGTCAGGCAGAGACTCATTCGAAGCATTATTAAACGATATAAAATATGTATATACAGGAGAATAATAAAAAGAATTCATTGAATAACTGTTGTATCATATTCTCGACTCTGTCGGTAAGGTAGGAAACGACATTGAAATGGTAAAAAAAAATTTCGAGTCGCCAAAAATCCTTCTCGCAAACGTCATTTTTATGCAAAATAAAACTATTTGCAAAATTGCAGCCCAATCCGGTTTGACCGGTTTTCGGAAGTTTCGCCAAATATTACTATGTAAATACGTAACTGATATGGTAGTGGAATTGGACGCTATTTAAATGGCGTAAAATTGGGAAGATAATTTAATTCATTATACTCATCATATGAAATAACATTCGTCGTAGTTTCTATAATATACAAGTCAGGTTACTTAAAATATTTTTCTTCTGGTTACAGGTGAAACTTGGGCATATTTCTCCGCGACAGGAACTTTATATGGGCCAAATGATGGAAATTTCGACAATGAACACAAGAAAATAGTAATTTTATATAACTGACAAAGTAAAATTATATATTTTATACTATATTGTAACACTGTAAAAGTCTTTATTCAAATAAAGTGGGAAAAACTTGAAGCAGACTATTATTATTAAGAAATACCTTTTATACATACTCCTACCCAAATAGTCGCAGTAGCTACATTAAAGTGACGTCTTCGAAGCAGAAATTTAGGATACCTCCTTTCGCTTCATGTTCTCCTGCTGCGAAACTCAATTTTACAGCGTACTGAGATTTTTGATCAAATTTTGGAGCGAAGCAGCAGGAGAACATGAAGCGAAAGGAGGTATGCTGAATTCCATCGCCAGAAACCTTTCGACAACTCTGCAACTCTGCGTTCAATAGTTCTGCGTCTTCGATTCTCTCTCCGAAGGCGCTAACTTTGTGCCACCTCTTTCGACATCATGTTCTCCTGTTGCGAAGCTCAATTTTACAGCGTACTGAGATTTTTGACCAAATTTTGGAGCGAAGCAGCAGGAGAACATGAAGCGAAAGGAGGTATGCTGAATTCCATCGCCAGAAACCTTTCGACAACACTGCGACTCTGCGTTCCATAGTTCTGCGTCTTCGATTCTCTCTCCGAAGGCGCTAACTTTGTGCCACCTCTTTCGACATCATGTTCTCCTGTTGCGAAGCTCAATTTTACAGCGTACTGAGATTTTTGACCAAATTTTGGAGCGAAGCAGCAGGAGAACATGAAGCGAAAGGAGGTATGCTGAATTCCATCGCCAGAAACCTTTCGACAACTCTGCGACTCTGCGTTCCATAGTTCTGCGTCTTCGATTCTCTCTCCGAAGGCGCTAACTTTGTGCCACCTCTTTCGACATCATGTTCTCCTGCTGCGAAACTCAATTTTACAGCGTACTGAGATTTTTGATCAAATTTTGGAGCGAAGCAGCAGGAGAACATGAAGCGAAAGGAGGTATGCTGAATTCCATCGCCAGAAACCTTTCGACAACTCTGCGACTCTGCGTTCAATAGTTCTGCGTCTTCGATTCTCTCTCCGAAGGCGCTAACTTTGTGCCACCTCTTTCGACATCATGTTCTCCTGTTGCGAAGCTCAATTTTACAGCGTACTGAGATTTTTGACCAAATTTTGGAGCGAAGCAGCAGGAGAACATGAAGCGAAAGGAGGTATGCTGAATTCCATCGCCAGAAACCTTTCGACAACACTGCGACTCTGCGTTCCATAGTTCTGCGTCTTCGATTCTCTCTCCGAAGGCGCTAACTTTGTGCCACCTCTTTCGACATCATGTTCTCCTGTTGCGAAGCTCAATTTTACAGCGTACTGAGATTTTTGACCAAATTTTGGAGCGAAGCAGCAGGAGAACATGAAGCGAAAGGAGGTATGCTGAATTCCATCGCCAGAAACCTTTCGACAACTCTGCGACTCTGCGTTCCATAGTTCTGCGTCTTCGATTCTCTCTCCGAAGGCGCTAACTTTGTGCCACCTCTTTCGACATCATGTTCTCCTGTTGCGAAGCTCAATTTTACAGCGTACTGAGATTTTTGACCAAATTTTGGAGCGAAGCAGCAGGAGAACATAAAGCGAAAGGAGGTATGCTGAATTCCATCGCCAGAAACCTTTCGACAACTCTGCGACTCTGCGTTCAATAGTTCTGCGTCTTCGATTCTCTCTCCGAAGGCGCTAACTTTGTGCCACCTCTTTCGACATCATGTTCTCCTGTTGCGAAGCTCAATTTTACAGCGTACTGAGATTTTTGACCAAATTTTGGAGCGAAGCAGCAGGAGAACATGAAGCGAAAGGAGGTATGCTGAATTCCATCGCCAGAAACCTTTCGACAACTCTGCGACTCTGCGTTCGATAGTTCTGTGTCTTCGATTCTCTCTCCGAAGGCGCTAACTTTGTGCCACCTCTTTCGACATCATGTTCTCCTGCTGCGAAGCTCAATTTTACAGCGTACTGAGATTTTTGACCAAATTTTGGAGCGAAGCAGCAGGAGAACATAAAGCGAAAGGAGGTATGCTGAATTCCATCGCCAGAAACCTTTCGACAACTCTGCGACTCTGCGTTCAATAGTTCTGCGTCTTCGATTCTCTCTCCGAAGGCGCTAACTTTGTGCCACCTCTTTCGACATCATGTTCTCCTGTTGCGAAGCTCAATTTTACAGCGTACTGAGATTTTTGACCAAATTTTGGAGCGAAGCAGCAGGAGAACATGAAGCGAAAGGAGGTATGCTGAATTCCATCGCCAGAAACCTTTCGACAACTCTGCGACTCTGCGTTCCATAGTTCTGCGTCTTCGATTCTCTCTCCGAAGGCGCTAACTTTGTGCCACCTCTTTCGACATCATGTTCTCCTGCTGCGAAGCTCAATTTTACAGCGTACTGAGATTTTTGACCAAATTTTGAAGCGAAGCAGCAGGAGAACATGAAGCGAAAGGAGGTATGCTGAATTCCATCGCCAGAAACCTTTCGACAACTCTGCGACTCTGCGTTCCATAGTTCTGCGTCTTCGATTCTCTCTCCGAAGGCGCTAACTTTGTGCCACCTCTTTCGACATCATGTTCTCCTGCTGCGAAGCTCAATTTTACAGCGTACTGAGATTTTTGACCAAATTTTGGAGCGAAGCAGCAGGAGAACATGAAGCGAAAGGAGGTATGCTGAATTCCATCGCCAGAAACCTTTCGACAACTCTGCGACTCTGCGTTCCATAGTTCTGCGTCTTCGATTCTCTCTCCGAAGGCGCTAACTTTGTGCCACCTCTTTCGACATCATGTTCTCCTGCTGCGAAGCTCAATTTTACAGCGTACTGAGATTTTTGACCAAATTTTGGAGCGAAGCAGCAGGAGAACATGAAGCGAAAGGAGGTATGCTGAATTCCATCGCCAGAAACCTTTCGACAACTCTGCGACTCTGCGTTCCATAGTTCTGCGTCTTCGATTCTCTCTCCGAAGGCGCTAACTTTGTGCCACCTCTTTCGACATCATGTTCTCCTGCTGCGAAGCTCAATTTTACAGCGTACTGAGATTTTTGACCAAATTTTGGAGTGAAGCAGCAGGAGAACATAAAGCGAAAGGAGGTATGCTGAATTCCATCGCCAGAAACCTTTCGACAGCTCTGCGACTCTGCGTTCAATAGTTCTGCGTCTTCGATTCTCTCTCCGAAGGCGCTAACTTTGTGCCACCTCTTTCGACATCATGTTCTCTTGCTGCGAAGCTCAATTTTACAGCGTACTGAGATTTTTGACCAAATTTTGGAGCGAAGCAGCAGGAGAACATGAAGCGAAAGGAGGTATGCTGAATTCCATCGCCAGAAACCTTTCGACAACTCTGCGACTCTGCGTTCCATAGTTCTGCGTCTTCGATTCTCTCTCCGAAGGCGCAAACTTTGTGCCACCTCTTTCGACATCATGTTCTCCTGCTGCGAAGCTCAATTTTACAGCGTACTGAGATTTTTGACCAAATTTTGGAGCGAAGCAGCAGGAGAACATGAAGCGAAAGGAGGTATGCTGAATTCCATCGCCAGAAACCTTTCGACAACTCTGCGACTCTGCGTTCGATAGTTCTGCGTCTTCGATTCTCTCTCCGAAGGCGCTAACTTTGTGCCACCTCTGTCGACATCATGTTCTCCTGCTGCGAAGCTCAATTTTACAGCGTACTGAGATTTTTGACCAAATTTTGGAGCGAAGCAGCAGGAGAACATGAAGCGAAAGGAGGTATGCTGAATTCCATCGCCAGAAACCTTTCGACAACTCTGCGACTCTGCGTTCCATAGTTCTGCGTCTTCGATTCTCTCTCCGAAGGCGCTAACTTTGTGCCACCTCTTTCGACATCATGTTCTCCTGCTGCGAAGCTCAATTTTACAGCGTACTGAGATTTTTGACCAAATTTTGGAGCGAAGCAGCAGGAGAACATAAAGCGAAAGGAGGTATGCTGAATTCCATCGCCAGAAACCTTTCGACAACTCTGCGACTCTGCGTTCAATAGTTCTGCGTCTTCGATTCTCTCTCCGAAGGCGCTAACTTTGTGCCACCTCTTTCGACATCATGTTCTCCTGCTGCGAAGCTCAATTTTACAGCGTACTGAGATTTTTGACCAAATTTTGGAGCGAAGCAGCAGGAGAACATGAAGCGAAAGGAGGTATGCTGAATTCCATCGCCAGAAACCTTTCGACAACTCTGCGACTCTGCATTCGATAGTTCTGCGTCTTCGATTCTCTCTCCGAAGGCGCTAACTTTGTGCCACCTCTGTCGACATCATGTTCTCCTGCTGCGAAGCTCAATTTTACAGCGTACTGAGATTTTTGACCAAATTTTGGAGCGAAGCAGCAGGAGAACATGAAGCGAAAGGAGGTATGCTGAATTCCATCGCCAGAAACCTTTCGACAACTCTGCGACTCTGCGTTCCATAGTTCTGCGTCTTCGATTCTCTCTCCGAAGGCGCTAACTTTGTGCCACCTCTTTCGACATCATGTTCTCCTGCTGCGAAGCTCAATTTTACAGCGTACTGAGATTTTTGACCAAATTTTGGAGCGAAGCAGCAGGAGAACATAAAGCGAAAGGAGGTATGCTGAATTCCATCGCCAGAAACCTTTCGACAACTCTGCGACTCTGCGTTCAATAGTTCTGCGTCTTCGATTCTCTCTCCGAAGGCGCTAACTTTGTGCCACCTCTTTCGACATCATGTTCTCCTGTTGCGAAGCTCAATTTTACAGCGTACTGAGATTTTTGACCAAATTTTGGAGCGAAGCAGCAGGAGAACATGAAGCGAAAGGAGGTATGCTGAATTCCATCGCCAGAAACCTTTCGACAACTCTGCGACTCTGCGTTCGATAGTTCTGCGTCTCCGATTCTCTCTCCGAAGGCGCTAACTTTGTGCCACCTCTTTCGACATCATGTTCTCCTGCTGCGAAGCTCAATTTTACAGCGTACTGAGATTTTTGACCAAATTTTGGAGCGAAGCAGCAGGAGAACATAAAGCGAAAGGAGGTATGCTGAATTCCATCGCCAGAAACCTTTCGACAACTCTGCGACTCTGCGTTCAATAGTTCTGCGTCTTCGATTCTCTCTCCGAAGGCGCTAACTTTGTGCCACCTCTTTCGACATCATGTTCTCCTGTTGCGAAGCTCAATTTTACAGCGTACTGAGATTTTTGACCAAATTTTGGAGCGAAGCAGCAGGAGAACATGAAGCGAAAGGAGGTATGCTGAATTCCATCGCCAGAAACCTTTCGACAACTCTGTGACTCTGCGTTCCATAGTTCTGCGTCTTCGATTCTCTCTCCGAAGGCTCTAACTTTGTGCCACCTCTTTCGACATCATGTTCTCCTGCTGCGAAGCTCAATTTTACAGCGTACTGAGATTTTTGACCAAATTTTGGAGCGAAGCAGCAGGAGAACATGAAGCGAAAGGAGGTATCCTAAATTTCTGCTTCGAAGACGTCACTTTAATGTAGCTACTGCGACTATTTGGATAGGAGTATGTATAAAAGGTATTTCTCAATAATAATAGTCTGTTTCAAGTTTTTCCCACTTTATTTGAATAAAGACTTTTACAGTGTTACAATAAAGTATAAAATATATAATTTTACTTTGTCAGTTATATAAGATTACTATTTTCTTGTGTTCATTGTCGAATTTTCCATCATTTTTTGGCCCATATAAAGTTCCTGTCACGGAGAAATATGCCCAAGTTTCACCTGTAAGCAGAAGAAAAGTATTTGAAGTAACCTGACTTGTATATTATAGAAACTACGACGAATGTTATTTCATATGATGAGTATAATGAATTAAATGATCTTCCCAATTTTACGCCATTTAAATAGCGTCAAATTCCATTACCATATCAGTAACGTATTTACATAGTAATATTTGGCGAAACTTCCGAAAACCGGTCAAAACCGATTGGGCTGAAATTTTATTTCCTACCTTACCGACATTCTCGACTCTGTCGGTAAGGTAGGAAACGAAATTGAAATGGTTAAAAAAATTTCGAGTCGCCTAAAATCCTTCTCGCAAACATTATTTTTATGCAAAATGAGCCTATTTGCATAATTTCAGCCCAATCGGGTTTGACCGGTTTTCGGAAGTATGGCCACAGTATTCCGTCAATTACAGTTTTGTTTAACTTCTGAATTTTGGAAACTTTACAGCTGCGCCATCGACGCCGTTGAAAATATCTTACACATTTTAGACTGTAATGTCACAGCATGTTTAATTCGTTTAATTTACGCTGTTTTACTGTATGTGAAGACATTGAAGATCGCATAAAAGATTTATTTCATAAAGTATGTGCCCATTTTCCATCAAATGCCTCAATTATGAATGTACATTTTTCTTTGTTAAAGAAGTTACAGACGAACTTTATTTAATTTTTTTTTATGTAGAATTTAGTTCGTATATCCGAAAGACACGGTAGTGATTGAAGTTAAATTACGACGGTGATTGTGATTTTTTTTTAACTTGAATGAATTGTTTACTGTGATCGTAATTCTTGATCTTGATTGAATTTTTTTTTATAAAATACTTCAGCTTGTGTTACAGTCAAAGCGTACTAATTCAGCGAATATATAGAATTGATTGGCTAGTATTTACGTATACATTATACTTTTTAACTAAAGTGAAGAAATAGGGTAGATGTCCCAATTACCGTGCCCTGTCCCAATTACCGTGCTTTTGTACTTAAAGAAGTCGTACAAAAAAACTCGTATAAATAAATAAGGAAAGAAATTTTTTTAATTAAGTTAAACTATTAATGTATGTGTTACAAACGAAAAGGTTGCAATTTTAAACAACTAAAGCATAGTAAAAAAATTTCAAAAATGCATATGAAGATTTCGATGGATTTACCTAAATCCTTACCGGAAACGGTAAGGAACACGTACTTTACAGAAGTGAATAAATTGATAATTATCATGATTTGCGCTTATGTAAAGTGTTTATTATATCATAAAAGGTTCAAATTTTATTAAAAAATAGCCAAAGGAGCACTTTTGAAACGTTTTCGTATTATTAAAGTGAATACGGTAATTCGGACAGGAATTTAACGCTTGTCCCTATTACCGTGCCCCTCGGTGACCACTGGCTCCCTCTGTAACTGCTAAACCTAACCTTACTTTCGTTTCTCAGAACGGATGAACAGAAATTTATATTTGCATATATTGCTTTTGTAATGAAAAGGCCATATTAAACTTTACATAAAACACCTCTCGTAGAGCAAAAATGTTTTGAACAGTTCAAAGTTCAAAGACATAACCTAACCGCGGGAACGCTGTTCAAAAAAGGGCACGGTAACTGGAGGCACGGGAATTGGGACAACGCATTTTTCAGGGCACGGTAACTGGGACAAAAACATGTATTTTTATTTCAATTAACAAAATATGAAAAATTAACATTTTCAACTCGAAAAAATGCCTTAATAAAGAGAAAGGTTCAAAATAACAATATAAATTTTCACCAAGCAAAATTAAAGTGAGAGAAGTCAGTAATTAATTCCTTCGTGTGCAAGTCGGCGTCAGAGCACGGTAATTGGGACATCTACCCTATTCGTTGATTTTAAAAGATCAAGAACGATTGCATTGGTTCAAAATATACAATTGAGATTCTATAAGAACAGTGAGGACTTGAGAATATTTCGAGAAAAGTAGAAATGGGGGTTATATGGCGCGTGCAAAGCTTAGAGCAAAGAGCAGTTATGCTCTCCACCAATGAGAAACGATCACGAAAACCGCGAATCACTGTTCTGCCTGCACCAATCAGAAGTGTTCACGAAAATCACGGATCACTATGAAAACTCACCGTGATTGAGAACGAACGTGATCGTATCACTCGTGATTCACAAATCACGGTTTTAGCCAACACTGCGCGTATTTTTAACAATACTCTCCTTGATCACACGCAAACATCTGCTTTCAAATTTCACTCCTGATTTACCTATCGATTATATACATTTCCGTGGCTACGTTCGCATGGTCACGCAACAGTCGTCTGCAACAATGTTGGTACGCTTGGTTCAATAGTGACGTATTCGCAGTGTTGTCCAAAGAAGTTCTTTGCCTTTGGAAGCCATTTTACGGTGTACACCTAGAACAGAAAAAGTGAGAAAATATGTTAAATTAACATATAATTCTAACGTGATAATTCAATAGAAAATCATGCAGATTTCACGTTTCACTTTTTATTACAGGTGTAACAATGGAGAACGATAACGGAGTACTTGTCGACTTGTACATCCCAAGAAAATGGTAAGCAGTGCACGTGGGTTACACGCGTTGTCATGGGACGACATACTAATTTATTTCTCTTTTCTAAAGAAACTTTCTGAATATCTGCATAACATTTTCCTACATGTAGAAGCAAAGAATATGTAGTAAATAACAGCGCGAAGTGTTAATTCATTAAAGTATAGCGTATGAAAATTAGAAGTACAGACGAGGCTATGAGTTAACATAAAATACCTGTATGTTTAATAAATAAATTACTTCTGTAGCTCGTCCAGCAATCGCATCATCCACGCAAAGGATCATGCTTCCATACAGCTGAGCATCGCAGATGTTGATCCTGAAACTGGACGTATGACCGATTCGCAAAAGATGTATGCTATATGTGGAGCTATTCGTCGAATGGTGTGTATTTGTTAATACAAATTAAGTACAATGGATGTAGCAGTTACATTAGCATAATAAATATTTCATTCATTTCTTTCAGGGTGAATCCGACGATTGTTTGGTGCGCCTAGCTAAAAACGACGGCATATTACCTAAAAATTTTTAAGAATAATTATTTTACTCTTTCAATAAAATTGTAAAAAGTCCAAGTAAAGTGTATTATCCTTCAACTGTTCCTTTCAACTATTCAATTAATTGCAAAAGGTCATTGTATATACCATTTATTGTTTGTACATGTGATTCCACATATGAAATAATGAATCTTTATATACATATATCATACAAGAAGGGAAACTTTGAATATATATTATGCTTCTTTTAGCGAAGCAATACCTTTTGATAATTTCGCTTTTGAAATTATGCAAGTATCCGTTATATAAAAATAAAAATTATTTTTAAAAAATATAGTTGCATATGTCGAGAAAGTACAGTTTCAGAGATTAGTATTCCATTGCTTTCAACCAAATGTTCACAGACGTGTTAAAGTATGTATCTGCTGCAGAACTTTGTATTATACACATTTTCGTAATGCTTGAAATAGTAAGGATTAACAAAAATTGGTAGATATTTTGAGGAATTATCAAGTATCGTTTGCGTTGCCATATAGTATAAATACAGTCTCGATTTATTACAACGTAGTTTTGAAATTTCGATTTAATATCTACATTAATTCATTGTTATAATAGTTTCACCAATATGCAAGGTAAACTTACAAGAATAAGCGATACGTCTATTAATCGACGGTATAAATACTTTATAATTTTGTGCATATGTTTTTTATATCAGACGGAAAATACGATATATTGTAAATGTTTCACACAAATTAGTTCTAAAAATATTTCTGTCGTACGTCGATATTAACTGTTGGGAACTTGGTTCTCATGCGCGTTCTTAAAAAGTAATGGAACTGCGTTTAAAATATTTACCCTGAGTGTATGCTACAATGGCGGGGTATTTATTCCTTCGATCTTTATGAATACGACTGCAACAGTAGGCCAACGAATTTACTTTCAGAAATTAATAATTCTTTGAAAAGAACTACGCACGCGATCAGGTTGTATCTACACAATAATAACTGGTATATATATATAGTATGAGTCTTAAAAGAGAATATTGTAATCTTGAAGAATTGAATGGATTTCGATACGTGAGATTGTTTTTGGATAAGTGAAAGATATACGAGCAGCACTGTGTAAAATTTAAAAGTTACCGGAATTCGTGTGCCGGGAAAATTGAGTTCCAATTTTCCTTTTTCACTCGTAGTAACTACTATCTGTTAGAAAATGTCTCGCGGATTACCAATCTGTCTTTGACAATAAGATTTTGCTATCCGGATCTCAGTGAATATAAAAATTTCCTTAGGAAACGAAATCACTGGTCAATTATCCAAGGCAATCTATCACTTTATAAATTTTATATATATCTTACACTACCTTTATACACAGTTGAGCCTGTGTATCATACGTTTAACACAGGAGTATCCGACAAGGAATGAACGCGATTAAATCTACGATTTTTCAGGGATGCGATCGCTTCGGTAAGGTCTGCTCTTTTGCTAAAAAAGTCAACTATCGCTTGGCCTGTTAAGGCAGAGGCCAGGAACTGTTCGACGCTTATTGACCATTCGGGATCGGTAGACGAAGTTACGCTCGACGGGTTTCCATTGCGATCTGGCGACTAAAAATCATCGTTTACCTTGTGATTACTCTTAGGATATAAGTTTATCAGCAGAAACGATACGTACCCGTTCCACGATCGTAGACGATTGCTGAGCAGCTGTGGCGGCTACGAGCAAGCTATCCTCAGACTCGTCTCGTTCGACGTAAAACTTTTTCCCCACGTCGCCTAATTGGAGCAAAAGGGTTCCTGTTGTCAAACAGAAACAAAGAAGAATTTTTTTCACTCGAGCGCGCAGCGTGACGGCAGCGATTCGCCACAGTATACATTACCTATTGAAGCTATACAATGATAGGTTTCTTGTTCTTCCGGCTGCGCAGGGAACATGTCGTAAAGTGTTTTCCACAGCGCTATGAAGTGTCCCTGGGACATTTTTGGCACGATTTTGAAGTCCAAGGGACTATCCTTGGACGCGATCATAGAACGCAAACTGCCCATACTCTGCACTTCCCACGATTGATCTCCCGGCTGACTGTTCAAACTCGTCGAACGGGATAGAGTACCTACGGTCGGTTCTTCTGCTATGCTAACTGGCATCTCCAAGGAAGCGACGCTCTGCTCCATGCTGTCGAAGAAATCGGTAGCTTCTGCTGCTATTTCTGCTCCGTCAGCTGTTAATGATACATGTTTAATTCAACCGCTTGTTACGTTATAATGGCCATTAAGTATCGAAATAGTAATTACCAGAATGCGTTGGCGATTCGAAGTCCACGGGTGTAAGCAACGGCGGCAAATGCAGAGTGTACAAAAGTTTCAATCTCTGCGTTAAGTCCGCGGTCGCTGTCATTCCAATAGCTTGTACTAATTCCCGAAAGTTTAGAAGGCCATCGCGGTTACGATCCATCAACTGGCAGTACAAAAGTACTTATGAAAATTTTTCTATATTCGCTTGATCTTATTTAACAATTCCGTTTATTAAGAAAGAATCGAAATCAAGCACAAGACGACGACCGGTTTGGAGAAACTTCAATCTATATACTTACGCGGAATAAACGGGCAGCTAGAGATTCAGCTTGGCTACATTTGCCCCACGGAGATAAACCACCGAACAGTATTCTAAACAATTCGAAGTCTACTTTATAGGCTTCGTACGGCGGCTGCGTCGGATCGTACCGATCTGGTTCGGGTTTCCGTTGACTCATCAGCTCTTCTCTCACTAAACTTAGCAGATCCTAGACACCGGTACCTGG
This sequence comes from Andrena flavipes, assembly GCA_963971345.1. Taxonomy (NCBI): domain Eukaryota; kingdom Metazoa; phylum Arthropoda; class Insecta; order Hymenoptera; family Andrenidae; genus Andrena; species Andrena flavipes. The sequence continues at coordinate 42,728,004 of OZ020482.1, forward strand.
CTTTAAGTATTCATAAGTTCAAATGCGCACGTATTATAGCTATGTTAACGATACCTGCAATTCTTCCATTGTCATGTACTTGTCTACAATTACGCTTCTAATTACGTTCTTCTCGATCCCATCCTCCAGACTTTGAACTACCCTAAGCCTGTGCTTCAAACGAAGCCTTTCTATCCCACCAATAGTCAACGATCCATACCTTGAATACGCTTCATATATTAAAGTCTGAACGGATATACTCTAAAATAATAACATACTTATACGCTTATTCGTATCATACGTGAACCGTGCGTAGAAGCGTCCTTACTCTGTTCGGGGTAGCACTGTCCACTGGCCTAGGGAGTATAGGTCCCTCATCATTGTACACACCCCCGAGATAATCTGTCAACAACTGCATTGCTTCGCCGTCGTCGCGGCAATTAAGCAATTTATCTTGATTCCATTCCAGTACTGTCAATGCTATCTGGCACAGGGAGAAAGACCTGTTTACTTCAAATTTCTTCTGTATGTACTTTATTCTGTATTCATTAGAAAGAATATCAATAAAATTCCGAATTTCCGTCTAGCGAAGCGTATTTAAAGAACAGACAATTGAGTACGTGTACGTGCACAAAATACCTGGAAAATTACTTTCGCACCATCGTAGAAGAAGCAGTCCATTATGTTTACCGCGCTGCTGGTTGGCATGACGCTCAAAAATATCGTTAAGAACCACGAAAGTGATATAACTTTAATGAGACCAAGCTCCTGTAATCTAGCGTGCAAGGTTGGTAAATGCTCGGCGGCCAGCTCCTCTAAAAGACCTTGGTCAACGAGAGCACCAACTACTCTTCTATCGTAATAATCGGGTAGCAGCGATTCGCACACGTTGCATAACTGCCAGAAGGCGGACTCTTCTGAACAATAGATTAATAGAACCGAAGCGACTATATTCATCGCCTGACAATAACCTGCCTCAACAAAGTTAACTCTTAGAATCGCTTATGACGTCTCTGGCGAACAGTTACGGAACACATCGCATTCTTACCAATTTGAGGATTCTTCCAAGCGTACGCGGAAAGGACTCTTCTTAACGCGCTGATACCAGTATTAGATTGAAACGCCGGGTGTTCAGGCAACGATCTATGCAAGTCTCTTTCTATTTCCTCGTTTGCTTGACAAGATTTACCCAATGATTGATCCACTAATGATTTGTAAAGCCCAGGATTCATTACCATTTCGTTCAAAGCGCCTAAAAATCCATAGAAGTTATATTTATGAAATGTGTTGTATGATTTTAGAAGATTCCATTATATTACCTGAAAATGTAAGCCAAACTTCTCCCCTGAGTGTCTGCGGCAAGCCCTGAATTATTAATTTCGATGTCTCTGTTGTCCTATACATCGTAACACCTCTTCCATATTCCGCAAAATGAAGCTCCCACTGTTTCTCCTTAGCTTCCTGCTTTAACGCTGCTTCGCTACTTAACGGAGCTTTGAATAAAGTCATTAAGGGTGGTTGAGGTTTCCATTGATTACCAGCTTTAGGTTCTTCCCAATTATTATCACTGTGAGATAAACTGTTCGACGGGTGTAAGCTATCTATAGACCTATTCGAAAGTAAAGTATACTGGTTGTAACGTCCTGGTGTTATTGAATTTAGCATTGAAAATGATAATATTAGATAAATGCTAACAACTTACAGATTTGACAATTTAGATTTTGCTAGTAACTCGGATATCTTTTGGACAACAAAGTCTCGGTCGTGAATCTGAGCAAATAAAAACGATGATCGGGCGGTCGTTACTAAAATCGATTTGTCTACTCCCGTACTGGACGATTGATTCTCAGCTGGTTCTATGAGTCGCACTTCTCTCAAAGGTACGACTAAACTTACTAATCCTTTTACCTGAATTTTCACAAGTATTACACGACAATGCTCACAACTTCATATTTATTAAGGCACTCACCCTGCTTTCAAAACATAGATAATTTTGAGAGAGAAATATCTTCCCCCAGACATATCTTTTGTTGTATGGTGTCCATAGCGTCGCGTCAATGCTACCATCCAGCTTCTCACTCCCTGGCAATCTGAATTGTAGCCTATATGCTTCAGAGTGTGCTCGAGCATCCAGATCTCTTTTTAAGAAAGACGGTTTTTTAGGTACATTCTTGCTAAAAATGTAAGTACAATTGTAACCTATGTTAATCGTTTTTAATATCAAACATTGATGTGCCTTAAAGTACCTTAATTTATGTAGCAACTCTCTATCTTCATTGAAACCACTCTTTTCATCTATAAGTCTGGCAAAAGTAATAAGCTTTAATATTTGTTCTTCGCTATTTAAATCATAAATACTGTTACCTTTTCATAGCGATATTTGTTAGCTGTTCCATTAGCGAATATGTCTCTGACTTGTGAAGAAACATTGAAAAATAATGCTGCAAATAAAATTGCCTCTTAATTCTTAGAAATACAGTATTTACCGTGAGTAAAGCACCTTGTGTTATAAATATTTCGCTCACCTCTTTATTATCCCTTGTCACAACATGTATACTGTCAGGAAATAGGATGGAATTAGTCTTACTCAATTCAGTGATGTCTGCCCATCTTAAAACTAATTTTGTTTCTCTTGCCAATATATAGGCATAAAAGCACATATGGTTCACAGACAAATATAGCCACCCTTGTCTAGGTAAACGAGATTTCCAATAACTAGAAATCAAACGAAACATTACAAAACTTCTATAAACTCGATTGAACTCCAAAGCACTTGAGGCCTGATTATAAATACCTGCAAGAATAATAATTGACCAATTTATCTTCTTTCGGTATATTGAAAAGTTGATGAAACGTGAAGGATGCAGTTTTAAAAGACTCCGGATCTTCCTCTGCAAACGACACAATATTTAAGTACACAGAAATTGAAGGTTCTTGTCGACTACATAATTAGCAATTTACCATCTGTGAATTGACAATCTGGTATATTATTCGCAATAATAGATTGTATCTTGCAACAAACAAATTCAGTGATTTCTTCCTCTGTATCAAACGACGTTAATGTGTCCATCAAATTGGAGTGAAGCCATTCCCAATCTTGCAGGATTTCTTCGTGTGTCAAGGAACACGCGACTGCTACATATGTCATAAAAAGAAATTCTTTAGCAAAAGCATTTTTCCTGTACGCTATGAAAATTTAAAAAATTGGAGTTTACAAAGCATTTTTCTTGCGGAGAATAGAAAGGTAACGGGTGAAGCAATAAGGAATTTCTAAGATTCCTGTTTCTGAGTACTTTACCCCAGTAAACTTCTGACGATGGTGTTTGATGAAGTATTCTAAAAGGTGGAGGTTTAGTGTCGAAAACACTGTCCAATGTTCCCACCAATATGGAGCTGAGACCTTTCGTTTTTCCATGCCCCTTACGACGTTGTAACACAAAGTATACAGTTGCCTGCTCTGTTACCCTATGTAATTAAGATAAACACATATCTGGATAATTTGCTACAACTTAATTCTCCAGTGTAATAGAAGATGTGAAAAGATGAATACAAAGAGTCATTCAGAGTTTCTGTATACTTAAATCATTGTTTGAATAATCGTTGTATTGGTAAAAAAGGAATTAATCTTGACCATTTTCCTTTTATATTAGTGAAATATGATAAGTATTGATGGATCGTTTTACTTCCCGTGCGTGTTTTACGCGCGTGCACGATACGAGGGGAATGGATTAATCTGGCAGATAGTTTGTCAAAGTAATTTCAGCAGCGCGAGCGTGTTATCGAAACATAAAAGCCGCCGCGATTAATACTCCAATATTGCGCGTTGTGAAAGAGACCGCGACACCGATACATTTGATCGATAAAAGGTACGTAAAATTCTACTCGGCGCAAGCAGCGTACATAAAAAAAAGTGTACAACTTTACGTCGACAGACAGTCCGTCTGGATGTAAACAAATCGTATAGCCACGTAAGTCAAGGATCAATTCTGGAGCAACGATTTTTTTCGCGACAACCCGACGTGTATACGAGACAGCGAGGCTCTGACCAGAACGATAAAGAGCTTAAGCCCGATCTAATCTCGGGGCGACGGTGCTATCAGCTGTCTTTGACACACACGATGTAAACAGTAATTAGAACGGGGCATTGGGCATCGAATATAGATATTAATTTACCAGAAAGCGTTTGCTAGCAGAACCTCTTGTGGCTTCATCCACATATTGATCACCGTTGTCCCAGCACATATGGCACCAACGATGCAAATTCAATCGCGCTTTAGTCCCAAGCACTCGCAAGAATTCGCTACTCTGGCTGTCGAGCAAGAAAAAATACTTGCCAAAGATAAACAACGACATGAACTCCACCGCGGATCGCCCTGTCGTCGGCTGCGTCGATCCTAACACTTCCGCCATGCGTTAGAACAGAAATGTCACCAAAACTTATCATCTTATCTGGGATATTTGGCTTTCTAATGGTTTTACTGCTCGAGAAACTTCACTAGCGCGTAGTTGAAGTAGTTGCGAGAATAGGATGGACTAGGATCATGCTCCCCGCCTTCTAGTGACGTGATTCGAAAGCATTGTCACGAATTCATGTGAACTGATAACCTGTTAAGGTTAGTTAGCAGACGGGTAAAGTTCGCGCAGACGACTAGCTTAAATCTTTGTCGCTGCGTTTAACGTTCGCTGCCGAGAAAATGGCGTCTCTCGTGGGTGTCCGTCTTTTAACGAGGAATACCGGTACACTTAGAAATCCGATCAGTCGATTATGCTTACGGGGTGCCGTCACACAACTTCAATTAAATGAGAGACTTTTCCACTGTAAAAGACAAAGTACCATCACGTTTGTGCCGCAGGTAAACACTGCCGCCCTTACTATGATCCCAGCGAACCTTTTCCAATGGTTCGCACATCGTGTTTGAAATTACGTATTATGTAACTGAAATGATCCACATTTCGTCGGAGCGCAAAATGATAAAGGTGTCGCGGAACGTGACACTAATTCGAACAGCGCTACTGATTTAACATGCCACGGTTTTAATTCATTTCGATAGATGCTAACTGGTACAAACTTTAAATCCTATGACACCGATACGTGGATTACGTTTCGTTGATGTTGATTGATTTCTGATATGCATTTGTCATCTACTTATAGCAAATAGACATAACTGAGCTTTCCTTTATTTTATAATTTGGGATAGCGTTTCTTATAATCTCAGGGAAAAATTTCTTATAACAGTCATTGAGGTTACTTCGAATATATACGTATCGTGTATAACAGCCATATTAATCTATGTATCATTTAACACATACAGGTAAAGACTGAACATATTCGCGCGTATTGTACGAAAACGAAACAGAAGGAGATCCAAGAACGTGTGTTAAAAGTGATCGCAGCCTATGATAAAATATCTGCCGATAAGGTTACCAAGTTACTCATTTTCTAATTGTTTTACAGGGCATAAGGGACACACGAGTCAAGCAGGTGCGCCAGTACAGCAGTAAAGCACCATTAACACTTGACTTTATTCGCCGACGAGTACTTCTAGTACTCAATCTGTACGATAAAATTGATCCTAAGAAGGTATCTATTTGCCACAAGATGATACAGTACGGAAGATACTTGTGAAGATGTATTCGTAAATGTGTGGATGCGTTTCTAGTAATGACAGGAGGCCTCCTCGACGAAGGAGCATTAAATTTACACCTTAGCTTTGATCGTTGTTACTTCACATTTGCCGAAACGTCTTGATAGATAACTTCTCAGAATAATAATGATCAATTAACACCTCGCTTGAATCGTGGTGCCTTTGCGTCACACTCATATGTAAATTTAGTCTCCTGATAAAAAGAAAAAAAATTAGATATTCTTATACAAGTTGTACATACAATTACACATCAGTTATTAAATTTTTTCTGTTCGCGTGTAAATCATAACTAATCGGTTAAATCCTCCGCAGTTGACTTTGGATGCTCATTTTATAAACGATTTGGGCTTGGATTCCTTGGATCATGTAGAAGTTATAATGGCGATAGAAGACGAATTCGGGTTCGAAATACCAGACATGGACGCAGAGAGACTGTTGAAACCTGGAGACATAGTGCGTTACGTCGCGGACAAAGAAGATATTTATGAATAAACGTCTCCGTAATTTATAACGATGTATTAGTCGGCTCTTTTCATTTTCTAAGTATTGTACAAACAAAAAAAAAGAAAACAATCGAATTTATTACTGCTTCGCGGGCAACCACCTACTTCTGTTCTCCTGTATATATAGACTAACGATTGTTATAAAATAAAGCGAATTATTAGAGTAAAATCGTGTGGCATAAATTCCCTCCATTTATTTAAACATTATTTTCCGTTTAAAAGTCGTGTCATTGTCATTTGAACGTAGACTAAAGTTGCCATCGTGTGGCAGTAGCATGTATATGGTGTCGCTACTCTCTAGGCAGACATTACGGACACGGGTACATCAGATCCCTTTTTCTTTGATCCGATCGAACGTACACGCTGATCGAGTGCAACAACTGGCAAAATGAAGATGGCGGACGGACCTACGACTTTCAGAAGAAATAGGCCTGGAACAAAAGCAAAGGTTAACAACGACGTTATTTTCGTTAACGACTCGTTATCCATATATTCCCTGCGGCATTCCTCGATAAGTGTTCAATTGTACGCGACGTACTTACAGAAATATTCGACCGCGCCCCTGACATGTCCAATGAAAATCAATGAATGATGTCGACGAAAGTGTCACTGTTTACACACTACAATACACGTTATTTCAATTACACTATGTTGCACAGTTATTAATGTTACAAATCTTTTGTAACATTCAACTCGATGTTAGGTTGTTTACCTGTTACGAATATATATTCCGTTAGCATTTAAAGTCTTAATGATACATGCCAACAGAGGGCATTATTTATTATTTTATAAACAAACGGAACAATGATAATATTGGGAAGAGCGATACATCGTGATTCCTTATTAATCTCTAATATTTTCGATTTAGGATTTCTGTAGGTGGCCCGATGAACCGTTCGAAGAAATGGACAGCACGCTGGCCGTGCAGCAATATATCCAACAGATGATCAGAAGGGAGCCGTCTAATGTCGATCTGATACTCAAAATGCCAGAGGCGCAAGACGAAGCAGTGTGGAAATACGAGCACCTCAGACAGTTTTGTATGGAACTTAACGGCTTAACCGTTCGACTGCAAGAGGAGTGTCATCCGGAGACTTGTACCCAAATGACAGCCACCGAACAATGGATATTTCTGTGCGCAGCCCATAAAACACCTAAAGAGTGTCCAGCTATTGATTACACGCGTCACACGCTTGACGGCGCAGCTTGTTTGCTTAATAGTAACAAATACTTTCCCAGCAGGTAATTAACGAGCTGCTGTAGGAAATTACAGTAAGGGGGCACGGATAGTAAATAATATTTTAAATTTGTTGCAGAGTGAGTATCAAGGAATCTTCGGTAGCTAAACTTGGCTCTGTTAGCCGCAGGGTTTATAGAATCTTTTCCCACGCGTATTACCACCATAGAACGATATTCGATGAGTTTGAGAATGAAACTTTTCTATGTCACAGGTAATTAGCTATTGTATAATAAATATAGTATTCATTTGTATACGTCGATCATTTAAACTGTCTTCTTACAGGTTCACAGCATTTGTAACAAAATATGCCTTGATGTTAAAGGAGACTCTGATAGTGCCGATTATGGAAGAAGATGGAATAACAGAAAGCGAAGCTTAGGACTTGAACATCTATTTATGTTGTCCAGAAGACAATTTGTCAGATTTAGCAAGATCATTGGTAACACTACTATACCGCTGCGGTACCTCTTAATGTAGTTCCGAATTTAATGTGACAGAAGTATTGATAAGAGGTCGGCAATTATTCCATCTGAACTGCATTTGCAAATTTATCATTGAAATTTCCTGAAGAAATTTCGTTTTAAGAACGATTGATTGTACAAAGTAATCCAGCGGTTCATGCTTAACGATCGCGTTTACAGTGTTCATTTATCATTGAAACGTATAACATTTGAAATGTACAAGATAATGAGAAAAAACGAACAAATTGTTACTAAATCTTTCTCATAACAAGCTTATAATATTTTCTACGATATATTGATTTTAAATTAATTCTATATTATTGAATTCTCGTCGCTATATAAACGACACTATCATGTGTTTATATTCTGAATGTAATAAAACAGTTTCAAACTTTTTTAGAAACTGAATTTTAATAAATATCACCTATACAAGTATCAAATACGTAACGAGACTGTATATCTTGAATTTATCGATGTAACGTTAGCATAGTCGCAGTGGAATAACTAAATTAGATAAATCCGCATGCAGCATATTATTAATGGGCAGTGATGGTATTAAATATCGTAGTTACTTTTATTTATATCGTATTTATCTCGTGTGATAATGAAGCTGGTAAGTTAAGCGTTTGTCCTGTTGTCAAGGATGTTACATTTTCTATTGTCCGAGATGTTAGACGTAAGAGAGATGTCACGGCCCTGTATATTATCAGGATTCCCGTATGTTTAAGAACAAGACTAGAGAATACCAGTAGACGTTCATTTTGCGATATTCGTTTTTTGATCATCACAGTTACTGTCATAAAGTTGCAAGCATTCTCCAGTCTTCTTACCGATAAAAGCAATATCAGTGCCGGAAGATTATCCGCCTCACTGCCGAACGCCTCCAATAAGCAACTTTTGCCAGCAGTTCAATGGGAATTTAGTAAAAGTCCACAACGGTTCGATCATTCGGAGCAGCTATTTTAAGCTTGTAAGAATTTGATACAATGTTATAAATTCGCCACAATCACGTATCGCCGTACTGTAACGTTGTATATATATAATTTGTAAATAAGAAACACGGAAGTGGCACGTTCATTGAAAGAGAGACCGAGACAACAGGAATATATCGTCCCATGATTATTTCTGTAACGAATGCGTATGTACCAACAAAGAATAAACTTTCTACTTGATAAAAATCTAACTTTTATTCTTCAACCTAAGCTCTGAAACCTCTGAAATATTTTTAGGAACGTGGTTAATTAAAGAGACACTTACTTTTTTATTTGAACATGTCGTCTTATCACTTAATCGTATCTTCTGTACATATAATGCTGTTCGATTCTTCCTCCCCTCTTTCATTATCGATCATCGTTCCCCCGTTTTTTATTTTTCTTCGGCGGCGCTTCCGTTTGCTGCTCCTTCTTCGGCCTCTTCTGGCCAGTTCTCAACCCCATGGCTGCGAATTCCTCAGCGTCGATGCAGGTCATACCGCTGACAGCTTCCTGTCTCGCACCTTTTCTCGTCCTCTTCGGTTCCTGGCCATTCAAGAATTCCCCGCGATCGTCGGGTGCCTGATAACTATATCTCACATAACATTAAACGCCCTGCAAGGTGCTAAGCAACTTCAAAGATAAGGACTAATTACCCAGGCTCCGATGTATCTTTTACCTCCGCCGCTTGTAAAATGTGTATTTCCGGCACATGACGTGTTTCTAACGTTGTGCCATTTTCATTCTCCGCTTTCGACTTCTCCGACCTGCAATTCACGACCCAATTAATATCAAGAAGGATAGAAGTTCGTTAATATATGCTACTAACTCAACATAACGTAGTTTCGTAATTTGATGAAGCCCTTCCTGCTTCTTTTTGAAGAGCTCCGCGCAGGAAATCGCCTTTCCAATTCCATGACCAGCCGCGGTCCAAACGACGCTCTCATAATTCGGAAATTCCTTCAGGGCGTATCCAAGAACGTTTCTGATCTTCGTACCGCTTTTCACCTGAAAAAATGCTATTAAATATCGACACGAACGGCAGCGTTAATATCTTCTGCCAAAGTTTGGGGAACTCACGCGCATTAGAAGAAATTTCTTGGGTAAATTCGGTATAGGGATTCCAGACTCCGTTGGCTCATCCTCCAAGACTTTCATCCACTTCCTCTTCTTTAGCTTCGATTTACCCATCTGAAAGAACGAAATCAACAATAGCAGATGATCATTTTTCTACCTAGACTTCCGGGAACTGTGTCGGCTTAAAATGCACGCGTTTTCATGGAATTGGAGGAGCGGGATCGAGAATAGGCAGTGGGATTTTAGAGGATAAGGGAGCAAACGTCTCTCTGCCACTAGGTCACGAGCTTACTTCTGGAGCATGCCTTGGTACCATTCATGGAACTTGGAACGACCTTGTACAGTCTTGCACAGAATCTTTCATTCCCCTTCAAGGAACAACGGCTTAAACATTAGTGATTTGCTTTGAGCTGCGCTTGATCCCCACTTTCGCCAAATTTCCCCACGATTGCTGCGTTTCTCGGAAAATTCCCAACCCTGAATCGATAGGGTGAACACTTCCTACGTAATTGGTAGATAAAGTGAGGCGATGATAGATCACGGCTAGATTAATTTATCGTGGACCTGGGAACTTGTACAGCATATCGAAGATGGAACACGATTTCCAGTAGTACAGGTAAAAGAATCCTGCAGCATGGATATCGTAATTTCATATTACTATCCGAGGGTTACTTCGTCTCAGGTGTTATAAGAAAAGAGTAAGAAAGTTTTTGGGGGGAGTAGTTTAACCCCCCGTTATCACACTGAGCCAAAATGACAAAATTTGACTTTGTGATAAAACATCTTTAAAGTATCATTGAAAATAGTACTACTGTTTAAACCTGATGATACTTTAAACGTTAATTTTCAACGATGAATATATATTCTACAATGTTCAAACTTTATCCCAGAATTTTTGTGACTTAATTCAACAGATAGTCTTTAAAAGCTAGCTGATTGAAAATTGGCTTGGGTGGAATCGACCCAGTGTGTCAACTACGCGAGGATTAATAAGACTAATTTCCACTGCGAGCCACCTGTTCTTGTGACACAGTCACTTTTAGTCAGAGGTATATACATTGAAGTACAGGTTCCAAGTGGCATCCACTGTACATTCCGCTCTGTTAACTTTCATTTCTATTGCACGCATTACCCACCTAATCTTTGCAATTTCAAAAGTCTTTAACCAGACACACGCACGTCCTTAAAGATGCTCCTATATCCCACACGATTGATTCCAGGGCCAGCAGACTGCGTCTCTGTATTTTACGCGTCTAATCCCAAGTTTCGACGCGCGTCAATTAATATCAGCCACGGAGGAAGTGGGACGCACCTCGAAAGTTGGCGGCCGATATAATTTCCGGAATTCCGGTGGCGAGGTTGGAAAAAGCATCGGTGAGGAGAGGGACACCGCGTGGTGAGCCCCATCAATATTTTCCAATCAGCATTCGATTGCACGGTACAATCCCCTCCCCCCCTACCCTTTCCTGGCTCCTTCGTACGGGGGTGTGCGAAGGGGGTCGCAGCGTAGGCGTATATGGTGGTGGTATGCGGCATAGCCGGCATAGCGCCGCGACGCCACGACGCCATATTGCATTATTAAGCACCCCAGCCAGTCCCTCGCCCCTGCATTCCAGCATTATGAACGTTTTTATCCTTAAGGGCCATCTTTTCACCTACGCAAGACCAGCGGCGCTCGGCGTACGAGCCCCTGGCTACTTTCGATACGTTGCTACTATTTCAATGAGCGATCGCCTCGGCCCGTTCCTCGTGGAAATTACGCCTGGTACCCGTCTTCCCCACAAACGCTTCGTTAGGCAGCCAGTGACACCCTGGCCGCGATCGATTCCCTTTAAAGATTCAGCCGGTACCCCTAGTTCCGTGTCTAGGCAGAAATCATTATTTGCCCTATATCGGTGTCGGACCGCTACTGGCCCATTGGCCGCGGATAGTCGTGGTAACGCGTTTGCGTTGGTGAACGGCGATTTTTTCGGTCGCCCGAAGTAATTTCGCGATAAAGGGGTGACTGGTTTCAAGTATCCGTTGACCGTCGAACTTTCTATAAACATGCTACCAAGGCTGGTGTACTATTTTCCGAGTGGGTGGGCCTTTTTCGGGGTATATAGTGTTTTTCGGCTCGGCGCTCAACGAATCTAATTTGGAGAAGATAAAGGGATATCCTTAATGCCCGGTGGATCCACTAAAAAACGGGTGGCGAGTGGAAAGGTCAAGGATTTCGAGGACTTTCGGTATACCGCTGCCTCTGAAGACTTCTGCGAGGAAAAGGCATTCTGCGTCTGACACCTTCTTAACGATGCCTACGCGTTCTTTCTCCATCGTAATAAACCATCGCGGGCTGCTGGGAGCACCGGTTCCAATTTATTCGAGTGGCCAACCCTTCTATGGCGACGATGCTCGACCGCTCCGCCGCGAATGAACGGAGCGGGCCACCGTTTCGAGGAGTTTTCACCGTGGAGAATTCTCTACCAGCCGGCCTTTCGAACCATCGCACGCATATTTCCAAGTCGATCAGCCCGCGAAATGAGATATCCACTCGCGGGCAACTTTCGCCCCCCTCCCCCCTCCTATTTCTACAGTTCTCTTCCATTTCGAATTCAAAGAATGCCTGTGTAACGTAGGGCTTTCCAGAACGCTCTTAACTTATTCACACTCGCTCTCTTTCTCCGACCGGCAACGTCCCTTCGGCCCTGCCACGGGAGGGGGGTTGGGGGGAGGGGGTCGGTTGGTTAATAAAATTCCGCGGGGTGAGTCAGCGAATTATGAAGTCGAGTGTCACGGCACCGTCTGGAACTGTCGGAACTTTGTCGAAGTCGATTCTTAATACCGAAAGTTCGCACGCCTCGGGGTACATGCCATCGAGCATTACTTTCCGTTCCCTTCTATCCGGGGCGGACGGCTAGCCCGGGTGAAATCCTGCCGAATTGAACGGCAGCTATTATTAAAATCGTCGAAGATCAAAGGGCAAAGGGTGAGCCCCCGCGGATGTGGTGTTATCGCGGTAACTATTAAAGTTTCTAATGAACAGGAAGAATGAGCCCGCGAAGGAGCGCCAGACGATGGTTTCCCGCGTGTCTAGTTCGAGCATCCCCTTGACGGAAATTGTCTCGGCCAGTATATAGATCCGCCCATCTCCTCCGAGCTCGTCCTTTAGAGGATCCGCGAAGTGGATCCCGCGGAAGGACGCGTTTGCGCAGGAGTCGAAGACAGTTTCGCCGGCCTGGATCCTCGATATATCGGCGTCGGTTGCTGGAGCTCGGGATTGCTCGGTGGTGGCTCATCCGACGTGGACCGATTCTAACCGCATCGACATCTTCGCAGTTGCTAGCAACAGGTAGGACGGTCGTGCGCCCGAGGGCCACGAAATTCCCACCAACGCCATCGAATCGGTTCAAGAGAGTGCAACCCGGCATCGTCTTTGGGAAAAAGTGCCTGTGCGGGGGTGTTCTATCGTCGATCGTAAACTACACCTCGGTATCTCCTCGGTGTTCTTCACTGTCCATGAAGAATTCACCTGTACCCGCGGCGGTACACTCATCGTGAGATACGGGGTGAAGAAGTACACTTATTCGCGAGATCAGTGCTGTGGAGGATTCGCCGAAAACGAAACTCGTGATTCTTGCTCGAAGGGTAGTGAGCCTGTATTAAAGGGTCCTCGAGTTCAGAGTGAAACGGATCGCCATGGACATCCAAGAGTTCCGCGTGCGCGGTAAGGAGATGGTGGAGTACATTTGCGAGTTTATGAGCAATATTCACAACCGGAGGGTAACACCAGATGTTGGTCCCGGATATTTGCGACCTCTCCTCCCAGCGGAAGCCCCGCTCCAGCCGGAACCCTGGGAGGACATCATGAGGGACATCGAGTCCAAGATTATGCCCGGAGTAAGTGGAAAGAGGGGCAGTTTGCCTGTAATCCTTGCCCCGCGACCTCCTGAAATTCAACGGTCTATTCCCACAGATCACCCACTGGCAGCATCCAAGATTCCACGCGTATTTCCCGGCGGGAAATTCGTTTCCATCCATTCTCGGTGACATGCTGTCGGACGCGATAGGCTGCATTGGTTTTTCATGGGTGAGTCGGGACGTATTTCAGGAGGATATGTTATCCCCGGTCGCGTTAGCGCACGAAGCCAATCGTCTTACCCTAGTTAGAGTGTCGAATCGTTTTTCTGTCAGAATTGACGCATCGAGGAGTGATCGCTTGCCCGATCATCACCCTCTTCTATCTTATTTGTTTTAGGCGGCCAGTCCAGCCTGCACGGAGCTGGAAACGATAGTCTGCGATTGGTTCGGTAAATCAATTCAATTCTATCGATTTTCTCCAAGACAAACTGTCACAAAGCAATGAAATTACCTTTCTTTGGCTTCTTTCAATGGGTAGTAAGTATCGAGAGATGATTTTTTAAATTCCAGGCAATGCGATTGGCCTACCAACGGACTTCCTATACTTCAACTCGGCTAGCAAGGGCGGGGGCGTGATACAGGTAATATTCTAATATCCCGTAGGATATTCCCCACAGAATTGAAGAAAATTAGTTTAGTTTAGTTTAGTTGGAAATCTTCGTGGTTCGGAAGCTGAGGGGAAGATATAACGTATCAGAATGCCAGAGATGTCACTTGGCATGGATTTCAGGGTTCGGCTTCGGAGTGCATTCTAGTGTGCATGCTGGCAGCAAGGGCGCAGGCGATCGCCAGGCTGAAAGAATCCCCGGCTCATTCACACCTGGACGAAACAGCCCTTCTAGGGAAGCTGATGGCTTATTGTAGCCGCGAAAGTCACAGTTGCGTGGAGAAAGATGCGATGATATGCTTCGTGAAGCTACGAATCTTGGAGCCTGACGAAAAGAGTGTCCTCCGCGGCGAAACACTTCGTCAGGTAGAACCTCCTCCGCTTTAAGTCGAATTAAAGTACATCTACATCACCAGAATATATCCAATTGCCTTACACATTATCAATAATTCTTCAACAGGCAATAGAGACTGACACCGCCGAAGGATACATCCCCTTCTTCGTCTCTATCACTCTGGGCACCACTGCTTGCTGCTCCTTCGACAACCTCAAGGAGATAGGGCCAGTTTGTAAAAAATACCCTGGTGTAAGAGGAACGATCTCTAATCACGTTCTTTTAGAAGATTAGAAGGATCTAAATAGCGCACAACCCTTGTTCGCAGGTGTGGCTGCACGTGGACGCAGCCTACGCAGGCAACGCCTTCATCTGCCCAGAGCTCAAGTATCTGATGGCTGGTATCGAGTACGCGGACTCCTTCAATACCAACACTAACAAATTTCTGCTGACCAACTTCGACTGCTCCTGCCTGTGGGTCAGGGATAGATTCAAGCTGACCGGTGCCCTCGTCGTCGATCCACTTTATCTTCAACACACCCACGCGGACACAGCCATTGATTACAGGTGACACATTTTGTCTTACCAAACTTGTTCCTCGGATTCTCAATGATTTACACAATTCTCTTTTAACGTCGTATTTCCTGTAAATGAAGACACTGGAGCATTCCACTGAGTCGACGATTTCGCTCCCTGAAGTTGTGGTTCGTCATGAGGACCTACGGGATATCGGGCCTGCAGGCCTACATCCGGAACCACGTCGAGCTGGCGAAGAGGTTCGAGGCTTTGGTCAAGAAGGACGCCAGATTCGAAGTCTGCAACGAAGTTGTGGTGAGTGACACCCTAATCCTGCAGAAGCTTGCTTGTAGGAGAACTTTCAATCGCACGTTTCTCGTCGATTCTAGCTGGGCTTGGTATGTTTTCGCGCGAAAGGCTCGGACAAGCTGAACCAGAAGCTACTGAGCACTATCAACGACTCAGGGAAGCTTCACATGGTGCCAGCCAGAGTGAACCAACGTTTTACGATTCGCTTTGCCCTCGCTGCGCCTAATGCCACCGCCTCAGACGTTGGTGAGTGATCCTCCCACGATGATAATACTTTTATACCTTTTAACACTTGAATGCCTTGATTAATACTGCAGACATCGCGTGGAGTATCATTACGGACTATCTAGCCGAGCTGCTAGAATCCAAGGTAAGCAAAATCTGCGTAATCTCCTCTTCTTCGTGTTCTGAGATGCAGTTGCTCATATGTTGCGTTTAAATCGCAGGACGTTATGGACGAGCTGGCAGACATCCGCGAGAAGAAGAGGAAAGCCACTCTGGAGCAGAGGAGGTCCTTCTTCGTTCGCATGGTATCTGATCCAGCGATCCAGCCAGGATTCACCAAGACCCCGAACAGGACTGGAGCGAAATTGGACACGCAGGCGACGATCGGTGGCATTGGATCGAATCCTCATACTGCCACGTGAGACTCTTAACCTGTTACCCGACGGATAGTCATGGGACGTGTAGAATTATTCATCCTGCACCTGATCTTTCAGGCGCTCTTGGATATCTTGGCCGCTGGCCTACTTGATGCAGGCGAGGGACGCTGCTGACACCAGCGAATTATCTCTCAGGTTACTAACTACTAGTTGCATTGATCTTTGCTGTTTTATAGCTTTCGCTTTTGCCTTCTTTCAATATAAATGGCACCGCGATACCTCTACTCTCGAAACAACATGCTAAACAGAGAGCCTTCCACCAGATTCCGTCATCTGGACACCATGGTACGGCTGAAGGCGGGCAGTACCGGAAGCCGTCGCGGCAGCAGCAACGGCTGCAGCCCGGAGCCGTCGCCATCAGGCTCCCCATCCCGCGGAAGATCGCCGAACGGCAGGGCGTAAATTCTTTCCAAACTCATCCATTTTCTAAGGTTCCTTCAGGTGCATCGATCAGAACTGGAATTACTCCTAAATCGCGAACGGATGCTGCCGGCAGGATCGATGAGGACGTTTGCAAGTCACGCAGAAGTTCGGAGGATCAGCACCGCGAATCGCTCGGCAATTAGAAGGCGAAGTGGCAGAAGATAGATATCGATCGGTGGCTCTTTAGATTACCTGCCCCCCCCCCCCCCCTTCCGTCAGCATCAATTCTCGTTGCGCCGTTTAATTAAACTGCGTTCCATATAAGACTGTACCAACGCCCCTGCCGATTGGTCGTAGCACTTCCCCTGCCGGTTTACTACCAATCAACAAGGGTATCACTGCGCGAAACGAGTACGCTCTAATGTGGAACGCAGTGTAGAGATCCACGGGACTTTCTGTAGTAGCTGGAAAAGAAATTCTCGCATCCCTCGGCGATCGTAGTAGCTCGAAAGCCCGCGGCGGCTCTAAATGAGGCGATAAATATAAGTACATCTTCTTTACTTGCTTATCGATCTGTTTATGTAAGTGTGCTCTCTTTTGGATCGCGACGGGATCATGCTCCGCGCCGTACACGGTACACGTGTAACATACAGGTACATATATAAAACGTCCACGTACGGTACACGTCGATAGTAAACGATTTCAGATGAAACTACTTAACGTTCTAATTTATTCACCATCATTCGGGCGCGATCGTCAAACCACCCGCTGATAGAATCGACCACCGGCGATTTAATAATAGCTGATCCAAAACGAAGAAGGCAGATTCTGTGCGCTTACGTCTTTCCGAGGAGGATGGCAAATGAGGATGGAAAAAAGCTAGACTCGTGCTACGTGGAGGGATATCGAGAAAAAAGGTGATAATGATGCTCGCCGATCGAAAAGGTTGGGGTCACACGGGTGACCGATGCACCTGGACAGTCCGTTCAATCGCCCGTTCTTTTCGCGCGCGGCAATACCGTCTCTATTTTAATTCACGCCTCTCGACTCGTTCGCGGAATGGTGTCACTACGTGAAAGAATGAAATCGACGCGCGTTACGAAAAGTAGCACGGTTCAATTTTCTTACGAAAAACAGCACGGTTCAATTTTCTTACGAAAAACTGCACGTACTTACGTTTTTGTTGTTGTGAAAACTATCGCGTTTCGGTTTTTGCTGCGAAAACTAGCACATTTGAGCGGTTTGCCACGAAAAGTAATACACGTTCCGTTTGTAGCGACGAAAAGCAGCATATATAGATGCTTGACTACGAAAAATATATAAAAAAAAAATTTGTGGTAAACAATTTTATTAAAAATACACTAAAAACTAAAAAAATAATTATTTTCTTTTACTGCAATTTCGATGGTGTTTTTCACTTTAAATAAAATCACGATTTTTCATAACAGAATATGAATCAATTTAATACAGCATCACGCGTCGAAATGAATTTATTGTGAGATACCCAGCTCCACGTTTTTATTTAAAGTGAAAAACACCATCGAAATTGCAGTACAAGAAAAGAATTCTTTTTTAGTTTTTAGTGGATTTTTAATAAAATCGTTTAATATAAAATTTTCTTTTATATATTTTTTACTTTCTAATTTTTTAAATTTAATTTCAAATCGCGATGCGATTAGCGACCAGAACGCAGCGGTTTTTTGTCGTTTTCGTAAAAAACGCGAGTGGCTGATGTCAATATATAATTTATAATTTATGGGTTATATTTATTAATACATATATAATTTATGGATTATATTTAGTGATGACTGGGTAATTTTTTCTCCTGCTCAGGATTAATTTTTTTGTAAAATATTGTATTGTCATCCAAACTACACACGCCTGCAAAGTTTCAAGACAATTGGATACTTGGCAGTGGGTTAAATTTGAGTTGCCAGACTTGAACCATACAAACAAACATACAAACAAACAAACATACAAACATACAAACAGAATATCGAAGGTAAATAAAATCGTTTAAAAATAGCATGTGTCATCTTTCACTGCGAAAACTAGCACGTTTGAGCGGTTTGCCACGAAAAGTAGCACATCCGCGTGATGAAATGTGCTTCTTTAATTGGCAAACTGAAACGTACTGCTTTTCGTAAGAAAAATGATACGTCTCACTTTTCGTAACGCACGTCAAAATAGTCACTTCGTGACGCGTACGTTATCGATGAGTGTTGTTAGAAGACATTGCGTCAAACGAACCCGAGAGGAATGCGGATTAATTGGAATCTCGTGCACGACGAATCGCCACGACCGTGAAACGATTAATTTCGTCGAACAGAACGCTGGGCATTTACGAAGAGAGGCGGAAGATCTTCCAGGAGGAGTACCCAGAAGGTACATCCGAAGCAAACAAAAGGAATAGGTACATAGTCGTGAACGAAAATCACAAGATTACATCGCCCCGTATCTCTCCAAGTATTACCGAAAATAATTGGAAAATAGGACCTTCTTAAGTAACTCTATAACTCACCAATGCACCCAACGCTTAACAAAACCTGTACAAGCCCTTTACTCAATAAAAGCTGAACCACGGCAAACGTAGGTAAACCGTGTCTTCTATCTACCAAAGGTTCTTCATCCCCCTTAAATTGTCTGGAATGCCAGCAAGCTCCTAATTACTTCCAGTAACGTACTCGTCCCTCCGCCGCCAATCCTCGCGCCACCGTGAGCTTGCGCGAATCAATGGCGAATGTATAATAGCCGATGGCAAAAGGAGGGCTCGCCGACGGTGGTGGGATTAATTAATTCGAACGTGGCAATCGGCCTCGGACACCTCCGGCCCAGGAATCCAATTCGAAAACGTCGGACGCGAGGAGATGATGCGTGAAGGTGGTGGTGATAGGGAAAATGGTGATCGGCTTCGTGTGTGTTTGTTACAAAGATTGAGCGGTGACCTGTCACCGCTTCTCTACGGGGTGTTGTAAATGTAGGTGAAGAGTAAACGTCTATTTATAAACGGGGGAGGAGGGGGTGAGTTTACTCCCCGTGCATCATCGAACAACACATGCCGGGGCTTATTCAAACACACCCCCCTGCCACGTCGCCATTGATGCCTGCCACCCTTCTTACGAATTTTCGTTCAGATTTTCGGGATCGATTCGCGAAACACCCCGCCAGGGAGAATCGATCTTCCTCTGAATCAAAATCAAAGCAGTTAGGAAGCATCGACGAAGCATTTCGGGTTGCATAAAGGGTCTGAATTTTTGAGGAGGCAATTGAACGGATAATGATATTTTGTAGAGACAGTATCGATCCATAGAATTTTGAAAAATATGATACCTAAAAATATTCAATTCCTCTGAACTGATTTTCAAATATGGAAGAAGACAGGAGATTAAAAAATGAAATGAAACGTGGACATTGGAATTTAAAAGAAATCGATCCCCTCTAAGTCTTCGCGAAACTTTGCAAACTTGCCCCCAAGCGGGGGTGTAAGCGCTCCCTTTAGAACATCAAGTATTGTTCGAAAAACACGCTAATCTTCACTGCCTAAGTGTCCCAGAGTGTGGGGATCCAGAACGAAAAAAAAAAACAGAACGGACAAATTAGAAATTTTCATGATCGCTGATGCTCCGTCTCAGGTTAATCTGCGTGAAGCAGGGATGTACGAAGAGGAGGCGCGCATAAAACTGACCGGCGCTTTGGCAGGTGCTACCAGTCTCTGTTCAAGCGCGGGGCAAACCTGTTACACGTTTTCTTCGAAGCGAAGTCGCGCCGCGCACATAAATTCCCAACGTAGCGCGAGGGGTTACACAATCTGGGAATCCGAGTATCGTCAAAGTGGATCGTTTTTCACGCCCGGTAACAGCGCGGAGTGAGCGAAAGAATCGAAACATATAGAGCACCCTCGGTCGTTCGTTTTCGGTCCCGCGCGGCAGAACGGCCAGAGGTATTTCATCCCGAGTATCTCCCCGCGAATGATGTTCGTTTAATTCCTGCCGACGATAAAGGGCTCCGAAAAATCGCCGCGATCACGTACACGCTCGCCACGGACGTGCTCAATCGAACGCGGGCTTGGTCGCGTGCGTTAACACGCTCTTCCTGAACGATTGTGCATTCCAGGCCGGCAGGTATCATGAACATCGATGAGTTTCAAGTGCGTGGCAAGGAGATGATAGAGTACATCTGCGAGTACCTACGCACCCTCGAGGGCAAGAGGGTGACGGCGAACGTGGACCCTGGCTACCTGAGGCCCCTTCTGCCCAAAGAGGCGCCAGCGAAAGGGGAGCCATGGGACGCGATAATGAGGGACGTAAACGGCAAGATAATGCCCGGGGTGAGTGTCAGCACCGACTCGATTATCGATTCCGACCTCTTTCGATGTTAATAATATTCGCGAATACGAGAAAATAGTAAAAAGGTAGTCTCGGCCCTGAACCACCGAGCTCCATCGCCGTGCAACTATTTTCTGCCATCTACCTTCTCTTCTTTCGTTACAAGGAGATGCTTGATCGCGGAAATCAGATCTGCGGAACATCCCAAACCCCCATCCTCTGTAACCGAGCCTCTATCACTGAAAGACTCTGGCTTTTCAGATCACACACTGGCAGCATCCACGCTTCCACGCCTACTTCCCGGCGGGTAACTCGTTCCCGTCGATACTCGGGGACATGCTGTCCGACGCGATCGGTTGCATAGGCTTCTCCTGGGCGGCCAGTCCAGCCTGCACGGAATTGGAAACGATCGTCCTTGACTGGTACGCCAAAGCGATCGACCTTCCGCCGGAGTTTCTGTCCGAGCACAAGACCTCGAAGGGCGGCGGCGTGATACAAGGGTCCGCGTCCGAGTGTATTCTAGTTACCATGCTTGCGGCGCGTACCCAAGCGATCAGAACCCTGAAGGAACAGGACCCCAACACCGAGGACTCGGCCTTCTTGCCACGACTGGTGGCCTACTGCTCCACGGAAGCGCATTCGTGCGTGGAGAAGGCCGCGATGATCGGCCTCGTGAAGCTTCGCGTCCTGGAGCCAGACGAGAAAGGCTCTCTTCGGGGCAAGCGGCTGGAATTGGCGATTCGCGAGGACGTGGCGAACGGCTTGGTGCCGTTCTTCGTCTCGACCACCCTGGGCACCACGGGATCCTGCGCGTTCGATAATCTTATCGAGATCGGCCCGGTGTGCAAACTGTATCCGAATATTTGGCTGCACGTGGACGGCGCCTACGCTGGCAACGCGTTCATTTGCCCGGAGATGAGGCCGTTGATGGCGGGCATCGGGAACGCGGACTCGTTCAACACGAATCCCAATAAGTGGCTGTTGGTCAACTTCGATTGTTCCTGCCTCTGGGTGCGTGACCGAGTGAAACTGACGTCGGCCCTCGTCGTCGATCCTCTGTATCTGCAGCACGCCAGGTCCGGCGAGTCGATCGACTATCGTCACTGGGGGATACCGTTGAGCAGACGCTTCAGGGCGCTGAAGCTGTGGTTCGTGATGAGGTCGTACGGGATCACCGGGCTGCAGAAGTACATAAGGAATCACATCAGGCTCGCCAGGCGGTTCGAGACGCTGATGAAGAAGGACAAGAGGTTCGAGATCACGAACGATGTCAGGGTGGGCCTGGTCTGCTTCAGGCTGAAGGAGAGCGACGAGATTAACCAGGAGCTGCTGGCGAACATCAACGCGTCCGGCAGGCTTCATATGATACCCGCCAGGGTGATGGGCAAGTATATACTGAGATTCTGCGTGATAAAGGAGAACGCCACCGACGAAGACATCGATTACGCGGTGGACGTTATCGAGGAGCACGCGACCGAGGTGATGCTCGCCCATTACGAGGGCACGGAGGACGAGTTCAGGGCGAAGGGACCCAAGAGCCCCGCCGCGCTGGACAAAAAGCTGGTGCGCAAGTTCAGCTTCACCAGGAGCGTCACCAGGGACGTTTACAAGCGGTCCATCTCCAAGTCGAGCCTCCACGACGGCGCCACGCCTATCATGGTCGTCGAGGACAACTCGCAGGTCGAAACCATCGAGGAAGACGTGTTCTGCAACAGCAGGTAGACCGCGCCACAGCTCACGGTGCCCAAGAAGAGGGACGAGCTGCTGTCGCTACCGTGAGCTGCTGCGACGTTGATCGGTGTGATGTTGTTTCAGGTCGTGACGATCCCGATGACGACGACGATATCCGGACGATTCGTGATTTGTGTGATATAGAGAAGGCACTCGATATCAGACGACTACACGCGAATTTATACCTAGCTGTTTCTTTAGGGAAAGATACTTGTAACGGTGGATTGTATCGAGAGGCGGAGGTGATGCGGGCGATTCTGAAAACGTAAAGGTGCAAATCCACGATGGAACAAAAATATCGTGCCTCGCATGAGGCTTTAATCTCACGAGACAATTATTTCATTATTTTTTAATTATTTTGTCATTAACTTCATGAAATTAGACTCTCATGAGACAAGTTTCATGATATATTTTCAAAAATCTCATCTCTCGCGACTATTTCTATTATTTACATCTAGTCGTTGCCGAGATTTTTGTCTCACGATAGAAAAGTCTCGTGTAAAATCTCATAGTGGATTCGTACCTTAACGGGGGACGTTTAATGACAGACATTTGACGGCGTATCTCGCGTAGGTTTTGCGAATGGTTGTTATTGAATGTTTTTGACGAAGATTGCCATGCTTTCGCGAAGTAATTTTAGTACTTAATTGGCAAATCGTTTCGGAATTCGACGCACTACGCACGATTTTATGCAACGTAAGTGCAACTTGGAATTTATTTTTCGTATTTATTCCGCAATCAACCAAAGCCAGAGATTAAATGCTGACAAAAATGATCGCCCGGCGTGTAGCGAAGATATATCGGCTTAGTATTTGGGAAACGCTGAAGCCACTTTTTCGTTTCGTATCGAATGGAACCGACAAGGGGAATAATTGTACGTAGCGTAAGCAACTTATCGATTCGTGTAACAATCCAGAGCATGTTAAAAATTAACACGTAGTTATGTAAAGATAAGACTCACCGTTAAGTACATCGATCGTTTCTTAGGCTATCGATAGACACGTTGAATTATTTAATGAACGAACTATGTACGAGTATGATAGTTTCCGGCTAGATCGCTGTAATAATTAGATACGACAAAGGATGACCTAAAAATTTACGGCTCGAATCTTGTCAATCGATATTAGCGTTAGATCGCGCGCTTAAATTTCGGTGTTTTACATCCAGAGATCGTATTTACATCTCAAACGCGTTCGGATTTTTGTCCAGCACAATAGATACTAAAGTGAAATATTTATATCGTATGTAAATCTAACGTAATGAAATAGAAGTTCGTAAAACAACGTTTCTCATTTAATTACATTCTTATGGAATAACAAGTTTTTAAGGTCCATCAGAACCATCAACTCTCTAATGAAGACATAATTGATTGACTTCTAGAGCTGTATATAGCAGACATTAAATAGTAATAAGTAGGACCTGATAGCCAATTAATTAATAAGAGATCATAAGATAGCTGGGGGCGGCGCAGAGTATAGACAGCCCCAAGGTAAGTAATTACTATCAGCTATTGACTTAGCTTGTAATTATATCTTGCCGAAGGATGTGTATTAAAAAATACTGCTTCTACCTTTAAAAAATATAGTACAGCATTTATGGTGTATTTTACATATATACGTTACTTATAAAAATATAAATTACAATTACATAGCTATTACATTTGTCCGCATTGAGATATCGTCACAGGAATTTTTGGTTTATTGTTCGGTCCTGTGGGGACGTTCTCCACTTTTCTCATGACGAGAACTCCATCTATGACTCTTCCAAACACAACGTGTTTGCCGTCCAAGAAATTGCACTTGGCGCAAGTAATGAAGAATTGACAGCCGTTAGTGTCTTTGCCACTGTTGGCCATGGATAACAGCCCTGGCGAGTCGTGTTTCAATGTGAAATTCTCATCGGGAAAGGTTCCACCGCCGTAGATGCTTATGACCCCAGTACCATCGCCGTTCACAAAATCACCACCTTGGATCATGAAGTCTTTAATGACTCTGTGAAATATGGCACCTTTGAAGCCCAAAGGTACACCGTCCTTTCTGTATTCTCCAGTGCAGAACTGTCGGAAGTTCTCTGACGTCTTTGGGCAAACATCCTCGAATAATTCGAAAATCATTCGGCCGATTTCTGTCGTACCCACAGATACGTCGAAAAATACCACCGGGTTGTTTGGATTTCGAAGTTGGGCTTGAATTTGATTCCACGTAGGCATATTTACGGAATTTCGATCGAAAATTCGAGGGACTTCTCTCAGTTCAGTGTAGTATCGTCTATTTTCAAATTATTCGTCTATTAAAATGAAGCAGCGGTCAGATAACCTCTTCAACTTGCACGGATATCAACGTGTTTCACGATTGAGGTTAAAACTTCCTCGTTTCGAAATGTATTTTTCTTAAATGAAGTACACTTCAAACACAGTCTTTTTTAAATAACTACACCACGATTGCATAGACTATACTTTTGTAATTAAGTTTAAAACCACAAGATTTCATAAACATTGACTGAACGCTCTCTTATTCTGACGCTGTAAAGTAGAGGAAGATGCTAAGAATGCGCAGTATAGGTTAACGTTTCAAATACAACTCTCGAGGAATATTAATTGTTAAATAACAAAGTAATTTGCGATTATAAATGCATAATGTAACACTCTGCAGATACATAAATATGTTTACCGGGCTTTCGGGAGGACTACAGTCACGTGTACGTATACTACGCGTTCATGGCCTTTTAAGTAATTAGTATTTACCTTTCTGTAGATGTCTATCAAGATTCGATCGAGCAATTATCAAAATCACTCGACACTTTGTATGATAACTATGAAATATAATTATAAAACACGATTGTATTCTTTGTAAAATAACGCGCACTTGTATTTCATCCCGGCAAGAGCACGTGACTGCTTCGTAACTTTGTTTCGGAAAAGCGCGCGCTAATACAAATTTTAAAGAGTCAACTATCATCAATTCAATTAATACTTTTCAAGTTGAAATTGTCGACGCGCTAAAGAAGAATAAGTTTCAGTGTGATATAAAGTAAAAGATAAATGTAGAAAATAAAATGCACTTTATTTTCATATTGCACTTCATACTTCTACATTGTAAGTGCCATTTGGCTCGATTATTTACGCACCGTAGAACGATACATAAATTCAAAAGACCAAAGAATATATATAAAACTGCGTTTAAGCAGAACTACACAATCGTCCGATTACTTTTTTACGATATGTTTTTATCCTTTTTTTTTCATTCAACATAAACATCAGTGCATTACATGTAATATATGTATAAATCTTCGTCTATCTGATTTTATTTTCAATACATGTACATCATTTTTACCACACGTATAGTGTACGACCTAAATGTGCAAAAGCTCTCCAGGGAATTAATAAATTGAGAAGGGATCAATTAAAAATGTATAAATATAATCGACAATTCCCTGTGTTTTAATATCAGTGCGTTTTTAAGACACATAGAAAACCGGTGCTCTAGTACTACTGTTGGAAACAATATTTAAATAGCTGTATTTAGAGTTTCTGTTCCTTCCGATGCGAGAAATGTTAAAATTCATTATTCCCTAAATAGTCACATTAATAGCATGAGAATATCACAAGTTTGGATAGCAATAAAGTAACAATAATTATATATGAATTTTAACGTGTTCCATTAACACATTTTTGTCGTTAAAATCTTCACCACAAATACCACAGACCAATTCTTCTTCGTCATCGCTCTCGGTTTGATGGTATTGTACAACTTGTATTACAGCTGTTTGAGCTACTCCTTCTTGTATTAAAGATTCTTGGCCGATGTCATTGCGATCCTTCACATTTTGATCTGGCCTAGTCGAATGATGAGCTACCATGTCCATGGGCAGATCGCTATTACCCATTTGTGCAATCTGACTGGAGAAATTTTCATGGCCCTGAGGATTTGGTAATGCTAAAACAGGCAGCGATTCATTCTGCTTTGATATCAAGTGCAAAGTATTGTTTTGTTTCGAAGTCTGTATTAAATGCATCGTAGTTATTTCACTATGATTGGCAGCGGGATGAAGTGTACTTCCTTCTTGCTTGATGGGAACTGTACAGGTCGCATTGCTCTGTTTGTCCATAGCGATCATGCTCAAGGATTCTCTACGACTATGATTAGTATGCGAAATATGCATGCTTCCGTCTGGTTTCTCATCGACTATTAATTGTACATTATCAGGCTTCAGTTCTGATATCGTGATGTAATCGTCATTCCGCTTTTCCGTCGTGACTACAAGGAAGGTACTATTTTGTTTGTTATCTAAAATCTGCTGATCTTCCGACTTCTCCGGCTCCGTGATAGACAAAAGCGCCTCAGTCTGCTCCGTTTTCGAAATCATATGATTCTCAGCTGCCTGTTTCCCTTGTAGCATAGTGCTCGGAGACGATTTTGATTTCTTCTTAACTGACTTGGGTTTCGGTGCATTATTATTAGTTTTGGCTTTTGCTTCTGCTATCATCTGGTCAGAATGCTTAACAATGTGTGCGCATAACTCGTCGCGATCTTGATTCAGGGCGCCGCATATGGGACAGGCGAAGGGAGGTCCGGTTGCTTCGGTTTCGTTCTTCCCTGCCGCGTGAACCCATCGGACGTGTTCTCGTAGAACAACCTTTTGATTAAATGCTCTTGAACACAGGGGGCAAACATGCGGTCTTTCTCCGGTGTGGATACGTTCGTGTTTCCTTAATGTTCCGCCATCTCTAAATGCTTTCCAACAGAATTTACAGCCGTATGGTCTTTCTCCAGTGTGAGTACGATGGTGTATTAAATATCCCTGCCTAGATGAAAATGTTTTCGAACAAGTATCGCAGTGAAAATGAGCGGGGCTACCCGCGTGAGTTCTACCATGCTCCCAGAGACCTTGGCGGGATACAAAACTTTTACCACATTCCGTACAAGTGAACGGAGAGTCACCAGGGTGTGCCGACAGCCTGTGCTCGTCCAATTGGTTTTGTTTCTCGAATTGAGATCCACACACCTCGCAAGAATGCGTCTTCTTTCTATGAATCCACTGGTGTCTGAACATTTTCTGCTTTGTCGTAAACTTTTTACCACATTCCGAACAGGCGTGTTTACCCCACTTATTGTTAGGCGTACCTTGCTCTATATTATTTTGCATCATTTTCTTCGCGCAGGTCGTTTGATGAGTAGCCAGGTGATTACTGTCCTGGAACTGTTTGTCGCAGTACTCGCATTCGATCGGCATATTCCAATTCTTGGAGGCATGGATCTTTTCGTGGGAGACCAGGGCCGTTGCCCGAGAAAAGCTAATTCCACAGTGTCTACAAGTGTGTTGCTTTGTACCATTCGTTTCGATTTCTACGTAATCCCTTCTATTTTCATTATTATACGATAAAGTTTCCACTTTCACCATCGTCTCTGTATTATTAAATGTGTTCAATGAGAGATTGTATTGCTGATTGACTTGGTTATTTATACTATTCTGTTGTGTATATTCGAACTGCGTTACTTCCCCGTTCGGCATTACCGTAAATTCATGCAGAGTATCCATCTTTTCTTGGGGATTAGATATCGTATTAACCGTCGACTGTTCGCTTTGGAAGTTATAGGAGGGAACCGTCCACTGAACTGTATCGTAATTCTGTATAGTTTGTACAGACGATGATGGCACTTGATTGTTCTGCGACTCAGTCATATCGTCTGGCCATTTTCTGAACGTCTCCTCGGACTGCGATACATTATTACCCTGTGACTGCATGATGGCACGTCCAGCAACGTACGTGTGAATTTTCATATGATTAGATAAACTAGAAGGCCTCTGAAAATCCGCTCCACATATAGTGCACTTGTGAGGTCTTTCCACTTGATGTACTTGTAGCATGTGACACCGCAAGCTGCTTCTCGAACGAAACAAGTTACCGCAAGTTCTACAGGCGTGCGGACGATCTACTTGATGGCAAACCATATGATTGTTCAAATCCATTTTCCTCTCGAACCTTTCCCCGCAGGTCATGCACGACAGCTTAGTATCGGCGCAGGTAAGGTGATGCTTGGTCAGTTCGGCTTGCGTGAAAAGATTCCCGCAATTGGGACAAGATATTTTCTTATCTTCGAAGCAAGGATACATACCGCCGAGTTGTCTGAGAGCCTCGACAGCCATAGATTCATCGTCCCCAGAGGTGTATTGCTGTTGCTCCTCTTGTTTAATATATATAGGATATACACGATTCTCGTCCTCGTCGTCGGAATGCTCCGCTAAGATTTCCACCGCGACCTGTGTCTCCGTAATACCAGAATTGACATCGGTTACCGACACTTCCGTCAGCCCTTCTTGAAGGACGCACTCGTCGACGGGCTCGCAGATCTCCTCGTGAGATATAATATTATCTTGTATACCGTCGTGTACCCCAGATAAAGGAAAGGTAACGTATTGCTCATTGTCGTGGGTCTCCATAGTGTAAAGTTTCCTTTGCTGAACACTAACGGGCAATATCAAGCAGAACCTTCATGAACCTAGTTTCACCTCATGTTAAGCTAGGTCCTGTCACCACAGATAACCAAGCGCTATTTATCAATGCGTGTAAACACATCAGAAATTATCATGTCATTCACATTTCACCGTTCACATTCTTTCGGAGGCATTATTGTCAAGAAATACAGAACGTACGCGTTCCCCTCTCGCACTGTAATTCAGTACAGTGTACTATCGAGCCTTGTTTTCATTTACTACGAATGAAACTACGTACGTGGAGGTTCTCTAATTAAGTTACTCGCGCGAGAACATGTCTACGAGGTTTGCTCTGCCGCGCTGTGATTTATTCGCTCTACGAATTTGTATAAATTCACCATTTGTACGATGGTGTAACAAGGTTATTTGCACAGAAGTGCAGCAAGCGTGCGCCACCTGAAGTTGTCGGCGTTCTTTGCGCAATGCCCAACAAGTTGAAATTTCGATACTTCAAAGGTGCCGGCGGAACGGAACTTTTAATAATCGCATAAACTACAAACGTTTGCCTTAACTGAGAAAATCGTACTCACCACTCCGATTCTATTCTCGCTGGAGGCCTTCAGGAATATGTTCCATTCATTTCAACAGATAATCCAGTCCTCCCACTTAAAACTCTTACTCTCTCTACGACACACTCGAGCTTTTCACACTTGACACTACGTTTCCGCGCACTAATGTCATTGTTAAATGAATGTAATTACAAATACTTCGTGCTTCACTTTTAAAGTTGTTAATAATTTAAGTAAACGTGTCTTTTGGATTGCCGAAGCAAGGCGAGGCTATCAGCCCATACAGCACAACGTCCGGCAAAGTCCCTGGGACGTCTACAGACGTCTACAGACGTCCCAGGTACGGTCTGTCGACGTCCCCGGGACGTTGTGCTGTGTGGGAGACTATGCAAGGAAGCAGTTAAAAGAAACTTGTACTTGAAGTTATTAAAATATAGAGAGTTTATTTCGATCTTACAAGAATGATCGTTCGAAGGATGTTGCGATATCACAGACGAGGTATAGGATAGACCTATCAACCAATGTATTTTTCTGTCACCGGTTTGGGACCCCCCTACCATTTTAGTGTCGCATGCAACGTTACCGGTGAAGTCTCGAAACAGATGGTAACGCTACGCGTGGTAGGAATTAGAATATAACACGTGTAAAACTAGGTCATTCGAAACCCGCGATTTATAAATGATTCTGTTAGAGTAACAATATAAAAATCGTTTTATAAACGTATTCCGTGCAACATCAGAGAAAGAAGGATCACAACAAAACAAGAACATATACACCTTTTAACCACGCCGTCCTATTCGACTTTATTTAAAGAAAAACAAATTATTTTAACATAAAAATTTATATAAACAACATTATACGCGTGCTTTTGGGTCGGGTAGGAACAATGGAATAACATTTCAAGTTACATATTTTATTCTCATATTTCACCAATGTATTGCAACTCAAAGAAACTCTTATACAATCGCAGCTATCGGCTCGGTTCTCACCGATTACCAGGGCTCACCGCGAGGAGGTTGCTGCGCTTGGAGACCCGTAGAGAGATAGATGGAATCATAGTTCCGTCGATCTCCCTGTACATGAAATCCTTAGCCTACTAAACCAAAGAGATGGATGGAAACAAAAATCCATCGATCCCTTCGGTTCAGATATCGAATCGGAGATGAAGAACCAACAAAAGGTTCATCCCGAAAAAAAACTCTAATCCCATCCACCCTCCGTTATAATCAACTCATCGCGTCCCGCATTGCAAGCAATGAGGGAAGCGGCAATCTCACTCTACTATTTAAAAAAAAATCCGCGGACGCGAAAGAGATTTTACAATTTCATAGTCTTAACAGACTATGCTTCGGTATATTAACCCTTCGGACTGTGATTGCAATATTCGGTAAAAGGCTACTAAAATTCTTTCAAAAGACTTTACTTTAAAGTCTAAAGGGTTAACATACACGCGTGAGAGAAATAGACGAGAGAGGTTCTCGTCGATCTCTTTGCTTTGCTCGATGCTTTCGAGTGACAAACAGATTCTAAATATCTCATTGCAGAGATAGAAAAGAATTGACAAACGCACTTGCGTAACTTTCGAGGGATATGCGAAAGCTAAGAATCTCCCGATTGAGATTGCAAAGGAGACTAAACGCGACATTCACTCTCGATGCACGGAATTTTCGTTTCTACATGTCGTGCGTGGCCGAGAACGAGCCATCTGAGACTACAGAGCGCATCGACTTGGAAGCCCGGTATAGAAGCCCGGTATTCGACAGGATATAGAACTCAGAATGGTCATGAACTGGCGCACATCATCGACTAACAATGGTCTTGACTAACAATGGTCAGACGGGACGCGACGCGACTAGGGCTGGGACTATTCGAATAATTTAATATTCGAATATTTTACAAGTATTCGAATGCTACGAATAAACTTCGAATATTTCAGTATTCGAACGTTATTATTCGAATACTATTCGAATATCGATGTATTCGAATATTATTCGAATACCGCTGTATTCGAATAGAGCAGTATTCGAATACTATTCGAATACCGATATATTCGAATACTGATGTATTCGAATAGTATGGTGTGAAGTGGGTCCAAATTAGCTTACAAGATTTCACCCTGACGAATGAACCTAAAGAGCTTGATTTATAATTCACATCATACTATTCGAATAGCATTCGAATACTCAAATATTCGAATAGTATTCGAATACTCGGATATTCGAATAGTATTCGAATACTTGGATATTCGAATAGTATTCGAATACTTGGATATTCGGATTATATTTGACAAATAATTGAGCAACTGAAGTATTCGAATATTCGAATACCGAAAAATTCGACAAATAGTTCCAGCCCTAGACGCGACGCGACATTCACCCTCGATGCACCGCGACGCGACATTCACCCTCGATGCACCGTATTTTCGTTTCTACATGGAGACTCAGGTAAGTACTACGACTTTAGACAACCGTGAAAACCCGTGATACCAGCACAGTCTGTCGTGCTCTACAGTCGAGCAACACCTTGCGCGAAATCGAAATCAGTGGTCGAAGGCGAATTGTATTTCTAGAAAAGTGCATTTGGCACTCTTATATGTAAAAAGAACGAGACGGAACAGAAGCTTATCGCTCGAATTACGCAAGTGCATTTTTTAATAGATGTCGCGGACGCGAAAGAGATATACACTTTCCATTCTCGTCTATATCTCTGTACGTACGTAGGTCTTTACAATTCTCTTACTTAAATCTAAACGCACGATTTCCTGAAAATCTTGCGAAAATATATTAACCCTTTGAACTTTGGTTGCAATATTTAGAGAGAAAAGGCTACTATGTTCTTTCAAAAGATTTTTATTTAAAGTCCAAAGGGTTAATAAGTGTATACACGCCGCGGGGTATATAGGGGTGACTCTAATTCGAAAAAGGAGTAGCAACTTTTACGCAAGTGCATTTTTGAATAGATGTCCAGACCGAACCAAGCTCACCGAATGTGAGTTTGGCTTGATCTGGACCCTTAAACTAGATCGTAGGCTTTAGCTTGATTCCGTTTCGAAAGTCTCAATGCTCGGGAAACGTTACCAAGGGACCGAGCACACCACACGGAGGTACCTACGAAAGTGACCCATTTCTACGAAATATTTCTGGTCTATGTTCGACCAATGCTTTTGGCCTTGGCAGAATATTAACATTTTGAATGGCTTTTAACGAACCCGAAATTTTCATTGGCACCAAACGAATAAGCTAACCTAGGCCAGGGGCTGAGGGGGGGGGGGGGGCAGGAAAGACCAGGGCTGAAACCGAGAAGAGGTCCCCAGAAAGTCCAAGATGTCCAGTAGGTCCGAATGGTCCAGGTGGCGCAGGAAGGACCAGAGCTGAAACCCTGACCAGGTCCCCAGGAGGTCCAGCAGGTCCAGCAGCTCCAGGGTCCCCGGAGGTCCTCCCGGCCCGTAGGACCGACGACGACTGAGTACATGGAGCTCCGTGAGCTCAGTATATACACTTCGAGAAACTATGTCCTCCAATCAAAACAAAGTCGACGGTTGATTACAACTGCGAAATCCAACAAATTCTTCGGCAAAAATGAATTTTCTGCTAAAATATCCATTCCAGTGGCTATTACTATGACAAATAATGTTAAGAACATTTGCACTAACCGGCCAGTATAAATTATTATTAACTATGATCGATACAACTCGAGATATCAAGCAATTAGTAAGCTTTGGCCTTGGATTTGCAAATGATTTTCTATGCCAATTGAATTCTATTTTATTCTCAATGTTTAATCGTTCGATAAATGAATGTTAATACTTATACATATAACATAGTATTATTTATACTGTTTAAATACATTTTAGTTGAACGCTTCGAATCTACATATATGACGAAAACTTCCAAGCACTTCGAACATGATTCGAAGCTTAAAACTCTTAAATTCTTGATAGGTCTTGAAAATGAACATCTGGTTGTCAAAAATTAGCCAGGTTGATCGGCCATTTCGAGAATTCTTTCTCGAGAATTTCTCGAGAAATATTATAATTGCTTATTTTTTATTTCTCGAGAAATATTGTTTTTCTCGAGAAATTTTAGTTTAGCAAATCGCGAACGTTTAAACACATCTACAATTTATAATAAATCTTATTAGTAACATTAGAATCTATATGAATTACAATAGAAAATCTCAGTAGAGAAGATTCTACATTATTGACTGCAAAATTCTTAACTGCAGAACTCTTAAATTCTTATTTAACAATTTAGAAAAATTGTATACCTACTGAATACAGTAATGAGTTTCTTGTGGCTACGAAAGGAAAAATATCGAAAAGAAGAGACAAAACTATTGTTTTCCTTAGAAAATGTTTGCAAAGGTAATCCAGAACCTCTTTAAAAAGATTCAAAAGACGCGTTTTTTCATTTAATTCCAAGACAGATATATATAAAACGGCAAAGCAAATTTTAAATAGCTAGACTTTTCGGAAAATATAACAGTAACTTGCGGATCTTCAAAATGAGGAATTACCATTAAGAACACAATTTCAAAAATTTAGTTCCAAACTAGAGAAAGATAAATTCCCGACTTTAACTAAGGAATTTCATATTTTTCAGTCCACTGGAAGGACACCCAATTTACCATAACTTTTGAATGTGCTACATACGATCAAGTCAACGTCCAATCAAAACGAAAGAAAATTTTCTACGGATACAGATTTTATCCACCAAAAAAAAGAAGGAAAGAAATAGATTAAAAATTACTTCACGACAAAGAAGTAATGTTTCACTTTGCACAAATTTTGCAATAAATAAATAATCAATTATATTTAATATCTGTTTTTCATTTATACAAGTTTGGTGCAAAGTGTACAGTAATGAACAATTAGTTAAAGTTTTCTGGTGTTTTTGATAAATATTATCAACATTATTCCAAAAATATCAACTTTGTAATATTTCCTTCAATTTTTCGAGAGTTCTCAAGACGTATGATCTGATTTCTGATTTCTCGAGAAATCAAGAACACTATTTATGACTGTATTATCCCGCGAGTCGGCAGTGGACGTAGATACGGATCCAAAACCTACCAAGACTTTGAAGCAAGAGTTTCAAGACTTTCAACACATTCAAGATCTATCAAGACTTTTCAAGACTTTCAAGATCTATCAAGACTCTACTCTTTTCAAGACTTTCAAGAGTTTTAAGTTTCGAATCATGTTAAAAGTGCTTAAAAGTACTCGCCCGATATTCAAGACAGATTCGAAGCGGTTCGAATCCCATCACTATCTGCGGGACTGTCAGTAACAGCGTGAATTTTTAATACGTTTCGGTGTACGATACGTGAAAGGGTTCTACTACACGCAAAGTAATAATAAACAATGTCATCTTGCATTTTATAGCTTACACGGGCTTTGAAGATATACCATTTTTGAGTGCAATAGTGTCTTGATCCCTGAAATGGATTTCCGGAGAGAAATCCGCGTGAGTCGTTGACAAGCCGAGCCAAAGCATAGCGTAGCAAAAGCCTGCCTTCAAACAAGTCAGACGCACACCGCTTTGAGCATTTCAACACATTTCAGAGTAGTTGCTGAGTTGGACGCTGTTTATGAACAGATGACACTACATTCAGTCCTCAAATTATGGGTCGGTAATACAGTTTGAGCGGCGACACGAACATCCATAAGATGATAGGTCTATCCTATACCTCGTCTGTGGCGATATTATCGATACTCGTCGATAAAGACGACGCCGGACGATTATACTCGATCGACTGCGATCTTTTCCCTCTCCTCTCGCGCGTTTAGTCCTCCTGATGTACTTGACGAACGTAAACAAGTTGTTGGGGGTCATCGGTTTCGTCGAGTTATTGTGTGGTCTGTGTATTGAAGGGATAGCTTCCAATATCACTGCATCACTGGCGACTAAAAGCAGCTCGAAGATTTCTTGCAACTGATTGTAAGTCCTTTCGGTTATGGTCGCAGGCCCATAGTTTAGTAAATCGTGTTTATAAATTTAGTTTATAAATTACTTTTCGATCATATTTAATAGATTGAAAATCTCTAATAGTAGAGTTAAGAATACAGAAGGCGAGAAGGCGATGCATATGTACAAGATTTCGTATATGTATAATAGACTAATTATTAATTTATTAATAGCAATGCGGCGTTTGTTTAAAAATTCGTATCCCAGTCAGCGTGATCAGCTGGCGCCGCCTGGTAATCAGGCGGGTACCTATCGAAGTTTCTTCGATCGAGATAATCTTTTACCTGCGAATAATCGATTCAATTAAGAAATCTGTCTTAGGGTACGATTATGTTGGAGCTGCGATAAACGATCAGAGCGACGATAAGAGTGAGATGACTATATAAATGACAAACGATAGAAGCGTCGAGAAACAAATATTTCTCTTTCTTCGCTATTATCGCAGCTCCAACATAAACGTATCCTTAACGATACGTGAAAGTAGATATTCAATTACAATGGGTACAATAGGAGACTGCATCGTTTGACTCTGTAATTCTTGCCAATTGAAGTTCTGAAACCACCTGCAACGAATTCGAAAGAATAATAAGTAATCATAGAAAAAATACGTGTGCCCCAAGCAGAGTTGGGCAAAATGTAATCTAATTACAACTTACAAATTACGATTAAAATGTAATTGTGTAGTTGATTACACATTATTTTCTGTAATCGTTAATTTAGGTAGTTGACAAGATTGTGGTCAACCACCTAAATTAACGATTACAGAAAATAATTACATTTTAATCGTAATTTGTAAGTTATAATTAATTACATTTTGCCCAACTCTGGCCCCAAGTATACCAATAAAATTGTACCTGTGATTTCGAATATCGGCCACGCCGTTTCGTAGAAAGCCAATCCTTTTAATAGGATCCTCTTGCAACAAAGATTTAATGAATTGCTTCGCTGCGCTCTTCACGGCTGACGGTAAAAGTGTATCCTTGAATCCTTCAAGAATTCTGTTGTACATCTCCATGTCGTTAACATCCTGAAAGGGTGTTCGATTCAGAAGTAGTTCGTACGTGAGGATCCCCAATGCCCAATAATCGACAGCCCTTCGTCAATTAGAAAATAATCATTTTAATTCGATTCGAGTCTCGATAGGAAGTAGAATCAATAGAGACACACGTACTGATTGTATCCTTTGCTTTGAATAATCTCAGGAGCTAAATATTCAGGCGTTCCCATGAAGGTTTTCGTCTTGTGAGGCCCTATCTTCTTGCTGGACCCAAAATCGGTCTGTAAAAAGAATTTCTGAGTTAGCGAAGGCGATAGAAGTAGTTAATCTTTTGGTCGAGGCAGTGGAACTTGCTAATTTTGCGTAGCCTTTGCTGTCGATCACGACATTCTCCGGTTTCAAGTCCCTGTAGATGATGCCCAGGGAATGAATATGGTGCAAACCCTCTACAACACAGGCGACGATGAATCGCGTCTCCGTGTTCTCGAATCTTCCATTTCTGTTCAAAAGTGTCCTCAAGTCTCCCCCAAGACACACTTCCATTAGGAGATAGAGATACCTTTTGTCTTTGAAGGTTCTATACAGCCTGGAAGATTTCATGGAGCTTACTTTTAAAGTCGAATACACCTGCTACTCAGCCTCTTTCCTTATTTTCGAAGAGGGTAGAAGGTGGTCTCCCTTCTAAATAAAGCTTCTTCTTTCCTTCCCCTTACTTACTTGCAGATGAAGGGTGAATTGCACAGTTTCAAGTTATTTTTCTCGCTGTATATAAGCTTCTGGAAACCACCCTGCGTGATATGGCGTTTCTTCATTTTCTTTCGAGCGAAACTGACGTTGGGCATTGACTTCACCATCACCAGCTCCACCCTGCCGTAGGCACCTACTCCAATCGTCGCCTCGACTTCCAGATCAGACAAAGACAAATTCCGAAAGGCGGGCTCCCAATCCGCAGTCTCTTTCGCATTTTGGTACCTTAGCCAGTCTCTGTTCCTGATCGACTCCAGCCCTCCAAGATAATCCAGAAACGCTCTATCGTCGGGCACAAATGGTCACTTTAAAGCTTTAAACAAATTGGATAGATAATCCAGGGTAGAAGGAGTTCATACGAATTTCTCATTTTCAATTTACGATCTTTCAATGGTGTAACACTCCATCCCAGGAGGCATCGCAATCACGTTCGCCTGTCGAGTTTCCCCAGCGTCGTAAAGTGCTTTCTCGCCGAAATAATCACCCTTGTCGAGGATCATCAGCTCCTGTTCCGCCCCGTACGATCTATTCTGCGTCACCTGCGCGCTGCCCCCGTTGATGATGTAGAACTTGTTCCCTTGATCCCCCTCTCGTATCACATACGAGTTAGCAGGATAAAATTCCTGAAGCAACACAGAAGTCCCATGCTCCTTTTGGGATCATCGCAATCTAGATCACCTTTTACGTACCACTGCTATCAGGTCACACATCTTCACGAGAACCTCCTCCGCGAGACCCTTGAATACCTCGATCTTTCGAAGTAGCTGAAGATTGTGCTGTAGGGACTCCTCGGTGGTCTTCATCATTATCGTCTGGAAGACCTGTCTATCCAGCACCCAGACTTTTCCATTAGTACTGGCTGGAAAATAAATAAATCTCTCAGAAGAGTTTAACTATAAAATAATTCCAACTAGCAAGTGCAACTTACAGGGAAATTAGGCAAACCGAGAATTTAGAAAATTATGCAAATTATTTCTTGTTTATTTCTTAAAGAAAATGCATTACTTTCTTTTTCGTGAAATATCTCAGGAACGATGAGAGATATCGAAAAGAAGTTTAAATAAAAGTTGCATCTTTTTTTTTATATCTACGAAACAGTGTAAAAATAATTATTGAATTAAGGTGGGGGTAACTCGAATAGTATGAATCTTTCTGAGTTTTGCAGTTATGCAACTTTTGTTAAAACTTCGCTAGCAAGAAATAAAACAATATTATTTCAAGTGTAATTGTTATTTCAACAATATTTAACACAAGTTTGTCTTGCGGATGAACTACTCCCATGCATAATTTTCTAAATTCTCGGGTTGCCGAACTTCCCTTGTTATTTTCGAGGATTAGACTTTAAGTACCATCGATGGAGCACAGTCTCTTCGTGTTATATAACAGAGCTAGCTCCCCAAAAGCGACACCAGACCCGAAGTTCCCATGGTACGTGTTCCCCACGTAGATTTCAAACGTGCCTTCATCAGAGACGTACAAGTGGGAGCCTGGAAATAGAATATTCATAATCGATTGATAATGAGCAACACGGTGCTTGAATCGTGCGATTACTCACCAGTTTCGTCCTGGTGAATGATTCGCGTGTTTGCTTTCACGTTTTTGGGGTACATCACTGATATTAGGTTCTCTATTCTCGACTCGTCCAGGTCCCCCAGGAACTTATTCTTCAGTATCGCGTTCCTGATCAGTTTCTTTGTTCTGCAATTCACGACGAAACTGAATTCTCTACACTTCTGAAGAAATGTAGGATATAATTTTAGAGATTTTAGGCCTTTTACTTCTCGTCCTTCTTGAAGACGGCGATTGGAGTGTCCGAGGACACGTTCACCTCACCGACCACCCCGCGTTTCCTTTGATGGGCCAATTCTCTGTAATATTCGTCGCTGTCGCGTCGACGGGGACCGAATAAGTGGATGTTGGCTCGAAACACCTTTCTAAAGCACATGTAATGCATCGTGAACTGGCCTTGTCGCAAGATGAGGATCTCTAATCGAAGGGCTAAATTCTCATTTAGTGTAGACTTCGAGGATGATTCACTAGGTTTAATAAACGAAAGCTGAACGAGAGAAAAAAGTAGTATAACACTGTATCTTCCACTGCAATGATTATTGAAATCTGTAGATCTTTCTTTCGCGTAATTAGCACGCAGAATATTGTCAAACGACTGCGATCTAATAGCATCGATAGAGTCTATCGGCCTTATCTTTGATGAATTGCAATGCCTGTCTATGAGTAAACGGGCTTAGCGGATGCGTTTGATAAGTACGATAGCGTCCACGGCCTGTGAGAATATAACAGCGTATTTTTTTTTTTTTTTTTTGATGACGATTAGCAGACAATTCGTAATTGAAATAATAGAAGAACAGCAGAGGTGATTTTCACAAATTGGTCATATGGGGTTCACTGCATTCTAGCGTTATTTTTGAGTTACCATTTCCGTAATACTCGTACAATCATGCTCTATTAGCCTTTTTGTAGAAATGTAAATGTAATAAGCGATATTTTTTGCGATAAATCCCCTTTGGAATTCGTAAAGTTCTTTGCTCTTGGGGTGCGATACACCTCGTGTGTCCACGAAGAATTAACACGACGCAGAATCTTCCCTCGCGCGTTTCATTTGCAAAAGAATCCATGGAAGTACGGAATAAAGAAAACAAGTTAGTGGAGTTCGTAGGTATAAATTTATTGTGAATTCGTAGTCGTAATGGTTATAATTATCGCCGTGGTCGATCGTGGAGTATCATTCCCTTCTACAAACGTCAGCATACGAATCGTTAATTATAATTTAATCATTACAAGCTAGGTCAATTAACACACTGCATTGTTTCGCCTATGAAGAGTTTAAATAGAGAACTACCAATACATAAATCTGTTCGTAGATAGCAATATCCCATTATCAGCAAGCTGTTGTCTGAACGATGACCGTCTTTAGCAACATTCGCGGATCGCTATTGTCATCGTTCAAAGGCACGTAGACGCGTGGTTATCGGGAAATGTTCCTCAGAATTCCTTATCCCATCCAGAGGTCTCGTCCGGTGGAATATTCCGATCCGGCGGGTACCTCTCGAAATTCCTTGTGTCCAATTGACTCCTCACCTGCGAAATATCCACCGAGAGTGAACCAGTCGTCAGTAAGTACTTTACCAAAAAAAAACTCGAGATCAATTTTCTGTAATTAATGAATAGAAATGTGGCTTACGGTTGGAACGATTGGTGCTGGCAGAGATAGTCTCTGCAAGGCTTGCCAGTTGAATCCAGAGAACCACCTGAATGTATAGAATTTTATTAGAATATTTGCTATTCACTCGAGAGTAAATGTAGACCGCCGTATTTGCGAAAGACTTACTTGTGGTCTCGAATATCCTGAATACCGTTCCTCTGGTACCCAAGACGTTCCGAGGGACTCAGACGAAGCAGCTTCTTAATAAGATTGCTCGCGTTTTTGACAACGATACTCGGTATACCGACCACTTCGACGCCTTTTAGGATCTTGTTGTAAGTAGTCATGTGGTCAGCGCCTCGGAAAGGAGGTTTGCCAACTAGGAGCTCGTGTGTCAGGATCCCCAGGGCCCAATAGTCCACAGCCCTTTAATGTAGATTGATAAATTGTGGGATTAGGGGACGTTCTTTCATCCACGAGTTCTACGGTAATTTAGGGCTTGTTTATTGAAATCACTTGCCTGTCGTGTCCTTTGTTCAGTATAATCTCTGGCGCCACGTATTCTGGCGTTCCCGCGAAGGTCCACGTCTTTGAGGGCCCGATTTTCTTGCTAAAGCCAAAGTCAACCTGGAAGAATATCATATTTGTACAGATACAGCGGCGGACAAAAGAAAATTTACAACTTTTAAAATCGTATAATTTTTTAGAATTGGTTTAAACGACATGAGTTTTTTTTAGAAGCTAGAAGGATTATTTAGTTTGTTAAGTGACGTGTTTCGTCGTTTTGAAAAAAAATGCAATGTCTCATCAATTTCTTCTCAACTCTGGTAACCCAGCTTACCAGTTTCAAGTATCCACGAGTGTCCAGCATGAGGTTCTCCGGCTTCAAGTCTCGATAGACGATGTTCAAAGAGTGAAGGTGGTCCAGAGCCTCCACCACGCACCCGACCATGAATTGCGCAGTGACATCGTCGAAGTACCGCCTTCTCTGAAGCGTCGTCCAAACGTCCCCGCCGAGGCAGACCTCCATCAAGAAGTACACGTACTTGGAGTCCTTGTACGTCTGATAGAGTCTAAATTGCAATAGAACGAGGAGTCATTAATGAAGAGGAAGCTCCTTCCAAGGATCACTTCTACACGAGACACTGACTTGCATATGAATGGCGAGTCGCAAGCCTCCATGATGTGCTTCTCGTTCAACACATGCTCCTGCTGCTGCTGTTCGACCATCACCTTCTTCTTCAGCTTCTTCAGCGCGAAGCTCTTCTCGGTGTCCGATTTTAAGGTGACCAGGTCGACGCGTCCGAACCCTCCAACCCCTAAGGTGCCCCTGGTCTCTAAGTCAGCCAACGTGATGTTCGAGTACTCGTTGGTCCACTTCTTCGGGGTCAGTGAGCGTTTCTGCTTCTCGTACTCCGCCAGCCAGTCTTTGTTCCGTATCTCGTCGAGGCCGCCCAAGTAATTCAGGAAGGAGCTTGGATTGAATTCGACAGTGGTTACGTCGTTTGTCGATTGCGCGAGGTGGATGAAAGTGGGTCGATAAATATTAGAAGCTTACGATCGATCCAGCGTTAAACATTCGACGCCGGGCGCGAGTGCAATGGCATTGGCGTGTCGACGATTTTCACCCTCGTCGTCGTATAGGGCCTTCTCCCCGAAGTATTGACCTTTCACAAGGACCACCATTTCCTCTTCCTCCCCACCTCCAATGTATTTCGTGATCCTCACGTTCCCCCCGCTGATTATGTAAAACTTTTCACCCTTCTCGCCTTGTCGAACTATTTTAGCCCCGGCGGGGAAGAACTCCTAGAAAGGACACACATTTTCTCGGATCTACTCACTTTTAATTTGATATTGGAGAAAGGAAGTGGTTGCGCGAGTCTTGTACAGCAAAGTAATACTTGCCACTCGTATGAGGTCAGAAATCTTGGCTAGCAAGTGATCCTTCGGCTCTGGTAGCTTCTGGAGAACGGAAACTTGTCTGAGGAACCTGACGTTCCCCTCCACCCTCTCCTGGGCTGTCCTCATCATCACGGTGAGGAAGACGGATCTGTCGAGCACCCATACTTTCCCGCCCTTCTTCACTGAAAGTTCGAAGTCAGACACCATTGAATTCCTCATCGGTAATTATAAACAAACCACGGATAAAGGAAACTCGATTTACCGCTGATGGATCGAAGTCTCTTCGAGTTGTACAACAGTGCAATCTCCCCGAAGGCGACACCGGGGCCGAAGCTCCTTTGGAATTTGTTACCCTGATAGATATCGAACTCGCCCTCCGCCGAGACGTAAAGATGCGATCCTACATTAAAATCAGAAGCTCAGCGTCCACTCGGCACTATTAATTACTCAATATCGAAGGATTCACGCTCGTTACCTATATCGCCTTCTCGAATCACCAAGGTGCTCGGTGGTATCTGTTTAGGGTACATGGCGGATACCAGGGCCTCCACCTGGTTCTCCTCGAGGTTGCCCAGGAACTCATTCTCCAGAATGGCCCTTTTAATTTGCTTGATACTCCTACAAACAAAGGAAATTCATTTTCTCACTGTATCTGTATTCAAATTCGACATTAGCTAATATTTCTCTTTTTCAGGGATTACTTGGCGTCCTTCTCATAGACGGGGGTGGGCGCGGAGGGTGGCGTCGGGGTCCTGCCGATGACCCCACCCCTGGGGTTCTTCGTCAGGTGGTCAGAGCCATCGGACGTTCTCGCATCTTCCTGCTCGGTTTCCTGGTGAGTTGGAAGATGGTTGTTGTTCTGCTTGGGAGGAGGTGGCGCTTTGCCTTTTCCACTGGAGTTCAGGGGTGGGCCAGTTCCGTTCGAAACCGCTGCACCAGGTAAGGGTCGTATCTATAAAACATAGAATTTTTTAATTATCAATAATGCAGAAGCTATTAAACTAGCAGCTCATTGCTTACTGTTTCTTAGCATTAACCCTTCGTGGTCACCCGGGGTGTGACGCACCCCAATTATCACTGAAGATTTCAAAGATTCCAAAATACCAAAATGATAACTCAAAAATGACACTAGGGTGCAGCGATCAATTTGTGATTAAAAGCCGGTGTGACCACGAGGGGTTACTAAAACCCTGGTCCCTTTAAACTTGAATTACTCACCACGCCGTGAGTAAGGTCCGGTTCCCCAGGCTGCTTGTAGCTCGTTACCACTGGGCTCTTTGTACTTCCGTTCTGCAAGGAATCATACAGAGACAATTTCTCCAGTGTCCCACTCCCACAAACCCTGCGCAGTCTCGAAAATGATCGCTTACTATGCCTATACCGGGAATGCTTCTCGTGTCATCGTTACCTGGCAGAGGGGCGAGATTGATGCTGCCCCTCTGACCCAGGATGCTTGGCCTCGGGAAACACGAGAACCTCATCATTCCTTCCTCGTCCAGCGCATGTCGAGAGCACACTCTTTTCGCCCCTGAAACCACAATCTTATCAATTTCCTTCTCGAGCCTCGAATATTTTTGCACCTTTCCTCGATGCAATTGTTTCCCCGCCGCGACGAATCGCGGGGGATGTTTTATCTAAATCAACCACGACTCCGGTCTTATCGTCCGCGGACCCATCGCTTTATAGCGTCCATTAATTACGACGAAAATCCCCAGCGGGTCGCAAATATTTGTCCGGCGCTCGCGTTCCTCGAACGCGGTTTAATTGCACGGATTACCCACGGGAATTCTCGATAATATTTAAACCGCTCCGGTGGCCGCGCGTACGCTCGTCTCTTCTCTCCTGGACTGGCCGCCCATGGAGATCGACGGACTCGCGGAAACACCGCGAGCGGAAGTTTAACGCGAGCACGTGGCACGCTCGCCTCAGCCCCTGGTCACATGCTTATGCTAATGACGCTGGTTGCACGATATATCGCGCGCTGACGTCACAACGTATTAGCACATTCTCAGGATGAGGATATTCTCGTTCCGATCGGCAGGCGCCTGAGGCGCCTCCGAGTCGAAAAGCTTCCCAAACGCCTGACCATGGCGAACGAATTTTTTCTACCTCGCAATGAACCGTGAATTTATGATGCTTAAAGCCCTTCCCTTATTTTGGTGTCTTTAATTTGGCAGCAGGTGGTCGTAAAAACACTTGTCAACGAAGGTGGTCAATTTTGGAGCAGAGTTCGTGGACGTATGTTCGTAGTTCCCTTTACGTAATCGACTCTAATTGAATTCAAGACTCGCTGTATTAAAAACGCCGAGTGTTGAGTGAGCCTGAGGCGTTAATAAAGCGGCTGTCGTCTGCGCCGATCTTATCGCGAGTGATATCGCGTGCTTCTTGCCCGTTTTCAGCGAATAAAACTGCGCGTTCGCGAAAAGATAGACTTTCTGTAATTCGATACAGATTGGTGATTCAGAAACGAGGGGAAAGCTTCGTCTACCTTTACGGAAGCGCGAATCGATCACTGTTCTATCACTCGGTACCACGTGTCGAATGAAACTATTAAAACTTTCAATTAATTCTATTAATTTATTATCTTTTCTGTTCCGAGA
Source organism: Andrena flavipes (assembly GCA_963971345.1). Lineage (NCBI taxonomy): Eukaryota > Metazoa > Arthropoda > Insecta > Hymenoptera > Andrenidae > Andrena > Andrena flavipes. Next base: position 42,773,003 of record OZ020482.1, read on the forward strand.
AATCTATTATAAAATGTAGTGTATTAACTGATAGTTTTATATCATACACCTTTGTATAAATAAGAAACTTTTATTTTCTTCAAAGTAGAAAAAAGTTTTGGATAAACAAGAACATTTATCCTGCTCTGAAAAAAGTTACAGTTGCGACACGCAGAGCTCCTGAAAATATTGCGGAGTAGATAGATTTGAAGCTGAAACCTTAAATCATTCGCTGAAAGTAATTAGGTCTATAAAAATCACGGTGTGCTTTCTCTTCTATATTTAAAACTGAACTCTTATAACAGAGTTGAAGTGCTAATGTACAAAGTTAACTTAAACCAGAGAAAAAATAATTTAAAATAAATAACTTCGATAAATAACTTTTATTTATAAAAGTTAACAGTTTCATTCGACCCCAGCTCGAGACACTTGAATGTTTTCGATACTCTGAAGATCGGTTGTCGAAAGTAATCGCGATGCATCGAAGGCTGAGAGCACCGAGGGAAAATATTCTTGAAACGGCACGGCGTAGCCTGGTTACCAGAGAATGCCGTCGCTTTATACAGCCTCAAGAGTGATAAGGGTGTTTGACTAGCCATGCGAGCACGATCTGCCCCAAATATTATTTACAGCGTGTTTGTCGAAGGAGTTGCCGGCGCACACGAAGAGATTTTAAATACTCGTTTCCCAAGGATCATCTCGATTGCGTGACCATTTGGGAAAATTGAGAGAACGAGATAGAGGAAGTCGTGTGTTTAAGCGTAGACAATTTTCATGTTTACAATAATAAAGAATAAACGAGGTGAAGATAAAGGCACAGGTACCTTGCGTATATCTTTTGCGAGGTATCATTCGACACGTGGAGCAAATCACCGAGAAACCTGGAAAATCGTTCCTTTCCGTCGCGATCCCATCTAACTACGCCACGATCGCGTTTCCACGAAGATTTTCCCGTCTATTTCGAGGCTGGCAATTAAGTCCGAGGGAATAATTGAAGCTGGTACCGACGGTGCCGTGGTACATTTGTCTCCCCTCGTTCCTCCCCCGCTAATTTTTCGCCGCTCTTCTCCTTTTATTATTTTACATAACCGGGAGGACGTTTCACTGCAGCCATGCGCGACCGATCGTTTCGTAACTTTCATTACACAATGGAGAGCCCACTGTCGCCGTTCGAATGCGAGAAATGAGAAGCACCCGGACGCTTGATCGTAATAAATCGATACGCTGCTTATGTTTAAACGTAGGCCATCGGCAATTGGCATTCGTTGAATACTTTGGAATTATTGACATTCCAAGCGCTCGCTGCAAATTGTAGGCAATTACTGTGCTTTTCAACAGGTATCGACGGGTAACAGTAAAAGTCTATGACTAACACTTTTCCTGACAAATCCTTTAATCCTGACTAATTCTCATTAATCTTTCGTCACCCACGCCCTGTTTCATAACATGGTTACTTGCGCGTTATACTCTGTAGGACATCGTTTTCATTGTTTTTTTTTTTTAATTTTTACCTGTTCATTGTTTTATTTGATATTCTGAATTTTTAAGTTAAGTTATTTCCACTCAATAGTTCCACTTTGGAATTTGTAAAAAGGTTCAACACCGATTGGTCGCTCTCGAGTAGAGGAAAAATAATAATTCTCAACTGTTGTACTTTTTACAAGTGCGCGAGTAACGAAAGGTTAACTCTTCGTTGACACACCGATTTTTTCGATCAACTTTGACATACTGGGTGGCTCACACCCAAAACAATTTTTCAACGACTACCATCCTCATCTAAAGCATCCAATCGTTATGAAAAAAAAACATGGGTCAATTTTAAGGTCTCTAGAATGTATTCCAACAATGTTTTGATTGAAATTTTATTACAGTTTATGTAAAAGAATTCTAGATTACCATATGTCTTGAAAGGACAAACAAATCTTAAAAAAATTGTAACTAACAAATTTCAATATTAGAAGCTACGAATCTACAGAGTTACTTTTCAAATATAATATTTTGAGGAAAAAAATAGTTTGTAAGTCGGCTTTGGAAAAAAAATATTCATTTTGCATAGGTATAGAATGTAGGCTATTTAGATAATTGAAAAAACAGTGATATTCCACCAATCTTCAGGAAATTCTACGTTTTGGAAAAGGTACAGAGTACAATCGCACCCAGAGTATCAACGAAGGGTTAAGGTGACAGTTAGTTACAGCTCCTCCCCTACTTAATACCCATCGAGCAATTCGTGGAAATCGCATGGTCCTCGTTTAAAAAGCATTCTGCACGCAGAAGAGGAACTCCCCTCACTTTGAAACATTAAACACAGGCGCCGTGTTAAAGCGATCGCTAATTGGCGCACACGTGGATCGTTTTACCGGTGTTTGCGTACAGGTCTGGGTTAGCGAAGCATTGTCATAACAATTCCGTATAAACGGCCTTTAATCATCGTCTCGTTTAATCAACTGTACTCGCAGGTGTAATTGCCGCGAACGTAATAGTGGCAGGTACACGTGGTCCGGTTGACACGTTCTCATGGACGTCAGCCGCGGATTCGATCCAATTTCTCCAGCACTAGCCGCGTATTTTTAGCCTACGCCAATATTTTCGTCCCCGTTATCGTGTTCGATTTCCTTTTAATTACCTTGCTCAACCCGGCCGCTTTATCGCGGCCGAATTCCCCGAGGATGAGGAACGCTAGCTCTCGTCTCGTTCATCTCGTTTTAAAAAAACAACTAGCACACTTGCCTCCACGAATCATTCCTCTGGTGGTTTACCGATACACCCGGAGGAGACGAAATCGCAGGCTCCTCTTCCGTTGGCCCGCGGAGGACGTCGTTTAGCGTATCCGCGAGCCAGCCTACTTGCACAACGGGATTACCTAATGGCGCGACGTTTGCTATGCGAGCAGAAACGCGGAAGCCTTATCTATATCAACTTAGTCCTCGCGGTGAAATGCAATTGGATCGCGCACATTATCGCGACGATTTTATCTGGCCGAGCACCGTTTCCAATGATCGATCAGATCATCAAGATAAACACGCTCAAAGACTGAACATCGCTGCTTGGCGTGCAGCGCATTTTTCCTAAGCCTTTCTTCTATTTTGCTGGACTGAACGCGCACTATGTGAACGATGTGGATTTATGGGACTCACCTTTCAGATTGGAAAAAGTGCTTTGTGGAAGAACTTGAAGGTGAACGCTGAGATATGCGCTGAAACTCGAAGTGATTAAGTTGAGACAGAGCCGTAGCGCGACGGTGGAGAATGCAATATTTTGGGCGAGTGATGAGCTGCACTCCGCGAATTCGCGCGTGAAACTGATGCCTCAAGTTCGACAAAGACGCAGAAATCTTATCTAGCCGATAACAAAGAGACGCAGTGTCAACAGGCGGTATAGGCACGGTCTTCTTATCTAACGACTCCTATTCTACTTTAATTAAAATCCTCGGAAGAGCTGATTCTCCATTTTCCACCCTACCGTCGAAATTTCCTTACATTCGGACGGGCGAGTCTCGGCTCGAGAGCTGGATGGCACGTCGCGATCGAGATTACGTGCTTATTCTGTACGATAATCATCGAGCTCCAAGGCTCCCCAGCATTCAGATATCTTGCAATTACACGGGAAAAAATCGACCTCGAAACGCTGACCTTATTCGACTTCCTCCAATCGTAAATCCTTCCAATATTCTTTCTAAAATACACATTGCCCGATACTGCTTTGTTAGAAACACCTGGATCCTCGTCGCTTAGTCCGTGTACCATTGAGGCGAGAGAATAAAAGAAAAGAAAACAGTGAGCTTTGCGAGTGTGGGTTCCCGAGATTCTCATCTTTCCCGAAGCTCGAGATAAGATCGGTTTCTAGAATAGGTGAAACATAACTACAAATCAAAACATAAACACTAAAAAGTAAATAATAAAAAAAAATCAAAAACTTTTTTTAACTTACACGATTTTATTTAAAATGCATTAACAGCTAAAAAATCTCCATGCACGTGTTGATATTCATTATTCATGTACTTGCAGCTCATTTTGATTTCACATCTTTTTGTACAATGTATATTTTCCTCTATTTTTTTGTGATTTACTATTTTCCGTCCTCGATTTTATCATGTACTTGGCGTAATTTTTTTTCCTTTTGAAAGTTTCTTTATGGGGATTCATCTATACAGATCGCGATACAGGTTTCATGAAACTGGCATCTTGCTCGTCAGGAGGGTGAGCAAGGAGGCTGAGGCAGTCAAATACACGTTGAGATTTGTATTGCGATACTGATACTTGCAACATGCATCGATACAGATCTCAACGTGTATGGACTCCTTACCTTACAAGGAAATATCCCCAAGCTGGAAGTTCAAAAAATTAGATATGTAGAGGATATATAGGTATGTACTTATCACATAATTTCTGTTTGCTGCCCAAATTCACTTTAAGGACGTGAAATTAACCCTTGAAAATATGGCTATTTTCCGATTTTGTGTTATAACTCGCGAACTGTAAGGGCTCTAGATAGAAAAAGAGTTTTCGGACAAAACATACTTCTTTTAATTAGGACTATCATTTGGTAACTTACAGCTCTCACAGTTCTCGAGTTATAACTCAAAATCGGTAAATAGGAATCAACTTGGGCAGCAAAAACAAAATTGCGCAATACCTATCTATATACCTTCTGCATATCACCAAAGTTTCATAATTTTTTTCACATTCCGGCTCGGGGTTCTTTCCCTGTTAAAATGCGAAATCGTTATCAGTGTATATGTGCTAGTCATCTTTTCCCTATGCATTTTTTCGCGGTCATTGGGACACTAGTACCTCCATTTCCCTATTTCCTTATCTATGAAACGCCTTGCCCCTTATCATCGTTGCCTTTATCACCAATCCAGCATTCCTAATTTTTTCCAGCGAGCTTGACAGCCCTACTCGATCACATGTGAAACAGCTATTTTTATCGATGAACGTATTCGAGTCTTTTCACAAATCATCGCATAATTCAACGGCGCCCGAGAATTCCGTCGAATCTGGACGGCGAACGGTCAGTGGAAAATATTCTCAAAACGCGCGCACATGACTTCGCACCTCCGCCCGCGAAATCCAGTTATCGTTATCACGCTCTCGGCCATGTCCCCGTCAATTCTTCGATCGTGTGACGTAAAACCCCTGACAGGGGGGAGGGCGGGGGGAAGAGACAACGTCGACCTAAGCAAAGATTACGATTACCCGGCGACGATGAATCAGCGGCCAGGTAAAAACGTTCTCGCTCCAATTCCCCCGTATGAATGTATATGTCGCAAAGCAGCGCTGCCGGCGAAAGACACGACGATTCTCGCGAAAAAATCGAGCAACTGGTGACGAGATACCTACACACACCAGGCGCGAGAACAATGCTTCAAAAGAGATGTACGATCTAATCTCGACAAGAGATAGCGTGTTTCCTGTGTCGTTAATAAGGCACGATCGCGAGACAAACAACTTTGTCGCGGCCTGCTCGAGTCTCTGCCGGAAGCACTCACGTTTCCAAGTCCTTGTACTCTTCGTGGAAGGATCCCGAAAAAGCTTCCTCTTCCTGGGACACTTTTCGCCCGGCTCACAAAACCGGCTGACTCACGTTCCTCGGGAGCCCGCTTTCGAGATTCATTGCCCGCTGCCAGGTACGGATCAATTGCTTATGGTAATTAGAAAGCCGACGGAGGAAGGAACTCAGAGTCGGCGACGCGCTTTCATTTTTCAAGCGAAACACGCTGGTCCCCTTGGCTCGCGACGATGAGGAATGCTTCGTCGCGTGTGTCATTCGAGGTGGTATTTGGGCGGCATCGCCGGGAAGATGGGTGCGGGGGTTTTGATTAGCATGTTTCGGAGAGGATCGAGATGAGAGTTAATTAGGGTTCTGGAGAGCGGAGTGGTCGAAGAGGGACTCGCGGATTCGGTGGACTTTGGCTCACGAACGCGTGTGTTGCCGACAGGCCGGCCTCAATGCCACTGGCAGAAAAAGACGCGCACGTTTTCCAACGGCGGTGTGATACGGGCGTCGTGGGGGCAGTGGTAATTATTATCGTTTGGCACCTTTTACGAGCGACACACCGGCACAGTTACACACTTCTGGGTGTCCACGTGGATCGCAGACGATCGATACGGTCGCTCAAATCGACTGCTTATGTATATTTCCATTAGATTAGATGGATCTGATTAGGAGTTATACTTTAGGTACATCGGCGATTCTGTCGGATCGCTTTTTGGTAATCTGATAGAGCAGCAGCACGATGCTGTGAAATGAAAAAGAACCATGGATGCCGTGCTCGGTCTATCGAGGAAGATAAAAGTTGTTGTAAGGTGGAGTGATATATTACAGCGATAAATGATAGAGGTTAAAACTGCTTTTACGGGGGAATTCTTGGTGGCCGTGTCGAGCACGCTGGATTCCTCGTCGAAGACGATGACAGAGGGATCTTAGAAGCCCATGGACCGCGCAGGGCAAAGGAAATCGTCTACCTTTCCTCTTACACCCTCATTCGATATTTCCCCTCAAAAAAGGTAATTTTCTTTTGCAATTGCTTTCCGCGTGGAATATTAGGAAATAGAATTGAAGAGTTCTGGTAGAAAACACGAAAAGGTGCCAAAAATTAAATTCTGTATTATAGTATTACCATTTGGCATGTGGAATATTTTCCAATGCATTTTTGTTTTAATTTTAGCACTTGCAATATTTTCTACAAGGACTCTTTAATTTAATAATTCAGACTTACAGAGAGTAAATCATGAAATGGCCATTTAACGATATGGCACCTTCACTTCGCCTCAAAGCTCTTGATCTTCATGTTTCGATACGAACATCAATTTCGTCTGTTATTCGAACACATAGAAACCCATTTAGAACTTTGATTCCATCTATTCCTCTACGGGTCTCGAAACGCAGCAACCTCCTCGTGGTAATTTGAAATATTTATTTGGTACTTTTATATGAAATAAAGATACGTGAATGTATCAAATGTTGTTCGATTACTCCTACCCTGTAAACTTGTAAACGTTTAGCCGTTTAGGCGCGAAAGAATGACAAACAGACAAACGTTTCACTATTATATATTACATAGCAGAGATTTCTTTGATTCTCTTCGTTCCGTCGCGTTTCGCCAAAAAGCGCGACGGCCTACCCTTTGCCTCATCTGTTTCCGCAGTTTCAAATATTCAAAATGCGTCTCGCTTGGCGCGATCGAGGCGGCACAATCGATCCACTAACTGCGTCTACCTGCTTTCCTAACCTCCAAGCAACGCATGAACGGTTCGCGTGCGACGGCGGTCGGGCTATCAAAATTTTACGCTGAAAAGGGGAGATGAGCGATGCTGAACTTCAGGAAGAGGAAAGAGAAGTGCTCCTTTCGATATACGACGGAGATCCAGCTTTTAAACAGCTGACACCTACCACGTTCCAGTATAAGGTGTGTCTTTCAGAATGCCACAAGAATTTTCCTCGAATCTATCGTGAATAGCCATCGATTTTCATAGCCCTCCCGGAAATCAAGCTTCTCCTTGATTAAACATAACTAAAGTTTACTTCGAGCGCGTGACGTTTAGATCGTAATACACGCGTTCGTATAATTCTGATTTAATCGACAGTTCGGGGAGGACAATGACATGAAGTCGTTTCTATTGGAGATCATATGGGGCACGACGTACCCATCGGAGAGACCCACCATTAATATGAACACCTTCTACAACAAGCACATGTAAGTTCAGCTATGCTGTCCTTCGAATATTCTTGCATTCTGTTGCTTTTATTAAAGGTGAATGATTGGAATACAGTGTGCAAGAAGTGAAGGACAAAGTGATGAAGCACGTGGAGGCGGAGGCAGATCAGTGGCTCGGTAGCGCCATGACGTACACGCTCTTTCAATCTGTCCAAGAGTACTACGCCGAGCTGGTGTCCGCGCAGCCAGAATCTGTCGTCGATCTTAATACTCCCACCAGCCAGCTTAAACTGACGGAGGAGAATCAACAGGTGAGGAACGATCGCGTTAAATAACGAGCTATCTTGAAACATATTACGAAGGATCCAATTTCTCGTTTACAGTCTGTAGGGACGACGAAGAAGCCGAAAAAGGAGCACCTGAGTAAAGCCCAGAAGCACAGGCAGTGGAATAAAGCGGATGGAAAGGGACAGAGGCCGCGAGGATGGGACTGGGTGGATATAGTAAAACATTTGTCGCAAACTGGTCCTAAGCAAGAACAGGAATCTTAGTTCGGCTTCGTTGAGAAATTTTGTACAGGTTAAAGGCGTGTTATATTTTTATAAATTATTGGGAATAAACTGGTTTCCATATCAGTTTCGCTATACACCATAATCACCTGTGATAAAAATTTGTAAGAAAATACTTATAGATAATTTTATCTCATTGCCAAGAAATAGTTACAAGATATGCGAATAAAGTTACATAAATAACCAATGGTTATAAAATTGTATCGAGAGAAATGATACCGACAAAGTGGCAACGACGCCTCCGCGCTTCGTCCTCGTCATTTGATGATTTTTATTATAAAAATCTCCAAGTGGCTACCGGTAACAAGTTCGTTTCCGTGATCCATCCTGGAAGAGATGTTTGAATAAATGAGCGTGCAGCTTGTAACTCGATGGAGTTACTGACTCGTAAGAATAGAATTACTCACCTTTACTTTCGAGGCCGCTAATAAATGCTTTGCATTCGCTAGAGATCATTAAGTTAGTAGCATAAATGCTTTCTATGGCTTTTGACAATTGCATACTGCTGTTGGACGTAGAGTACCTCTTGTTGAATATATAAAGCCGCATTAACGGGTAGGACGGTTCGCTCGCTTCGGGTTTTAAGAAAAGATCCTGGAAAGGATTTTAATGTATTAAAATGCACATCCAACGAACAAATGGATATTCTGTACTTACAAGTGGCACTTTCAGAGACATACAAATGTACAAGCCGCAAAGGCAGGCGTGCAAATATGCTTCTACAACGTCGTACGGTTGCGCATCTTTTTTGAAGCATATAAAAATAGTTCTGTTCTGTACATCGATGGAGATCAAATATTTTCTATCTAAAAACAGTTTCAATGATAGTTCAGTATCGCTGGTTGAAATTATGTTCTTTTTCAACAGAGCCGCGAGGGAGACGCCCATTTTTACGTTGAACCCGCATATACTTATGGCTGGAAAGAGAAGTGTCGTAAGAGCAACGGTTGCATTTATTCATTAACAGTAAAGATGTCAAGTGAAACTATCTTACTGGGCTTGGCGAATAACAACACCGATTCCTTTTTGTTAACTTCGTCCGGCTCGGGAATGGTTTCGTTCGTCACGTAACTTTTCACTATTAAAGCTAAACGGTCTTCATTTAATGAATTTAAACGTAGTGCTTTCACTGCCGAATAATTTGCGTATAGATGTACTGCCACCAGAAAGAGATAGAGTTCCATTATGTATCTACATGCAGATTATACGTACTATAGATACATCACGGTATTATTCCCTCGTTTATCGTAAATCTACGCGCGCTATTGCATCGAAGATCAGAGATACGTGTAACGGAGTATTTACCGGCCACTGTGGAAGATAGAAAGTATTAAGATTCCAACAAAAGATGCTATTAAATTCACACACGTCTCTTGGCTTCCGTCTTTCGCCGAGACATCTGCCAGATTGTTTTGTAACGCCTTTAATAGAAAGAAGCGTATCATTACTAAATAAGAAATAATCGATTTTCAGGTTCCTTATACCTGGTGCTGCGTAAGCGCTGCCCTCGTCGCTCCGCCAGCAACGCCAACGATCGATTTCATTGCTGTAGAAATGCACAATATCACGAGAGAATAGGAGGAGAAATAAGGTAAAAGTAACTCTATTCCCATTGCTAGATCATTGAGAATGTCAGCAAAGAGCCTCCATTTCTTACACTGCCCATCTAGGTCTGTCCTGAATGAATTAAAAAAGACATTTCGTTTTTGTACAAACTCGACAGGGCGATCAGGACTCAAAGTGTAATGTAATTCCATTTACCCGTTCCACCATGCGAATACAATTCGACCGACCATTCCAGTCCCGTCTTTCAATATCCATGTTATCGCTGCAGCTAGCGGAGTGGCAGCAGCCTCCCCTACGCCGACTCCTTGCATAATGGAATGTGTTGTCAGAGTACCCATGATGGTACTTGCGAATGCCTATGGAGTGGACCGATAAAGCTGGTTGTACACGATAGTTTCATTAATAGTATCGCACCTGTACCAACCTGAACCGTGTCCCATATTTGATAAGCAGTGTAATCTGGGTGGACGCTGTCTGGGTATCCTTGAGGTAGGAATACGTCTTTGATAATCGATACGAAACTAGGATAAAGAGACTTCCTCCTGGCGGTGTCTGATAAGAGTTCAGTTATCGTTTGCTCGTCTGCAGGAAGAATCGAACGATAGGTTATGCAAGCTAAGTGACGTTTCACACGTCAGGCTACTGTCACCTTTGGATTTGACGAAGAATCTGCCCCTCTCGTTCCCGTAGGCCTCGGTGAAGAACAATCGCTCGTGCATCTTGAGTTGGAACGTGATTAATACGATTTGATTCGATCGCGACGCGGGACAGCGCGTGTAACTTTGGTCGCGAGCATAGTGTCTGTTATGCAACGAAATTCCCTAATATTTCACTCGGAAAAATAGTCCCTTGAGGGAATCTCGAGTCGTTCGAAAAATAGAGGAAAGTTTTGAATAAAAAAAGTACAATTCTCCTTTCGCACAGTTTATTTTCTACATCGCGTAACTTGCAGTTGCCGTTATCATTCAGTTTCGCGCTTCCAGGATATCTGTGTCTGGGAAAATCAAGGAAACGTCTTCGATTATTCCATTCAGTTGGTCTATGCAGGCGTCCAATCTTCTTTTTACATTCTTCGCGTCGAATTTAACGTTCATGTATAAATTTAACTTGTGCATCTTATCGTTTATGCTCGAAATCAAGCGAGTCCCCTGGCACTCGGCACCACCGCCCATGCGATCCGTTTTAAAAATATTATCCTCGTTTCTTGCATCCTTTTGCAATACCTCATGGCTTTCGAGTTTACCCAGTTCGTTGTTGGAAATGTTGTTTCCTTGTAACCTCGTGAACGGGTTTACCGCTTCTTTCCCCTTCTTCGACTCAATTTCTACGGATTTGCAGAGCCGATGGATTATTTCGTCGCGCTCATCGACCGTGCAACCGCAATTTTCTTGTTGCATATTTTTAAACATGTTTTCATCATTCCTTCCTTTCTCCTTCGATAAACCCATTTCCTCTACTCGAGGATCAAAAGTTACGTGAACATTAGTCTTCAGCGAGGTTTTAGGTGGTTTATTCAGCTTCAGTGATTTGTAGCCCTCGTTATGTGACTTTGTTTTAAAACAATTAAGAAAACTTCTTCTTTTGCATTCCATCGGTAAGTTGCACTGCGCTTTTCTGGAAATTCTTTTCCTTATTTTTAGTGGCTTGTCGTAAACTCTGTTACAGTATGCATTTTCTTTTATTTTATTCTGGCATATAAAACTTCTTCGCAACTCTTCTTCTACTTCCATCGTATTCATTACTTCATTGTTACCTTCCTCTAGTTTATAAACATTTATCGATTTATCTCCGACAGTACGCGGCTCGGTTACGTCCGGAATAATAAGTCGATCGAGTTCAAGAGTTTTCGGATAGATGGCTGGAGCGCCATCATTCCAGCGCGAAAACAGTGGTTCGGTCACATTCCTAGATTCTACAGACAATTTTTTCACGCCAATAGCTTCGGCTCTTTTAAAGGCGTTAACCTCGTTTCGTAATAGCTGGGTTTTGAGGTTTAAAGCGGTCACGATCTTCGCGATGTCATTCAGGCTAACTTCTTCATTAACTTGACAGTGAGAGCAGCGGCTCGACGTGGTTTGCATCGCGCGCGTAGACATTTTTATCGTTACTCTTATCCGGCAGCATGCTTGCAGCAGTGGAGTGTTAGTATTTCTCGGATTCTAAACTAAACGACAACTTCTCCCCTGCGTTACTTTGGCCCCTCGCATTATCTGTTCATGTTGACATTATAGGTTATGCGACGTGCTATTCGCGCGAAGTAACTTCAGAGCGTAGCTCATCTGTCGAAATATCCAGTTAAAATAAATCTCTCGAAAGACTGCGGTGCAGGAATTTTTGTAGCAAAGGAAGCATGCCACGCGTCTTCTAAAATGTAGCATGTCTGAAAGGTACGTGAAAGATATTTTCGAGAAGCTCGAGGAGATCGAGAAACTGCACGCGAAGCTTCGCAGCTTGGTCCCCCGAGTGAAGAATCATGAGGCAGAGAAGGTTTCGATTAACGCTCAGAAAACATCGGAAAGCACGAATGATAATGAGTCCAAAGGGAATGGGAGAGATTCTTCGAAAACGAACGTGAGAAATTTATTCACCCTTCCTTCCCGTATTTCGTGCATACATTCCTGACGTATTTAAAGAACTTGAAGAATGGATCGTTCAACGACAGATGGCGGAAGTTGAGTAGCAATTCGATAAATTTCCTTAGCAAGCAGTGGCACGACCTGAACGATAGGATAAAATATCTCCTGTCGACCATAAAGGAGCGTGATATTTTATTGGGTAAACACAATTAGTCGAGCATTGACGTACTACTCGTAGGGAATTCAATCCCGGGATGCGGGATCCCGGGATCCCGGAATCCCGGCTGTTTTTTTGATTCCAAAAAACCCGGGATTTGATATCACTAATCCCGAGATTTTCGGGATTTTATAAAAATGCGAATTACTTTATGAACAACTGAAAACTATAAAAATAATAGAATAAACAGAATAAATCGACATAGTCATTTGATAATAATGACAATAACAATAATGAGTTATTTAAATAATAATATTAAATCGCATGTAACTAACTATTAATAATAAATTGTATTTATTTTTACAATGATATTCCCACTTTCCACTATTTCGAAATCGTACGAGTTGCAAATTGCAACATGTCTGATACACGTAAAGTCGAAACTTTGTAGGTCGAAACGCGCCGCACCGACTTACAATTAGTGTGTTAAAGGCTCCCCCATCCACCGCGAATATTCGTGGCGCGGAGCGGATTCGACGCGGATCAGATAAGGCTGCCATAAGCCGCCACGTATAAAAAACTGCTGCACCGCGGCGGATCCGCTGCCGCCGCGAATATTCGCGTTGGTTTGGGGAGTCTTTTATTCGACTGTGTCTTTGCGGCATGCGGCCGCGGCACATCTAACAGTAAGCAGAGCCACAATGTAGTAGGCGCTTTTGATCTTTGAAGCGGTTTCAATTTTTTGAACTACCTCCGAACCAATAAGAATTCAGTGATCATCGGAGGTGCCTCCTTAAAATCGTATAAAAGTAGGAATCAGAGCTTCCGCGGACCGGGAGCAGTTAGTTGTTGTAAACCCAGCATGATACAAAGATCACTCTTACTATCGTTCTGTTACTATCGTATTTAATAATGTCTGAGGAAAGTGCTTATACTATTCACAAGAAAGATTCTGACACGTCGTCGGTATGGAGTCACTATCTAACACATAAAGACGGAAGCAGTGCTCAATGTAAAAAATGTAGTGCCGTGCTTAAAACTTTGGGTGGATCGACTAAGGGATTACATGTACATTTGTCATCAAAACATGGTATCAAAGTTATAAAGGAAGTGAATCTTTCATCTACAAGTCATGGGCATACAAAAATCACCAGTACACGACCGCCTACAAAAAGTAAGATAGTAGAATATTTTAGTACTACTAAACGTGATTCCCTAGACTTGATTTTGGCGCGTATGACAGCATTGGACGGCTTAACATTCAAAGTTTTTATAACTTCAAATGATTTAAGAAAATTACTGATATCTAAGGGGTACAGTGATTTACCTGCATCAGCAGCATCAATTCGAAAGCGTGTAATGAATTATAGCCAAATAATTCAAGAACAAGTGACTGCAGAAATACAAATTTTGAAAAAATCAGGAAGAAGATTTAGCTTAACTTTCGATGAGTGGACATCCAATGCCAACAAACGTTATATGAATGTCAACGTTCATTCGCCTGAAAAATTTTGGAGTTTAGGTCTTATTCGTGTATATGGATCTATGACGGCTGAGAACTGTATTGAAATCTTACAAAATCGTCTTATTATGCATGACATTTCACTCGAAAAGGACATCGTCGCTATCGTAACTGATGGACCAAATGTAATGTTAAAAGTAAGAAAGCTTGTAAACACTGAACATCAAGTTTGTTTTGCACATGCCATTCATTTAGCCGTCTGTGACGTACTTTATAATAAAAAAGTAGCTCAAGATGAATCTTTATCTATTCAGGCTCATAGTGATACTCAAGATTTGAATGACGTTAATACAGAAAATGTGGAGAGTTTTGATTATTTATTGGAATCAGAATCTGGTTTGACTTTAGTTACAGACGATGATCTATATCAGGAAGTCCCTGATCTTTCCAATGAACAAAACATTAATGAAATTATAAAAAAAGTTCGCAAAATCGTGCTTTATTTTAAAAGATCACCCACAAAAAACGATACTGTTCTACAAAAATACGTAAAGCTGGAACACAAGAAAGAATTTTCACTTCTATTAGATACTAAAACGAGATGGAATAGCCTTCTAACTATGCTGGAACGTTTTATTTTTTTGAAAACTAGCATTGAAAAGGCTCTTATTGATTTGAAGCATCCGATTCGTTTAGAAGAGTCCGATTTTAAGTTGATAACAGAAATTATCGATGTACTTGGACCCATTAAATTGACTGTAGAAGCGCTCTGTCGACGAGATGCTAATTTGTGCACAGCTGATGCGGCTTTAAAATTTCTTTTAAATACGTTAGCTGAGAAAAAAAATATATTAGGTGAGAAAATGATGACAGCATTGTTACAGCGCATCGAGCAAAGACGATGCATGGAGTTATCTGGGGTATTAAATTATCTCCAGAATCGTAGACGTATTAATCAGGATTCGGCAATTTTAAGAGGAATATTTTTAAGCCCTAGTCAAACTGTAATTAGAAAACAATTAAAGATGCTCATTGAAAGATTGAGCTACGCTACAGACGAAAGTGGAGATGAAGAAAACATATTAACTGTGGCAAATCAGCCCATTCAAACAGAGGAACATAGTCAGCTAACGTTACAGGAAAAGTTAGAAAAAGAAATTGAACAGAGTATGAAGCGCGCGGAACCTGAAAAAACCCAAAAAACTGATCTGTTGTCAAGTATAAAAAAAGAGATGAGTCTCTTTGAGGGTGGTGGAATCCGTGGACGTCATCTGGAACAAGCATATCAATATTTGTTATCAATTCCTCCGACAAGCATTGAAGCAGAGCGAGCTTTTTCAGCGGCCGGTTATATGGGAAATAAAATAAGAAGTCGGCTAGGAGATGATACATTAGATGCTTTGCTATTTCTTCGTATACATTTCCAAAACGCTTCATAATGGTTTATTAATATTACCTATACTTATTCAGACTGTTTTTGTATTCTCAAAAATGATTTTAATTTATATTTGTTTACTTTAAATAAAGATTTAGAATTTTAACATATAGGCAATCATTTTAATTACTGAATTTCTTTATTACCCAATCCCGGGACTAGTCCCGGGATCCCGGGATAGACTTTAAAAATCCCGCAATCCCGGGATAGTAAATAATGACCGGGATTGAATTCCCTAACTACTCGCCGCTGAATGTGGTCATTATACAGGGTGATTGGCTCGAAACGCCTGATGCGCCTCGCAACCGTGACGGGGTCAACCTCCCGTGGTGCGTCTCCGAAGTCATGACTTTCGACCCTCGAAAGGGTTGGAGTACCTATTAAGGAGTGAGAAATCTTCGAATTCCTCATTTCTCATCAGATCTGTGCGAATGCGACGCCGTTGGATTCCTTATGTTTTTCTGATGAAAATCATACCAAATATCATGCAAATCGGACTACTTTGACACAAGCTATTTGTATTCCTTATGTAAAAGTAGTCCGATTTACACGACATTTGGTATGATTTTCATCGGAAAAACATAAGGAATCCAACGGCGACACTGTCATATCCATACGATAAAGAATAAAGAATTATTTTATTTCTGAAACAGATACAGGGCAATTCAAGAAGATGCGGCCTGATACCCCGTGGCGAGGACAACCCTTCGCAGGGTCTTACTCGAGTTTTATGGCTTTTTTCGGAAAAAGGTACGAATCCTGGGCCGAACGTAGCGAATTGGGGTCGAGTCCCCGCAGTCGAGGGTGGAATATTCATTACAGCGTATGAAGAAATTATTTTCTTCGTCGTATCGAAAGGGAAGTGACGCCAATGGATTCCTTATGTTTTTCCCATGAAAATCATGCCAAATATCATGCAAATCGGACAACTTTTACATAGGGAATACAAATAGCTAGTGTCAAAGTAGTCCGATTTTCATGATATTTGGCATGATTTTCATGGGAAAAACATAAGGAATCCATTGGCGTCACTTCCCTTTCGATACGACGAAGAAAATAATTTCTTCATACGCTGTAATGAATATTCCACCCTCGACTGCGGGGACTCGACCCCAATTCGCTACGTTCGGCCCAGGATTCGTACCTTTTTCCGAAAAAAGCCATAAAACTCGAGTAAGACCCTGCGAAGGGTTGTCCTCGCCACGGGGTATCAGGCCGCATCTTCTTGAATTGCCCTGTATCTGTTTCAGAAATAAAATAATTCTTTATTCTTTATCGTATGGATATGACAGTGTCGCCGTTGGATTCCTTATGTTTTTCCGATGAAAATCATACCAAATGTCGTGTAAATCGGACTACTTTTACATAAGGAATACAAATAGCTTGTGTCAAAGTAGTCCGATTTGCATGATATTTGGTATGATTTTCATCAGAAAAACATAAGGAATCCAACGGCGTCGCATTCGCACAGATCTGATGAGAAATGAGGAATTCGAAGATTTCTCACTCCTTAATAGGTACTCCAACCCTTTCGAGGGTCGAAAGTCATGACTTCGGAGACGCACCACGGGAGGTTGACCCCGTCACGGTTGCGAGGCGCATCAGGCGTTTCGAGCCAATCACCCTGTAGTATCAGCCACGATTTGCAGTGAACAGAGCCGCGCAAACGTCCGACGATGATCGATCCGAAGGAATTTCGAGGCGACAATCGATAACAGGAAGTCCGGAGATCGAATTATCTTCTCGAGAGGATCGACTTCACGAGAGAAAGAGGCACAAGGTACAACGGCTGTTAGACCGATTACTGGAGCACTTTAATTATTCCCATGATCCGAAGCTTGGGGATCGGGTGTCGATGCAGCAGGATCATCATTTAGGGAGTACCCAGCCACACAGAGTGCAGAAGGTGTTGATACTTCCTGACCAGGAAGCCCAGACGTTGAAAGTTGTCTCTTCCGCTCAGAGCGTTTCCATCGACGACAATAGGGAAAGTTATTCGGGCAAACGTTCTCCGGATAATCGAGCACAGACGTGTTTCAGAACATATGCATATTGTAAAAAGTAAAAATACGAATTTGCATTGTTTAATTTGTGTAGAAACGTGATTCTTAGATTGCATTTCATTGCGTTTTCGTTTCTTTTTGAGCGCGGAAGATTCAAATTTCTCGCGTGGCTGTACAGTACCGCCACCTGCGGGAAAGTCGAGGAACTAAGATTTGCCCGATGGCACTTGACGAGGTGCCCCCGACGAGACGGGAAGGAAATGTTTGAAAGAAACCTTAGGACGCGTGGGTCGCTCGATGGGGGCACAGGAAAGGCGGGTTCCACCGGAAGTCACGGCGGCTCTAACGTAACATTACGATCACGAGCGAATCCTTCGATCGTGCCTCGCTTAATTCCCGATTTCCCGATCAGTGTATCTCGTTTATAGGCAGAGGAGAAATAATCGCGAGATTAACGTTGCGAGTTAAGAATCCATCCACTATCAATGGCTTCCTTAATCGCATCGCCTCTGAAATTTACGATATAATATTCTTCATAGTAGTCTCTCTTCCCTGCTTGAAATTCCAAACGTAATACAACTTGCGATCAGCTGTTTCCTAGATTAAGAAAGGAAATCCCATCGTTGCGAATGGGAACTCGGTCGCGGCAACAATTAGCGTCCCCGATGCAATTTTTCTTGCCAATGCTCGCTCGATTAAGGCAAGAAGCACCATGACTAATCGATTTCAATGATGGTCAGTATTGCACCGCGCTTCGTACGAGCGCGGAGATTATTACGGCGGCTATTAAAGGCCCCCAGAAAAACGCCATCCGTAACACGGTTTTCTACAGCGTAAAAAGTGGAACTCTGACTTGCAGGTAGCGCGACTTTATCCCTGGTGAAGATCTCGTCGATGGAAACGATTCCTTACGCAAGAAAATCTGTTTAAACACTTCAAACCGAGCTTCATCGTCTACATAAAAATTTTGCACCCATTCACGACAGCGGCTACAACACGTTCACACCGTGTGAAACACCAGCTGAATGAAGCCATCTCCATCAACCAACGGCGAGGGAACTTGCCCTCACCGGTCAGCAGACCTGTATGACTACAATCGCCACCGAACGTTCCCGAATTCTCGAAACTTCCGGTGGAACGAGACTGGCAGAAGCATGAATGGTGCGTGCAGCATCCTCGGTTGCTGGAAACGGGTGACGTGCCCCATAAACAAACTGGACTGCGTTTACACCGCGGCCCTGGGTAAAAGTGCGAATAAACGAGCGTACGGAGTACGCCCCGGCGTCGTGCCCCGCGCCCCTTCCTAGCTCCGCGGCTCGTTCTCCAGTCAACGACTTCGTCGGACGGCGTAGCACTCGCGCGCGCTGGCGAAACACGGGAAATACGGCGCGTCGCACACATGCACGGGGCGCGGAGCAGCGAGGTGGGGCTGCGCCTTCGCGCAGGCTATTCCTGTACACCGACGAGTCGCAAGTGGCATAACAACGCGGCCCTATTCCCCGTGGTGTGCGTCCGCCTGGCTAGCAGGGGCCAAGATAGGGTGGTGGGTTGATAAGGCGACATCCATGTTGAATTCCACGCTCGCCTGGCCCTTCTGTCTCGCTCGGGTCCTGGCGTCGCGAAGATCTACGACTCCGCGGTGCTTTAACAGTTTACCATCGCTGTCCCAGCTGATTACCGATGGGCTCCGATCGCCGGCGGGGAGGTGGAAGGATTTGTCGAGCCGCGTTGAATATCCCGCTCGCTTAGTTACCTCGAGTCTCTCGTTTCGTCGCCTAATCACCTGGAGCGCGAGCTTCTGCGAATCAGCGCGGTCGGCTGACTTGACCGTGTATGGCGTGAATGGGAGGCCAAGGGAGCTCGGGCGTTTTCGCGTTTCATTCTTCGGAAGGTAACGTGCTTCATCGAGGTCGTTTCTTTCGGGTGGATTGGACGATCGCGGGTGCTTGGTTGCCTGCCAGTTGATGGTGTATCGCTAGGCCGAGGCGTGGTAACAAATTAAGCCCCTATAAGTGCCCTAACAGTTCCTTAGACTAGATTCCTCAGAATACTCCGCCTCGCAGCAGGTATTCCACATGTTCGAATACTTCGAACGTTCGCGTTCCTCAGGGAAACTGAATTTCGCCAGGCACGGGGGGTCACGCGACTCCTCGAGTCGCACGGCCGTACACCTTCTTGGTTCTTCCCTTTTTTTTCCCAGTGCCACCACCGCTCCTTCCCCACCATTCCCTCACGGTTTTGTAATGCCTCTCTGTCTCTGGCACTTCCTGTGTTCCGCCACGCTCACCTGTCCG
Organism: Andrena flavipes; assembly: GCA_963971345.1. NCBI lineage: Eukaryota > Metazoa > Arthropoda > Insecta > Hymenoptera > Andrenidae > Andrena > Andrena flavipes. The sequence goes on from OZ020482.1 coordinate 42,792,704, forward strand.
CCGGCACCTGCCTTCATAACTATCTAGGTGTGCACAGTGTACAGAGGTGACCGCGTATCCTATGGGACTTTTAGCTTCCACGCTCGTGGCCAAGCGTTGTCGCGCCCACTGCACACCGTCCACCTGGGAACACTGTAGTCGAGTTCGCTACGCAGTCTACGTTACGCTGCCGACCACCGCGGCCGTGCTATCGGCGTTTCCTTCTCGCTGATAACGTCACTCGGGCCTCGTCGATTAGTGTCCTACGCGACTGCTACGCAACTGGTTTCTCGCCCTCGACTAGTCCACCTTCTTCGCTGCACCCGGAAAGGTTCGAGCTCGTACGATCACCGAAATCCTCCGCTCTTTGTGTTCGGCACCCCCTTTGCAATTCGATTCCGTTTGCTTTTGAAAAGGGGATTTTCCAATGGGTCCGCGGATGGGATTAGAGGTTCGACTTGGAAGCGCTGAATGGCAGGTAGACGGAGGATATCGCCGTCCGCGAAGCCCATTGATCGCTTCCGGTTCGAGGGAATATTATGGGAAGCTTCCTGGGCAGAGAGCTTATGTGGGATTTCTTGTTGCGACTTGTTTCGCGATGTTGTTTAACCGGCGACGTTTTCTTTTATTTTTCATTGCCTGGCGAGAAGCAGGGACAGCAGGCTGCAGATCTTTGCGGCTAGGATGCCGTAGGGCGTAAGGACTCCTGCTCGCGTGGGACGGAGAGTGCCGATTTTACCTGTTTCGTGATTCACTGAAGGATCTTCTGGAGTGAAGGCTCTCGGAGGATTCTCTATGAACATTTTGGTGCAACGTTGCTTCTTCAGAATTGGATGCTGAAGCTTGGATACAGTGACTAGTTCGTGTTCGGTACTGCACTTCGTATCATCGAGTTTCAGTGCCTTAGAATGACATCAAGATATCACAGTGGGTGAGTGACTCTTGAAAACGTTTTACCACACACAATTCAACAGCACGCCACTCTGCACCTACACTTGCGGTCGCGCATTCTTTGAACATTGAGCTCCCTTTCGTTAAATACACCTCTGAGTTCCATTTGATTTTTCATTGATAAGTAACTGCTTATATAGTAACGCGAGGTAAATAGCAAAGTTTCGAAGCGTGACGAAAGGCCGTGGAGCATTCGCGATCGATAGGTTGCCCCTGGAAACTCAGGGCCGCGATTTGAAAAACAAATTTCGTGCATTGCTAGTCAGGGCAGGTAGGAAACCCAGCGCGACAATAGACTCCCACTTTGACCATAATGGCGTCTCTTTTACGAGGCACATAGAACATACACGTGTTCTTAGCACGAAACTTAATTTCTTTTCCAATGCACAACGCGATAGGATACTGTCTCTTTGATTTTCACTTTGACGAGTACCAGCGCGATAGTTTCCATAGGTTGCGTTAGCAAAGGTAGGATATACCGATGAATCTACGGGGCCACCTCGGGATGCACTCGCCAGGACCGTACGTGCAACCACATTTCCATCGCACTCGAAATAGGGTGACCTGTCCAGTAAATGAACGTTTCTCATATAATAAGAAAAATAAATTTAAATAAACAAAAAATTTTAAACACAAGATTTTATTATATTGTGCTAAGAAAGAAAAATAATTTTGGTATCGGCCTAAATGATTGCCTTAAAAGAATTCCCTCATATGGCCAACAATAAAAGCGCGGGGAGTAAATATTGAAATGGCCTTTTTATATAAAATATTTATAATGTTTTACGTAGTTTGATATATTAGTTTTCGCATTCTGCCAGAGATCAGTCTAATTTCAAAATATGCCCTGAGATCCTACCAGATTAAAAATCATTTTAATATTCAATATTTACGCCCCACGCTTTTATTTTTGGTCATATGAGGGAAGTATTTTAAAGCAGTCATTTAGGTAGCCCTGTTGATTCATTAGAAATCCATGTTCATTTACTGGTCATTGGCCCATTTTTTATTTAATCCTCTGCCAGACTTTTAATGAAAGTTATGGCTATCGAACATTGCTAGAATGGTATTCCAGGATGTCTGCCTTTAGTAACAAAACAGCTCGCTAATAGCAATAAGATTCAAGGGATTAAATAACGACTTTTGAATATTAATTTTAACAGACATGCAGCTAAAGTGTTCATTCACCTATCTTGTTTATAAGTCCCTCGCCATTCGCAAGTCACATACTTCTCCCTTTAGCAGGCTGCCATTTCCATGATCCAACGATACCTTCGCGAGAATCTCGCGAGGAGGCTGCTCTTGTACCGCCACACGTTTCCGTTACTTTGGGCATTAATATCCCCATTGAATTTCAATGTTATTTAATTGATCGCTGCTATAATTTATTTCCATCGAGGGCTAACATTTTTACCAATTAAAATGCTGTTACAATTTAATCATAAAGTTTCGAGTTACCTCCCAATTAAAGCTTCTCAAGGATCACGTGCACGTCTGCGTTCGATTACGTTAATTGCAGGCCAACGTATATTGAATTATAACAGTTATTGATGTCGTTTGGCGCTGTGCGCGCGGAGGATGCCACGGCGCCGTGTAAACCGGTACCAATGAGTTATTAATTCGAAACAATCCGATTGACGGGGGTGAATAATGAGGCCGCATGCATCACAAACTCAGCGCACTATTTACCTATTATCACGTGCAGCTGCGGCCACGTGGTTTGAGAACTTGCATAGATAAGAACATTTTCGTCTTTCGTCTTCGCGAATCTTTCGTTTCGATGGGAACTAGTAATTTAATCGTTTTCAGTAACAATGTCACTGTTCTAAATAATTTTTCTTTCATTATTCCACTTGGAGGTGGTCCGTAAATTACGCAAGTTTTTTTGGGGCGTGAGGGGGTCGCAAATTTTTTACTTTTTCTTACACGGGGAGAGAGGGAGTCAGGTGGCGTCTTATTATATTTTTTAACCTAATTTTCAATATGAGTAGAATTTTAATATCTGAAAAATTGTAATGTAAAACATATTTCGTAAGGAAGGGTGGAGGAGGAGGGTGGGAATATAAAATCTTAGGAATTCTTATACCGGGGGAGGGGGTAAAAATCGCGAAAATTACCCTTGCATAATTTAAGGACAGTCCCTTGATCTCGAGAAGTGATAGGTAGGGGGGAGAATTTGTAGGGGAGACCGGGAATGGTAAACTATAAACAATAAGAATTTATTAATAATCCATGGCGACGCGCCATTAGTATAATTTTATGTTCAAGATTATAGCATTTATAATTACAACCTTCCTAATCACTTCCTTAATTGAATCGGCTTTCTATTAATAAACTGAGCTATTTAAATTTGTGACAACCAATCCCAGCCTCGGGGTAGGTATATTGTCACAAAGTAGTTCCTGCAAATAATGCGTATTCGACTGCTTAATCTGATTGACAAAATCCACAGGGCCAATTTTTTTATAAAGTCGGTCGTACATAGTTTATATTAATTTAAGTCTGAATGAACTTCCCTGCAGTTATAACCCGTAAAAAAATCAAACTAAGAAAATGGTACAACCTCCCCTATTCCCTTTGAATTCATACCCAAAATGGATTCCACCAGCGAAGGAACACTTTTCGACGGTCTCCCTTGCCCTTTGGCACGACGGAACTTCCAGCCACCTGTTGGTGGATTAAAAACGATAGCAAAGTGAAGGGATGGGAAGTGAGAGGGCCATTCGTTGACATTTCCCTCGCGGCACGTTCACGCCTATCTCATCATGGCGATCGCGTGGCGTGCATACGTGCCACAAACGCTTCGTTATTTTCTCGAAGTCGACTTGTTCGCGAGGCCATGATCCGCGGACTTTCTCTCATCCCTGCGCATCCATCTTGGGCGTGCGGTTGCATATGCACGGAATGCTGCCGCTGACCGATAAACAGCCGTAACGCTGCAACCATCCACGCTGCCCGATTAGCGATACTACCTGCGTTTTAACGCACCTCCGAGTGCTGCGCCGTTTTAGGCAACCGATTCGCTTTACTGAAAATACGAGCTGTAGAAGAATCTTCAGTGTTCACAGATGGGAAACACTGTGCGGGAATTAAAATTAGAAATTTCGATCTAATAGAATCGTTCCTCAGATGTATCTTCTTTCATAATTATTAAAGACTTCTTAGAGTAATACTTAAGATCTCATAGATTCACAGCCGCAAGAAATAATGTGAGTATTTGATGCACAGGAAGACGTAAATTCCTGAATCTTCTCACTAGACATGACACTAATTTTCTGAACAAGAGATCAGATGATTTCCCGCCTCCTCGCCTTATTGCCAATTCGAAACTCGAAGCGGCTTCGCTGGAAATTGGAAATGACCGTGAATTGGAAACGACTTAGAATCGCGTTATTCCCATCGTTAGCCTCGATGCATCGGTGTTGCAGCTGCCGCGCAGTGACAGCTGCAGCTTTTTACTCGCTGCACTGGTTACTCTGGTTTCCATGTGCGGAAGACGTCGGAGGCGCGGGTACGATCGCGCTGGTCGCACGCCGCTGGCCGATAAAAAAGGAAAAAAAAAACCAGCCGGTGTAAAAAAGGAAGGGAAGCTTTCCCGTCTATGCAAAGAATATCCTATTACGCGATAAATAGCACGCCAATTAATATCTAATCCCTTCGTCCCACACACACGCTCGTCTCTCTAACACTAAGCCTCTCTAACACATCGCTACGAGCAGGTTCTAATGAGCCAGCATACATTACCCTTGGATCCTCTGATTTATTCGAAGGATATTAATAAACATCGGTAGCGTTGTATCAGGAATTCAGGATCGAGCCAAGCGTGCCACTCCGTCGTCTAACTTACACGAGATTCTCTAGACACAAAGTGGAAATGCACCTAGAGCTCGCGCGCGATAAACGCAAGCGTGGCGCGAATATATTGTAATTAATTCCACGGTCGCTCGGACCTGTAGTCCTTGGGAGCGACTATTTTGATAAAGGCGATGTTTCAGCACTTGCCTCGTAACGCAGGTTGCCTGCGTGCGGGCGCTGTGGATCGCGCGACGAGGCTACGCGACTAAAACGAGCAAAAACCGAGACTTCATGAATCTTAAGTAGAGTTACGTTCATTCATGCAGCCCCATCGATATCGCAGAATTGATATATTCATGTCGCCACGTTGATGCTATGATGATACGCTTCGGCACCGAGGTGAATGGATTTCGGAATCGGTTTTGAAGCGAGGCTCGTCCCCAAGAGCTCGCGCCAGGCAGCCAGAAATATGCATTCGAGTCGGGGAAGAGTGTGAGGCACATCTGGTCGGTGATCGCTCCGAAGATGCATCTTCGATGCAGGTGCAACGTCTCGGGACACGTGGAAACCGAGCGAGCCTGCCTCGAGATTTCGAAGCTATTTCGAACAGCCGGGTCGGTCGCAGTTTCGAACGTTTCTTTTTCTCTTCCCTCTATTTAACATCGATGCGGACAGATGTTGCGCACACTGCCCAAGATGCTCGCCTCGCGCTTAGAACCACCATTCCACGCAGCGTGACTTTGCATAATGCGTCCCCCTTTCTTCTGTACTTGCACGTGAAACGGAGTTGTTCGCGGAAACGGCACGCTCGTGGATCGAGGCTTCGGCTCTCTGTTACCTAAGAAAAATGCATAACGGAATGCCGCGGGGTCGCTCGAGGGGCAACGATGTTTCGGTGAGTGTGATGTTATTAGAAATTTAGAACCGTGGTCGATGAGAATGCGGGGATTTGAAGGGTATGGTGTTTAGCAGGAGTTCTGCGATAAGCAGCCGCTAGGTTGGATCCGCTGTGTCCTCGTAAAACAGTGATAAGTAACTGCACCGGTTTTATGATAAAATAAGGAAAGGTAACGGCATCGTTTGTCGGTGGAAGGAACGGCCGCGGCTCGAATCGGCGGCTGTTTTATGCGAATAGCTGACGCACTTGCAGCACGAAAGGATATAGGTACGTTGGAGAAGGCTGCCTGGAGGTTGAGACACAAGATGAACTCGTGCCTATCCTTTCACTTGGCCGTTTTGTGATACGAACCTCCCTACTCGCCGATGTGCCTACGTCTGTGTATCCATTTATCCATACGGTCGATTGCACAATCACGAGGGTACGGGGTGTCTTGTTTATTCGAAATCATTGTGACTCTTCCGGAACAGCTGGAACTGATGATAGGATTCATGAAAGTTGTCGGTTTATGTGTGTATACTTCCAATAATTGAAGAGTCTTTGTAGAGAACACTGTAAGTGGCAAAATTTAAAAAATTTTATCGGAAAATGATCTACGTGCCAATGGTAATACAGTCGAATCGCGATAACTCGAATCACAAGGGAAAGGAACAAAAATATTCGAATTATAGAGGTTTCGGCTTTCGAGTAAGAGAGTTTCGAGCAAACGAAAATTTGACTCACAGTCATGACGGAAAATAAGTTGACACTCTTTGAAATCGCATAACTTTTTTAAACTTGGTCCAAACGACTTTAGTTTGTTTTTAGAAGCTAGCGGAATTAGTTTTCTGGGTGATCTATTTCATCGTTTTGAAAAAATGCACTTGGTCTGAATAGCAAAAAAAAAAATAGTAAATAGGTTAACGTTGCTCTGAGCTATAATCGCTTAAAGATCGCAGAATAAAGTCGAAAATTGCGAAATTCCCGGAAATCAGCGATACCTACAATTATTTTTTCATGAATTTGTAGTATGCTAATACAAAAAATAGAAAGTTGTGTGCTGTATTTGTTTTATGGAATACTTTAGCACATTTAGCAATCAAAATCAATCAAATTGCATAAATAATTTAAAGTCAGAGAAGTTTTTTCTCTCCCCTGAAAAATTTCATTTCTGGCACTTTAGTGTTTTCTATAAACGTTTTCTCCTATTCATCTCCTATTATTCTTCACAGTAAAATGAAAAGAGCACGCCTGTTGGACAATGTACCACTTCAAGTGTATCCCTCCCTCGCGCTAAGAACTCTCAAGCCATTCCCTCGGTCCTAATGACTTTTCCACGTAACCGAAAGGCACGAAGTCCCGGTGAAAACGATTTGTCGCGAATCGAATGGCGACAAGGGACCCCCCTGCTTTCGTGTTAATTGCCGCGCGGCTCGACTGGAATGCATAGATTCCGCGGTGCAAACTTGAACCCTTCCCCGGTCGTCGGCGTGATTTATCGGCGTCGCGAACGTGGGAGAGAGAGAGCGAGGAATTTCGCGAACGGAAAAGGTTGAGTTTCGTAACGAACCGTGGATGCTCTCGCGCTGGCCACCATGTAATTGCTGGGGATAAACGGGCATCGCTCTCGAAACCGGTCGTAATAGTTCCGACTTCCGGTCCCCGGGCTCGATCCCGAGCTCTCCCGATCGTCGGCTGTTGCCGATGGATCGGGACGACGGGTTAATTGAAAAGCATCGTCGCCGGTAATAATCCCCCACATCCTTTCGTTACATTCGGCGCTTTCGCTAACGACGTGCCTGCATTAGCATCGGCGACGTGGGATTAATCCTCCTTTGACGGGACGAATGATTTATCGCGAGGCTTATCGCGTTGCGACTGTTTTTTTTATCACCAAGGAAAAGATGGGCAAAAAGATTGCCGCTTGGTGTTCCGTCTGTTAGCATCTGTTACACTGCGCGATAATACAATTGTCGAGTTAATGTGTACGTGTACATTTAGGATGGGAGTAAGAATTTCGTTAGTGGAGGAGCTTGAGGAGTCCTTGGTGAAGTGATAATGGGATGTAATAGGCTCGGAAGGTGATTTGGTTGGGACGTTTTTTTTTTACTATTATTCAGAGGGACGTAATAGCGTTGGATTAATTTGATCCGCTAGCATGAGAGACCTAGGGATGTTTGAGGATACACGCGATACGAGGACCACGAGATTGCCCCCGGCCTGGTAAAAGGGAGCAGATGTGCACGTGGCGCAGGAAGTTTAGTTTTACACGGGGAGCAGCTGACCGACGTGTGCATTCCACCTCTCTCCTCCAGGAGGGAATCGAGGATGGTCTCGGTGGTTGGGTTCGGAAAGGGGGTTGATTGCTCGGCTAGCTACGCTCAGCCTAGATATACACCCACATGTTCGTGAAGGTACGGAAACGAAGGGGGGCCCCTTTGAAGAACAGCCCATCGACGCGCTGAGGGCACATTCATTTCCTCGCTGCACGCTCTCCATCCACGGTTTAAGGGGTATTTATCGTTGCCGGGCACAGCTAATATTTCATTTCCGTGATGAATTGTGGGTGCATTGCGAGCATGTTTTCCTATTACTGTGGGAGGATTGTTGTTAACGTTAGGAGCTTCTGATATACCATTTTCAGTGAAGTTTTGGTTTGAATGATTCGGTAGGTAATCCAGTTACCCCCACGTGGAAGAGATTGCCATTGAATTTTGATATTTTAAATGTGACGGCTAACTCAGTTCTCTTTTCCTCTCTAGTTAAGGGGCTGTTCCGGTCTAAAGCCCAATAAAAATAGGCTATCTTTAGGAATTACTTAAAGGAAAAATACTACATATAATTTAATGGGACTTTTCGCATTCAATTTAGGATGTCTTAAACTATAGAAATAATTTTTTTGTTTTATAATTAATCACACAGGGGGCACTGGGGAGTCGTTAAAGTCGAGACGTCAAAGAATTCATACAAAACCGTGCAACCTGTAGCAGCTAAACCATTGGTCTGAAATATAAAACAATGCCAGATTATTAAAGGGCATGATACTCGCTCGTTCACTTTTTCTCTATATTTTTCGTCCTTTCAACGCCTTTAAAAATTACAAATGTTTAATTTTTTTTTTAAATACCACTGGTCTGTCCATGAGCCTGAAGTATATTCTTCAAAATAAAAAAGTTTCAGTCGAATCGAATAAAAACTTTCCAAGATACAGATTCCACCGATTTTAAGAACACTGTTTCCAGAAAAACTCGTTTAAAATTTTACGTGAGCACTGAGTTGCCGGGTGTTACCCATGCATTTGCCGCTACTCAAATGCCTATAACTTCGGGAATTTCACGAATTGCAACAAATTCTTTTAAACACGTATTCTTAAAAGGTTGATCGTTCGAAAAATGAAATTTAAAAAAATCTATATTTAGACTGGAACCGCCCCTTAAGGAATCGTCCTCTGTAGAATCATGGACCACTTGCTCCAGCTACCCCAAGCTTCTTGATTTCACTGCGACGTAAAGTCCTCGGCAAAAGGATCCCACGGAGAATTCCTCGGAATAATGAATGGTATATGTATAGCGAAGGGTTGTAGAGCCGATGGTAGATGTTAGTTGGTTTTTGTAAGATGCTTCTGGAGAGCCAGAGACTCGAAGTAGAATTTCGGGCATGAGAATGAGGTGATGGCGCGAGGAGAAGGTGGCAGAGGAGGAGGAGGAGGAGGTAGAAAAGCTGCCGGTCAGATTGTGAGCAAGGGAGGAAGGTTGCAGCTGCTGTGACAGCTGCAGGCTTCCCAATATTATTCCCCAGGCCTATCCTCCGAATGCTGGTCCCTCCCGTCGCCTTTCCAGGTGCTCCTCGCACCGGCGCCTCGAAAAACCCTCCTTTGTTCCCTCTAGAGCTCGCCGAGCCGCTCTCTGCACGATCTGTCGCCTCGACTATCGATCCAGGTTAGACTTTATCGATCCCCATTCGCCCTGTGTCGCGAATAGAATTTATTCCTCTAACAAGGGAATACCGCGAACCCGGACTCACCGATTGAAACGGAACTTTGTGGTTACATTAATTTCCTTCTCCCTTTTTTCTTTAGGGAGTGCCCCTCCCCCTCCCCTCCCTGGATAATCCACTGCATTGGATCGTTTAGTAAAAATTCCGTCTCTAAATATAATTTATAAATCTGATCGATTCTGTCGTTGCTAATCGACGCGAAACTTCAAGTCAGCCCCGGTTCGCCTCCACTTCTTTGTAACGCTGTTAATGCTACCTCGATCCTGTTGTAATGCCAACTGCACAGCCTTGCAGCGTAAAAAGCGCCACGGTGCACCGCAATTATTGCGTAACCATCAACTTATTCAGGTCGGTCGCCCGACCTTTCCCCAGTATCTACCTGTGCCGGATGCAAAACTGGACTAAAACGTCAGGGGACCGCGTGCCGCGCTTACGCGGAGATTGTTGCGCGAGCGTAATCTCGATTGGACGAGGGATAACTCTTCTGGCGTACAGGACACTCGGTCGACGCACTCGGAAAAGTTATGTACGAGTCGCAGAATCGCTCGTAATTGAAAGTGTGCACCACAAAGCCGTTTATATCCGCGCACCGCTCGATCATCCTCGACAGCTCTCTTGCTTTTTACTCTCTTCGTCGCGTAACAGTAAATTACTGGACTTGCCTCGATTATTTTTGCTGCGTTAGAGGAACGTTAGCTCCTCAATTTGAGCCTAGAGTTTTAATAAAGAATGGGGACATTGATTAGAGGGCGCGCAGGGGATCTGTTTCCTATTAGTGGGGGTTGAACGTAACGCAGCGCACGGCGCCGGCAAGTAGGGGCCAAGGGACGCGTTTGAAAATCAGAGAAACTGGTTATTAAGGATATAGGATCCCTCGGCGCGAGAAGCGTTACGCACCAATTACATTAGCGCGAGATACTGTATCGAAGCGGCCTGAATCGTGCCGGCTGGAAAAACGAGATCGAGGCACGGCCGCGATTATCTTTCCTCTCATAATCGTTCTTGCATGTAAGGAGATTCTTAAGTCTAAGGGATGGAAATCGGTTGCGGGATACATTGTGCAGAGTGAAATCTCTGAAGCAGGATCGCGGAGGAAATGATGCGTCGAAACTCGCTCGGTTCAGAGGAGAGAGAGAAGATTTTGATCTAGATGGAGGAGAGGGGAGAAGACACCTGCCCGTCGTATAAAAAGGATCGAAAAGGTGCGCGATCATGAATATCAGGCCTGTAAAATTACAGTACGTCTGCCGGAGAATTAATGCGACCTGACGCGCGTGCACCTGTTGCGAACTTCAAATAAAAAGACGCCGCCGCCCGCGAATTTCGGGTTGCCGTGGCAGGGGCACCCTGGGTGCTGGCCTGCCTTCGCGAGGATTAATCAGAGTCGCTGCTAACCGGGAGCTTAGGTAGAAATTGGTCGGGAGGCAAGAACAATGAGGAAGGTACTTAGGCATTCGTAGTAATCCGTGTTATTACCATGTCTAGTAGGAACAATGCAATTTATGGGTCCGAATGGGACTCGCAGGTATGGCAATAGAGCTTAGCAGTCGCTGACACGCGTAATAATGACAATCGTCCCAACAACCGTTACGGTCTTTCGGCAGATTTCACGGTAGCCCGTCGAGTGCACCGCAATTTCCCCGAATTTAGGGGCCGCCGTGGAATATCCGCGGACGGGAGAACATATGTCAACCTAATTACTGTACACCAGTAGGGGAAGCGGGACGAATTCGACGCGGCCCGCCCCGAAGCAGCAATGAAATTTAGAACAGACACACCCCGCGGCGAAGGGTGACGGACAATGCCGGGTTATCCGATGGCGAGGAGGAATTTCGAATGGGAGAGAGGAAACTGGGAAACGGGGACAGATGGCGTGGACGCGGAGCGATGCGGACACGGTGAATTGAAAATTACAAATTCGTTCGTTCCCCGTGAAGGGTTTTAATTTTCCTTGAACTATTCCAAGCGACTGTGGCAGCGCGATTTTTGGACGAAGTCACCGAGTCCCATTGTGTCGCGTTCGGGGAAGAATGCATCGAGTAGAAAGTCTGACTAACTCTTCAGGAATTTATGAGTACATAATTGATAGTAATCTAGGATAGAGGTGAATTGTGAGATTCCATTGTGGGTTCTGAGAAAGTTATGAAGTTACTATGGGATAATTCTATCAGGTGCCTTTTTCATTAGATTATTTTATTCCTCTACAAAGAGCGAGAGCGTATCTATTACTACTGCCTCTCGACGTGGACAAGCGACGAATTATTGGAACAGCCAGTGTCTCTCTGAGATCGAAGGTGGAAGGATCGCGGATGCCTCTTGTTAGATCGACAGGGTATACCGGTTGGTGTAGCTGGCCAGAAGGCTCGATTCTGGCCCGGGTGGGGGGAAGGTCGGAGAAGGCCGCAGCTGGCTAGATCCTGTCCGCCACGAACATACAGCTGAACGTGGCTGAATGTAAGGAGCATACCATGCCACTCGGGCCTTACTATGTCCATTTCGCCCCCTCCACCTTCGCGGACCTGCAGTTGGCAACACGAGTCTTTACCGATCACGCGACTCATCGGTTGTCTCACATTCTTTGTCCCCAATAAAACTATACCGGCTACCTGCCGTTGATAATCCTAATTACTCGTCAGACTGCCCCGTGTATCATAAACCTCCGTGCACGCAGGTAAATTTGGAACGTTAGCGAGGAATTTAGCTGCCACGTTTCATGCAAGTTTGCAACCTTGCGCCGCATAAACCATTCGGAATTCCGAGGGAAACAAACAGCTCCCATTTACGGCTACCAGACATCCTCCACGCAAAAGTGATTTTTAGCAGATATTTACTTGAACCGATTCGATACTCCCGTGGTAACTTTAAGCGGTTTCTAAACCGCGGTCCGTGAAGTCGGAGCCGACCGTACTTGTGCCACATATCCGATAATCTCTTTCACACGTTCCTTCATTCACCGTCTCTCGCCTCTGTCCTCGTCCCTTTGGTGGTATTAAACATCTCGTTCTCTCCTTTCCCCCTTGATTCACTGGTGGGAAGAGGGACGAGGCTACTCCCTTGTCCACGAAGGATACTTTTGAATATTCTATCGTCCGTCGCGGCTCATCGAACGGTATTGCCGTTCGCCCCGTCCTCGTTGCACCCGCTGCGCGAATCAACCCTAAGGTTGGCCATGTTCCGTGTACGAGGCTCCTTGTCGCGCGCAGGTCGCCTGTCGCTCTCTATCGGGCCCACCAATCAGCGCGCTTGGTCCAGCGGGCATGACGCGGGGAGAGCCGAGACTCGAGAGCCGACCGACTGGACTGCGAACACACGAACAGTCTGTCAGTAAACTCCGTGGCGTGCGTTTGGCTGGCGCGCGTGCGACCCCGAATGTTTCCATGCGTGTCACGACACGGATACACGCCAGCCGATCTCTTCTTCAACGCTTATTAATATTTATAAGCGGGCCGGTTAACATTCTCAAGTGAACTCGAGTCTCGCGAGAGAACGGAAGATCGGCATTCGCGTAACCAAACGCCTGGCATCGATCCTTCCCACCGTTCGCGCGCCGGTCTCGTTGCAAGTTTAATCGCGAGTGTACCGAGCGCGACAGCTCGCGTTCCCTTCGTTCATACAAGACACACACATTACGTACTCGAGCAAGGTGGTGAAGTTTAAGACGGCGGAAAAGATGGTGCGTGGTCTGTCGCAGTGGACGAAAACGTTGAGCTTCCCGGCGAGGGTGTCCCCTCAAAGGCCTGCCAAGGAGTCGAAGGGGTTTCATGTGAGCCCTAGCGCGAGCCCCACGTCGCCACCCAGCCCGATCAACGACAACATGGACAAGACGCCGATTATTACCGACGAGGTTAGAATATCTTTTAATCTTTCCGCTTGTCCTTCCATTTTGTATCTTTCCGCGTGCATTCTTATGGACGATCGTCATATCTCGATTCTCGATGCGTTGATTGGGGAATAGAAAGTATCGACTACTGATATAATAACCAAGTATCGATTAGGTTCACGTAGATTTTGAATAATTTAATATAAAACTTGATAGATGGTCAGTCCATCCAAGCTGCCCATTGCTCCGCGTAGATTAGCAATACTGATGTAATAAGAAAGATCGCAAAGGATTCGCGTTTGACATACCAGCGTCCGCTCGGTTCATTCCTCGAGTACATACATATACTGGGGCAGAGTTTCGAGTTTATCGTCGTACGTGTTTCAGATAACGGTCTGTTGCTATACGCTTAAACCAGCCTACGGTTAATCGCCAGTTATGCGTTTCTCGATCCTCCATGTCAGTGTGTGTACGTACGTACACCGTGCACGAGTCCCCATACGATTGTTTACTTTCACATTGTCGATTGTTGTGCCTCGGTAAAAAGCGCTTACAATGAACGCGGCGTGTAATTAATATTAATTAACATCAGACTCCTCTTCAATTAAAATTTAACTTTCAAAGGTCGACTTTCAATTTTAAAGAGTAATGCCCCCTTGAGCTTCACTTTCAGCTTTTTCAGAGTAGCGCTCTCGATTTGAAAAAGCTCCTTAACTATGAACTTCCGTATGCAATAGTCGAGTTTGTACCTATTCTTTGCAACCGCCCCGAAGAAACGCGTAACTCGATCTTCATGCGAATAAAGGGAAACCGCAAAACAGGGGGAAATCTATTATTGGATAAAACGGAAACAGGGGGTTACGTTTCGATATCGTTTACAACAAGACCATTCATGGTTCTATCGCGACTTCATCCCGCACCCCTGTCGAGTATCTGCAATTGCGTATTGCCTCTTATCTAGGTAAATACATGCGTGTAGGGGCCTGTCGAACCCCGCGAGCGCTCTTGTGACTGACAGCACAAAACATTCTATAAATCTCGGACGCCAAAAGGCTCCCTGTCCCCTTTTCATATAACTTATTCCATGGCTAAACGGTCTCCTTTGTCTCGTCGCGTTATATACATTTTATAAACGCATTCAGCCCCAGCTGAACTCACTCAACCTTCGGCTACCGGCCAACAACTTATTCCCAGGATGCAAAACTCAACCCATGTTGCGTAATAACGTCCGTTCACTGTGCGTCGCTCGCCTTCTGTTACAAAAAAGTAACGCGAGACAGAAAAACCCGTGTAGCCCATGGTTACGCTACGCCCAGATGTGCCGACAGACGAAACCGCTCGGCTTGTTTGCCTGGTCGTGTCTTCCCTGAAAAAAAGAGTTTCTAATCTCGTCGACGGTCCACGTGATTTACGCCGCACCAGCCAGTAAAGCGCTTCCAAATTGTTCACAGGCCCTTTTCGATCTTCGGCGACCCTTTATTATCGATGCGTGTAATATCTTACTCAGTGGCGCACTCAGCATTTAATCTTGAGGGGAGCGGAGTTGAAGGGATAACAATATTTTGGATGCAAATTCAATAAAGTTCATTAGGTGATTTTAAAAATTTATTTAAAGAATAAAATCTAGTTTTCTTTACTTTTTACGAAGCGCCTTCTTTGGAGGGTGCTAGGGCTCTTTGCCCCCCACCCCTCTTAGTTCGCCATTGATCTTATAATCACTTGTGTCTAGTAACAGAACAGAAGTAAACCATTAGAACTTGCATTGTCGTAGGAAGATTGATTCATTTGAGCTGGATAAATTATATATTTCTGAATACTTATATTCGAAAGAATTTTTACTTTCAATAGCATGATGTCCACACTTTTGCCTAAGATACTATCGCTATTAATTGTGCCTTTATTCCTCGATGCATATGTTTCGCGTGATGAAGTAAATCGAATTTATTCACGGGGTAAACGAGGGGCACGCTAGAAGTCGCTAACAATATGTCATCGCAGCTCCCCCAGCCGTATCGGGGTGTAGTTGGGGAGTGGAGTTCATCACTTTTTGCGGTCGGTTTAATCGCGGGCCCCTTGACGACCAGTCGCCAACACACGTGCGCCCCGTTTACGATTCCCTTTGTGCCAGCACGCTTGAAACCGTGAAGCACACGCTGGCTCGTGGTGGAGTGGCGAGTTTCAGCGGGGTTCTGCGATGGGGGGTGCGTTTGTGTAAACACAGCTTCTGGGAAGATGACAATGGCGTGGCTGCGGACGGTCGACAGCACGCGCCCCAGCCGTGAAAGCAGCAGCCTCGCTATCTGTAAACAAACCCGAGCCTGCCATCCGTGTTTTACCAGGCTATACTCTACTCCTTTACAAAACACTGTTCTGCAGTCATCGAACATTGCGTTAAAGCCGTTAAGCTAGTGGACACAAATGACCCCATCGGTAACAGAAACGCAGCCGCGGTTAAAGTCGCCCGGCATTCTCCTGGTGTATAAAATAAATCGCCTGCGAGAGCCGTCGGGCGGGGATGACGGAGGGCAAGAAAAGGAGCGATGAGGACTGGTCCACAGGCGGGGAAAGGCGACGGCGGAAGCGTGGGAACCGAGCGTAACAGATGGCCTCGGCCGCTTCCGAACACGCTCGGCCTCCTTCGTGCACCTCCGTGGCATCGTCTCTGCTTTCCGTTCTCGCCCGTCTGTTCCATGCAACTCGACTCTCCCTGCAACATAGATTCGTTAACCCTTCGCCCGATCTCACCATTCAGCCTCGGCTATCTAAAACCGTTCTGATTTTTAATTGACTTAGAATCGGGGTTTACCTCAATGAAAAAATTCAGGTTAACGAATCCTGACGTTCCAACGCTTCCAACGCCACGCACAGGAGAGGCTGAAGCTTTAACCGACGTGTAGAAAGAGGGATTTATATAATTGACTTAGAGGTTCGATTGAGAGCAGAGTATAGGTTAAGAGGATGCGACGATGGGGAACGAAACGCGCGATAAGTACGCGCGCATCGGGGCAACACGATTTAACTCAGCGACGCACCGGTAGGGTCTCAGGAAACGGAACCACGCTTCGGAAGCGTTTTAAGGGCACTCGTGCAATTGTGCCATTAGCTGAGTCAGGCGCACGCTCTAGATATCGAAGCGTTATTCGATTGTAGCTTACCTGGACGAAGAGTGGAACGCCGGAGATCCTGTATTTGGAACGTCGTCGTACGTAGAAGTATTCTATTCGAACGAGACCGTCGACGTTCCGGCGAGCTTAATCAGGTAGTCGCTGGAGTTCTGCGAATCGAGGAACGACGATATTGCAGGAAATCGTTGCAGGAAGTGTCGCCGTCGCAGCCGCTATACTTACAATCTTCAGGAAATAGCGCGCATAGTCAGCGTCCGTTGTGTCATATCGGTTATCTCCGCTCTGCAGTGGTTCTCTGCACCGAGATTGGCAGAATGAAAGATAGTGGTTCTTTGATTTGTTTAAAGAATATGCCCCGCTTAATAACTTAATACGCGATCTTCAATTACAGCGTGAAACGTAAGAAGTACCTACTCTAGCTCCACGCTCAGCTGCCACGACCACCTGTTTGCGCAGCGTGGATTCACTCGAATTAGAATGCGATTCAGTGCAGGGAAATAAGCTTGATAGTAATTAGCAAGTTAGCATATATTTGCTTCGACTGATGCACTTTGCTCCGCTGTCGTTAAAAGGGCACACTTATGTCACGAAACAGATGACATTCGCGTAGAAAAATGCTGTGGAATTGAGGATAGATTCGATTCGCTTCGTGCAACGACCCAGTGACGTAACGAGCGCGCATCCCCGCCGCGCAGCACGTGGCCAGGCAACAGGGTGGCGGGAAAGTATTGTCTCCGAGTTTATTGCATGTATGTATCAGTATTTCCAAGACACTTGGAAACAACGAAGTGGGGACTTTATTAAGTGACACGCCCCTGGAATTTTCAAAGACTTGTAAACTAATTGCCCGGGGTGTTACCCAAGAAATGTGACCGAATTAGATCGTCGATGACTTAAGGACCGCTACTTTTCAGCCGCTGCTCATTAAGCCACGCGTAGGTACATGTGACCCCCGCCGAGGAATGCGAGATAACGCACGGATGCTCACGAGCCCGTCGGTAATTGCGGCGTGTTAATTTAAAAACCGACTCCGCCCCCCTTCCCATGGGGGTCACCGCGCCTTCTTCGTGGCCGGAAGTCCTGCAGTGTTTGTTGTTCCTCCGCGCATTGTTCCCCGACCGCGCATTCCGCCGTAATGAACTCCTTCGGCGCGCCAGTAGAAATAGGCGAGCGATAGACATCGCTGGCGATAGGAATTACGTTCTAATAAATTCGAGAACAAATGTATTTCTACGTTACAATGGCCACGTGTACTTTGGATCGACAGATCACTCGAGGAGCTCTAAATATTTTGTCCTGGAAGTAGCAGTGGCCCAGAGGAATTAAGATTACATAAAGCTAGTTTGGTTAGGAGATACTGTTTTGCAACGGTTGAGAAATTGCAACGGTTATTCCGATAAGAGGGTAATCGTAAATATTAGTAAAGATTTAAGTTTAGATGAGCGATAGAGTAATCGGTGTTGATAGTATATGTTATCTTGTTTGTTTATTCACGCAAAGAGAGCAGTTTTCGATATCCTTAACTCGGTCCCATTAACACGGAGATTACATGTTTGCTTTGCTGTGTAAGATTACGTGTAAGACAATAATTACGGATCACCCCTCGGGGTGAAATCGGAGGATGCCAGATGTTCGACGATCCTACCAGAATTTTTGTTGAAACTTGTAGATTCTTCCTGCTCGATAAGATAGGACGAAGGAGTGCACGAAGAGATAAAAGGCTATCGGTGGTGTTTTTACTCGGAAACCTATCGTATGAGGTGCCTCGAACAGCCGAAACATGTATCCAGTCACTGTAAGCCGTTTTTCAGGCAAATTTATACTTGAACGCACGATTCATTCAGATTTCAAGGAAGTAACAGGGACTAGATTATTCACTGCGTTCAAATGTTTATTTCCATGGAAAAGTGTCGTATCGTCGAAGGAGATTAATTTCCATCCACAAGAAGCGTTCTCCCTCTCGACCAAAGTATTTCAAAAGTCGTTCAGCTGTCGGAACGCGATCCGCTTGAAATTAAAATGGTCTCGTTGAAATTCTAACCGCTCTTGCACTGGCGTGAACTCTGAAACCTCTGCATCACAAATAGAGAAAATATTGTGGTCTTATTCCTCCTCCCTCAACAGAATTTTTTCTCTCAACCCTCTCGAGAGTCTAAGAACAATAAATATTATCAAAAATATATACTATATTTTTAAAAATTCTTCTTAAAAACAAAATAGCAAGGAAAACAGTCCAAGTCTGAGAATGTCAGTGTTACCGTTAAAAAATGGGGTTTCGTGTGAAATTCTCGGGTCACGGCGGGTGTTACTTCGAAATCCAAGCGAGAAGCCCCGTCTTCAGGATCGCATGTAGCCGACAGGAAGTTTTCCTTTCGCACGCGATCGTCCACTGTCTTCCTCCAGCCAGTTCCCGATCGACTTCTACTAAACAGCACCGTGGCAACGGAGAAGTTTGAAAACGACGAAAGGATCCGTAATTTCTAAGCGACCTTACACGTTCCTTGGTCACGAAGCAGGAAAGTTATACCTTGTAATTCCAACGCATTCTTCAAAAAGAGTTTCAGGTATACTATAATCGCTTCCTAGTTGTCTCTTAGTTTTTCAAGTGATGCGATTTTCTTTAGAAACCTCATTTGTAACTAAACTTCAACTTTGCAAAAATTGTACCAGATTCTCTATCTGTAGCAGGAATGTAGGAAAATGAAATTCTTCGGTTTTATAAAGATTTAGGTGAATCTACCGAGAAGCGAAATTTCGAAATTAAATGTAGCAATGAAATTTGGTGTGATACTCGAAACGGATCAGCGGTTAAGTACGATATATGGTAATCCGTGGTCATCGACTCGTCAAGGTCGCGTGGTTGGAACGCCGAGCGAAGAAATTCGTCCGTTGGATATTCGGCTGTGTAACCGTCACGTTCGTGCATCGCTAATATCGGCTATCGAGAATTTTTCGAATACCGGGTGCTCTCGTCAGACTGCTTTCCGTTTCATTAAAATACCGTGGACCTCTCGATCTGCCCCTCGACGCTCTTTTAAAACACCAGAAAATCTCTTCAACATAACGCCGGTTTTTCTCCCAAATCAAGTCTCGTTTGACTTTAAAAGTTATTTAAACGAATCGATCCCTTCTTTCAAAGTTCCCAGAGCAGACTTGAGACGTGGTTTCGAGGGCCATTGTAAAAGTCTAACCTCGTGCATAAACTCAACAACTCAGGTAACTCCCTGCCTTCTTCACCTTCAAAAAAAAAAAAAGAATAGTCGCGCAGATCTAACGCATCGGAGTATTCCATCCAGCCTCCCTGCGACCACCCAGGTTAGAGAATTCCAGTGACACCGCATAATGCGAGGAGGTGATGGTCGTCCTCGAGCATAAGTGGAACGTGTGCGCGAACATCGTGTCCGTTATTTCGCCCTGACGTCACGTCGACTTGTACCCGCCTGAACAGAGGCAACCCATGATGTCAGCTCAATCGATGCTCCATGTTGATATTCTAATCGATATTAGCAAAGTTTTCGCGGAAAAGAATTCATCCACATTCTACCTGACAATTTTCTATTACCTTCTAACCCGAAGTACATACACCTACGCTCGAGCTGTGCACCGATCTTCGATCTCTCGCGTGGCACACCATCCCGTCGAACTTTCGAACTTACGTAACCGGTGTATTCGTTAATAATACAATTTTCCATTGCCACAGCCTGGCGAGGGAGAAAGCAAACGGTCTCGTTTTGACGGTATTACGGAACTCGCAGAGTCGTTGCTCCCCTCCCCTCTCTGACTTAATTGGACGCTCTTTGTTTTAATTAATTCCGCGGCAGCCCGCCTTCCTTTCAATTGTTTCGCGCGCTCGTTCGAACTCCCCAGCTTGACGAATCCACGTAGGTGTCTAACAGTATCCTTGCACCAATTAGCGCCCGATTCGCCAAGTTCATTGCTAGCGCCGAGGCAGTAACTAATAACTCACCTACCATCAGCATTGCACTTTCAACTCTCTCGCCAATCGGTGCGCAGGATATGAAACGCTGCTGGAACGCCTCGCATACCATCAGAATTAGTTGAGTTCCGCGAAAAGAAACCTGTAACGGAACCCCTCGAGACGGCAAGCCGAGGGAGGCGGAGGCGATAGATGGAGGTCGGATCGCGCGACCAGTGCAAGTGTATTTTTTATTCCCGCGGGTGTCTCGCGGCGACCGCGGTGCGTTCTTGTCCCTCCTGTTGCGCCTTCTCTTCTTCTTTTTCGCAATCTCGAAACTGAAGAGGTAGGTCTGTCTCTTCCATTCCAGGCGGTTGTTTATATCACGGCTGGGCTGGTTGCGTTAGGTTCCTCGACCTTGCCGGTCGTGCAGGTTTCGACTCGCAGCCACCTTTCCAGACGCGTCCCTCTCTCGACTCTCTCTCTCTCTCTCTCTCTCTCTCTCTCTCTCTCTCTCTCTCTCTCTCCCTCTCTGCTTGTACGCCGAGCCTGCCTGTGTGCAACGAAAATACACGCGCGCGACAGCCTCGTGGTCGCGTGGTTGCGCGTCTTTAAGGAGACTTCCTCGTCCTCGATCTCCATCGACCGCTCTGGGAACTGTGCACTCTTCTTGGACCAATTACACTGGCCCCGGGCTGGGAAACTTCCCCGGGGATTCTTGGTGGCTTCGCGATTTCCGTGCCCCTTGCAATTATTTAAGCGGCACTGCGCGCAGAGGTAGCAGAATTTAGTTGACCTCCATCATGGAGGTAGGATTTTATAGACGTGGATCCTGATGATTCGTGATAAATAGAACTTTCTCGGTAGAAGTTTTCACTTAGTAGAGGATGCTTCGGACGAAGCTGCGGGATGGTAGCCTGTCAGGAGGCTTTGAGGGAACGACTGGGCTGTTCGACCACGCCCTACACCATTAGAGGGTTAATAGAGCGACATTTCCGTGGATTATTTAGTTGCTCGCTGTGATCACAATGGGGGTTCGCCCAGTCAATGACACTAGCGCTCAGTAAAGTATGCAACGCGTAAACTGTATTTTACATGACTTAATATCAACATCTGTTATTCGCTAGGTCTTTCATTCTTGATGCTGAACTTGATAATTATGTAGACAAGAAGCTCCTCATTTGTGCTTGCGAATAAATAAAAATATAGCGCGAAATGCTCCATACTTTTTTTTAAATGCGAGTATAACTAACTGCTTGACTTTCCTTCGTATTTTAGAATACTCCATTCTCACGGTTTCCTTAATTTAAACATAAAAATTACAATGATCTACGCGCGAGTGATCTAGCAGCGTGTCCTTAACTTCCACCCCACAAGTTTTATTGGTCAAAGAAATTTATCCCTTCGTCCAAGGAGCAGGGTGTGCCATAAATAGAAGTAATAATTATTCCCAAGGCAGGGCGCGTAAAATGTCGGCGTGTATTCCCGTTTTCGCCTCCCGCATGGTTCTCAGTACGGGGCGCCTCCTGCATCAGGGTTATTATTGAACTCGCTATTTCCGAAAACCGTCACGAACTCTTTGGTCGACGCGTTCTTCCTGGAACGGGCGACGTGGCAGGGAAATTCTAGAAGGATTGGAATGCTGTGTGTTCGACAGTACGCGCACATGGTGCCTCTTCCACGAGGCAACCCTCCGCAGCCACTGATTTAGATTTATTAGGGGAACACGGTGCATCTTCCCTCGTTTATTTTTGTATTTATT
Organism: Andrena flavipes; assembly: GCA_963971345.1. Classification (NCBI taxonomy): domain Eukaryota; kingdom Metazoa; phylum Arthropoda; class Insecta; order Hymenoptera; family Andrenidae; genus Andrena; species Andrena flavipes. The sequence continues at coordinate 42,814,925 of OZ020482.1, forward strand.
CTTGGTGCGTTTTATTGCTTGCCTACTTCCGAGCAAATTGTCTAACTCCTCGTTAAACTATTGGTCCATTTACATAACGATCTTGGTTCCGAGAAGTCTTTGAGGCACCTGAGGTATTGCTGAAGAGTAGAGTCACTAAATTTTGAGTTATTGGTTGGGTAGATTGACGTAAGGTAGGGTGGGGATAAAAGCCACGTTTTTCGTATAAACCTGTGTAAAATTTAGTATTAACAATTTAGAAACTTCTCGCCTTTTACACATTATACTGTGAAACTCAATATATTCTTTAGGAATGGAGATTTTGAATTCAGGACTTTTTAACCGCCGGACTATTAGTCCCACCCTACCCTACTGCGTGGGGAGGGTAGCCGAGTGTTGTATTTAGTAGACTAAAAGTTAGAAAAATAATTAAATTTCAAGTAGATTATTTTTTCAATATTTTTGTACTTGTTACAAAGTGAGTTAAGGGATTATTTCTAAATTGAAATATGTTGGAATCAAGTTCAAGGGTGTTACAAGCAATTGTAGAAGCTAATGTGAGTGGAGGGCATCTGGAAAAGATTCTATTAGGATTCCTGCATTTCAACGCGTTCTCCATTTCGCTGTACAAACAGTGGGAACCTTTATCGACAGATTCCATCTTCCATTCTATTTAAATACCGCATTAAAAGCATTTCAACAAGAGTTACTGGTAAAACGAGGCTCTAGCCACATGGTAATGAGGGATTGGGTAACCGATCGCATTGTTTCGAACTCCATTCTGAATTCCCAATGCGTTTTGTATGCAGGCGACGTTTCCGGAGAAAGTTCAGCCTGTGTGAACTAGACCCAGTGAACTTTGACAGCCGATGGTTCAATGATTCAGCCTCTGTCATGTTGCCTCAAGAAACAGTTTCCAATTGCTATCGTTTCGATTACTATGCTTGCATAAGAGGATTCAAAGTGAAATAGTCGACAAACAGCTTTCAGAAGTAGGATTACCACCAGTTCTTTAAAATAAAGTATCTCCCGTTATTACATTCAATGTACTTTATACTTTTGAAAACAATAAAGTATGCGAAAATGCTTTATTTATATCATCTCTAAATAATTTCTTATCTTCTGTCTGTTCCTGCCACCTCAGCATTTACTGAGAAAGTTTTCCCTGCCATGAATGTGAAGCTGCTCGATAAGAGAAACAAGGCCTCTCTTGAATGATTTATTTAGTTTAATATAAATATTGAGTGCGATAATGCCATTGAGTTATTTAAAAGTGATAAAAAATTGCTCTGTAACGCTAAAAGCAGTAAATAACATGTTTGGAAGAAATGAAAACTAATTAGATTAAAATGAGCTTTGTTTTTTCGAGCGTACTTTTTTCTCATACTCTACGAAAGCAAATTTACGTTATTTTCCTGTGAAAAAGGTGGCAACCCTATTCGGAAGTCTCGGTGAACCAACAAGTTTTACTTTGACTATTACATCTCGCCACGTTATTTCTTAAAGTACCAAAACCACACAAGCAAACATAAAACAATCTTACTTGAAAACGATCAGGGAGAAGGTTCATAGTGAAGTGAAATTTGAGTTGTTGGGCCTCGTAGTCGAGGCAGCGTGGACTGTGTGCTCATCGTTGAAAATTAATTAGCATAGTTCAAGTCCCACTGGCTGGAATGCCAAACAGGACCCGTTGATCGGGGACAAGTGTGCTGCAGAGCTAAGTCTCGTGGATATACCTGCCCTGGTAACGACTACCTGTTACCCAATTAATCGCTACCCACGTTCTAAGAGGTCCAGTTGCTAGCAAGCCGTAATAGTGGGGAAAAGCGATTCACTGTAGCTACAGGAAGCTGGAGACAATCGTTCCTCGACTCGTCGTGCGTGGCTCAATCGCCGATCGAAGTCGTTGATCGATTTCTCTTCTTCGTTCGCGTGCGTGGCCACTACATGGTATAAATAATCGGCAGGGACAACGATATATCTAAGCTTCTTGCGTTTCCGAAGGAACTGGGTGATAAGATCTCGTCTGTTTTCATCTGTTGCAGAATTTCCAAGACCTGGAGGCAGAAAAGGCAATAATGGGCTCTATAGTGTACTGCATACACCACAAGGACGGCTGCAAGTGGTCTGACGAACTTAGAAAGTTGAAGGTGGGTAGTGTTATATTAATTACCTGATGAATTAATTAGAAGATCGGTTAGATAAATAACTTTATTATAGGTGCCAGTACGCTGTGTGAAATTACTGCTTTTTATGTAAAATATGCGTGCCTGGCTACATAAGAGAAATGGCGTTTCCCTGTTACAGGCACACCTGAATACCTGCAAGCACGATGCAGTGCCCTGCAGCAACAAGTGCGGCGCGATGATTCCGCGTGTGCTGATGGAGGACCATTTGAAGTACACTTGCGCTCAGCGTAGAGCACGTTGCGACTTCTGTGCCAAAGAATTCACCGGTCACACGCTCGAGGTAACTGCCTCCCGCATTAATTACAGAATGAAACGGGTGCCAGCTGTTAACTGTACAACCAGGAGCGAGTAGATGTGTAATCGAAGTTAAATCTCTGGAATTCTTCAGTCTTCATTGCTGTGCCTGGTCTTGTAAATTTTCCTATAGAAATCTAAATCACAGTTCAATTTAACCCTTCGTTGACTGCCTTTCTCATCTAAAGAATCCAATCGTCATGAAAAAATTCATGAGTCCATTTCAAGATCTCTATAATGTATTCTAATAGTTTTTTGATCGAAATTTAACCACTTTCTGTAAAAAAAAATTTGTAGATTACCACATGTCGAGAACAAAGGAAGAAACTCTTTAAAAAATTGTATCTTTTACAAATTTCAATATTAGAAGCTAAAAATCTACAGAGTCCTTGCTTGGATATAATACTTTGAGAGAGAAAATAGTTTGTAAATCGGCTTTGGAAAAAAGGTATTCATTTTACATATAAAAGGCGTCAAAATCAGCTTATGGGTGGATCATACATTCACACCCAGAGTGTCGGCGAAGGGTTAATTCGACGATAAGAAGTTCGTAGAAATACCTGGCAGCAGTCTAATAGCTTGGTACTCGAGTGCCATTTTAATACAAGACGGATTAAGACGATGATAATACTATTCTAAAGGGGATAATGATGAACAGACACTGTGGGTGGCGATTCTAATTTAGTTGCTAATGTCCCCATTCGTCTTCCTCAGAAACACACGGGCACGTGTGGTTACGAGCCGCTCTACTGCGAGAACAAATGCGGCATGAAGGTGCAGCGAAGGCATCTCAGCCAGCACAAGCTGGGCGAGTGCGCGAAGAGGCTGGTGGCCTGCCGTTACTGCAACAAAGAGTTTGTTTTTGACACGCTCGGTGCCCACCACGCCAAGTGCGGCCGCTTTCCAGTCGCTTGTCCTCACCGCTGTGAAACTGCCGTCCTGCCGCGGGAGGACCTGGAAGTCCACTTGAAAGACCATTGCACCACGCACCTTCTCTCCTGTACTTTCAAAGATGCCGGCTGTCGCTTCAAGGTACGCTGAAAAATTGACCGAGAATTGGTACTCTCCTTATTTCCGACATTTAGTAACGCCGTGCTTTCTCTTACAGGGCAACAGGTTCTCGTTGGACAAACACCTGGAGGAATCAGCGAAGATGCACTTGAGCCTGATGTGCAGCGTGGTGACGAAGCAGCAGCATCAGATAACCAGTCTCAAATCTGCCATCAGCAAATTATCATTAAATTACACGGGCACACTTATATGGAAGATCACAGATTACAGTGCGAAAATGTCCGAGGCGAAGGCCAAGGAGGGGGTGGAGCTGGTCAGCCCTCCTTTCTACACTAGTCAATATGGTTACAAGCTACAGGTACCGTGTCTAATCCTTAACTCAGCGTTTCCCAAACCTTTTTGACTCGCGATCTCCTTTAATAATACTCGAATAGCCCGCGACCCCCACATAAAGTAGAGGAAACACATTAAAAATAGGTACTTCAGAATATAATTCTAGCTTAATAATTAAAATACATAAGTGCTAAAGATGATTGCCAACTAAAAATAACTGTGGCGATCATCCAGAAAATACTTCGCGACCCACAGCTTGGGAATCACTGCCTTAACTTATTCTATATATTAATGTACAATTATCTTAATGCATATTCTGTTTTTTTTTAGGCGTCAGTTTTCTTAAATGGAAACGGCACCGGCGAAGGAAGCCACATCTCCATATACATAAAGATCCTTCCCGGGGAGTACGACGCTCTGTTGCGATGGCCGTTCTCTCACAGCGTGTCCTTCACCATATTCGACCAAACGGTGGTGGCGGAGAAGGCGTGTAATATCGTCGAGAGTTTCATACCGGATCCGACATGGAAGAACTTCCAGAGACCAAGTCGCGAGCCCGATTCCCTCGGTTTCGGCTTCCCCCGATTCGTTTCTCACGAGATGGTGAAGAAACGGCACTTCGTGAAAGACAACACCATGTTTATTCGAGTAAAGGTTGATCCTAGCAAAATCGTGGCCGTCTGAAATGCTGGCCGATCGTTCTGCAACGTTGTACCATAGTAACTCGACTACTATCGATTTACGCGCAAGCACCGCTACGCAGGTGGCCACCGCACGCGCATCTCTTATGTTACACGTAATGTCAGTCCAGTAAACGATATTTATTAACGTCGGCCGTGTACTTGGCGTGACAGTGCGAGGTACTTTACATACAGGGCACATGGGTACTTAACGTTGCGTCTCGCTTTCGAAGTATACCATAGTAAAGCTAAGAGTACTGCTGAACACTTTAGAAGGTAATAGCAATTTCCAAATGAATGCCGGTCGAGGGGAATTGTGCGAATCTGTCCGCGTCATCTAGCAGGAATTTTTGTACCTTCTTTTTCATCGATCAACGGTACCCAATTACTCTTATCGCTCGTATTGCAAGTTTCCATTCCTCGTAACGTGACGATAAACATTCGCAGGCGCTTAACGTCGTTCTAGGATCGAGTGAAATCAACGAACGGACGATCGATTCTCGGCGCCAGAGCGTGTCGGGCAGCGTTAAGTTTGCTGAGACGATTTACCCTTAAGAATTCAAATCAAAGATTATTAAAGGACTGTGTACTATAAGCTTAAGGAATGTAAATATTGTGAAAAAAAGAAAACAGACGAACGAATATCGCGGGGAGAGTAATTAGCTGAAGAAACAGATATACCAATGTAAATACGCATTTACTACACTTGTTTAGTGATAACGAGAAATTGTGATTGAGATGCTAGTGACTGTATGTAATGATTTAAGCGTAAGGAAATAATAAAACAATTATATCGCGTTCGTATATTTTATATCGCAGACTTCATTTTCTCACCTATCTGTTACAGGTTAATAACAGACACGCATCGTCAGTATATACATATATATTTACAATCTAAAGATCACAATCATCCGAACGAAGATAATGCTACACATAAATATCCCTTTCATTGCGAGGATTCCGGATGCTGAGACTCGTCCTCCGTTCCCATCTACAGAAGCCAGATTTACATTTACTTGATGAATAGGTAGCCAGCTTACAGTTAACGGTTAAATTGCTTCGAAACACACTTACATCCCGAAGCCTCAGCATTTGATCCAAGGCGTGGGGCAACAAGGGGCGGACGCTGTTGATCTCCATAGCAGTCAGATGATCCAGTTTAGCGTGCATACTTTCACTCTTCACGAATGCCACTACAGACGTACGTAGCTTGGACATCCTTATATCCCAGATATCCTGTAATCGAAGGGCCTTAGCACAAGTAGAATACGAACACCTGAGATCTCACCTTCACCGCAGTCCTTATTTTATCTGCTTCCGGCATGTCGTCGCTTGCCGCGTTCAACAAGACCTGCGCCTCGTCGATGTAATGATTACTAGGCATCTTCGTGAACAATCTGGAAAATACGCGAATTTTTGGTCAGACCAGAGGGCACAGAGAATGAAAACTTTAACTGACTTTGACAATTTTTCTTCTTCCTTCGCCTCGTTCAAGCTGTCAACGTTCATCCAGTCTTGGTTAACAATTCGACATTTCTGTTGCTGCTTCAAGTTCACTGCCACCCAGATGGGGACTTTGACAGGTAGGCCGGCTCGAAAGGGGCCAATCGAGCCCGAGATCAAATGGATCGTGTCGAAGCTGAAATTTGGTACGATAGTCACCAGTTCTTTTTCACCGAAGAACTCCACTTCGCTGGGATCCATTTCTAATGAACAACTTCTGTTTCAGGCGGCTGTTACGCGGGGAAGCTTAACATTTTTAATACAACTTCGCTTGGGAATGCGACTGGCGCGATGGATAGAGAAATTGGCGGGAAACTGGCGCCCTGCTATGTTCGAAACGCTACCTGTTGCTGGATGTAGAAACTTTGAACGCGTCCAAGGCGCAGGCGCGATTCTCGAACGATTTATCGAAGATAAAAGATCGAATCAGTTTTGCAACGAACTTTTGCTGGGCTTGTAACGGTTATTAGAAGCAGTGTACTTTTGGAATGAAAAGGAATATTTAGCGTGAAAGAAAGTGGTGATTTGGGGGAAGATGTCTCCGAAGCCGAGGGAAATACTTCTATGTGTAAGTAGAGCTCCATTTCTGTTCGTAAATTTTATTATTAGAGATAGATTAAGAGGTAGGGATTTAGGGACGCTACGTTTGAAGTATTTGACGATCGTTTTAATGACATTTATTTCGTCTGACGTGTAATATACAGAATACGGAATGAACGCTAACACGTAGACCTTACATTTTGAGTTTTCGAAGGTTCAAATATCGATCTACAATCTTACAATTAATTCCTCGTTTTAAATTTATGAATTGCACGTGTACTGGAACGTTGTTTCTCGTAATCTCGCGAAGTATTTAAATTAATATTACTATTCGCAGTCTTGAATACGGCAATACTTTAGTATTCAGTTTTTGAGAATTCTAGGCGTCAGTATTCCTACTACAAGCTACACCTAGAGGATAATAAAATAACGTATAATAATTTAACAGCAATGCATTCCCTTGCTTGCGATTAGTATCGAGTATTAATATCAGGCCTCCAAATATCATACATCGAATTACGGTACTAACACCGATTACACATCGCCTCCACTGGTAACCTATCTGCCTCAGCACTAACTTATTAACGACCGTGGAAGATACCATCCATCGACCTTGCGATTTGAATTCAATCGATGTGCCATTAATTTTAGAAATGTCGATTTATTCGAATTGGAAAAGCTCGTCAACCCTTTTCTTTACTTTCTATCGACTCCTCGTCCATCGTGTCGGTTACAGAATTCACATGGTTCACGTCCACCTCGATAACAAATATCGATGCAGGCGGGGTCTCCTCCACTCGATCATCTTCCGCTGGTAAAAGCGGTGTTAGAGTCTTGTACGTTTGCAGTTCCATGGAGGACACGCTAGAGGGTACCCTAGACTCGTCGATTCGATTGTCGTTAAAAGTTTCACTGTCCCCGTGGCAATGCTCGTTGCTTCTTTGACTCGCGTTGTCATTCACGCTGCCATCCACTTCCTGTTTATCGTTCTCCGACGAACTCGACGCGTTAATGCTATCCGCCTCTTTCTCTCGGATCGAGACATTGCGACTCGCGAATCCTTTCGATCTGACGTCAGTCACCTGGATTTAGAATGCACATTATTGCTCGAACCGTCTAGTTGTACAGAAGATAAGATTAGATATATCTCTAATAAATAGTGGGGTTTCTCTGATAAAATCGCCCTTATTTATGAGAAAGCAACGACTGCACCTGTTGGGTATCGATCGGGGCTGTTTATTAGGTACGTATTATCAGAATTACACGACAGTGAAAGTCTCTCCAACTCGAAAAGAATGACCAAAGATATCAGTCCAAAAACAATACCACTTTAAAGCGAACCACAGATGAAATCATCCGGAAACAACCATTAGAATCTCACCTGACGTAGTAAGCTCGATCTCTGGCCCCTAGCCGAGGCCAAGCCAGCTGCTTGCCTCTGTAATTGCCTCTGGGAACCAACCAACGACCCGCGATCGTGTATCACGCTGACCATGCTCGCTTTTACGTCGCTGTGCGGAAAGAGGAGCTTCCACATGAAGTTCTTTAAGGCGGCGCGGAAGTCCTTGAGGTGGTAAGCGTAGAGCAACGGATTGCCGGCCGAGTTGAGGTGCGACAGAATAATACAGAAGTTCATAAGGACGTCGTTCACCTTGCACCGCGGGCAGAACGCCATCACACAGTTGATGGTGTACAGAGGGAACCAGCAGATGATGAAAAAGGCCACGATTCTCGAAAGATTCTGCGTGGCCTTCACTTCCCGCTTCCTAGCCGCACCGAGCAGGCGCAGCATCGTCCCTGTAGTCTGATTCCCATTCCGACGGCCTGGATTCATCGTCACTATTTGCTGTAACTGCGAATTTGTTGCGATTATTGTTCGAAACGATCAAGATGACGCGTTCCCCAATGGAGAATTAGATTTTTACTATTCAGTACACGTGTGTCTTAATGTGGAGGCTGGAAAGAATGCTTAGTTCCTCGAGCAATTCAAGGGGCCTTTACTCGGGGCAAATATGTTATTAGAATTTCCTTAACTTTGGAGATAATTGGAGAGGTGCAACGTGCTTAATTTCGTTGATCGAAGTAGGGAAATTTTTAGGGCTGGCGATTATTACCGCGCTATCGCTATGAATTCCTTGTCTTGTTTACATATCGCACGTATACACACACCGTGTCAGTATATTTACGGTGACAGTGGCTGACCTGTTTTACGACCACTCTGTATATATGGGCGTAGAAGGCTGCAATTAATAGCGCGGGAAAGATGATCGTGGCGAAGTAGAGGAACACCAGGTAATCGTAATCCATCACCTCGGTGAAGATGCATTTCTCGTTAGACTTCTTGCCTGCGTTCCAGCCCAACAGAGGCAGGAAACCGACCAGTGTGCCAGCGATCCAGCACACGCATATTATACCTAGAAAAGTATCAATGAATTCATATAAAACTCCCGTGTAATAAACTCGGAAGCAACTTCCCTTATATTTAATTATGATCTTATCCAAACACTATTTTTCATTTTCGTTTCCCATAACTTCCATACCGCACACGCGTTTAATTTATAATCCTGTTATGTATCTATACATGGTGTCCCAGAACGTTGCCACTAGGGCTTTTCCTTTAAATTCGCCACTGCTAAAATCACACCTCCGGAACAAGGGAAGCCACATTTTCATGAAAATAGGAAATTTGCATGGAACAAGCACGTTTCAGAGGAAGGACCGGGAACTCGGTCGAACGATCCACGGACAGTAGACCACGTGAACGCGAACAATATCGATTGCCCAGGCGGGTAATAAACGCGCCTTTTCCCGGCCGCTTGCTAGATGCTATCAGTCGGCGGGGGTCGTAATTAAAATCACTCACTGCCATAAACAGGCGAAACGCTTGAATTAATCACGGCTATCCGCGGAATGAGGAACGGCTGACTGGGTCATTAATTTTTTCGTCGACCGTCTTCGATTCCATAATGGCCGACGGGGGGGTTCCACAGCGGACGACATAAATTGCGCGCCCTCCGTCTCGTTCCGTTGAAAAGGAACTTTAATAACGCTGGGCGAGCAGCGTTGCTTGATCGTTGAAATTTTTAACGTCACCCCCTTCCCTCTCCCCTCGCCACGTCAACACCACAGGATGAATGTTCCAACAGTTTCAAAGAAACATATTTGCAGATTTCATATTTTCTTATTTCACGTACGCCTTCCCACGAGCGTGCAACAGGCAGGCGCGAAGACGCGATTTCGACCGATTTCATGGAAAGGTGAAATGAAAGAAAGGCCCTCGGGAAATCGAATGGATGTAGAATATTGTACACGCGTTCGCGATGACATTATCTAGGAACGTATCGAATGGGAATTGGAGTTTGCTAGATTCCCTTGGTAATTACTTAGCCGTCGTGCGTGATATTCGTTACGGTAAATCGATACTATTAGCTGCGTTCGAGTAACTGAGCACTGTGTATTGAAAAGATTGTATAATATCTGTTTGAATTCTGTACTTCTGGAAATTATCATGGACGTAACATCTGAGGAAGTGTAAAGGAATTTGAGAATAATTATTCAGGCATTGAGAGCGAAAACGGTCTAACCCACGTTCAAAGAGAATTACCTTTTTCTATTTTATATGAACTGTACAGCCCATTATTGCTACTAACTCCATTTCACAAAAAAAAATGTAGGTTAGTCCGGTTTTTATTTCAGTGATTCAGTTAGTAGACGAACTCCTGGAGAACCTTGGAACAGTTACACAGATTCGTCGTTGGGATTGCTAAAGTGTCAGGATAAAGGAAATTAGGTTCGCTTGAAACGTCTTATGAATCGGGAACACGCACCACCTGTTGCCAGTGCAAGTGCATTGTGTCGCGATGCATCACTTTAGGTTCCTGATAAAGTTATGATCTTAAGGTTGGTGTGGATGCATGTGGTGTGACACTGCTCTCGAATAGAGGAGGGATAGAGCAGGCAACAATGACACTTCTGATATTATATCTACACAATGTCATCTAATCAGCAGTGACATGCCTTAATACCGTGCACAGTGGTATGAACCAGAACGTGATAGTCATGCATTATGTGTGCACTTGAAATGTGCAAATAGAGGCAAATTAGTCTACCGACTACACACTGTATAATTCTGAGCTAGATTATAATTTATACTTATTATGATAAATGTTAAAGAACACGCGATTATAATTTATTCGTTATCCTCTGAACACTATAGGATATTGAAAGTAACGTTTGATTTTTAAGTGTCCTTTGCACCACCTGCAATCAATATTCATCTCCATACTAGACACTTTCCAGATAAAAAGTTGATCTGACTTTGAATTTTGAAGCTGGAATTGGCCTGTACACCAGCCATTGTTTTCTGTCCTTCCACGTTTTGTGTATATTAAACATTTTGTCACTCGAGTGCAATACTTACTAGTCGTAACACTCGATCGCGATGGATAATATTCCTCCATCCTCGATTCTCGCGTGAAACAGGTGCCTCCGCGTAAACAATTTCGAAAATTATAATCGCACGTGCCCTTTGAGTCAATATTGTTTAACGAATGCTTAATTAAACGGTTACACGCGGCATGGAGAACGCTTCTGGGAAGAAACGAATTTAATTGGATCGTTGTATTGCGTAACGTTCGTTATCACGATAACAATTACTCAATTTGCAGCTCGATTCTTCGAACTTTTTGCCCGCCTGACCATTTGCTGGCCTATACTACTGGCGTTGATTTCATAAAGTGCGTTCGCCTCTCCCTCGCGCACTGCCTTTGGCGTCCGGAACTTTAAACGATATTCGATTATCCCGTAGCAAGGTTTCACTTCCCTTCCACACAATGGAACTCGTGGAGATTTAATTCACGCAATCCCAGAACTCTAAAACTTTATAATCTACATTGTTCAAGTTAATCTCGTTCCTTATATATCTTTCTTTATTTGCAAATGAAGGACGCCTTCTGGTCCCATCGAATCTACTCAATTCATACAACTTCCTTCCCCTAAAACAAAGTAATTCACCAGAAACCTACCACTAGCTTATCAAATGATCTTTACTCAGTCTACGTACCCAGGCCAAGCTTGAGCCTTTCTTGCATCCTAGGCGAGCTTGCCAAATTGCGCCCTTTATTTATAATACATTTTCTTGAGCTTTTTGATGACCTTACTCTGAATTATTAATCATAGGTTAAAACATTTATGGTACAACTTATAATATTTCATTTAAAACTTTATTTTAGAAAATGCCTTATCAACTTTACACCCAAGGCAGCCTGCCTAGTTTTGCCTATAGAGACGACTAGGGTTTACACGAAAACTGACTTTGAAAAAACCTGTTTTTGAATTCCGCTATCCTCCAAAAAATTGGTTAAACCAGTTTTCGAATTTTCATAAAAAAGTATAATTAAATTAGAAAATAAATATTTTTAATGAAATAATTAATTCATTTTTACATATTGATTCTCGTATATAAAACCGGTTTTCTTAACTCTTCGTGGTCACATATTATAATCACAAATTCGTCACACGGGGTTCTCTGTACCCCAGCGTCATTTTCTAGTTACCATTTTCGTATTTTTGAATCTTTTAACTTTTCATTTAATTAAATTTAAATTTTGATATGATAAAATTTGTAGTTGAAATTTTGTTGAAAATGAACGACTTTCCGCGGTTGTGGGAAAAAAGCGATTTTTTAATTTTTTTATACTTTTTTTTGCAATAAATCCCCTTTGCAAGTCGTAGAAGCGCGACATTTTAACTCGAAAATTGCTCTTAGGGTGTGATACACCCTGTGTGAGTACGAAGGGTTAAATTAAAAAACAGTTATTCTAATTTTAGAAATTTATAAAAAATACGATTTTTAAACCCGATTTTTAAAAACCAACAAACCCTAGTGACGACCCTTCCATCCCACTTTCCCATCATTCATCCAAAAGGGAACATCGATTAATTAACCAACCTCCTGCTACAGCACTAAAGGGTATTTCCAACCCCCCATGTAACAGCAGTGAACACACAACACCCTACACATGCCACGTGAACACCATCGTCACCAACAAATCGTTCCTCCAATACCCCGTGGCCAACGAGTCCCGAAGAACCCCAGCCACGTCTTCGTCGTTCACCCCTTACCTATGGCAGTTTTGGTGCGTACGGTGCGCGAGTATCCCATAGGGTGCAGTATCGCCCAGTAACGATCCACAGACACCGCCACCAGGCAGAAGATGCTGATGGTGCAGAGGACCACGAGAACGGACACCGTGAAGAGGCAAGCGTGGAGGTTGGTCGGCAGGCCGATGCTCGCGAGAATAGCGAAGGGTATGGCGAACAGTCCCACCAACAGATCAGCCGTAGCCAAGGAGATGATATAGTAATTAGTCCGCCTGCGAAGCTTCCTCTCCTTGCTGAAGACGATGATCACCAGACCGTTGCCGAACACCGCGCAAACCGCCACCAGAATCTCGCAGACCGTGTACGGCAGGTTGAGGTCCGAGCGGGTCGAGGCGTTCACGGCTGTCACGGTCAAGTTGTCGGCCAGCTCGGTGGTGTTTGATGGAAATTCCATCACGACGAACGCTGACACACTGAGCGTGATCCTCTCTGTCATCTACGTAGCCTGCCTCTTAATTAACCGCGATTTAGTCGCTGGACTTGGGACCCTCGAATGCACACGACGCGTGCCGACGCCTCTGTACGCTCTTGCTGGGAAACTCGTTAGAAACTCGAGGCTCCGTGGCGGTAATCCCCATCGCCGGGGCGTGCAGTCCGATACGAGGGTGGACTTTATCAGATGCACGGTCGATCACTGTCCGCCGGTATCGATCTACACGGGGCCACTAGGGCTAGCCGCCGAATAGAGGAGGTGTACTGTCGCGTGACGGCTCTTTTCCGCCGACCCTTTTTAATGGATCCCCTTAATTCCTCTGTACAGAATATCCATGATGCTTGACAAATGGAGGCGTCACGCGAGCTTGATGCCACGGCTCTAAATAGATCCTCGGCGTGCAACTTGCCCCCCGATATCGGGGCCGCGAACTGCGTGTCAACACGGCAGCAGGACACAGTCGTTAGCTTTGCACCGTGCCCGTGAGCTCCTGTTCCTTAATGTTCTAAGGGTCGACGGCCCCTGGGCACCGTCTCACCCTGTGATAGATAGCCGATCGATTCCGTTTTAACGTAAAGACACCGACGTGTCGAACGGACGAAGGAGGAAGGATGCCTGATTTGTACCGACACGGTGGACGATGCTTGCTCCACTTTCGGCGCACGGGGCTTTTCTTCCAAACGTCTCTTGGAAATATGCGCTATGGTGTGTGGCACTTGAAAATAGGATCTATGATCTTCAAAGTCTCTTCTTCAAACGAAGCAGCAAGAATCAAGTCACGATCATCAATCCACGCGAATCTTGTGTTCTTCAGCTCCGTACAGTGGCAGAAGAAATACTTGCATAACTTGCCACCACCTCCAACGCCAGGTCTCAGTGTCTAATGTTCTCGCAAACTTTTCTACCATTAATCATCCAACGAAGAAATTCCGCAGCAGACAAGCTCCTATAGTCTTTCCCCCACGTTACCGAGAGGCACTCCACTCCGAAGAAGACCAAGGCCCTGGCACGTCCCCGGCAAGTCTAATGAATCTCCCATGAATCTCGAGCAATGGCGCAGAAATGGATCGCCCATCGAGCAGCGCGGCGAGTAGAAGCCACGAATGGCTTGCGCTCGTCTTGGCGTTTCCAGTCCAGCCACGTTTTGGCCGCGCAGTGGCGAGGCTTATTACGAGCCTTGCAGCGCATGTTCAACGCAGAGCGATTCCACGACAGCGCGATTCTTCGGCCACGTTTTAAGGATATTGAGGTCACGGAGCGGTCCTCGATCATAAATCCCAGCAGTGTTTTTTTTCCTCGGGGCGAAGCGGAAAGGCGCTCATAAGATTTTTTACCGTCGTTCCTTCTTGGAGGAGTCGATGGATCTTCTAAGGGGAATTCCCCTTCGCACGGGGGCGGGAATCATGGCCAGAGGATGGATAACTTGAATAAGTTAATCGAGATCCTTTAGCTTCCAGGAGGAAGTGAATTTAAGTTCCCCCTTTTGAGGGTTAATCGAGTAGGAAGTCTCTCGAGTTGAATTAAATTCGTCTTGGCTCGAATCCTACTCTCGCCTTCTTTCTAAATTCATTTTATGCTCAAGTTTCTCGAAGTTGATACCGTAGAGCAACCTTCCCTCTGTGTGGGGGTAGTAACTCCTCTGCGTCGTGGACGATGCTGCGCGACAATTCCAAGTCCTTCGCGCTTCGGTTTATCAGGATTTAATCCCACGTAGCCTCGGGGTGGTCTGCAACTCATTTCTGTAAGAAATCCTCTTCCTTCAGAGGCTCCCCATTCATTCACTGCAGTGTTTGAGATCTTACTTTTAATCTGACTAAGAAGGGTGCACTATCGAGAGAAATAGGAAGGAGCCTCTCCAGTACTTTGCAGGCAACAGGGAAATGTTCAAGAGAAAGTATCCACTAATCTCTTTCTTTATCAACTGCTCGGAATGAATTTTATTCGCAGGTGAAGTCGATCGATTTCCAAGTCCTTTGATCTCGATAAAATCGTTATAAAACCGCAAGTGTCAACAGCAAGTGGTGCAATCGTTTCTTCCTTAACTCGTTCCCACGTTCCTGTCGCGTTAACGCAATATTTCACGCCGTAATTAAAAAGTTCCCACACCCCGCCACTCGAAACGGATTAAAGTTCTAATTTCACGAGGACACGGAAGCGTCGCAAGGAGTTTCGCGCCGGAACGCTAACGAAGGGTGGTTCAGCGTGAATCGTCCTGATCGCGGCTTTCTTCGCAACGTAATTTCGAAGTTGGCGAAGGTACGACGCGAATGACGGGACGATATTGGCGGAAGGCTCGCGACGTTGGGAACTGTCGACTTGTCGATCGAGAACTCTGCATACCGAAGGAGCTTGTATCGCGAAAGAGCTCGCAGAAATACAAACAAGAAATTCCACGAATTCCTCCCTTACGTTAAATGCACGGTTACTTCTACCCTCTCATCTACGGTAGTTCCAATCGAATTTTAAATTAGGGGAAGGTGGTATTACAATTCTACTTATGGTCTTGGGAAATTAAAGTTCCCATTGGTCAGAGACCATCGCAAATGATAGCGAAGGGAATCGCGTCTCAATATCATCACGCACGGTGATACTCTATTCTAAGCTTCTACGTCCATCTTTATTTATAGAGGTTTAGCATATCACTTCGCAGGCATATTACAGCCTTCTCGGTACCCTATTAAAATTCTACATCTATATACAATAAACAGCTTGTACTAGCTCCAATAATCGCGAATCTTTTTATTCCCCCATGGAATCCAATATCACGTAAAAATGCATTCTTCCTTGTAACATTTCGTTTTAAATGCAGGTCCCAACACCGCGAGCAATATCCGCAAATTGCATCCCGTCCCACGCGAACAGTTTCCTCGATTTCGATGACAAATAGCGTCCCGGTATACTCGAACCGTTAACGTTATTCCGGCTAGAGAGAAGAAAGAGGGGCGGCCCCCTCCACTCACTGTCGATCGGTGATCGACGCTCAATCTCCTGTCGCCTGTCGCGGAAGTCACGAAAATCGCAAGTTCGAAACAGTGAAACGTGTCGGCGACTGGGCGGACGGTACGCGTCCGACCTCTCAACCCCGTGGCGCGTAACTGAGTTGCTCCTCGTGTCACACGGGGACACCGCGACGGCGGAGGTGGGACCGAGGCAGTTATAGGTTATGGCCGTAGTGGTATATACTTCCGAGCGAAGGATACATATAGATTGACCATATGCTGTCATCACTGGATCTCGTTTCCTACGAAATGCCGATTCGACGATGGCATTAAGGTATAATCGTGTATTCCCGCCATAACCTGTGTCAGAATTATGTACAAACATCCTTCTGCTGATGGTTTACCTCCAAATGGGCGATCTAACCCTTTCAGTGCGATGAATATAGTGTTTAGAACTTCGTATCTAATGGCTGAAGTTGCAAGGAAACTTGCGGTGCATATTTCATCAGACTTCAATCAGCCTTAAGTGATTGCAACGTAATGGGGGATGCGGCTGTTGACCGTTAGGACTGGTCGTTATTTGATATAATGGGGAGATTATGCGCAATTAAGCGTATCGGAGACTGCAGGAATTTGTACGTGAATCGTAATTGGATGAAGGTAAGATTGTACGCAGCTAGGTGGCCTGACAGATGTGCACGCGTATGGTATGCGCCGCATGCACGTGCGTGAAATAGTTCGCCCACGAAGTTAGCCCCCCTTTCGGAAGTAGTACAAATTAGTTTAGTTTCCGTCGGCAACGACGATATTGAGAGTTCCTTTCTGCCACTGTGTAACTCCTCGTTACGTTCCACGCCCGCCTCGCCAAGTTCGTCCTCTGATCTCCGCGCGAGGAAACTTTACTCTTCCAACTTGACGTTCCTAACCTGATATCTGTAACGAAAAAGGGCGGGCTAATCGTGATATATACTAGCCACGAAAATAGAAAACGATACCTATATGTATTTATATCAATTTGAACGATGGCGAAAGCATCGTTGCCTCTGGACCATTAGACATTAAACATTACGAGACACTGTCTGCTAGGTTTGTCTGTTTTTCTAGTCGTTACGGTTGAAACGCTGTTGGTTCTGGCGAACTAATTTTCTGTCGAAACTTGTCAGTCGATCGTAGCGCTTCTTTTTTTTATTGCAATTAAATGAACTGTTTGTACGTTGGTACGGTGCAGTTTGATTTTCTCTTTGGAAATTAAGATGTAATTAATATTCATTGAGAATTCTCGATTCATCGACTCATAGAAATAGACTGTCTATTTGCATAGTGTAATCTACCAACCGAGCTGGATCGCCTAGCAAACAAGCAGGTATTTATTATTCCGTTCGACATTAGACAGGATCGGATTACTTCCAAGGCTAACCGGACAAATGGATCCGCGCATTTTTCGTTCTCCCTTCCGCGGATGGAGCATATATTCGATATATTCCAAGCGAGAAATTGAGTTTCCTAGATACCTCCCAGGGAAGCTTTGTAGCTATAAAAGTTTCTGCCCTACCATAATCGATTTTCACGCCGTTAATAAGTTCCCAAGCTCTTAATTCTTGTTCCGCGCTTTTATCGCCTCCCTAAATTATAGCTCTTTCCCTAATTGTGAAAGCACGAAGATTAGACTATGTTACAACGGTTACCACGAATGTTGAAATTGCTTTATGTCGAGGGTTGAAACGACGGCGTGAAAATTACTCGTTGCGATGAAATTAACGATGAATTTTAATTGCTGGGCCGGCCTTAAGCGTGTCTTCGACCTCTGCCTGTTATTACATTGTTCTAATAGCCAGCAATTACGTAATTAGTCCGATACACGGTGAGAGCCGGCGACTTCCATGAATTTCATCGTTGCACGTAAAATAAGGGGAATTTCTATTCGATTCGTACTATCCTATCGACAGTGCATAGTTTGCCTGGCTATGTATGTGACGACTAATTTTAATCTACAAATGGATATTCGAAGTCGAAGGGAATAGAATACTATAAGTAATAGTGAAAGAGAAGAATAAAAATACCAGGTATAATACTATTATCAAAAGAATATCCACTAAGTTCCTTGCTTCGAAATCTAATTCGTTCGTCACTAGTATTTCGAAGAAAGAATTTTTACCGACCACCCAACGGGCCTTATAAAAATTCTCAGAAACTAGTTTACGACCATCCTTTTTCTTTCTACACCGCGACTCGAGGTAGCACAACTGTTTGCATTCAGAAAAATCGATGCATTACGTGTGTTGTATTCGTACGCGGTAGCACGAGGCAACGCCGTCGTTTCCGGTTGCCACATAATTTTTTATTTAAACGATCAGTCACGTAATACAATTTCCATCGCGCCACAACACGATCTTAACCCCGATTGCCATCGATGCTCGTCGAATCAATGGCCACGCAAACTTCCATTATAATTGCGCCCTAGTGAACGACCCACATAAAAGTCTGCAGCAATGCTACGCGAGGAGTATCCTGGCAATAGAAGCACGCCTAATGGCCATTGATTTTAACCGACACGTGTCCCGTTGACTTAAAGACGCCTCCTTGGCAGAGCCGGCCTTAACGAATAGTGAACGGGGTCTATTCGAGGTAATTGAAACGTGCTTATTGTTCGTAACAGGCGGATAACAGGTCGTTTCACGGTGCATAAAAGGATCCCTAATTGCGTCGAAGCTCCAACGACCGACGAAGCTGGACCCGTCCGGGGAGAACGGAACTGTTGCACGAATCTGAATAAAAAAAAAACGGGTCGTGTCCGCGTTACACGCAGTGGGACATGTAAACACGCCCATCGCACTAAAGGTCTCATAGTTTTTAATACGGCTAATGTGATCGAAGGAGGATGGCGAGCTCGGGAGCAGCGGCGCTACCACCAACTTCCTCTTCAGGTACCAGAAGTTTGAGAAAATAAACATTCTTTTCTGTCTTCTACTTCTTCCACTTACTGAAATAACATTTTTCTTTCCTTTCTGTTTCAGGTAAGGTTTACAGTATTTCGCGGCGATACAGGGGATTGAAGTTCCGTGGACTGAGAAATGGTACTGCGTTGTATTGTAACGTAATTGTAATTTTATGGTTAAAAAAGATAAGGTAGTTTCCTTCGCAATGCGCATTTGTTGAGGATGGAAATATAGTTGGCCGGGTATAGCCTGGTTTACGAGGCCTCTGTCTAGGGAAACGTAAAAAGAACCGCTGGAGTCTGGTAGCAAGTGGTGGGATCCAATTAAAGGGCTCTTTTTGCTCGCGGCCTGACCACGGTGTACGGTTCCGCCGACGGGGTTAGTTTCATTAAACGCGGTTTAAATATGTGGCAGTGGGGAACTATACGGGAATGGAAAATGAAAATATTGGTAATACGTTCGCTTGTTTACTGCGATTCAAGAGGAAACAGTAGTTAAAATTCACTTGCCACTTATTTAAGTAACATAATCGCCCCCTATCAAATGCACGATGAAAAGGATCGATACGAAATTGAAGAGAATTATCATCCGTATATCTGTATTCCTTTTGCTGTTTCCTTGCACCAGTACAACCCAATATCAATTTTCCCACTCACAATATCGACGTTAACGAACCGTTGTGCTCACCACGGGCAATCTGTGTACCACAGGATCGACTGAAATGATCGGTTATTCGTGCGCGATATCGATCGAGTAATAACCACTCCAACGGTCTTCCCAGCGAGATTTCAGTAGCGTATTGTCTGTTACAGCGCGCTGCTAATTGGTTACCGGTACTATATCAAAGTTCCATTAACGTATTGACTTGTGGCGAATTATTTTTAAAAAGGGGACTATAAAAAGTAGCTCCCTTGCGTTTTTATCAAAACCATCTTTATTTAAACATATCGTAAATACAACACGCGTACAAATTCGTTTCGGGTGTAACGTAGAGCATCGTACAATAGTACGTGTCAATTCTTAAATAGCTCGACGATCGTATGCTTTCTTCAATTCATGGAGAATGCCGTGGCACTGGGTCTGAACATCCCCGTGGTAGATCGTGTCCATGGTTCCAGCGTGGCACGTATTATTATATACACAAACCATATACAAAATGCGAGCCCGAGAAACGCGAGACCGCCGTAACTGTAAAGAAATGCATGCATTATAACTAGAACTGCCTTTGATATGATCGTAACATCAATCGAGGTAACTCGTACTTTGTGAGCCATGCGAGAAATGTCCCTAAAATTATGGTTAGGAGGAGGCTGTAGTTAGCCAGCGGTCGTAAACTCAGTCGTGGAGGGATTCGCTCCTCGTAACCGCTGGAGAAACCACTTGCTGTTCGCTTCGGCAGCTTCACAATTTTAGTGGGTGGCTGTAGAACCTGGCGGCAAACGCTGCCAAGGAAACCGCGTCGGTGGTACAGACTGCTTATCTCCTGTCGGTACTGTTCAAATAAGAAGTGCAAAGTCCATTATCAGAGCCCGATCTAGGTCTTCCGCCGCTCTGAGCAAAAATCATTTTTACCATTTTTTGTATCATTTTTTAGGTATTTGTTGAATAACAAAAACCTTAACTACTTTTTTATCGGTATTTCAAAAAGCGAATTTTTTTTTTTATTGTTTTTAACTTTCTCTTTCTACCAATTTTGCACGGGCAGTTGCCCTGCTTGCACCCCCCTAGATCGGGCCCTGTCCATTATCGTTCCTTCCATTCTAAGAAAGATTCTAGAATTTATAGATGAATGTTTACCTTGAAATTTATGTAGGTACAGAATCTGTACAAATGTCTAACGAGGAAAGCATTCTCATTGCTCCGTACTGGTTGCAACTCTGGATCTCCCATGTACTCAATATATTGACACGTTTGCCTGTCTTTTTGAATCGGTACGTATACACCTGGCTTACTTGTGTCTAAGCTCGTGTCCAGCTAAAAGATTAACTTTAGTACTGTTTCAATATAACAGATCGTTAATTGATCTCCTACCTGTGATTCGTGACGAAAGGACGTTGACAGGATACTTTCGTGGTATTCTTGGTCGGCTTCGATTGCCACTCGAGGAATGTCTTCCACATTGATCTATAAGCATAGTAATAGTTCGTGAGATTTTAGGTGTATTTGTAGGTTCCGAAAAAGTCCGCGTTTAGAATGATACGGACCTCAAAGATTTCGATTAATTGCTGCTGTCCATTTGCCAGGTATATAGGAACTCGGCGTCGCTCTTCGATACTGATTTCGTCCGAAGAACAGTCATTCCCATAGAAGAATTCCCATATCAGGAATCGCCTGTTCTTCCTCTTCTTTTCCAACGCATCGATCAAGCTAGTCGCCGTTAAATGCGCTTGCTTGATTGTGCTTAACAGACATACCACCTACGATTGAGATTCCAAAACAGTTTTAATTATTTACATACAACTGCACAGCTTCCGTACCTCCGAAATAGTAGCCATAGAAAACATTGGAATGTATTGATAAGTCGGACCCTCGAATTCCAAAATTTGTTGCCGCACGATCGAAGCCCATTGGTTCGCGGATACTCGGCTTCTACTCAATCCAACGTCGTCCATGTGAGTCTCTACTTCGCATATCATCTTCGCCAAATTTGGTTGCGAAAAAACCTACGAAGCACAGGCCCCATAAGCAATTTTCTAAAATGCGATCATCCGAGTGACACGATCCACGTACCTTAGTAACTCTGAACAGCATTAGCGCATTTTTTGGAGCCACAAGATCCGTCCTCATGAATCGTGGTAGCAATTGCTGGAATATCGCTGTGTAAGCTAACAAATTATTGGCAACGAAAGGTATCCACCTGTATACATCGTGTATCTTCCCCCTTTCTTCTTCTTCCGATTTCCTGCAGGAGATAGGAAAGCTTTTAGTGATAGTGCTTCAAGGGACCCTTGTAAATGGCGTACACACCCTTCCTTGGTGTATGATATACCAGGGAAATATCTCCATGGCTGGATGAAGCTTAACCACGCTTCAAGTATCAATCTAAACGAACTATCCAAAGGCCAGTGATGGATAGCTTTCCGAAGGAATGTGTAAATTTTGCCTTGCACAGAAGGCAAAATGATTCTGTAAATAATAGATACATCGTAGAAAGCTCAGACAATTCCAATGCAGTTTAGATTTAATATATTTAAATACCGTTTAAGTTCATCCATTGCACTTTTATCGCCTGTTGTGCTATTTGCAAATTCATGCAAAGTCTTTATGAACGCTCGCACAAGGCGTATGTGCTCTCCAGAGTGAATACTATGCTGCAATCGAAATCGCGTATAAGTATACATATCGTACAGATAGAATTACCATTTGGAACTTACTCGTCGCGGAACAGATGCGAAATACGATGTGTTTAAACGCGAATTCAATTGATCTTCCGTATACTCCAGCCAGAAGTCAAGAAAAACATGAACCACGGTTTCGCTTCTCCATACTTGCGGCAGACATTGCTGCTGCGGCACAGTCGACGTAGAGTTTGGAGATCCCGGGGATAATATCGATGTCCTCAATAGTCGCGGGGTTTGTAGCCTGTAAAAGTACGCCGAACGATATCTTTTAACTGAATTTCTGGATAGGCGAATTTCTGGGTCCGTAGCAATGTACCTTTTAGATTCAGGTGTTTGCACTAATTTTCGCTGAGGCGTTTTCCTAATGTATGGACCGATTATTGGCAAAACTGGGGAATTGTCTCTGGGCAGGAAGTGGTATAAATAACAGTGCGCTAGTTGGACATAAACAGTCTCCCAGTTAACCCAGACATTCTCCAGTTGCTGCACTTGCAGCCACGGATTTGTTAGGTGGTAGG
The DNA here is from genome assembly GCA_963971345.1 of Andrena flavipes. Taxonomy (NCBI): domain Eukaryota; kingdom Metazoa; phylum Arthropoda; class Insecta; order Hymenoptera; family Andrenidae; genus Andrena; species Andrena flavipes. The sequence continues at coordinate 42,837,783 of OZ020482.1, forward strand.
CAAAGTGGAAAATGTAATATTCAAAGGGATATGTGCGAATGTTAAGGATAGTCTATAGAAACTATAGTTGGTGTATCGCGTGGTTTCTGTAGAAATGAAGTTAGAAAAAAGGATACTCATTGTTAGAGCGGATACAGCACGCGTGCCCTGATCATCTCGAATTTTGTCAAGATAAAACGGTGGTATTACACCTTCCTCCAACATTAAACGAATCTTTACCTAAAGTAAAAGAAGAATATACAGATTAAGGTTTTCCGATATCTATAACTATCGGTAGTGTACAAATTAGTTTGCTTACGTACCGGCAGGTATGACACTGGGAAATTGTACTTCAAATAACAATCCGGTAATAATTTATAGCACAAACAGAAAACTGGTCCTTGTGGGTTAAGAAAATTGCAGAGCGTTTCATAATCGTGGGGGTTCTCCTTAAAAGTAATGCTATGCAACCCCCAACCGATATTGTCAGTTGTCCCAAATAGTGAATCTATCAATATTGGGAACACGTGCTGTAATTCCGTCGTACTGGATTCATCTATTAATGTTGCTATTTCCTTGCATCGTTGCACCAATGGCATGTTTAAATACCTCTGCACTTCGATCTGCACATACATTTAAAAAATGTAATGGAATGAAATTCTTGCATGGTTACTTGTGTAAATTATTAGTTATATAAACTACGACAGAAAGTAATATTCTATATACGCATATAAATATAGTTTATTAGTTCTGCACACATACATATACAAATCGACATACATTCTATCATTAAAACTTCATATAGAATACAAGGTGCGTATAATTTTATATACTAGTTTATTCGTAAGAAATAGTACATCTTTCAAAATTATAATTAGGAACAATTAATCGTACAATTGTTGCAGAAAATTTACTTTGCTGCCGCATTTCAAATAAGCCGGTTGATGTGTTTCGAGGTTAGGTTCTGTGTTAACGATTGAGGTTATGTCTTTTTATGGAAATTCGTGAATGAGTCGTGTTAATGGAAAAGTATCTCTGTTGTACCGTAGCAACGTTTGTTGATGCAGCCATAATTAAGTTGGTCCGTTCCCGCGTAAATTATCATAAATAACATTTAAACAACGTTTACTGGTGAACTGCGCCTGATTCGCGCCACACGCGCAATTTGAGCAGGTATCGAACGCAGTAGTGCCCACCGTGGGCAAAATTGTCTCTAAATTCGTAAAAGCAAATTCTCTAAATTATCGAGTAACAAAGCAGGACTCATAGTTCTTTGTATAAAAACGATTTTATTATCATTCTTAGTAAAATATTCTTCGTATTTAATTAACAGTTCGCCATTCACGCGCACAATGATTCGAGTTATCTACAGATGATTAGCGCTGCTTCATCGAGTTGTTGCAAAAAGACGACGCTCATTGCTTCTTCCGGTCGCAGGAATAGATTCCCGGTTTGTACGTTGGTAAAAACGGCACGTAGTAAGTCCACTTCCACCTGCAAGATTATTTAGAAGTTAAAGTATCTGGGTACGCAAGCTCTCCCTTAAGCTAGAAGTTACAGCAACTTAAAGGCGTCTGTTCACCTTCTCAGAGTATTCATTCCAAATGGAAAATCGAACGTATTGGGCACGTATTCCTTTTCGTCGTCATTGTCTTCTGACACAGCATTCAGCTCCATTTCTTTTGCCCAAGCTTCGAGGCCACGTTCCTCAGGAGTACCTTATCATTGTTGGTAAATTAGTAAATCGTATCTATTCAGAAATGAAGGGTAAGGGGAAAAACAGGGAATGTCACAAAAGCTCTATCGAGAAAATTAAGTATTCTGCTCTAGTGCAGACATCTTTGGACATTACCTGTTTTTAACTTTATAACCCTTTGTGATTCGATAGTTCTGTAGTCCCAGTTTCCACCAAAAAAATATGTTATAAACCCCACAATCACGAAAAACGGACACTCCTCTTTTTTCCCCTTTACCCTTCAAATATCCTTTGCTTTGGATGAGGTTCTACCTGGTATGATATTGTCTAGCAGACACCCTACTACACCCCCGACAAGGATAGTAGTGCTGAGCAACACGGTAATTACACCATCGGCTATCTCATTTCCGGTCTGCACTGCATCCGAGTGTTTGATCATCCACTTTGATAAAACCTGCAAAAAAAAAATAGTTAGTTGTTCCTCAGATATTGAATATCCGAAAGTGCTTTCTTTGCACGACGTCACGTTCAAAATGGCTAAAAGGCAGGGCTTGAAAACTGTTATAATATCGATTTTAGTTCTCCAAACGGTTATGAAGAATTTTTATTCTGAAAAACTGTTATGAAGAACCGCATCGGTTCCATAACTATTAGCCTTTATACCTATAGCAGTTTTAAACTCACCAACGGGAAGAAAATTGAGAATCCGAGAATGTAGAGGTTCCTCGCTGAATTCAGGTTTACGTACTGCAACGCGGAGAGACCTGAAAGACGAGGGTAGTTGTTGAATCGTTCTTAGTATCACCAGGAAGAGACAGTACGTTTGCTTTTACCACACCGAAAGCGCAAATCATCCCGAACATCACGCAGAATATCCCGCCGACTATGGGCTCGGGGATGATGATGAAAACGGCGCCGAATTTGCTGATCAGCCCCTGCAGTATCATTAGCCCGCAGGCCCACTGAATCACCCTGCGGCTGCCCACTTTTGTGACGCCTTAAGGAGAAGATAAACCTCGTGAATTCTTTATCTTTCCAAGATGCTACAAAGAATTTCGCACAGAAACTTATACTTACCTATAGTTCCAACATTCTCTCCGAAAGTATTTGTACCGTTTCCACTGCCCCAGAGGCCAGCCAACATGGTGCCAAGGCCCTCCATTCCGATGCCTCGGTTGATGGCGTGAACTGGAGGCGGAGGCGCGCCTGAAAGTTGCAATTCGATATACTTCAACCATTTTCAAATACAGGCAGTTTTATTCTTCAAGTTTGCTTCGTTTTTTGGTATTGCATACCGCACATCCTAGACGTTGTTGGGTAATAGCTGATAGACTCCACTGTACAGGCTAACACGCCAGCTAGCATGCCAAGTACACCCGAAAGAGTTACAGTCGGCACACCCCATTGCCCAGGGTAAGGGACTCTGAACCATGGGGACTGACTGATGATCTTCAATTTAGTATCCGCTCTAGCTGGGTGACCAAGTGGCAGGGCATCAGTCACAGTTAGGATCACGCAGATTATCCACATGAATATTATTGTTAGAAGTACCTGAAGAAGAACATAGACCTCTCATTAAAGTTATGTAATACTTTTTTTTTACTCAGAACTGGCGGGGTTAGTAATTAATGAAAATTCACTTTCCTAAGACTTTGACACTAGGCTGAAGATGGAGTGCAAAGTTTTCAGGATGTATCGGACGTACAATATTAGACAAAAGTATATGAAACTTAAAATACTTGAAAATCTACGTCTTACGCATAGTATTATTAGGTACATCCACATGTAAGGAACTCGCACAAGAGTTGGAGTCTTATATTTACTCCTAGAAAGGTATCTTTCTCTTTACAAATGCTTTTTTAAAAATTATTTATTAAACTTTTGACAGTGAAAATGCCCTGAATTCACAATTTTCTCATGTTATAATTTATTCCTTTAAAACGGTGCAGTGATAAGTTGTTGTAGTCCCAAGATAAAGTCACAGGTGTGCAGAATAAGCGGTAAAATTTATAAAGCAATCGATTCGGTAGATTTTGAGATTTTATCTTCACGATATGAAAAAGTAACGTTTCGAAAAAAACGCGTTCATAATTTTCATCTATAGAGACCGAGCCTCTGCGCTCCCTACAAAATGCCTCTGTAGAAGCTAAAATAATCAGAATTTTTCTATGAAAATTTAACCGTACATTCTTGAAGATATGTGCTTTCGAAAATGTTTTTCAAAAAAATCGATTCGACCCGTCTAACCGGAATGACGCCTTAATCTCATTCTATCAGTTTAGAGTTAATTAAAGGTAAACGGTATGGATGTAAAGAGAAGAGAATTGGGGATGTACTGATAAGAATCTTCTTACCGGGAATAGTTTGAACAACTCGAACCACACGATCTGTATTCCTTCGCCTTTACGATACGTCGGGATCGGAAATGGCACGTTGACCAATATTTGCGAGTACATAGTCAACATCAATATCGTCCTAGAAAAATAAGAAACATTATTCTTCCCTCGATCGCTTCTCCATCCATCATTAGAAACTCACCCAGCCGCGATACCCCAATGCTGCGATGCAGCGTCAGCAGCGTTCTCAAAAAGGGACAATCCCACCAGGGAAACCGTCGGTACGATCGTCAATGGCGTTATGAATTTTAATAAATAACCGATGATACCTGCGCGATATCATACATTACACAAAAATAATTATTTACTGCCGGACTGATTTTCAAAAAGTTTTAAATACCGCCAAATCCGAGGACCACTTGGAACAATGCAGAAACAGCAATTGCCCCGGAGAGCTCCCTCATCCTGACTTGCCACAATTCAGTGCGATTCTCGAAGGACATCTCGTTTAAAATTTCTGGCGCTGGACACTTCCATTGTGGTAGACTCAGAAGCGCCAGAGTTGGGACTAGAAACGAAATGGTCCCCCCTTGCACTAAGGGCAACCTATAGGAGAGAACAGTAAAACCTGTGAAAACCTATAATTCAAGACTTCCATTTTAAATAATTTCTGGAAGAACCATCGTGTCACGGTACCCAGAATTGCAAAATTCCTTGTTGGTTTCGTGCCATAAAATCCGAAATAAAAGGCATCGGGTAATTCTGTTCTCAGAACTTGTTAAAGCTTGCTAATGATCCGTAAATCTTTCTAAACAAGAGTACAGTATGATACTCGCGACAACAAAGTGGCAAGAATTAACCATAGTGCTACCTGCAGACACGGTAGCTTACGCGCATAAATATCAGCCATAGATCGCAAGTAGGTATCGCCTTGAATTTCAGATTCATGTAAATTCATAAATTCCATCGCGCCTTTATTCTCTATCTTGTTAGGAAAATCACTTGATGTGCTCGTAAATCTTATTAGAAGTCAATCTCTCATACATTTTTATGAGAGCTTGCTAAAATGTTCTCCTTGTTGAGATTACGCAATGAAACGAGGCGCATTTTATCCATAGAGTTCATGAATCTTTATGATCGCAGTTGATTAACTGGCACAGCTAATTGAAATTCTTAGCTCCCTATAAATTGCTTCCTCAAATCGTGATTTTCTCTTCAAATACATTATTCATATTAGGTAATTGATTAGTAGATACGATTTCATTCGCAACGATTAGTTTTAAATAATAATTGCTCAATTAAACGAGTGAAACCACCGTTTGCTTAGTTGTACCGACAGAGCCTAAGCAATCTTCACAATTGTCGTGCAACCGAAGCTGATTAAATTGCCACGATTAAGCTGGCGCCCATTAAACGTCGGTTCCGAATTGAATACTTAGAGTGACTCGCGGCAATTCTATCGCCACGAGACTAACAGACACGACTGATCCCATAAGTGGCAGGAGATATGTGGAAACAAGTTGACTCATAGAGCAAACTTTAAACTTAACGTGATTACGATTTACACTCTACTCTATAGATCTTAATTCTCCCTTCTCATTCTCCATAATTTCTTTACCTGCACCCTACGATGGTTTGGACCAAGGTCACCAATCCTGTCACGAATATCATGGTGGAGATTATGTAACTCCTCGCTGGATCATCCTCAGCCATGCACAAAGCTGGCGTCAGGATGAAAGGGATCGAGACGATCGCGCCTATCATTGTCAAATAGTGCTGAAAACAAGCATGCCTTTTGTTTTTCTACTTCGATAGCAGGCGTCGTCGCCTGTGCGCCCAAATAAGATTGATAAATAATCGTGTGGGATCAATAAACTGAGATCATAGACAGATTATAGTAATCTTGATTGTCCGAAGGTCTTAGGAACACATACTGGAATATGTTATCAAGATAAACAATATAAACGAGGGATATTTTATATTTCTAATTATTTACAATCTACTGTAGTAATTCCTCGATCAACTCCACTTGAATTTATCGAAATAAACAAGTACCTGAAGAGCCATGAATAAGCACAGGTACCATGGTGGGATATCGTCGATCCCATACGTAATATTGGCGCTTCTGTTGCTGTTGCTATTGACCTTGGTATCTTCTAGCGCGAACGTCGAGTTCTCCATGCTCTGCAACGATATCGAGGCACATACCCCTTAATTCAGTCATCATAAATTTGTCATCTCTTAATTTCTAGCAATATTTCAACTATTATCCTTTAAGTGTTGGGGATCTACTGGTTCTCTAGTTTCTGTTTGTAAAATTCGTCTCTAATTTAATACTTGAGTGGATGGCAGAAAGGTGGTCCTGGGTGGACAGCACCTTCGTACGAGTATTTTTGTTATTATAATGAGAAACCTGATTACGCAATTATGTAGATGGGAATCAACCCGAGAGCACCCATACAGCCCACTTCGTTGCAGGAACGTTGGATCAACACTACGATGTTGTATTGAACAAATAAAACTACATAATATCATAGGGAAACTAATAAACTTTTATATTTCAAACTCTCAGTAATAATAAAAATCAAAAAATAGCTGAAACTTTGGTCTAAATGAAAAATGATAGGATGTATCGATTTCGTTAAGGTGCAGGTATTTTGGAATAACTGTATTCTAATTTACCTTCACCTTATAAACTTCATAAAAATATGTAGATAATAAAATGATTTTCTTTTATAATGTAATCAGGCTGAAAAAATCACAATATAGAAATAATTTTAGGTACCTAAATGTAAATAAATGAACAGCGTTGACTCAAACCAACGCGGCTGTAATTGTTCACGCGTGAAACAAAGGCATAGCTAAACTTTGGAATATTCCAAATTACCTTCACCTTCGGTATTCCCAATTAGCCACATGGCATACACAAATTAATACACAAATGTCATTAGAAATTATATAACGTTAGTAGTTTATTAGATACTTCGGTCTAAAATACCAACAGTATTACAAATATCCTGCACTTCCTCTACATGTAAGTATCAGCCTGGTAGAGTTTAGCGTGTTGTACTCCTTTTTCGCGCTGTATGCTTTTTTCCTTCGCCGGCCAAGTTGAATGTATCTCGCGGATCTCATATGTATATCTAATTGCCGCAGATTGATTACGTCCACAGCATAAACGATTCTCGCGCTCTTAATGGGCCGTTTAGAATCTAAATATGTATCGATATACCGTCCTTCGCATGATTCAAGTTCACGATCAGGTTTGTGATTCAGTATGAGTCGTTTTTCAAACATATTTTCATCGAGGATTTTAGATCATGGTGTTTATAGGACGCTCCGGTGAGGAATGAACCAGAATTTTAGGGACACTCGGAAATCTTTGTTAGTAAAAGACTCTACTAAAGCTCGAGAAACGTTCAAGTAGTTGGTAAAATATTAGGTTCAAATTAAAATAGAAACTTAAAGAAGCACGGAAAATGTGTCCGCTAATGGATGATTAAATGCCGAAAGCATGAAAATCTTTTCATTACACGCATCTTCCTCGTAAGTTTTATCGATCACTTACCACCTCGGTCATCTGTACCCCGTTCTCAAGCATTCTGCGATCGTGCTTTCACTTGTTTTCACATAAAAGGGAGTTGGTTTTCTTGGTACCCCAATGGGGAACCGTTGTCGAGGGATGAAATCCCCGATGATTCTCCAGGAACCGCCGACAATCGCGGAAGCTCTTTGCGCCGCGATCAAGCCGTACGTCCACGTTAAACCGAAGTTAACAACGAACTGTGTCAATAGCCGCGTTCTCTCCTTAAGTTATCACTAAATGCACGGTCAGAGACGGGGCATTCGTTCGTCGAGATTCTGCTCAATTGGGAAAAGTACTAGACGTGTGTTAATAAGAAACAAACGATAATTCGCTTGTTTTCCATAGGTATATGGAGGTATAAGTATACGGTAGTAAGGTAAAAACGAGTTTAGAGAACTGGTACAATACTCATGTAGCTAGCAGTCGATTAAATTATAAATATAAATTATGAATGGTGATCGATGGTAGAAACAGTACTACGGGTTTCAGGATATAGAGAAATATATATGTTCCATTGGAAAATTATGTATTTGTATATCTAGACTTTTAATTTACAATAGTCACGCGGAACACAGTGTTAAATTATAGAAATTAGACTGTTCGAAGCGCACGTGTCGATTAGCTGCCAAGGAATCTATCGCGGTATAAGACATGTCGTTGATAAAAATAATATTATCTATACTTTGGCGTGGGATCTCTAATAGAAGGTACTGATAGGGCATTAGTTAGCGTTGATTCTGTCACGTGATTCTTAATCTGTAAATTTCACGTGTCCGTGTATCGATAGGTAAAATTTCTATGGACGTAATGCTTAAACCTGAATCGCAGTTTCTCGAATATCGCTAAATTGAAGTTCAAATTTAGCCTACGTAAATGCATCTTGATAATAAGTTAACTATACACGGTATAGTAAAAGCGAAACACATGAAATAGTATAGTAAAATGCGGAAGGGATTTCGAAAAGAGGCAATAGAATTAGTGTAGGATTCGCAGCACAAGTTCTACCACAAATATTTATAACGTCTACCGGTACATATATCTTTATTGCATTAGTAATAAAACGTGCTTACTATGTATCCACTTTATCGACGATTAAATCTACAGATTATTATAAGCGCTATCTTACATTTCGTGGAACAAAATATTTGCTAAAACCTAAATGAGAAAGACGATCCGTGGAAGTACATGCTTTCCGCAAACATGCGTTCTCGAACTTGAAGATTATATCATGAGTTCATTACAAAACGATTTCAGAGTCAATTGAACATCCCTTTAGGAGCAATTCGTAATTAAATAAATAAGAGTTGTTCCGAGATCTCTCCAGGGTTGTTCCGAGATCTCTTCAGGGTCAGTTTGCAATCTCTTCAGGGTTGTTTCGAGATCTCTTCAGGGTTGTTTCGAGATCTCTTCAGAGTTGTTTCAAGATCTCTAATAGGGCATTAGACGCTAAGATTGTAATCTCTTTAGGGTTGTTTCGAGATCTCTTCAGGGTCAATTCATAATCTCTTCAGGGTTGTTTCGAGATCTCTTCAAGATGAGTTCGTAACCTCTTCAGGGTTTTCCGAGATCCCTTCAGGGTTGTTTCAAGATCTCTGATAGGGCATTAGACGCTAAGATCGTAATCTCTTTAGGGTTGTTTCGAGATCTCTTCAGGATCAGTTCGAAATTTCTTCACGGTTGTTTCAAGATCTCTTCACGGTTGTTTCAAGATCTCTTCACGGTTGTTTCAAGATCTCTTCAGGGTCAATTCATAATCTCTTCAGGGTTGTTTCAAGATCTCTTCAGGGTCATTTCAAGATCTCTTCACGGTAATTTCAACATCACTTTAAGTACGCCTGAAAATCATTCCTCAGCTATTTCGCACGCCATGATCTCGAAATGATACCACAAGGTCAGTTCAAAGTAATTCTACGCTATAGATTGATTCCTCTCGTGCCAGGTATTTCGAATCTCCCGCAAACAATACTGGTAGCGCCAGCGTTAGACAGAGCTCCATGTAACCTCGATATTTATATAGTCCAAGCTGTGTACCATAACCTATCGCGTTATTTCGTAAGCATTGTGTATCGTAAATAGTAATCCCAGCGACCGCTGCTTCATGTTTTCCTGTCTTTCCCCTAATATTCTGAGAAAGTAGAAGTGAGCGAACAGAATGGATGAATCAGTGGAACTCATGGACGTGGAGGTGATTCCTCCCGCGGATGACAGCAAAGCTGTTGATTCAGACCAAACGAGCGTGAAAACGTTTAATTCGAACAACGTGCAAGTACCAGAGGTAAAAGACTATTAATTATTAATCACGTTTCATCACTGATCCCCAAATTCCTTTGATTCTTATCAACCTCTCGTTTCTGTGCCCCGAAATGTTGAATTATAAATTTGTTGTCCTCTTGTCTTACTGGCCCATCGCTTACTGTTTCACCTTTGTTTCATCCAAATAGATACAGATAGATAGCCATTATGAGAATAGTGGCGATGCATTTATAGCTGGTATAGACATATTTGGCAAGGAAGAGAAATCGAAAATGGAAGAGAGAGCCAAGCGTTTCGGGCTAACAGAGAAGACTAATTTGCCAAGCGTGGAACAAGAGTTATATTCTAGGTGAATACTCTGATACTACTTCTGCTATTATTTCGAAGGGGAATAACGTATGAAGATTATATGTGAGATGCTGTATGTTGGCTTACTTTTAGTATGGGGGTTGTAGAAGACAATGAGAATACAAAGAATATCAGACTGAATGTGATACACGTGAGAGGAACCGAAGAAATGAGCACCAAAGATGTCTTCAAGTATTTTGAGGATTATGCTCCAGCATCCATCGAGTGGATTAACGATGTGTCGTGTAAGAATAGTTAATTAGTTAACGAGCTGTACAGCAGACGAGTTACAAGCATTTCATTAATACATAACGCGTTTACAGGCAATGTTGTATGGTTGGACAATTTGTCAGCAGCTAGAGGAATGCTGGGACTGTCGAAGAGAATTATCGGTTTAGACAAACAAAATTATAGAGGCGCAAAGCTGCACGATGATAATCCTGACGAAGAGAATAATGTAACTAACGAAGACTGTACCATAGAAATGGATGATGACACTAAGAGTACAAACACAGCGAAAGAAGCTACGCAGGAACGGGACTACATAAGCATCAAGGATATTAAGTATCCATTACCTCCAGGAATGTGGAGGAAAGGTATAGATTGTCCGAAATCTAAAGCAATATTTCTTAGGTTTGCTACTAGGGCTGATAAGAAACAACCGAACGCGGAAAAGATGAGCGAATACTACAAGAAATACGGCAATCCCAATTTCGGAGGTAATACCACGTACTACGAACATCATTGTCGTAACAAAAGCGTAAGCAGTTTAGTTCAATATCCTTCTCTGCAGGTATTAAAGGAATCTTGACCGAGTCTCGTAAGCGAATGTACAAGCAAATCAAGCAGAACAAAAGAAAATTCAAAGAGAATCAGGAAGAGGATATCGAGGACAATAAACGCTCGAAGAATCCGTGGGGTGAATTATCTGAGACCTGGGGTGTGAATGACACTATGGAAGATGATTTCGGCACGAAACCTGATCAGAAGGATCAAGGCCGCAGCGTGAAGGAGAGACTAGGCGTGAAGTATCCATCGAAAGAGCCAACCCACTCCGAGGAGCAGCAAGACAGCTCGAGTAGCGACAGTGAGAACGAATGGTGCAAAAGGAGTAAAGTGTTGCGAATGCGGATGCACGCGGATGACGAAGAGGAAAAGATCCACAAGCGACGCGCAAAAATACAGCAGCAGGTAAGCGGATTTATAAACGATTGTTTTACACGCAAGAGGGCTCCATTTTAACGATTATCCATTCATTTGCAGACGATGTTGAACACCTTGAGCAGAGGCTGCGATTTACGATCGAGGCTAGGCAAGTCTAAGAAGGGGACGCAGTTCCGCGATGCGATCCAAGTAGTTGTAACGAATACAAACGCAACGAAGTCGAGCTCGTTGAAGCTTAACGATTCAGAGGTAACCATTAATGCTATGGTACTTAGTTTTTCATCTACAAGTGTGCTTCTCGTTCCGTAGGAGGAAGATGGTGAAATCGTGGAGGACGATGCGAGTCAGGAAAAAGAGGAAGGTGAGTGGCAGCCGTCCGATGAGGAAGAGCAGAAGGAAGAGGAGGACGAGGACTATAGCGACAATGATAGCGACAGACCAGTGAAAGAAGTCCAGGGACCTAAAGGCAGCGTGATAAAAGTAGTTCAACACAAACCTCGGCTTGCTTCCACGGTGTGGGCGAGACTGAACCACGTGAAGAGCGAGGTTATTGATAATTCCGTCAAAGACAGGTAATAATTTTAATAAATCTTCTGTTCGCTCAAATGGGTGTCCTGTATCGTGTAATATTTTAAAGGCAATCGAGAGTCCGAGACCTGAGGAGTACTTTGAAGGGTGGTGATCTTCGGTCTCGGATCGGTAATCACACGAGAGGACGGTCTCCCTTGAGGATAGAAGTGAAAAATGACAAGTATACAGAAGAGGGCAGTGAAACGGAATAATCTGTTGACTAGTTGAATGAATTAAAGACGCGAGGCACGGTGGGACGTTTCAGTGAAGAGAACAGGATGGTGCAAAACATTTATAATTTGGGTGTATACAAAGATAGAACGTGCATTCATTACGCCGGGTCAGATACACTTCATTTAATTTCGCATAAAGAGATGTGATTCATCAGCAGGTATACATTGAATCTGTAACGCTGCCCAGCGTTAATAATTTTTACACATTAATACTGAACATCACCTTCTTACTCTTACGCATGGGTAATAAGTGCTTCCTGGCGTATATGTAAATATTATCTGGCACAGATAATAATGGGAAAGAAACTTTCGTTAACATATTGGGCATGAACAGAGTATATTTTTAAATATTCGTTTGCGCAATAGGGACACGGTATTTAAAGAGAGAAGATATTTTACCCAGAGGCAAATATCTTCGGACACGTAATCGACGAAGGGACAGAAGTTATGCAAACGAGTATTTAATCAATCATGTATTAAAAGAATATACATAGTAACTTCAAATGTTACCTTTCGTTTGAAAAAAAAATTGCCATGGCGAAACCAGCGAAGCAGTAAGCTCCCAAATACTCGATACAGAATTGTAAATAAAAATAAACTTGTACGCGATTAATGCGACACGTACAGACCATTTAGAGTATATATATTTTCCTTATGTATTTTGCAAATAATGAAATGTTTCGAGATCTGTGATTTCTTAGACATGTACTTTAAAGAGCAAGGGATAGGTTCCGGTAATAATAGATCGCCAATCTTCTAATTCTAATTAGAAAACGGAAGCTTTGTTGTGCGAGAACTTTTCGCTTATCCAATACGGCGTAAAACGAAGCTGTAACAAAATTATAGCAGAGCTTTATCCGAATTGAGAAAATAGGGATAAGAATAATTGTGACATCGATTCCGAATAATTGACCAATAAAGCCGCTTTTATATTAGCACAATAATACTTTGAATAATCATTTCAAATACAATAATTGATCATTATCGTTTCAATATGATTAAAGTATAATATATATTCATAATTTTACATGAACAACAATTATTCGGAGAAATGATTGAGGTGATTTAAAAAAAGCGACATTTCTCGTCGAAGAACACAGTGAATTATCGGAATATTATTCTTTAGCCGCATTCATAGAAATCTATAACGATACTTTGATTCTTTCTGCTAATTTAATCTCATTTTTCCCGCACGCTTCGTCGTTTGTAACAAAAATTCTGTACTATCATACTTTGTTTCAGAATACATAGGGCGGTATTCACAGGCACTACTTATTCTTAAGATCGTCTTAACCATTCGGCACCCTTTACTAGTCTACTAGCTTAATAGAAGATGCTGCATGTTTAAGACGATCTTAAGAATAAGTAGCGACTGTGAATACCGCCCATATTTTACCGAGCTACATATCGTTTTAAATACCGTCCCAGTACTAAATTTTATGAATGCAGCTGGAGGCACGAGGTAATTTCATGCATTAACAAACGAGATGCGATATTTTTGATATCCCTGAGCGATCAAATATTCGTATATTATGTGCTTTATTTAACGCCGCCCGTTTACTAGCTATATCCTCTAACTGTGTATCGACTTCCCAATCTTATATATCTACGTGATTATATATTTTATTTAATTGAGACGGTCTACAAATTGCGAAGGAGCTTCGGTAATCCAGTAACAACTATTTTTAATTCAGAATCAGAAATATCAATCTCGTTTGCTAAAAGGCAATCGTGCAAGATATCGTGGATCTCTTTCCTCTGTCATACATAAAAATCGTTAATGCGTCTTCTAATTACAGCTTTCCCATTTTCTTTTTATCGCGTCAATCGATAAACGCGTTTCATCGGTCGCCTTCGCTCTCTATCCCTCTTCATTTTTTTTTTTTGGTTCTTTTTGTTTTATCATAAATGACGTATAACATTGAAAATCCATAGACGAAATAGTCTTTCAATATTCGGATATATATAAGATATGAATCGGCAACAACAACAAATACACGCAACATTAAGTATATTAGGCCTGATGATATCGATAATATCTCTAGCAGTGTATGTTATTAAACACTACGATCTATCGTTGCTCTTAATCCGCTCGTATCCCATGCTTAGAGTATTATATGCTCTAAGATCCCATGCCTCTTTCTTTTTGCGATAATGGTGTTCCAATGTTATCCGTTCCTTCTTCTGATTATCAGCGATTTCAGTCGTTTGGGAAATTAAGAACGTGATCATTTAATGATAGAAGAGACACTTCCATGAAATTTGTATGGTCGCGCCAAGTGCGATATTTGATATATCACGATCACAGCAGATTTATATAGTACACGTGTACTTTATCTTCGAGTTACTATTCAAGAACATGGAAAAGTGTAATTAAACATCAAGATTGTAGAAGTTTCATCGTAACTTTTGTTTATATTTGATGCTCGAAAGAGAACAGACAAATTTTATGGAATTCAATAGCATTACAACTTTGCCCTGTCAACACGCGATATTGTTTTAATATCGCTTATGACCTTATGCCTATGAAAAAATAGAGTTTCAGACTTGTTGATCTGCCAATTTCCACACCGACCGGTTACACGATCGAATCTGAAAGCCAACAAGCCGTGTATGATTTCTAGCGAGTCGCAATGAGTTGTGGGTTCGTGAATGTATTCGAGTATCCTCGTTTCGGCGTGAAAGGCGACTTGGAACACCGATATCGTGCGCACGACCGGACCCCGGCCCACAAGAATTTCTCCCCGCGATAAATTATTCGACAAACATTTTGGCCGTGCTAACCGCTCGACGGCCCTTCCGTTAAAACTACAAGACTTTAGAGTAACTTTTTAAATACATGTATATATTTTCACGAAAAATCTGACAAGACAGCCACTGTACACGCAGAAAGATTCGGATACTTTGAACGTCGCAACTCGCCGACAATTAGCTTGACCACAACGATTCGAGATTATTGTATAGCTCGACGAAATAGTGTCGACGACAAAGTTGGAAGGATACGAGGAAGAAAGAATTCTCTCTATAGACTCCGCAACGTACAGATTATTGCTTCCGTAACGAATTGAGGTGCTGAAGTGCTAGTGACTCGTACTTGTTTCCCTTATTTTTATACCGCTCGGAGAATTGATTGTAGCTGCAGATTTTCTGAGCTTCTCATCCTTACCCGTATGATTGAATGCATCAAATATTTCTTTGTTTCAATGTTTATTGCACGACCATGTTTCATTGAAGGAGAATATAGTACGAAGATTGTTAACAAGAATTTACAAGTGCTTGCACGCTGGTTTCTAGATACTTTCTTCCCGTATTCCCTTGTAAATTACTTCGTGTTCAAAATGTGCGGAGATACTGAAAACTGTAAAGTTAACACATATACCACTGAAAATTACATCGATAAAATGTATGCACTTCTCGGTTGAGTTTGAAGTGTGAGAGTTTGTACGGCGAGAGATTCAGAATTATTCGGAGAAATAAATTATTTGGAAGAGTGTTGAATTTCAGTATCGCGAAGCACATTGCAAACACGAATCGAAGCGGTTCACATCAAGAATTTAATAAGATGGCACATATTATTTGAACGAGCAAGTGTCCTCCTCGATATCAGAGTTTGTTTAATGGAAATCAACACGCTGCTCCACGTAATCGTCCGACTACTGATTTCCATGGGTGAAATCACCGTCTAAAAATCCGGACGACGTCAACGGTACAGTTATAGTTACAAGGACGCGAAGTATAAAAAGACACGTGTTAGATCCTTGCCGCTGCTGGAACTCGTATATTCTTTATGCACCTCTGAAAAGGAAAACCAATGAATTCTTCCGACGAGCCTAATTCTGGCAGGAGCAAAGCAAAAGAAAAATAAACATCGAGAAACTCCCTGTTCTTTTCACAAGTACTTTATGGAAACGAAAAGTTCTCGGAGACACGTCGTTGCAAAATTCCAAGAATCCAGACACAAGGGTGCAGAATTCCATTTTGCCGGATGCTCAAGTTTTCTATAAGATAAAAATCCATAAATTCATAGAATCCTTGAAACTTCTCCCGAACGTTCCTGCGGACTATTAAACTTTTTCACGACGCTCGGGGCGTAAACAGCGGCAAGGCTGAATCGATAATCCGATATTCCTCAAGGGCTCTGTAAAACAAGATGCGCTGAAAAATCGAAGAGGCCACTTGCGGGGGCAAAATACAACGTGGTTCTATTTCTCTCTGTCTCGCGAACATTCCCCTCGAGCCGTAAAAATGATATATCGTGGCAACGAGGCCGAATCCGAACCCCCCTCCCCGAAAATTGTAACTTGTAACGAGAATCGCGTCGTCGCCTCGATTAAAATACGAATACGCACACCATCGCCGTGTTTATCAAGAAACATTTTTATTGGATGCATCGAAGAACGTGAGATCTGATGTTTTGAGGGAGGCAAAGTGTTTCACACCGGATCGTTTCTTTTCTCCTTTCGCGCTCTATCGCTTGGTATCTTTCTCTCCTGCATTCTCTCTTATACCCTCTGCTCTCAGTATTAACAAGATCCTACCCCGCGACCTTTACTTTCGCCCAACAAATCCAGAATCCGTTTCCCTTTTCTCTTCACGCGACACATCGAGACTTTGATTTCGGAGACAAGAATAGTTCCTTTCCATTTTCTTTGCGTAAGCGTGTCCTCGTCATCCGATTGTCTTTAACAGCATGGTAGCTCTTTCTCCATAATAGTAACATCGTAATACCATTGAAAATGGAAAAAGGGGGCCAAGCTAATGGCTCTTTTGGGCACGCTTCTCTTCGATGGTACTCGAACTTCTCGGCCTACGTTATCACAATCGGACAATGTGTCTTTTGCTTTGCCTTTTTTCTTTTTTCGTTTACCGTCGGCGACACGCTCGCGTACAATAGATCCGCGATTCGTCTCGCCCACTTCGTCGCACCGCATTCTTTCCAGATTCCCTGTGTATATTTAATTAGGAGCGTATACCGAATATCAAACAAGAATCGTTCAAGAGAATATACACGTACACTTAGAGCGAAGTTAACACGAATCGAAACGAGAACGTTTTACGCACACCTAACTCACATGGTGAGTGTTTGAAGATGGACTCGAAGCGAGACGGATGCTGGTCTCGTAAATGAACATAGAAACGGAACACTACAGTAAACTAATTTGAATGACAAGCTAATCAACGAAAAGAAGATGATACAATCTAGGGTGTAAAAAAGGAGGATCGGAATTGTAAAAAATAGAAAATACACGGATACAAGTATGTCCAAACAAACACCATGCGCGCATCGCACAAGAATGGCAGTATATCGGTATGTTTTATATATATACGTATATAATACCAGTAGATTGTGAAACAAGACGCAATTAAATGGCTCAGAAGAACTGGAAGCTGCATCGAATGCAATTAACTATGAATAAACATGTTTTTCTGCGCCTCTCATTCGTCCTTTCTCACGCGCATGTTCTCTCTTTCTCTCTCACGCACACACACACAAACACGCATACATTCTTTCTTGCCCACCTTCTTATTCTCCCTCCCTTCTCTCTACAAACTAAGTCCGATAACAGGCAGAAAAGAATTTCTGCGAGGTACGCACTACCCATACGAAGAATAATGACACTGAAAAATTACAATAGTAACGTTAAGGAAACTATCGGGCAAAATATTTGGATGACTTCTTCAATGGCTGGTTGATTCGTAGTAACACACTTTCGAGCGTTCTCTTCTTTTGCGCGCGTTCGTTTTTTTTTTCATATCGGTCGCCGTGTTACGTGGCTTACAGGATATACATGATATATATATGCATAAATATATATATATATATATCACGCACATTACACCCGACCACGTCACTCACTCGGCAATTAAATCACAGACAATGTATATCATGACGGTGATTACAATTAAAAAATCGTCAACTAGCGTTACCTATATTAATTCGGGATAAATAAAAGTTATTGTACAAATTAATATTATGCATTCAATGTAACAAAAAAAAAAAGAAAGAACACTGTATTTCATATCGAACGGTAGCAGAGACATGCGAATGTACAAGTGTATGCACGAACACCGCGGTCTTTTCTTTTTTTTTACCTCGTTCACCGCTCTTCCCTTTCTTTTTTAAATCATTCATCCTTCTCCTCTTCCCCGTCAATGTGTTTGCAGAACGTTCGTTACTTTTCGCTTCTCGTGGATCGTAGACAACTGTAAAAGAAGTACACTTCCGTTACTCCGACGCCGTATTTTCGTCTTCCCCCGAGTCGTCCTGCACACTTGCTACAGCTGAAACGTTATATAAACGCCGCTTTGAATACCGATTACTGTTTCCACAATGGGCTGAGTCAAGCTAGGTTGCACGTACCAATAGACTACATAGCGTTTTCTTGGTGATTCTTTTGGAATAGGAGAGTCTCTTCAAAGATGTACTGCTTTAACACTTCTTTAGGAAGGTCGTCCAGCTCCATGTCAAACTTGAACGGCTCTTCCGCGACAGGCTGAAATAATTCACAGCTATACGTGACGCTTATCTGTCGGCACGCCACTACGTTAGAATTCATAAGCGGTTCTGTACTTCATCGGCGGGATCGTAATATTGCTCGAGGTATGGGTGCGCGAGCGCATCCTCCACGACGATCCGCTTGTTCGGATTAAACGTTAACATTTTGTCCAAGAGATCCAGAGCCCGTGGATCAGCGGTTGGAAAGAGATTCGTCCACGGAATTTTTGGCTTGTACGGTAGAGATTGAAGATAATTTCGTGCCTAAAATAAGGAAGATAAATTACACGAAATGTATACGCGAACATGTTGATAAATTAGACATAGAACAGAGTATACTTTTTCGTTTATAATGCACTCAAGATCCTCGGGCGACGGCGATCCAAGGACTCCAAGTATATGGTTCAATTGGTCTAAGTAGTGCTTACCAGGGAATATTGCTCGTCTTGAAAGCATTTCTGCGAGAATGCAACCGACCGACCAGATGTCTATAGACTTGGTATAGCCCTGTGGAAAGGGACGGCAAGGTATAGCGCTGCGTTACTTCTAAGCTGATATTCTAATTCGAAATTACCGTTTACCTTTGAATTGAGCATTATTTCTGGAGCTCTATACCATCTTGTTGCCACATATTCGGTTAGGAAGCCAGCATGATTATGCTCCGGATCAGCAACTCTGGCTAAACCAAAATCACAGATTTTAAGGTCACATGTGGTATTTAAGAGCAGATTGCTTGGTTTCAAGTCTCTGTGCAGTACATTAGCAGAATGAATGTATTTTAATCCTCGTAATATTTGGTAAAGAAAATAGCATATATGATCATTACTAATAGCCTGAAATTGAAAAAAAGATTTAGATGTGTTGTAAGTCCTAAATATCTCGGGTATCCAACGCTACTGTGCCGACCTGTGTTTTAAGAAGTTTGTAGAGATCTGTCTCCATCAGACATTGAACAATATATACATCTTTCATTTGTTCTATGGTAGGTGCCCTTAATATATCCCTTATATCTATTATCTGTAAAAGAAGCATAAAGTCAAGATAGCCTGATATCTCCTATCCCATGGGTTCAATAACGCAACACTCACATTCTCATGCTTAAACCTGGTCAAAATCTTTATTTCCCTCAGAGTCCTCTGACTGTATGTCTGATGTTCGAAAGGTGAAATTTTTTTAATAGCTACCTTTGTTTGCGTTACATTATCATAAGCAGATCTGCGGAAAGAAAATCCCAAAGTATGTAAAGAAAAGCTTTATTTGTATTCATTGGTATTCCACAGATAAGATGGAAGCTTTGCAAGACTTTGGAAGTCATATCATCTACAAAAAGCACATAAAGATAACACCATGATGTATGCACATGATGCTTATGCCTCCTAATCTGTAACCACAATACAGGAAGTGGTTCTTCAATGTCACAAAATCTTGGTGACTTAGATTTAGCATATTTTCAGGCCTAATTTTTAATAGTACTTAAATTGTTAACTACAACTCCGAAGTATTGGCAAGAATGCATAAGAATAAGTATTGGCAAGAATTAAAGAATACATAAACGTGACAGTCGTATTAATTACAATTACATATTAAAAAGGATGCGCCTCATTGTTCTATTGTAAAAAACCAACCTAGCTTCGTTAAATCGTTAGACGTTGAATATTCCCTGCGAAAAAGATTCATAAGTCGTGCGCGAAGAGATTCGCTATCGTCATAAAGTATTCGTGGAAGCAATCGCGATCTCGTTAGCGGTACGGCGATAAGAACGATAAGCGCGAGATAAGCGACAGCGTACAAGGAAGTCGTGACGCCGCACGCAAGTGGACAGGGGTTTGAAAGGGTGTGACAATCGCGTTCAAAACTGGCGCCAAAAGGAGAGATCACAGAAGGATGAGTAGCACTTAATAGCGACTGCACACGGCATCAGGATACGATCGAGTCCTTTCGGGTGGTCCGTGGAACGGAAATCTGGCCGAGGGGCCGACAATTCGTATGACAACTGTATTTTCGATTGTTTATCTTTCGGCCTGTCAGCCAGTCGATACGCGTTCGAAATTTCTCCGAAGTAACGAAGGTAATTAACTCGGATACACTTACACGACCATTCCGTAGGCACCTTCACCCATGTACGACAAATCCGTGTACCGCGGGCCAACCTCGAACGTTTGTCCGCGAACGACCTCGCAATTCGGATTCACACTTGCTGAACCTTCACCCGCCATTTTGACAACTATTTTGCGGCTCCGGTGAAGTCAGGACGAGCCTTGCTTCTAAGCCGACTCGCCACAAACTACGCTACAATTAGACACACTGGCGTGAGGTTTTTTACGCCGCTTATCAATTACGATGTATCGAATGCGCGGTATTTCTAACACTCGCCGCTAGACGGCCAAGAATATGTTGCGTGACAACGCGAACGTAGCCACGGAAATGTATATAATCGATAGGTAAATCAGGAGCGAAATTTGAAAGCAGATGTTTGCGTGTGATTATGGAGAGTATTGTTAAGGATACGCGATGCGGGTGGCATGCGTGGGAAAGTTCTTAGGCAGAGTCTCAATTAGTAGATCCCGAAACGAAACGCGAGTTTCTTCTAAGTCACGTAATCTTTTGAAAAGTCCTTGCCCTTTGTTATTCTTTAGGAGTGTTGATTGACTCCAGAAGTGGTGGCGACGCTAAGGAAGTCATAAATTTCCTTCAAGGGTTGTTTTCTCGATCCTCCGAGCAGAGTCTACTTTCTCTTCCCACGTGGGCACCGCGCTGGGTAACGGAAAAGCGCGCTTCCACCGAGTTTCCACCACCACCCGAAGACGGAGGGAAAGATGGGCGCCGATTCGCGGGGGCTAATAGACCGTAGCATATATAGACGGAGCGTAAGCTGAGGGGGTGGCAAGGTTCGCGGAAAGGGGAACGATACGAGTAAATCGGGTAACGCAGTGGTTATGCATGCCGAATGCTTCCGATGCTAACCGACGTGCCTGTATCTGAACCTCTGCCTTTCCCCCTCCAAGCACCTTCCCCTCGCCGATAGTCCCAGCTTCTGTTCCATTCTGTTCCGTGTATATATGTCTATGGTATGGACATCCGAAGGACAGCTTACACGGAAAAGGGTCAGCTCATTCCTGACGGTGCTGATCCTTTTCCGTGTAGTCGATTCTCGTTTTACGGTACCGTTTGTTGCGGTTTCCGCCTTAGAGCACATAAACATGGAGATAGCATATGCAATGGGTCAAAATGTAGACGACGGTAGAAAGAGAAAAACATACATGAGTGTTACGGTCCCATGTAGTAACACATGAATATAGCTTCATGTTAGACGAAAAGTCGCACCAATTTGAAGTGTCGAGTGAAACAATCGAAATCAGGATCAAGAGTTTTACAACGACTACTACTTAGAAACACTCGCTTAATAAATATTGATTTCGGTTGCTTTGCAATAAAAACAACGCTACCTTGTAAAGCGCTCGATCGTAATTAGCTGATAACCAATTAGAAAATTCGTTACGTTAGGAATTAAGAAACAATATGTAGGATTGGATAATTTTAGTGACAAAAGATATTACAATTTTCATCTCAAAGGACGAGGTCGTTGTACGACACTTGATCGCTAGCATCCGACGTGCTCAGTCGCGAACCTTATAATTCTCAATTTATATAATTAGATTAAACCCCAGTCAAACAAACTTATATAGTTTACTTTCGAAATAGGAATTGGAAGAGAGTTTAGCTTTAGGTGCGAACAATGGGTAACGTTATTTTCCCTTGCACATCTGCTTGCCAAACCTTGCTGGAGCGGACAACCGTTAGTCTTGTAAAACTCTTGGAATGTCGTTTTCGTTTATAATAGTTGCCGCTATTAAGGAACGTAAGGTACATCTGGTCGAGGAAATCCGGGAAGTAATTAAGTCATAAACCTTGTTGGGAGACGCTCCTCGATTCTAAGGGTAAATCTTACCTGCCTTCTCGGGTGCGCGTGCAACCGATTTAATTAGGAAGCGTGCTTCGACCACCGCCCAAAAAGTGTAAGACGGCTGAAGGACAACCCACGGACCAAGCTTGGGAGACATCACCGCTTTGATTGGTCGAAGGGATCCGGGGAAGGAGTCGGAAAGGCACACCGAAATTGGAGGAGTAGGGCGCCCGGAGGTTTCAAGTGTGGAGTTAATTTGTAAGAAGTCAGATCAATCTTGTCAGCAGACTAACGAATAGTTTACTCAATGCAACAATACACATATAGTTCAATAGTTCACCCTAGTTGAATCCTTGAAAATTCCCGCACTACTTCGGGAGCTGAGTGCATTAGCGCTACACGAGTACGAACCGGCGCTTAATTAAAAATCACCACTGAATCCCGCATCAAAATTGGTGACAGAGGTGGGATGTTCAATAGATATTTCAATAAAATCATTAAAGCGATTTAAAGTGCGAGTTAAAATTGTGAACGGACGCTGATTTGAACTTAATAACTGTGTGCGAAGGAACGCTTAGTTTAAATTAGACGCTGTGGACTGTGATCATAATCCGTTTCACTATAACGGAATCGTTGGCGATTAAGGAAGTACAACCTCTCTCTTTCTCTGGTTGTGGTAGGTTTTTCCTGGAAGTGAAAAGGTGAATACCGGAGACGGGTGTTTCCAGTGGCTGTGCTTGCTACCCTGAAAAAACAGGCACTGATCGTCGTTGCCGCGTTGCTGGATTCAACTGGTTCCCATTAAACAGTCAACTGGACCTGGGCTTCGTGGACCGTTCTTCGCAGCATCTAGGAAGTAAACGGACAATTATTTGGACAGCAAATAAGTATTTATAAGATATATATATATATATTGGACGAATTGTAAGTTTCTTTTGCGAGTCTATTACGGTCTAGAAATAGTATTTTAGCCGATATTGTATATATTTAGAGTTAGCTTATAATTCGAACAGGATGCTGCGTAGTCGTAGAGCAATGAGGAGACATTGGAGTCGTATACGCGTTTCGCATAGATCCCGAGAGTTCGAAGTCGAAGATGTGCCCGCGGAATTACTTCGAGAATCGACCACTGATTCTACGTCACAAACGTGTGTTTTGTCGGTGCGAACCACTACCTTAAAGGTTAATTCACCGAGTTTAGATAACGAAACGTATCGCCCCGTTGCAATCGATGCTGTTAGCCCGCCGTTAGTTAAGTCTCCGGAAATTTCTTATCTTCCTT
Organism: Andrena flavipes; assembly: GCA_963971345.1. Lineage (NCBI taxonomy): Eukaryota > Metazoa > Arthropoda > Insecta > Hymenoptera > Andrenidae > Andrena > Andrena flavipes. Next base: position 42,861,630 of record OZ020482.1, read on the forward strand.
TAGAAATAGCTGCGAATTTGATTCCACGCTTTGATGGGAATTCTAGTACCATCCTTCAATTCATAAAACAGTGTCAGTGTGTGGACTCTCTAGTCAAACCATCAGATCGTGGAAACCTTTTGGTCATAATACGATATAAGATCGAAGGCCCTGCGGATTTATTATTAGCGAATCGGCCGGAACTGACAACCGTCGATGAATTAGTGAGTTTGCTCAAGAAGGTGTATGCACGATTATTTGATTTTCACCAGATTTGTGACGAATTGGAGGGCTTGCATCAGGAAACGCACGAACCTGTGGAATTTTATGGGGCCCGAGCCCGTGAAATATTGGGCCGGGGTTTAGAGGGAGTTAAGGGGAAGTTTGATTCGGAACAGCTAATAGGTGTTGTGGGTTTATTAAATCGGACGGCTGTTAGAAAATTCAGGCGTGGTCTCCAAAATCTTAACTTGAGGTGTGCTCTTTTAATGGATAAGCAGGATAAAACGCTCGATAGTACAATTGATGTCGCGAGTAGGTTGGAGCAGGTAACGAATAAATCGCTCGGGCTATTTCCATCTCCGGCGGAGCGTCGTGACGTTAAGGTGATCACTAATGATCCTGGTAGTTTTAATTGTTTTAATTGCAAGCAGGAGGGTCATTACCGTAATAATTGTCCTTGGTTAAAAAGAAATTTTCATAATCCATCGGCTCCCGAGAGGTTAAGATGTAGATACTGTCGAAAGACAGGGCATACCGAGTCGCGTTGTTTTAGAAAACAAAATAGGTATAATATTAACATGCAACGTGAAGCTTCTGTACCCTGATCGCATCATTTATAGCGAATTCGGTATCTTGCACTGACTCTGTGCTCGTGCTAGAAAATGACTTGGATTGGTTAATTCTGATAGAGCTTCTTCGTTTCTATCAGAAACAACCAATCCAAGTCATTTTTTAGCACGAGCACAGAGTCAGTGCAAGGTACCGAATTCGCTATTAAACTCGAAGGGTGCTCCACGGGAAAACCGCAACACTTCATCTACTTTTGTCTTTAACTTTGCGTTTACGAAGCTTTGATAAGATGTTTCAATGCTACTGAACCCCTGTAATAATTAAGATATCTATGTAACGAAGGACTGTGAAAAATAGGCTGTTAATATACGATATAAAAGCGAAATAGTATAGTGAACGTTGTAGTCGCCTAGATATAATTACATATGAAATTATTGGTGAATAATGAAAAAAATAAAAGGGGTTAGGTGAATAAAAAAATTTCAGTTATTTAATTTATTATACATTGTCAATTGATGAACAAATAATATACACTAATGAACAATGATGTACAAACGATGTACGATCGATTGCATAAAAAAGAAACTGATATAATGCTCCAATGCAGTGTTCGGAGCGATGAAGCTGCAGTGATGGAGGGAGAAACACTTACGTAGCCATAACCTTTCTTTCATCTAACTTTATATAGTTTAGGGTTGTACCGTGTGATTTCTATATCAGTGATGCCAGAATGAGGACGGGAGCGCTCGAGAATTTCCCCCACCACGCATGCACACTACGCCGGAGCTGCGTGTCCATGAGCTCGGCGCTTCGGACAACGTCGGGAAGACGAGAGAGAAAACGAATGTGTGTCTTTCTCTCTCGCTCTTGAAACTAAGCGACACGCGGCCGTACGCGACTTCACGAGTGCCTCGAGATCCACTTTTCACTTTCTGACATATGCATAATACTTTTGTAATGAAAAAAAATTTGGAAAAATTTTTGTTACGGAAATTACGTTTTAAGACCTCCTGATCACGTTTTGACCATTTAGAAAAGAGCTTTTTTTTTAAATATCTCATGTATTTGTTAACACAATTATGTACGTTTAAACGGCAAAATGGATTTCAATGAAACTTTATATTCTTGTCTTAAGATCCGTTTAGATCACGAAAAATGATAATTACCCGTTATGGTTCTTCGATCTTTCAGATATACGAACTAAATTCTACATAAAAAAAAATTAAATAAAGTTCTTCTGTAACTTCTTTAACAAAGAGAAATGTACATTCATAATTGAGGCATTTGATGGAAAATGGGCACATACGCCAAAATGCCATTTCAAGAAAATCGATTTCAAAGTTTTCATTATAGTACCTATAACTTAATAAAAAGTAATGCAATTAAATCAATTTTTTAAGGATGTAGTTACCGTGTTCTGAATACAGAAGTCATGATTTAAAAATGATATGTGTCTTTATTTATAAGTTTTAAACAAGTGGTTTATGTGCCCTTTTTCCGTAAATGTGGTAAAGTCGTAACAAAATTGCTTCTTTGTTTAGTTATTTAAATATAATTTTGTTTGCTTACTTCGTTGCATATTTTTTATACATTGCTTAAATCAAAAATATAAAATGAAGCACGAAAAGAAACAAAAAATGTTATGTTTTACGTAAGTATTAGTTTCTTCGATTTTTTGCAGCAAGCTGTCTTACAAATCAACTTTTTCTTTCCTAAATTAGCTTCTTTCCTTGCGGATTCGATACTCGCCGCGCTTTCCATATTTCCTCGCTTACAGAAAATCCTCTATGAAATAAAAGTACTTATTGCACGACAGTACGGTAGCGCGACCGCTCAGCGACTATGTACATAGCTGCGTGTCGACCACGCTACATAATAAAGCAGCATTTAGCTAATCTGAACGCGAGAGAAGTAATGTCCTTCAATTTGGTGCGCCGCAGTTAAAAAAATTAAAAACCGATTTTTTCGGCGTTTTTTCCGTGTCAGAGTAACTTATAGGTGGAATTTTCGTACATACTTTATGAAATAAATCTTTTATGCGATCTTCAATGTCTTCACATACAGTAAAACAGTGTAGGAATTAAACGAACTAAACATGCTGTGACATTATGGGGAGTTGGGGCACTTTGATGCAGGGGGCACAATGAAACATTAATATTATCTTGATATCTATAGGGTATCATCTTATAATCTTATATCACCTTTCAAGATCAAAGAGTATACTGTTTTGTGATCAGTTTTTTAACTTCTGACTGTTTCTAAATAACAAGAGAATATTAATGTTTCATTGTGCCCCTTGCACCAAAGTGCCCCAACTCCCCCTACAGACGAAAATGTGTAATATATTTTCAACGGCGTCGATGGCGCCGCTGTAAAGTGTCGGACTGCTAAACCGCTGCGAACTTTTTGGACGTAGGTTCGAGCCTCGGAAATTCTAATAAGTCCCATAGGGTCATATATTTTCACATTAATTATGTATTTTTTTCGGTTTCTAACTATATGACAATGTTCAATATTTATTTACAAATGTTTTAACCTTATGTTAAAAATATTTCAACCTGAAATATACGTAAAAATGACTTGAGAGCAGTTTTTATGCCACTGTTTCTATGGTCTAGTATTCCGTCAATTACAGTATTGTTCTAACATTCCTACACTAAATTAATATTATATATAATTGGTTTTCTAATTTCTCACCTTTAACAATTGTCATACAATTCTCTCGTGTTTCCAAAATTCAGAAGTTAAACAATACTGTAATTGACGGAATACTAGACCATAGAAACGGTGGTATAAAAACTGCGGCTATACTTCCGAAAACCGGTCAAACCCGATTGGGCTGAAATTTTGCAAATAGGTTCATTTTGCATAAAAATAATGTTTGCGAGAAGGATTTTTGGTGACTCGAAATTTTTTTTTAAACATTTCAATGTCGTTTCCTACCTTACCGACAGAGTCGAGAATAGGATACAACAATTATTCAATGCATTCTCCTTATTAATCTCCTAAAATCTATAAAATAGAGATCAACTTAGAAAGAGATATCAGCTTGATACTCGGTATCAGTATTGGTTTGGGTTAGAATGGGGCGGGGGGCGCGCGCCCGCTCGCGGGCGCGTAAAGCATGGTAGCGAACTGATGTGAATTTGAACGGGGCCAAGCCCTGTGCGTAAGGCGTCTAACTAAAAGAGAGAGCAGATTAATTTCACATAAATTTTGCGTACAGCTTTTTTTTTACACATGTACGAATCGAAGGTCCTGGATCAGGATGAGAAGGCGCAGTTTTATTTTTTATCACACCTATCTTGTGAGTGTTGACAGTCGCGGTCGCTGGGCCCGTGACTCGTGCGCCTATTCCAGAGATAGAAACAATGTTGCGAGAAACATTTTTAGCCGGCCTCTTTTATTTATGGCGGTATGAAGTGAATAAGTCAGGCAGAGACTCATTCGAAGCATTATTAAACGATATAAAACATGTATATACAGGAGAATAATAAAAAGAATTCATTGAATAACTGTTGTATCCTATTCTCGACTCTGTCGGTAAGGTAGGAAACGACATTGAAATGGTAAAAAAAAAATTCGAGTCGCCAAAAATCCTTCTCGCAAACGTTATTTTTATGCAAAATAAAACTATTTTCAAAATATCAGCCCAATCGGGTTTGACCGGTTTTCGGAAGTTTCGCCAAATATTACTATGTAAATACGTTACTGATATGGTAGTGGAATTGGACGCTATTTAAATGGCGTAAAATTGGGAAGATAATTTAATTCATTATACTCATCATATGTTTCTATAATATACAAGTCAGGTTACTTAAAATATTTTTCTTCTGGTTACAGGCGAAACTTGGACATATTTCTCCGTGACAGGAACTTTATATGGGCCAAATGATGGAAATTTCAACAATGAACACAAGAAAATAGTAATTTTATATAAGTGACAAAGTAAAATTATATATTTTATACTTTATTGTAACACTGTAAAAGTCTTTATTCAAATAAAGTGGGAAAAACTTGAAACAGACTATTATTATTGAGAAATACCTTTTATACATACTCCTATCCAAATAGTCGCAGTAGCTACATTAAAGTGACGTCTTCGAAGCAGAAATTTAGGATACCTCCTTTCGCTTCATGTTCTCCTGCTGCTTCGCTACAAAATTTGGTAAAAAATCTCAGTACGCTGTAAAATTGAGCTTCGCAGCAGGAGAACATGAAGCGAAAGGAGGTATCCTGAATTCCATCGCCAGAAACCTTTCGACAACTCTGCGCCTCTGCGTTCGATAGTTCTGCGGCTTCGATTCTCTCTCCGAAGGCGCTAACTTTGTGCCACCTCTTTCGACATCATGTTCTCCTGCTGCGAAGCTCAATTTTACAGCGTACTGAGATTTTTGACCAAATTTTGGAGCGACTCAAACAGCAGGAGAACATGAAGCGAAAGGAGGTATGCTGAATTCCATCGCCGGAAACCTTTCGACAACTCTGCGACTCTGCGTTCGATAGTTCTGCGTCTTCGATTCTCTCTCCGAAGGCGCTAACTTTGTGCCACCTCTTTCGACATCATGTTCTCCTGCTGCGAAGCTGAATTTTACAGCGTACTGAGATTTTTGACCAAATTTTGGAGCGAAGGAGCAGGAGAACATGAAGCGAAAGGAGGTATCCTGAATTCCATCGCCAGAAACCTTTCGACAACTCTGCGCCTCTGCGTTCGATAGTTCTGCGGCTTCGATTCTCTCTCCGAAGGCGCTAACTTTGTGCCACCTCTTTCGACATCATGTTCTCCTGCTGCGAAGCTCAATTTTACAGCGTACTGAGATTTTTGACTAAATTTTGGAGCGAAGGAGCAGGAGAACATGAAGCGAAAGGAGGTATCCTGAATTCCATCGCCAGAAACCTTTCGACAACTCTGCGCCTCTGCGTTCGATAGTTCTGCGGCTTCGATTCTCTCTCCGAAGGCGCTAACTTTGTGCCACCTCTTTCGACATCATGTTCTCCTGCTGCGAAGCTCAATTTTACAGCGTACTGAGATTTTTGACCAAATTTTGGAGCGAAGGAGCAGGAGAACATGAAGCGAAAGGAGGTATCCTGAATTCCATCGCCAGAAACCTTTCGACAACTCTGCGCCTCTGCGTTCAATAGTTCTGCGGCTTCGATTCTCTCTCCAAAGGCGCTAACTTTGTGCCACCTCTTTCGACATCATGTTCTCCTGCTGCGAAGCTCAATTTTACAGCGTACTGAGATTTTTGACCAAATTTTGGAGCGACTCAAACAGCAGGAGAACATGAAGCGAAAGGAGGTATGCTGAATTCCATCGCCGGAAACCTTTCGACAACTCTGCGACTCTGCGTTCGATAGTTCTGCGTCTTCGATTCTCTCTCCGAAGGCGCTAACTTTGTGCCACCTCTTTCGACATCATGTTCTCCTGCTGCGAAGCTGAATTTTACAGCGTACTGAGATTTTTGACCAAATTTTGGAGCGAAGGAGCAGGAGAACATGAAGCGAAAGGAGGTATCCTGAATTCCATCGCCAGAAACCTTTCGACAACTCTGCGCCTCTGCGTTCAATAGTTCTGCGGCTTCGATTCTCTCTCCAAAGGCGCTAACTTTGTGCCACCTCTTTCGACATCATGTTCTCCTGCTGCGAAGCTCAATTTTACAGCGTACTGAGATTTTTGACCAAATTTTGGAGCGAAGGAGCAGGAGAACATGAAGCGAAAGGAGGTATCCTGAATTCCATCGCCAGAAACCTTTCGACAACTCTGCGCCTCTGCGTTCAATAGTTCTGCGGCTTCGATTCTCTCTCCAAAGCCGCTAACTTTGTGCCACCTCTTTCGAAATCATGTTCTCCTGCTGCGAAGCTCAATTTTACAGCGTACTGAGATTTTTGACCAAATTTTGGAGCGAAGGAGCAGGAGAACATGAAGCGAAAGGAGGTATCCTGAATTCCATCGCCAGAAACCTTTCGACAACTCTGCGCCTCTGCGTTCGATAGTTCTGCGGCTTCGATTCTCTCTCCGAAGGCGCTAACTTTGTGCCACCTCTTTCGACATCATGTTCTCCTGCTGCGAAGCTCAATTTTACAGCATACTGAGATTTTTGACCAAATTTTGGAGCGAAGCAGCAGGAGAACATGAAGCGAAAGGAGGTATGCTGAATTCCATCGCCAGAAACCTTTCGACAACTCTGCGACTCTGCGTTCGATAGTTCTGCGTCTTCGATTCTCTCTCCGAAGGCGCTAACTTTGTGCCACCTCTTTCGACATCATGTTCTCCTGCTGCGAAGCTGAATTTTACAGCGTACTGAGATTTTTGACCAAATTTTGGAGCGAAACAGCAGGAGAACATGAAGCGAAAGGAGGTATGCTGAATTCCATCGCCGGAAACCTTTCGACAACTCTGCGACTCTGCGTTCGATAGTTCTGCGTCTTCGATTCTCTCTCCGAAGGCGCTAACTTTGTGCCACCTCTTTCGACATCATGTTCTCCTGCTGCGAAGCTGAATTTTACAGCGTACTGAGATTTTTGACCAAATTTTGGAGCGAAACAGCAGGAGAACATGAAGCGAAAGGAGGTATGCTGAATTCCATCGCCGGAAACCTTTCGACAACTCTGCGCCTCTGCGTTCGATAGTTCTGCGTCTTCGATTCTCTCTCCGAAGGCGCTAACTTTGTGCCACCTCTTTCGACATCATGTTCTCCTGCTGCGAAGCTGAATTTTACAGCGTACTGAGATTTTTGACCAAATTTTGGACCGAAGCAGCAGGAGAACATGAAGCGAAAGGAGGTATGCTGAATTCCATCGCCAGAAACCTTTCGACAACTCTGCGACTCTGCGTTCGATAGTTCTGCGTCTTCGATTCTCTCTCCGAAGGCGCTAACTTTGTGCCACCTCTTTCGACATCATGTTCTCCTGCTGCGAAGCTCAATTTTACAGCGTACTGAGATTTTTGACCAAATTTTGGAGCGAAGCAGCAGGAGAACATGAAGCGAAAGGAGGTATGCTGAATTCCATCGCCAGAAACCTTTCGACAACTCTGCGACTCTGCGTTCGATAGTTCTGCGTCTTCGATTCTCTCTCCGAAGGCGCTAACTTTGTGCCACCTCTTTCGACATCATGTTCTCCTGCTGCGAAGCTGAATTTTACAGCGTACTGAGATTTTTGACCAAATTTTGGAGCGAAGGAGCAGGAGAACATGAAGCGAAAGGAGGTATCCTGAATTCCATCGCCAGAAACCTTTCGACAACTCTGCGCCTCTGCGTTCAATAGTTCTGCGGCTTCGATTCTCTCTCCAAAGGCGCTAACTTTGTGCCACCTCTTTCGAAATCATGTTCTCCTGCTGCGAAGCTCAATTTTACAGCGTACTGAGATTTTTGACCAAATTTTGGAGCGAAGGAGCAGGAGAACATGAAGCGAAAGGAGGTATCCTGAATTCCATCGCCAGAAACCTTTCGACAACTCTGCGCCTCTGCGTTCGATAGTTCTGCGGCTTTGATTCTCTCTCCGAAGGCGCTAACTTTGTGCCACCTCTTTCGACATCATGTTCTCCTGCTACGAAGCTCAATTTTACAGCGTACTGAGATTTTTGACTAAATTTTGGAGCGAAGGAGCAGGAGAACATGAAGCGAAAGGAGGTATCCTGAATTCCATCGCCAGAAACCTTTCGACAACTCTGCGCCTCTGCGTTCGATAGTTCTGCGGCTTCGATTCTCTCTCCGAAGGCGCTAACTTTGTGCCACCTCTTTCGACATCATGTTCTCCTGCTGCGAAGCTCAATTTTACAGCGTACTGAGATTTTTGACCAAATTTTGGAGCGAAGGAGCAGGAGAACATGAAGCGAAAGGAGGTATCCTGAATTCCATCGCCAGAAACCTTTCGACAACTCTGCGCCTCTGCGTTCAATAGTTCTGCGGCTTCGATTCTCTCTCCAAAGGCGCTAACTTTGTGCCACCTCTTTCGACATCATGTTCTCCTGCTGCGAAGCTCAATTTTACAGCGTACTGAGATTTTTGACCAAATTTTGGAGCGAAACAGCAGGAGAACATGAAGCGAAAGGAGGTATGCTGAATTCCATCGCCGGAAACCTTTCGACAACTCTGCGACTCTGCGTTCGATAGTTCTGCGTCTTCGATTCTCTCTCCGAAGGCGCTAACTTTGTGCCACCTCTTTCGACATCATGTTCTCCTGCTGCGAAGCTGAATTTTACAGCGTACTGAGATTTTTGACCAAATTTTGGAGCGAAGCAGCAGGAGAACATGAAGCGAAAGGAGGTATGCTGAATTCCATCGCCAGAAACCTTTCGACAACTCTGCGACTCTGCGTTCGATAGTTCTGCGTCTTCGATTCTCTCTCCGAAGGCGCTAACTTTGTGCCACCTCTTTCGACATCATGTTCTCCTGCTGCGAAGCTGAATTTTACAGCGTACTGAGATTTTTGACCAAATTTTGGAGCGAAGCAGCAGGAGAACATGAAGCGAAAGGAGGTATGCTGAATTCCATCGCCGGAAACCTTTCGACAACTCTGCGACTCTGAGTTCGATAGTTCTGCGTCTTCGATTCTCTCTCCGAAGGCGCTAACTTTGTGCCACCTCTTTCGACATCATGTTCTCCTGCTGCGAAGCTGAATTTTACAGCGTACTGAGATTTTTGACCAAATTTTGGAGCGAAGCAGCAGGAGAACATGAAGCGAAAGGAGGTATGCTGAATTCCATCGCCGGAAACCTTTCGACAACTCTGCGACTCTGCGTTCGATAGTTCTGCGTCTTCGATTCTCTCTCCGAAGGCGCTAACTTTGTGCCACCTCTTTCGACATCATGTTCTCCTGCTGCGAAGCTGAATTTTACAGCGTACTGAGATTTTTGACCAAATTTTGGAGCGAAACAGCAGGAGAACATGAAGCGAAAGGAGGTATGCTGAATTCCATCGCCGGAAACCTTTCGACAACTCTGCGCCTCTGCGTTCGATAGTTCTGCGTCTTCGATTCTCTCTCCGAAGGCGCTAACTTTGTGCCACCTCTTTCGACATCATGTTCTCCTGCTGCGAAGCTGAATTTTACAGCGTACTGAGATTTTTGACCAAATTTTGGAGCGAAGCAGCAGGAGAACATGAAGCGAAAGGAGGTATGCTGAATTCCATCGCCGGAAACCTTTCGACAACTCTGCGACTCTGCGTTCGATAGTTCTGCGTCTTCGATTCTCTCTCCGAAGGCGCTAACTTTGTGCCACCTCTTTCGACATCATGTTCTCCTGCTGCGAAGCTGAATTTTACAGCGTACTGAGATTTTTGACCAAATTTTGGAGCGAAGCAGCAGGAGAACATGAAGCGAAAGGAGGTATGCTGAATTCCATCGCCGGAAACCTTTCGACAACTCTGCGACTCTGCGTTCGATAGTTCTGCGTCTTCGATTCTCTCTCCGAAGGCGCTAACTTTGTGCCACCTCTTTCGACATCATGTTCTCCTGCTGCGAAGCTGAATTTTACAGCGTACTGAGATTTTTGACCAAATTTTGGAGCGAAGCAGCAGGAGAACATGAAGCGAAAGGAGGTATGCTGAATTCCATCGCCGGAAACCTTTCGACAACTCTGCGACTCTGCGTTCGATAGTTCTGCGTCTTCGATTCTCTCTCCGAAGGCGCTAACTTTGTGCCACCTCTTTCGACATCATGTTCTCCTGCTACGAAGCTCAATTTTACAGCGTACTGAGATTTTTGACTAAATTTTGGAGCGAAGGAGCAGGAGAACATGAAGCGAAAGGAGGTATCCTGAATTCCATCGCCAGAAACCTTTCGACAACTCTGCGCCTCTGCGTTCAATAGTTCTGCGGCTTCGATTCTCTCTCCAAAGCCGCTAACTTTGTGCCACCTCTTTCGAAATCATGTTCTCCTGCTGCGAAGCTCAATTTTACAGCGTACTGAGATTTTTGACCAAATTTTGGAGCGAAGGAGCAGGAGAACATGAAGCGAAAGGAGGTATCCTGAATTCCATCGCCAGAAACCTTTCGACAACTCTGCGCCTCTGCGTTCGATAGTTCTGCGGCTTCGATTCTCTCTCCGAAGGCGCTAACTTTGTGCCACCTCTTTCGACATCATGTTCTCCTGCTGCGAAGCTCAATTTTACAGCATACTGAGATTTTTGACCAAATTTTGGAGCGAAGCAGCAGGAGAACATGAAGCGAAAGGAGGTATGCTGAATTCCATCGCCAGAAACCTTTCGACAACTCTGCGACTCTGCGTTCGATAGTTCTGCGTCTTCGATTCTCTCTCCGAAGGCGCTAACTTTGTGCCACCTCTTTCGACATCATGTTCTCCTGCTGCGAAGCTGAATTTTACAGCGTACTGAGATTTTTGACCAAATTTTGGAGCGAAACAGCAGGAGAACATGAAGCGAAAGGAGGTATGCTGAATTCCATCGCCGGAAACCTTTCGACAACTCTGCGACTCTGCGTTCGATAGTTCTGCGTCTTCGATTCTCTCTCCGAAGGCGCTAACTTTGTGCCACCTCTTTCGACATCATGTTCTCCTGCTGCGAAGCTGAATTTTACAGCGTACTGAGATTTTTGACCAAATTTTGGAGGGAAGCAGCAGGAGAACATGAAGCGAAAGGAGGTATGCTGAATTCCATCGCCAGAAACCTTTCGACAACTCTGCGACTCTGCGTTCGATAGTTCTGCGTCTTCGATTCTCTCTCCGAAGGCGCTAACTTTGTGCCACCTCTTTCGACATCATGTTCTCCTGCTGCGAAGCTGAATTTTACAGCGTACTGAGATTTTTGACCAAATTTTGGAGCGAAACAGCAGGAGAACATGAAGCGAAAGGAGGTATGCTGAATTCCATCGCCGGAAACCTTTCGACAACTCTGCGCCTCTGCGTTCGATAGTTCTGCGTCTTCGATTCTCTCTCCGAAGGCGCTAACTTTGTGCCACCTCTTTCGACATCATGTTCTCCTGCTGCGAAGCTGAATTTTACAGCGTACTGAGATTTTTGACCAAATTTTGGAGCGAAGCAGCAGGAGAACATGAAGCGAAAGGAGGTATGCTGAATTCCATCGCCAGAAACCTTTCGACAACTCTGCGACTCTGCGTTCGATAGTTCTGCGTCTTCGATTCTCTCTCCGAAGGCGCTAACTTTGTGCCACCTCTCTCGACATCATGTTCTCCTGCTGCGAAGCTCAATTTTACAGCGTACTGAGATTTTTGACCAAATTTTGGAGCGAAGGAGCAGGAGAACATGAAGCGAAAGGAGGTATCCTGAATTCCATCGCCAGAAACCTTTCGACAACTCTGCGCCTCTGCGTTCAATAGTTCTGCGGCTTCGATTCTCTCTCCAAAGGCGCTAACTTTGTGCCACCTCTTTCGAAATCATGTTCTCCTGCTGCGAAGCTCAATTTTACAGCGTACTGAGATTTTTGACCAAATTTTGGAGCGAAGGAGCAGGAGAACATGAAGCGAAAGGAGGTATCCTGAATTCCATCGCCAGAAACCTTTCGACAACTCTGCGCCTCTGCGTTCGATAGTTCTGCGGCTTTGATTCTCTCTCCGAAGGCGCTAACTTTGTGCCACCTCTTTCGACATCATGTTCTCCTGCTACGAAGCTCAATTTTACAGCGTACTGAGATTTTTGACTAAATTTTGGAGCGAAGGAGCAGGAGAACATGAAGCGAAAGGAGGTATCCTGAATTCCATCGCCAGAAACCTTTCGACAACTCTGCGCCTCTGCGTTCGATAGTTCTGCGGCTTCGATTCTCTCTCCGAAGGCGCTAACTTTGTGCCACCTCTTTCGACATCATGTTCTCCTGCTGCGAAGCTCAATTTTACAGCGTACTGAGATTTTTGACCAAATTTTGGAGCGAAGGAGCAGGAGAACATGAAGCGAAAGGAGGTATCCTGAATTCCATCGCCAGAAACCTTTCGACAACTCTGCGCCTCTGCGTTCAATAGTTCTGCGGCTTCGATTCTCTCTCCAAAGGCGCTAACTTTGTGCCACCTCTTTCGACATCATGTTCTCCTGCTGCGAAGCTCAATTTTACAGCGTACTGAGATTTTTGACCAAATTTTGGAGCGAAACAGCAGGAGAACATGAAGCGAAAGGAGGTATGCTGAATTCCATCGCCGGAAACCTTTCGACAACTCTGCGACTCTGCGTTCGATAGTTCTGCGTCTTCGATTCTCTCTCCGAAGGCGCTAACTTTGTGCCACCTCTTTCGACATCATGTTCTCCTGCTGCGAAGCTGAATTTTACAGCGTACTGAGATTTTTGACCAAATTTTGGAGTGAAGCAGCAGGAGAACATGAAGCGAAAGGAGGTATGCTGAATTCCATCGCCAGAAACCTTTCGACAACTCTGCGACTCTGCGTTCGATAGTTCTGCGTCTTCGATTCTCTCTCCGAAGGCGCTAACTTTGTGCCACCTCTTTCGACATCATGTTCTCCTGCTGCGAAGCTGAATTTTACAGCGTACTGAGATTTTTGACCAAATTTTGGAGCGAAGCAGCAGGAGAACATGAAGCGAAAGGAGGTATGCTGAATTCCATCGCCGGAAACCTTTCGACAACTCTGCGACTCTGAGTTCGATAGTTCTGCGTCTTCGATTCTCTCTCCGAAGGCGCTAACTTTGTGCCACCTCTTTCGACATCATGTTCTCCTGCTGCGAAGCTGAATTTTACAGCGTACTGAGATTTTTGACCAAATTTTGGAGCGAAGCAGCAGGAGAACATGAAGCGAAAGGAGGTATGCTGAATTCCATCGCCGGAAACCTTTCGACAACTCTGCGACTCTGCGTTCGATAGTTCTGCGTCTTCGATTCTCTCTCCGAAGGCGCTAACTTTGTGCCACCTCTTTCGACATCATGTTCTCCTGCTGCGAAGCTGAATTTTACAGCGTACTGAGATTTTTGACCAAATTTTGGAGCGAAACAGCAGGAGAACATGAAGCGAAAGGAGGTATGCTGAATTCCATCGCCGGAAACCTTTCGACAACTCTGCGCCTCTGCGTTCGATAGTTCTGCGTCTTCGATTCTCTCTCCGAAGGCGCTAACTTTGTGCCACCTCTTTCGACATCATGTTCTCCTGCTGCGAAGCTGAATTTTACAGCGTACTGAGATTTTTGACCAAATTTTGGAGCGAAGCAGCAGGAGAACATGAAGCGAAAGGAGGTATGCTGAATTCCATCGCCGGAAACCTTTCGACAACTCTGCGACTCTGCGTTCGATAGTTCTGCGTCTTCGATTCTCTCTCCGAAGGCGCTAACTTTGTGCCACCTCTTTCGACATTATGTTCTCCTGCTGCGAAGCTGAATTTTACAGCGTACTGAGATTTTTGACCAAATTTTGGAGCGAAGCAGCAGGAGAACATGAAGCGAAAGGAGGTATGCTGAATTCCATCGCCGGAAACCTTTCGACAACTCTGCGACTCTGCGTTCGATAGTTCTGCGTCTTCGATTCTCTCTCCGAAGGCGCTAACTTTGTGCCACCTCTTTCGACATCATGTTCTCCTGCTGCGAAGCTGAATTTTACAGCGTACTGAGATTTTTGACCAAATTTTGGAGCGAAGCAGCAGGAGAACATGAAGCGAAAGGAGGTATGCTGAATTCCATCGCCGGAAACCTTTCGACAACTCTGCGACTCTGCGTTCGATAGTTCTGCGTCTTCGATTCTCTCTCCGAAGGCGCTAACTTTGTGCCACCTCTTTCGACATCATGTTCTCCTGCTACGAAGCTCAATTTTACAGCGTACTGAGATTTTTGACTAAATTTTGGAGCGAAGGAGCAGGAGAACATGAAGCGAAAGGAGGTATCCTGAATTCCATCGCCAGAAACCTTTCGACAACTCTGCGCCTCTGCGTTCAATAGTTCTGCGGCTTCGATTCTCTCTCCGAAGGCGCTAACTTTGTGCCACCTCTTTCGACATCATGTTCTCCTGCTGCGAAGCTGAATTTTACAGCGTACTGAGATTTTTGACTAAATTTTGGAGCGAAGGAGCAGGAGAACATGAAGCGAAAGGAGGTATCCTGAATTCCATCGCCAGAAACCTTTCGACAACTCTGCGCCTCTGCGTTCGATAGTTCTGCGGCTTCGATTCTCTCTCCGAAGGCGCTAACTTTGTGCCACCTCTTTCGACATCATGTTCTCCTGCTGCGAAGCTCAATTTTACAGCGTACTGAGATTTTTGACCAAATTTTGGAGCGAAGGAGCAGGAGAACATGAAGCGAAAGGAGGTATCCTGAATTCCATCGCCAGAAACCTTTCGACAACTCTGCGCCTCTGCGTTCAATAGTTCTGCGGCTTCGATTCTCTCTCCAAAGGCGCTAACTTTGTGCCACCTCTTTCGACATCATGTTCTCCTGCTGCGAAGCTCAATTTTACAGCGTACTGAGATTTTTGACCAAATTTTGGAGCGAAGGAGCAGGAGAACATGAAGCGAAAGGAGGTATCCTGAATTCCATCGCCAGAAACCTTTCGACAACTCTGCGCCTCTGCGTTCAATAGTTCTGCGGCTTCGATTCTCTCTCCAAAGCCGCTAACTTTGTGCCACCTCTTTCGAAATCATGTTCTCCTGCTGCGAAGCTCAATTTTACAGCGTACTGAGATTTTTGACCAAATTTTGGAGCGAAGGAGCAGGAGAACATGAAGCGAAAGGAGGTATCCTGAATTCCATCGCCAGAAACCTTTCGACAACTCTGCGCCTCTGCGTTCGATAGTTCTGCGGCTTCGATTCTCTCTCCGAAGGCGCTAACTTTGTGCCACCTCTTTCGACATCATGTTCTCCTGCTGCGAAGCTCAATTTTACAGCATACTGAGATTTTTGACCAAATTTTGGAGCGAAGCAGCAGGAGAACATGAAGCGAAAGGAGGTATGCTGAATTCCATCGCCAGAAACCTTTCGACAACTCTGCGACTCTGCGTTCGATAGTTCTGCGTCTTCGATTCTCTCTCCGAAGGCGCTAACTTTGTGCCACCTCTTTCGACATCATGTTCTCCTGCTGCGAAGCTGAATTTTACAGCGTACTGAGATTTTTGACCAAATTTTGGAGCGAAACAGCAGGAGAACATGAAGCGAAAGTATGTATGCTGAATTCCATCGCCGGAAACCTTTCGACAACTCTGCGACTCTGCGTTCGATAGTTCTGCGTCTTCGATTCTCTCTCCGAAGGCGCTAACTATGTGCCACCTCTTTCGACATCATGTTCTCCTGCTGCGAAGCTGAATTTTACAGCGTACTGAGATTTTTGACCAAATTTTGGAGCGAAGCAGCAGGAGAACATGAAGCGAAAGGAGGTATGCTGAATTCCATCGCCAGAAACCTTTCGACAACTCTGCGACTCTGCGTTCGATAGTTCTGTGTCTTCGATTCTCTCTCCGAAGGCGCTAACTTTGTGCCACCTCTTTCGACATCATGTTCTCCTGCTGCGAAGCTGAATTTTACAGCGTACTGAGATTTTTGACCAAATTTTGGAGCGAAGCAGCAGGAGAACATGAAGCGAAAGGAGGTATGCTGAATTCCATCGCCGGAAACCTTTCGACAACTCTGCGACTCTGCGTTCGATAGTTCTGCGTCTTCGATTCTCTCTCCGAAGGCGCTAACTTTGTGCCACCTCTTTCGAAATCATGTTCTCCTGCTGCGAAGTTCAATTTTACAGCGTACTGAGATTTTTGACCAAATTTTGGAGCGAAGGAGCAGGAGAACATGAAGCGAAAGGAGGTATCCTGAATTCCATCGCCAGAAACCTTTCGACAACTCTGCGCCTCTGCGTTCGATAGTTCTGCGGCTTCGATTCTCTCTCCGAAGGCGCTAACTTTGTGCCACCTCTTTCGACATCATGTTCTCCTGCTGCGAAGCTCAATTTTACAGCATACTGAGATTTTTGACCAAATTTTGGAGCGAAGCAGCAGGAGAACATGAAGCGAAAGGAGGTATGCTGAATTCCATCGCCAGAAACCTTTCGACAACTCTGCGACTCTGCGTTCGATAGTTCTGCGTCTTCGATTCTCTCTCCGAAGGCGCTAACTTTGTGCCACCTCTTTCGACATCATGTTCTCCTGCTGCGAAGCTCAATTTTACAGCGTACTGAGATTTTTGACCAAATTTTGGAGCGAAGGAGCAGGAGAACATGAAGCGAAAGGAGGTATCCTGAATTCCATCGCCAGAAACCTTTCGACAACTCTGCGCCTCTGCGTTCAATAGTTCTGCGGCTTCGATTCTCTCTCCAAAGGCGCTAACTTTGTGCCACCTCTTTCGACATCATGTTCTCCTGCTGCGAAGCTCAATTTTACAGCGTACTGAGATTTTTGACCAAATTTTGGAGCGAAACAGCAGGAGAACATGAAGCGAAAGGAGGTATGCTGAATTCCATCGCCGGAAACCTTTCGACAACTCTGCGACTCTGCGTTCGATAGTTCTGCGTCTTCGATTCTCTCTCCGAAGGCGCTAACTTTGTGCCACCTCTTTCGACATCATGTTCTCCTGCTGCGAAGCTGAATTTTACAGCGTACTGAGATTTTTGACCAAATTTTGGAGTGAAGCAGCAGGAGAACATGAAGCGAAAGGAGGTATGCTGAATTCCATCGCCAGAAACCTTTCGACAACTCTGCGACTCTGCGTTCGATAGTTCTGCGTCTTCGATTCTCTCTCCGAAGGCGCTAACTTTGTGCCACCTCTTTCGACATCATGTTCTCCTGCTGCGAAGCTGAATTTTACAGCGTACTGAGATTTTTGACCAAATTTTGGAGCGAAGCAGCAGGAGAACATGAAGCGAAAGGAGGTATGCTGAATTCCATCGCCGGAAACCTTTCGACAACTCTGCGACTCTGAGTTCGATAGTTCTGCGTCTTCGATTCTCTCTCCGAAGGCGCTAACTTTGTGCCACCTCTTTCGACATCATGTTCTCCTGCTGCGAAGCTGAATTTTACAGCGTACTGAGATTTTTGACCAAATTTTGGAGCGAAGCAGCAGGAGAACATGAAGCGAAAGGAGGTATGCTGAATTCCATCGCCGGAAACCTTTCGACAACTCTGCGACTCTGCGTTCGATAGTTCTGCGTCTTCGATTCTCTCTCCGAAGGCGCTAACTTTGTGCCACCTCTTTCGACATCATGTTCTCCTGCTGCGAAGCTGAATTTTACAGCGTACTGAGATTTTTGACCAAATTTTGGAGCGAAACAGCAGGAGAACATGAAGCGAAAGGAGGTATGCTGAATTCCATCGCCGGAAACCTTTCGACAACTCTGCGCCTCTGCGTTCGATAGTTCTGCGTCTTCGATTCTCTCTCCGAAGGCGCTAACTTTGTGCCACCTCTTTCGACATCATGTTCTCCTGCTGCGAAGCTGAATTTTACAGCGTACTGAGATTTTTGACCAAATTTTGGAGCGAAGCAGCAGGAGAACATGAAGCGAAAGGAGGTATGCTGAATTCCATCGCCGGAAACCTTTCGACAACTCTGCGACTCTGCGTTCGATAGTTCTGCGTCTTCGATTCTCTCTCCGAAGGCGCTAACTTTGTGCCACCTCTTTCGACATCATGTTCTCCTGCTGCGAAGCTGAATTTTACAGCGTACTGAGATTTTTGACCAAATTTTGGAGCGAAGCAGCAGGAGAACATGAAGCGAAAGGAGGTATGCTGAATTCCATCGCCGGAAACCTTTCGACAACTCTGCGACTCTGCGTTCGATAGTTCTGCGTCTTCGATTCTCTCTCCGAAGGCGCTAACTTTGTGCCACCTCTTTCGACATCATGTTCTCCTGCTGCGAAGCTGAATTTTACAGCGTACTGAGATTTTTGACCAAATTTTGGAGCGAAGCAGCAGGAGAACATGAAGCGAAAGGAGGTATGCTGAATTCCATCGCCGGAAACCTTTCGACAACTCTGCGACTCTGCGTTCGATAGTTCTGCGTCTTCGATTCTCTCTCCGAAGGCGCTAACTTTGTGCCACCTCTTTCGACATCATGTTCTCCTGCTACGAAGCTCAATTTTACAGCGTACTGAAATTTTTGACTAAATTTTGGAGCGAAGGAGCAGGAGAACATGAAGCGAAAGGAGGTATCCTGAATTCCATCGCCAGAAACCTTTCGACAACTCTGCGCCTCTGCGTTCAATAGTTCTGCGGCTTCGATTCTCTCTCCGAAGGCGCTAACTTTGTGCCACCTCTTTCGACATCATGTTCTCCTGCTGCGAAGCTGAATTTTACAGCGTACTGAGATTTTTGACTAAATTTTGGAGCGAAGGAGCAGGAGAACATGAAGCGAAAGGAGGTATCCTGAATTCCATCGCCAGAAACCTTTCGACAACTCTGCGCCTCTGCGTTCGATAGTTCTGCGGCTTCGATTCTCTCTCCGAAGGCGCTAACTTTGTGCCACCTCTTTCGACATCATGTTCTCCTGCTGCGAAGCTCAATTTTACAGCGTACTGAGATTTTTGACCAAATTTTGGAGCGAAGGAGCAGGAGAACATGAAGCGAAAGGAGGTATCCTGAATTCCATCGCCAGAAACCTTTCGACAACTCTGCGCCTCTGCGTTCAATAGTTCTGCGGCTTCGATTCTCTCTCCAAAGGCGCTAACTTTGTGCCACCTCTTTCGACATCATGTTCTCCTGCTGCGAAGCTCAATTTTACAGCGTACTGAGATTTTTGACCAAATTTTGGAGCGAAGGAGCAGGAGAACATGAAGCGAAAGGAGGTATCCTGAATTCCATCGCCAGAAACCTTTCGACAACTCTGCGCCTCTGCGTTCAATAGTTCTGCGGCTTCGATTCTCTCTCCAAAGCCGCTAACTTTGTGCCACCTCTTTCGAAATCATGTTCTCCTGCTGCGAAGCTCAATTTTACAGCGTACTGAGATTTTTGACCAAATTTTGGAGCGAAGGAGCAGGAGAACATGAAGCGAAAGGAGGTATCCTGAATTCCATCGCCAGAAACCTTTCGACAACTCTGCGCCTCTGCGTTCGATAGTTCTGCGGCTTCGATTCTCTCTCCGAAGGCGCTAACTTTGTGCCACCTCTTTCGACATCATGTTCTCCTGCTGCGAAGCTCAATTTTACAGCATACTGAGATTTTTGACCAAATTTTGGAGCGAAGCAGCAGGAGAACATGAAGCGAAAGGAGGTATGCTGAATTCCATCGCCAGAAACCTTTCGACAACTCTGCGACTCTGCGTTCGATAGTTCTGCGTCTTCGATTCTCTCTCCGAAGGCGCTAACTTTGTGCCACCTCTTTCGACATCATGTTCTCCTGCTGCGAAGCTGAATTTTACAGCGTACTGAGATTTTTGACCAAATTTTGGAGCGAAACAGCAGGAGAACATGAAGCGAAAGTATGTATGCTGAATTCCATCGCCGGAAACCTTTCGACAACTCTGCGACTCTGCGTTCGATAGTTCTGCGTCTTCGATTCTCTCTCCGAAGGCGCTAACTATGTGCCACCTCTTTCGACATCATGTTCTCCTGCTGCGAAGCTGAATTTTACAGCGTACTGAGATTTTTGACCAAATTTTGGAGCGAAGCAGCAGGAGAACATGAAGCGAAAGGAGGTATGCTGAATTCCATCGCCAGAAACCTTTCGACAACTCTGCGACTCTGCGTTCGATAGTTCTGTGTCTTCGATTCTCTCTCCGAAGGCGCTAACTTTGTGCCACCTCTTTCGACATCATGTTCTCCTGCTGCGAAGCTGAATTTTACAGCGTACTGAGATTTTTGACCAAATTTTGGAGCGAAGCAGCAGGAGAACATGAAGCGAAAGGAGGTATGCTGAATTCCATCGCCGGAAACCTTTCGACAACTCTGCGACTCTGCGTTCGATAGTTCTGCGTCTTCGATTCTCTCTCCGAAGGCGCTAACTTTGTGCCACCTCTTTCGAAATCATGTTCTCCTGCTGCGAAGCTCAATTTTACAGCGTACTGAGATTTTTGACCAAATTTTGGAGCGAAGGAGCAGGAGAACATGAAGCGAAAGGAGGTATCCTGAATTCCATCGCCAGAAACCTTTCGACAACTCTGCGCCTCTGCGTTCGATAGTTCTGCGGCTTCGATTCTCTCTCCGAAGGCGCTAACTTTGTGCCACCTCTTTCGAAATCATGTTCTCCTGCTGCGAAGCTCAATTTTACAGCGTACTGAGATTTTTGACCAAATTTTGGAGCGAAGGAGCAGGAGAACATGAAGCGAAAGGAGGTATCCTGAATTCCATCGCCAGAAACCTTTCGACAACTCTGCGCCTCTGCGTTCGATAGTTCTGCGGCTTCGATTCTCTCTCCGAAGGCGCTAACTTTGTGCCACCTCTTTCGACATCATGTTCTCCTGCTGCGAAGCTGAATTTTACAGCGTACTGAGATTTTTGACCAAATTTTGGAGCGAAGCAGCAGGAGAACATGAAGCGAAAGGAGGTATGCTGAATTCCATCGCCGGAAACCTTTCGACAACTCTGCGACTCTGCGTTCGATAGTTCTGCGTCTTCGATTCTCTCTCCGAAGGCGCTAACTTTGTGCCACCTCTTTCGAAATCATGTTCTCCTGCTGCGAAGCTCAATTTTACAGCGTACTGAGATTTTTGACCAAATTTTGGAGCGAAGGAGCAGGAGAACATGAAGCGAAAGGAGGTATCCTGAATTCCATCGCCAGAAACCTTTCGACAACTCTGCGCCTCTGCGTTCGATAGTTCTGCGGCTTCGATTCTCTCTCCGAAGGCGCTAACTTTCTGCCACCTCTCTCGACATCATGTTCTCCTGCTGCGAAGCTCAATTTTACAGCGTACTGATATTTTTGACCAAATTTTGGAGCGAAACAGCAGGAGAACATGAAGCGAAAGGAGGTATGCTGAATTCCATCGCCGGAAACCTTTCGACAACTCTGCGACTCTGCGTTCGATAGTTCTGCGTCTTCGATTCTCTCTCCGAAGGCGCTAACTTTGTGCCACCTCTTTCGACATCATGTTCTCCTGCTGCGAAGCTGAATTTTACAGCGTACTGAGATTTTTGACCAAATTTTGGAGTGAAGCAGCAGGAGAACATGAAGCGAAAGGAGGTATGCTGAATTCCATCGCCAGAAACCTTTCGACAACTCTGCGACTCTGCGTTCGATAGTTCTGCGTCTTCGATTCTCTCTCCGAAGGCGCTAACTTTGTGCCACCTCTTTCGACATCATGTTCTCCTGCTGCGAAGCTGAATTTTACAGCGTACTGAGATTTTTGACCAAATTTTGGAGCGAAGCAGCAGGAGAACATGAAGCGAAAGGAGGTATGCTGAATTCCATCGCCGGAAACCTTTCGACAACTCTGCGACTCTGAGTTCGATAGTTCTGCGTCTTCGATTCTCTCTCCGAAGGCGCTAACTTTGTGCCACCTCTTTCGACATCATGTTCTCCTGCTGCGAAGCTGAATTTTACAGCGTACTGAGATTTTTGACCAAATTTTGGAGCGAAGCAGCAGGAGAACATGAAGCGAAAGGAGGTATGCTGAATTCCATCGCCGGAAACCTTTCGACAACTCTGCGACTCTGCGTTCGATAGTTCTGCGTCTTCGATTCTCTCTCCGAAGGCGCTAACTTTGTGCCACCTCTTTCGACATCATGTTCTCCTGCTGCGAAGCTGAATTTTACAGCGTACTGAGATTTTTGACCAAATTTTGGAGCGAAACAGCAGGAGAACATGAAGCGAAAGGAGGTATGCTGAATTCCATCGCCGGAAACCTTTCGACAACTCTGCGCCTCTGCGTTCGATAGTTCTGCGTCTTCGATTCTCTCTCCGAAGGCGCTAACTTTGTGCCACCTCTTTCGACATCATGTTCTCCTGCTGCGAAGCTGAATTTTACAGCGTACTGAGATTTTTGACCAAATTTTGGAGCGAAGCAGCAGGAGAACATGAAGCGAAAGGAGGTATGCTGAATTCCATCGCCGGAAACCTTTCGACAACTCTGCGACTCTGCGTTCGATAGTTCTGCGTCTTCGATTCTCTCTCCGAAGGCGCTAACTTTGTGCCACCTCTTTCGACATCATGTTCTCCTGCTGCGAAGCTGAATTTTACAGCGTACTGAGATTTTTGACCAAATTTTGGAGCGAAGCAGCAGGAGAACATGAAGCGAAAGGAGGTATGCTGAATTCCATCGCCGGAAACCTTTCGACAACTCTGCGACTCTGCGTTCGATAGTTCTGCGTCTTCGATTCTCTCTCCGAAGGCGCTAACTTTGTGCCACCTCTTTCGACATCATGTTCTCCTGCTGCGAAGCTGAATTTTACAGCGTACTGAGATTTTTGACCAAATTTTGGAGCGAAGCAGCAGGAGAACATGAAGCGAAAGGAGGTATGCTGAATTCCATCGCCGGAAACCTTTCGACAACTCTGCGACTCTGCGTTCGATAGTTCTGCGTCTTCGATTCTCTCTCCGAAGGCGCTAACTTTGTGCCACCTCTTTCGACATCATGTTCTCCTGCTACGAAGCTCAATTTTACAGCGTACTGAGATTTTTGACTAAATTTTGGAGCGAAGGAGCAGGAGAACATGAAGCGAAAGGAGGTATCCTGAATTCCATCGCCAGAAACCTTTCGACAACTCTGCGCCTCTGCGTTCAATAGTTCTGCGGCTTCGATTCTCTCTCCGAAGGCGCTAACTTTGTGCCACCTCTTTCGACATCATGTTCTCCTGCTGCGAAGCTGAATTTTACAGCGTACTGAGATTTTTGACTAAATTTTGGAGCGAAGGAGCAGGAGAACATGAAGCGAAAGGAGGTATGCTGAATTCCATCGCCGGAAACCTTTCGACAACTCTGCGACTCTGCGTTCGATAGTTCTGCGTCTTCGATTCTCTCTCCGAAGGCGCTAACTTTGTGCCACCTCTTTCGACATCATGTTCTCCTGCTGCGAAGCTGAATTTTACAGCGTACTGAGATTTTTGACCAAATTTTGGAGCGAAGCAGCAGGAGAACATGAAGCGAAAGGAGGTATGCTGAATTCCATCGCCAGAAACCTTTCGACAACTCTGCGACTCTGCGTTCGATAGTTCTGCGTCTTCGATTCTCTCTCCGAAGGCGCTAACTTTGTGCCACCTCTTTCGACATCATGTTCTCCTGCTGCGAAGCTCAATTTTACAGCATACTGAGATTTTTGACCAAATTTTGGAGCGAAGCAGCAGGAGAACATGAAGCGAAAGGAGGTATCCTGAATTCCATCGCCAGAAACCTTTCGACAACTCTGCGACTCTGCGTTCGATAGTTCTGCGTCTTCGATTCTCTCTCCGAAGGCGCTAACTTTGTGCCACCTCTTTCGACATCATGTTCTCCTGCTGCGAAGCTCAATTTTACAGCGTACTGAGATTTTTGACCAAATTTTGGAGCGAAGGAGCAGGAGAACATGAAGCGAAAGGAGGTATCCTGAATTCCATCGCCAGAAACCTTTCGACAACTCTGCGCCTCTGCGTTCGATAGTTCTGCGGCTTCGATTCTCTCTCCGAAGGCGCTAACTTTGTGCCACCTCTTTCGACATCATGTTCTCCTGCTGCGAAGCTCAATTTTACAGCATACTGAGATGTTTGACCAAATTTTGGAGCGAAGCAGCAGGAGAACATGAAGCGAAAGGAGGTATGCTGAATTCCATCGCCAGAAACCTTTCGACAACTCTGCGACTCTGCGTTCGATAGTTCTGCGTCTTCGATTCTCTCTCCGAAGGCGCTAACTTTGTGCCACCTCTTTCGACATCATGTTCTCCTGCTGCGAAGCTGAATTTTACAGCGTACTGAGATTTTTGACCAAATTTTGGAGCGAAACAGCAGGAGAACATGAAGCGAAAGGATGTATGCTGAATTCCATCGCCGGAAACCTTTCGACAACTCTGCGACTCTGCGTTCGATAGTTCTGCGTCTTCGATTCTCTCTCCGAAGGCGCTAACTATGTGCCACCTCTTTCGACATCATGTTCTCCTGCTGCGAAGCTGAATTTTACAGCGTACTGAGATTTTTGACCAAATTTTGGAGCGAAGGAGCAGGAGAACATGAAGCGAAAGGAGGTATCCTGAATTCCATCGCCAGAAACCTTTCGACAACTCTGCGCCTCTGCGTTCGATAGTTCTGCGGCTTCGATTCTCTCTCCGAAGGCGCTAACTTTGTGCCACCTCTTTCGACATCATGTTCTCCTGCTGCGAAGCTCAATTTTACAGCATACTGAGATGTTTGACCAAATTTTGGAGCGAAGCAGCAGGAGAACATGAAGCGAAAGGAGGTATGCTGAATTCCATCGCCAGAAACCTTTCGACAACTCTGCGACTCTGCGTTCGATAGTTCTGCGTCTTCGATTCTCTCTCCGAAGGCGCTAACTTTGTGCCACCTCTTTCGACATCATGTTCTCCTGCTGCGAAGCTGAATTTTACAGCGTACTGAGATTTTTGACCAAATTTTGGAGCGAAACAGCAGGAGAACATGAAGCGAAAGGATGTATGCTGAATTCCATCGCCGGAAACCTTTCGACAACTCTGCGACTCTGCGTTCGATAGTTCTGCGTCTTCGATTCTCTCTCCGAAGGCGCTAACTATGTGCCACCTCTTTCGACATCATGTTCTCCTGCTGCGAAGCTGAATTTTACAGCGTACTGAGATTTTTGACCAAATTTTGGAGCGAAGCAGCAGGAGAACATGAAGCGAAAGGAGGTATGCTGAATTCCATCGCCAGAAACCTTTCGACAACTCTGCGACTCTGCGTTCGATAGTTCTGTGTCTTCGATTCTCTCTCCGAAGGCGCTAACTTTGTGCCACCTCTTTCGACATCATGTTCTCCTGCTGCGAAGCTGAATTTTACAGCGTACTGAGATTTTTGACCAAATTTTGGAGCGAAGCAGCAGGAGAACATGAAGCGAAAGGAGGTATGCTGAATTCCATCGCCGGAAACCTTTCGACAACTCTGCGACTCTGCGTTCGATAGTTCTGCGTCTTCGATTCTCTCTCCGAAGGCGCTAACTTTGTGCCACCTCTTTCGAAATCATGTTCTCCTGCTGCGAAGCTCAATTTTACAGCGTACTGAGATTTTTGACCAAATTTTGGAGCGAAGGAGCAGGAGAACATGAAGCGAAAGGAGGTATCCTGAATTCCATCGCCAGAAACCTTTCGACAACTCTGCGCCTCTGCGTTCGATAGTTCTGCGGCTTCGATTCTCTCTCCGAAGGCGCTAACTTTGTGCCACCTCTTTCGAAATCATGTTCTCCTGCTGCGAAGCTCAATTTTACAGCGTACTGAGATTTTTGACCAAATTTTGGAGCGAAGGAGCAGGAGAACATGAAGCGAAAGGAGGTATCCTGAATTCCATCGCCAGAAACCTTTCGACAACTCTGCGCCTCTGCGTTCGATAGTTCTGCGGCTTCGATTCTCTCTCCGAAGGCGCTAACTTTGTGCCACCTCTTTCGACATCATGTTCTCCTGCTGCGAAGCTGAATTTTACAGCGTACTGAGATTTTTGACCAAATTTTGGAGCGAAGCAGCAGGAGAACATGAAGCGAAAGGAGGTATGCTGAATTCCATCGCCGGAAACCTTTCGACAACTCTGCGACTCTGCGTTCGATAGTTCTGCGTCTTCGATTCTCTCTCCGAAGGCGCTAACTTTGTGCCACCTCTTTCGAAATCATGTTCTCCTGCTGCGAAGCTCAATTTTACAGCGTACTGAGATTTTTGACCAAATTTTGGAGCGAAGGAGCAGGAGAACATGAAGCGAAAGGAGGTATCCTGAATTCCATCGCCAGAAACCTTTCGACAACTCTGCGCCTCTGCGTTCGATAGTTCTGCGGCTTCGATTCTCTCTCCGAAGGCGCTAACTTTGTGCCACCTCTTTCGACATCATGTTCTCCTGCTGCGAAGCTGAATTTTACAGCGTACTGAGATTTTTGACCAAATTTTGGAGCGAAGCAGCAGGAGAACATGAAGCGAAAGGAGGTATGCTGAATTCCATCGCCGGAAACCTTTCGACAACTCTGCGACTCTGCGTTCGATAGTTCTGCGTCTTCGATTCTCTCTCCGAAGGCGCTAACTTTGTGCCACCTCTTTCGACATCATGTTCTCCTGCTGCGAAGCTGAATTTTACAGCGTACTGAGATTTTTGACCAAATTTTGGAGCGAAGCAGCAGGAGAACATGAAGCGAAAGGAGGTATGCTGAATTCCATCGCCAGAAACCTTTCGACAACTCTGCGACTCTGCGTTCGATAGTTCTGCGTCTTCGATTCTCTCTCCGAAGGCGCTAACTTTGTGCCACCTCTTTCGACATCATGTTCTCCTGCTGCGAAGCTCAATTTTACAGCATACTGAGATTTTTGACCAAATTTTGGAGCGAAGCAGCAGGAGAACATGAAGCGAAAGGAGGTATGCTGAATTCCATCGCCAGAAACCTTTCGACAACTCTGCGACTCTGCGTTCGATAGTTCTGCGTCTTCGATTCTCTCTCCGAAGGCGCTAACTTTGTGCCACCTCTTTCGACATCATGTTCTCCTGCTGCGAAGCTCAATTTTACAGCATACTGAGATTTTTGACCAAATTTTGGAGCGAAGCAGCAGGAGAACATGAAGCGAAAGGAGGTATGCTGAATTCCATCGCCAGAAACCTTTCGACAACTCTGCGACTCTGCGTTCGATAGTTCTGCGTCTTCGATTCTCTCTCCGAAGGCGCTAACTTTGTGCCACCTCTTTCGACATCATGTTCTCCTGCTGCGAAGCTGAATTTTACAGCGTACTGAGATTTTTGACCAAATTTTGGAGCGAAACAGCAGGAGAACATGAAGCGAAAGGAGGTATGCTGAATTCCATCGCCGGAAACCTTTCGACAACTCTGCGACTCTGCGTTCGATAGTTCTGCGTCTTCGATTCTCTCTCCGAAGGCGCTAACTTTGTGCCACCTCTTTCGACATCATGTTCTCCTGCTGCGAAGCTGAATTTTACAGCGTACTGAGATTTTTGACCAAATTTTGGAGCGAAGCAGCAGGAGAACATGAAGCGAAAGGAGGTATGCTGAATTCCATCGCCAGAAACCTTTCGACAACTCTGCGACTCTGCGTTCGATAGTTCTGCGTCTTCGATTCTCTCTCCGAAGGCGCTAACTTTGTGCCACCTCTTTCGACATCATGTTCTCCTGCTGCGAAGCTCAATTTTACAGCGTACTGAGATTTTTGACCAAATTTTGGAGCGAAGCAGCAGGAGAACATGAAGCGAAAGGAGGTATGCTGAATTCCATCGCCAGAAACCTTTCGACAACTCTGCGACTCTGCGTTCGATAGTTCTGCGTCTTCGATTCTCTCTCCGAAGGCGCTAACTTTCTGCCACCTCTCTCGACATCATGTTCTCCTGCTGCGAAGCTCAATTTTACAGCGTACTGATATTTTTGACCAAATTTTGGAGCGAAGCAGCAGGAGAACATGAAGCGAAAGGAGGTATCCTAAATTTCTGCTTCGAAGACGTCACTTTAATGTAGCTACTGCGACTATTTGGATAGGAGTATGTATAAAAGGTATTTCTCAATAATAATAGTCTGTTTCAAGTTTTTCCCACTTTATTTGAATAAAGACTTTTACAGTGTTACAATAAAGTATAAAATATATAATTTTACTTTGTCACTTATATAAAATTACTATTTTCTTGTGTTCATTGTTGAAATTTCCATCATTTGGCCCATATAAAGTTCCTGTCACGGAGAAATATGTCCAAGTTTCGCCTGTAACCAGAAGAAAAATATTTTAAGTAACCTGACTTGTATATTATAGAAACATATGATGAGTATAATGAATTAAATTATCTTCCCAATTTTACGCCATTTAAATAGCGTCCAATTCCACTACCATATCAGTAACGTATTTACATAGTAATATTTGGCGAAACTTCCGAAAACCGGTCAAACCCGATTGGGCTGATATTTTGAAAATAGTTTTATTTTGCATAAAAATAACGTTTGCGAGAAGGATTTTTGGCGACTCGAATTTTTTTTTTACCATTTCAATGTCGTTTCCTACCTTACCGACAGAGTCGAGAATAGGATACAACAGTTATTCAATGAATTCTTTTTATTATTCTCCTGTATATACATGTTTTATATCGTTTAATAATGCTTCGAATGAGTCTCTGCCTGACTTATTCACTTCATACCGCCATAAATAAAAGAGGCCGGCTAAAAATGTTTCTCGCAACATTGTTTCTATCTCTGGAATAGGCGCACGAGTCACGGGCCCAGCGACCGCGACTGTCAACACTCACAAGATAGGTGTGATAAAAAATAAAACTGCGCCTTCTCATCCTGATCCAGGACCTTCGATTCGTACATGTGTAAAAAAAAAGCTGTACGCAAAATTTATGTGAAATTAATCTGCTCTCTCTTTTAGTTAGACGCCTTACGCACAGGGCTTGGCCCCGTTCAAATTCACATCAGTTCGCTACCATGCTTTACGCGCCCGCGAGCGGGCGCGCGCCCCCCGCCCCATTCTAACCCAAACCAATACTGATACCGAGTATCAAGCTGATATCTCTTTCTAAGTTGATCTCTATTTTATAGATTTTAGGAGATTAATAAGGAGAATGCATTGAATAATTGTTGTATCCTATTCTCGACTCTGTCGGTAAGGTAGGAAACGACATTGAAATGTTTAAAAAAAAATTTCGAGTCACCAAAAATCCTTCTCGCAAACATTATTTTTATGCAAAATGAACCTATTTGCAAAATTTCAGCCCAATCGGGTTTGACCGGTTTTCGGAAGTATAGCCGCAGTTTTTATACCACCGTTTCTATGGTCTAGTATTCCGTCAATTACAGTATTGTTTAACTTCTGAATTTTGGAAACACGAGAGAATTGTATGACAATTGTTAAAGGTGAGAAATTAGAAAACCAATTATATATAATATTAATTTAGTGTAGGAATGTTAGAACAATACTGTAATTGACGGAATACTAGACCATAGAAACAGTGGCATAAAAACTGCTCTCAAGTCATTTTTACGTATATTTCAGGTTGAAATATTTTTAACATAAGGTTAAAACATTTGTAAATAAATATTGAACATTGTCATATAGTTAGAAACCGAAAAAAATACATAATTAATGTGAAAATATATGACCCTATGGGACTTATTAGAATTTCCGAGGCTCGAACCTACGTCCAAAAAGTTCGCAGCGGTTTAGCAGTCCGACACTTTACAGCGGCGCCATCGACGCCGTTGAAAATATATTACACATTTTCGTCTGTAGGGGGAGTTGGGGCACTTTGGTGCAAGGGGCACAATGAAACATTAATATTCTCTTGTTATTTAGAAACAGTCAGAAGTTAAAAAACTGATCACAAAACAGTATACTCTTTGATCTTGAAAGGTGATATAAGATTATAAGATGATACCCTATAGATATCAAGATAATATTAATGTTTCATTGTGCCCCCTGCATCAAAGTGCCCCAACTCCCCATAATGTCACAGCATGTTTAGTTCGTTTAATTCCTACACTGTTTTACTGTATGTGAAGACATTGAAGATCGCATAAAAGATTTATTTCATAAAGTATGTACGAAAATTCCACCTATAAGTTACTCTGACACGGAAAAAACGCCGAAAAAATCGGTTTTTAATTTTTTTAACTGCGGCGCACCAAATTGAAGGACATTACTTCTCTCGCGTTCAGATTAGCTAAATGCTGCTTTATTATGTAGCGTGGTCGACACGCAGCTATGTACATAGTCGCTGAGCGGTCGCGCTACCGTACTGTCGTGCAATAAGTACTTTTATTTCATAGAGGATTTTCTGTAAGCGAGGAAATATGGAAAGCGCGGCGAGTATCGAATCCGCAAGGAAAGAAGCTAATTTAGGAAAGAAAAAGTTGATTTGTAAGACAGCTTGCTGCAAAAAATCGAAGAAACTAATACTTACGTAAAACATAACATTTTTTGTTTCTTTTCGTGCTTCATTTTATATTTTTGATTTAAGCAATGTATAAAAAATATGCAACGAAGTAAGCAAACAAAATTATATTTAAATAACTAAACAAAGAAGCAATTTTGTTACGACTTTACCACATTTACGGAAAAAGGGCACATAAACCACTTGTTTAAAACTTATAAATAAAGACACATATCATTTTTAAATCATGACTTCTGTATTCAGAACACGGTAACTACATCCTTAAAAAATTGATTTAATTGCATTACTTTTTATTAAGTTATAGGTACTATAATGAAAACTTTGAAATCGATTTTCTTGAAATGGCATTTTGGCGTATGTGCCCATTTTCCATCAAATGCCTCAATTATGAATGTACATTTTTCTTTGTTAAAGAAGTTACAGAAGAACTTTATTTAATTTTTTTTTATGTAGAATTTAGTTCGTATATCTGAAAGATCGAAGAACCATAACGGGTAATTATCATTTTTCGTGATCTAAACGGATCTTAAGACAAGAATATAAAGTTTCATTGAAATCCATTTTGCCGTTTAAACGTACATAATTGTGTTAACAAATACATGAGATATTTAAAAAAAAAGCCCTTTTCTAAATGGTCAAAACGTGATCAGGAGGTCTTAAAACGTGATTTCCGTAACAAAAATTTTTCCAAATTTTTTTTCAATACAAAAGTATTATGCATATGTCAGAAAGTGAAAAGTGGATCTTGAGGCACTCGTGAAGTCGCGTACGGCCGCGTGTTGCTTGGTTTCAAGAGCGAGAGAGAAAGACACACATTCGTTTTCTCTCTCGTCTTCCCGACGTTGTCCGAAGCGCCGAGCTCACGGATACGCAGCTCCGGCGTAGTGTGCATGCGTGGTGGGGGAAATTCTCGAGCGCTCCCGTCCTCATTCTGGCATCACTTTTCTATATTTGTGTGTGAAATGTTGTGATTCTACAATAATAGTTGATTTTTTTCCAGTAAGGTACTCACAAACATTTTTAATCGATCATTTTATAGTAATTTTAATAAAAGATGAACGCGCCTCCAACCTTTGAATCATTCCTTCTGTACGAAGGAGAGAAAAAGTATGTATCACAAGCCGTTTAACCTCAGAAATGTCTGAAATAACTTTCATATAATTTACGTTTTCGATAGGATAATCAAGGAACAGGACACTAAGGTTCCCAATGCTGCAATATTTACGGTTAACAAGGAAGATCACACACTGGGAAATATGATCCGCAAGTAAGTTCGTTTTCTATATTATATTCAAAAGAGTATAAAAATTTCTCCTTAATTATACAGAAATATAGTTATAGTACATAATATTAATACTTAGATCTTGATCGTCACTTAACAGCCAACTGCTGAAGGATCCCCAGGTTCTGTTTGCAGGATACAAGGTTCCACATCCCCTAGAACACAAATTCGTGATTAGAATCCAAACGACATCGGATTACACACCTCACGAGGCTTTCATGCATGCAATTACGGATCTCATAGCTGAGCTTTCATTATTTGAGGAACGTTTCAAGGTAAAGGGTGACCAATAAATCGTACACACAAGTATATTTCATATCTCAATTTATTATAATATGCTGTTCTTTCCAAAAAACTTTCAGGAAGCCATTAAGGAGAAGAAAGAAGGCCTGGATTAAGTTGTGGTCAATTACTTATAGCTACTAAGCACTTATGTATATAGAATATTTGTATGACAAAGTGACCTGATATAATTTTAATAAATAAGTTGAAAACTGTATACGTTTGTACGTATGAATGAATAGACGAAGACGATTCCCAAAAGCAGGAGACTGCTTAGATAAAGTTATGAATAATACTGTGATCAGTCCATTACAATTTTATTTCTCTTAACTACAGAGAGTGGTTCTATGATAATAATGTACATTCAAAGACAGGTCTAATTTAGTGAATGTATCGACCCTGTATTAAAGCTCAAAATTAAAAAGGCAAGACGATAGTTCACAGTAGTACAACTCGATTTAAACGATTCTCGTATCGAAAGGAAGGAAGCACTCATTTCATTCTTACACTAGGCGTGCAAACGTTCTCTCAGAACTGGTGTACTACGAGTCGAATCGTTACGTTAAGTTCTCAAAATTAAAGGCCGGCGTAAGGGACGCCTAAATTTTTACCGCCGATGCCTCGAGATCTAATTACATATTTCTTAGAGTAAAGGAACTGTCACTGAATGTATTGCGTTCTCAAACGCTACAATAAATATTAAATACGTGTACAGTTCGATATAAACAACTACTGTGTATGTACATAATTACATTGGATTTCTACAAATGGTAGGGGTATGCGTTTAACAAAATATGTTTTATACTCCCTATTATACAACCGTAAACTGACTTATAAATGAACCTTGTTGCTTTGTACTTGCTCGATTACGTGGAAGTAGAGTAAACATAAAGACACGAAATATATCTATAAACAAACAGACCTTTCAGCGATGGATTTCAAAGATAGAGTAACGGGTTCTCATTACATCAGCGGGGGCGTTCTTTTTGGATGGACACGCGCAACATCCTATGCGGGAAGACATACACACAACGGTAAGCATTAAATTCTTTTATATAAAAATATACTCTGCAATATTTTAACAGGTCTTTTCGTATCTAGGATCTTTGACAAGCAGTGAAACGGGACTATGAATGATAACACGTTGTTAAAACGTCTCGGCATCATCGCAATCGCGCGTATCGTGCCCGAACACTGTAAAAACAATCAAAATGCATTATACATGGAATTGGATAGACGTACAGAAATGGTGGTTACAATAGCAAGTCGGAAGGATGAGAAAACAAGTATCTTGGAAACATACTTTGTGATTTAATAAGTCGAGAATTAGTGTATAAGAAAAGAGGGAGGTGTTAGTTGAAGTGAAAATCTTTGGCCGATCTGAGGAACTTTTTCGGGGAGAACTTTGGATGCCTATTTCTTCGTTTAGTGGGGAGAACATTGTAAATTGATGCAACGAGGCATAGAATTCGTATAATTCTGAATAGCGAATTCTTACTTTCACAGTTTTGGCAGTACGGTCTCTCGACTGATAGTTTCTTTGGAGATTTTGCGACTGTCTCTGTGTCTAGGAAGTCTTGAGCTTGGCGAGGACAATCTTCTGTTTCGTGCAAGTCGAACTGATCACAGATATCACAGAACATACGTGGCGCAGCCATGCGTTTGTCTAATGTGCTTCTAAAATCAAACGATTAATAACATACAGATATAAATAATTAGTAGCATACTGTTATTATTATTGCTTATATAATCATTAATCCGAAAATTAAATGTTACGAACTGAGTATAGTCGTCGGCTTCGTTAGCCGGCACTCCTATCTCGAGAACTTCAACTTTACACATTAAAGCTTGATTCTTACTCTGCATATCTACTATCACTGAGTTCAGGAAATCTATTTGACTTTTCGCCATATCATATTCTTCTTTCAATTTCAATACATCAATATCATTGTCAACTGAAAGAAAGAAATTTATCTAGTGATGTAGCTGAAGAGAAATTATATGAAACAATTAGTCAATCGTAAGATAATTCACCTATATGTTGTTTCATATCCCCTGGAGGTGCCTGGAACATAAATAAATAATGTATTACTTGTATGATAATTTGAACTCTTAACATCAGAATAGGAAGCTTATATACATCATAATTATTCTTCATATTTTCGCGAGTCAGCTTCAATTGATTCGTCGCTTCCATCCATTTAGCAGTAACTTGTTTGTTCTCCCTTTCCCTAAAAATGATCTGTTATACAACAAATAGAGGAACATTTTAATATTCACAACTTTTTACTTACAAATTACTTTGTGCTTCTTTCAATTGTGCAGACTCGGACGATACGCGATTCAATTTCTCCATCAAATTTTGCATATTCTTTTCAGCTTCTTTTTCTTTATTGCTCATAGTATTCGTCAGAACTTCGATCTTCTCTTCCTTCTCTCTAAGCAACTTCTCGAAGGATTGTTTCGTGTCCATTAGATTTCTATTCTCTTTACTTACTTCGTCCAGTTTGCTCTGCACGAGATTGAGCTTCTCATTTGTCGTCTGTTCATCTAGTTTCAGTTTCTCTGTTTGTGCACTTTCTACTGCCTTAATTTGTGCCGTTAATTTGTCGATTATAATTTCTTTATTATTCAAGTCGCAGAGTTGCTTGTCTATCACACCTTGAAGCGAGAGTTGCTTCTGTTCTAGCTCGGAATTTTTCTGGACTGCAGCCTTCAGCTCAATTTCCTTAGATTTCACTTCAGACTCTAAATTATTCTGTAACTTCACCATAGATTCATCTTTGGAGCTTTGCAATTCCTTCATCGTGCATTCCATTGCTTGAAGCGATTCAGATTTCGCATTTAATTCCTCTCTCACAGTTTTTAGCTGCGATTCCAAAGCTTTCACAGTATCTTCTAAGGACGCCTTTGCTTCGGCGATGCTAGTAGCGTCTTGTTCTTTCTTTGAAAGTACCTCTTGTATTCTTTTCAATTCATCCAAGTTACGCGCTTGATCCTCCTTCATGGATACTATCGTATCGTTAAGTCCCGAAATCTGCATTACAGTTTCTTCAGCTTCCTTCCTCATTTGAGAAAGAGCATTTTCCTTAACTTTAATAGCGTTTGTTGCATCGACTAACTTATCTTTCAATTCTTTAACTTCGTTCGACATAGTATCCAACGACGATTCGAGATTTTTGTCTGTGGTTTCTTTACTGGCTATTAAAGCTTCGTTTGCTTTTTGCAATTCTAAATACTTACTTTGTAATTCTTGGAGAACGGAGTCCTTTTCAGATATCAAAGACTCTAATTTTGCCCGGTTTCCTACTTCAGTCGTAAGCTTCTCTGTTAATTCTTCAATAGACCAACGATTAGCACTTTGATCCGCGTCTAACTTAGATTTTACCTTTTGCAAAGCCTTCGTCTCTTCTTGGGAGGCACTTAACTCCGCATGTAAGTTATTGATTTGCTTCTGCAACGACGATACTTCATCTTTATGCGAATTTTGCAACGCGTCACACTGCTTTTGAAGGTTGACGACTTCCTCTTTATTATTTTGTAACTCATTTTGAAGACTCAACACTTCTTCAGACTTTTCTTTAAGACTTTCTTTAACGTGTTCAGTTTCATTTATTGTTTTCTCGAGTTCAATGTTTACCGCTTCGATCTGTTTTAATTTGGCAGATAATTCTGTACTCAATTTTTTATGCACTTCTAATTCAGACTTGTTGTCCTCCAGTTTTGACTTCTGCTCCTCAATCAACGCATTAGCCTTATTCAATTCCAACCCTGAATTATTTAATTTTTCTTCAAAAGATTTTAACATGCCTTCGCTCTTGAAAGCTTTGTCCTTTAATTCCTCAACTTCCTTTTCTTTTATTCGCAAATCCTCGTTGTATTTTACTAGTTGCTGCGACGAATCAGTGGAAGTACTTACCAGATTCGCAATATCAGATTCCTAAATATGATTTGATGAATTAAGGACCTTTACTTTCAAATTTCGATATTAATACTGTGGAAAATTAAACTACTAACCAATTTTTCCTTTTGGGATGTTATTTGCGATATTTTATTCTCTGCGCCAGCCACCTGCTGGTTCAACTTTTCTATGTTGCTTTCAAACACTCGAAGTTCGCTCTCCAGATTTGTCTTTGTTTGCTCCGATAACGTGAGAGCATCCTGCAATTCTGAAGGACAAAGATTAACAATGTTAGTAAAAGAAAATTTACAATTGCATATGTACGCTGTTTACCTGATGTTCTTTCTATAAGATTTCTTATTTCCTCGTCTTTGTTCGCAAGGATCGATTTCAATTCGATTATATCCTGCTCCAATTTGCCGAGCAGTAAAGATTTCTGAGACACGTCCGCATTTACTTGCTCGATATATTTCGCTTTCTCTTCGATCTGTCCCTGATAACGCTTAGTCAATTCTTCTATCTCAGCTGCGGTATTGAAACGAAGCTCCGTCAACTGCTTCTCCTTTACCTTCAATTCTTCGCTCAACTTCTTTAATTGCGTTGATGAGTTTGCCTCGGTGGCGATTAAAGACACAATATCTTGCTCCTAAAAAAATACAACAATTAGCAGCAATAAAATCGAGTTTTATAAAAAGGATACTAACTAATTTTTGTTTCTCCTGAACGATTTTGAAGCTATCTTCAGCCTTCGACTGATATTCCTGTATTTGCTTAGACAGCACGGCATTGCTTTCTTCCATTGACTTAAGCTTTTCATTCAGTTCTGTGAGAGACAAAATGTTAATAACAAGTTAAAATGTTTCTATTAAACAATTTTTCTATTACGAACATACCTTCAAGTTTCCGTAAAGCAACGCTCAATTCTTCATCTTTGTTTTTACTCACATCAACTTGAGTAGATAGTTCGCCCATCAATTTTTCGATTTCAGATATCTTCTGATCGAGTTGCATGGAAACCTCCTTGATCGTCAAATCCTTCTCATTCAACCGTTCGTTGAATGACTGCGAAAGCTTGTCGAGTTGCTTTAAATTCTCCGCTTTGAGATCTTCCAAAGCAACATTCTGCACTTCTAATTGCTTCTTCGATTCACCTTCCAACTCCTGCATCTTCACCTTTATGAGATTCTCTTTCTCCTCGACCATCTGCTGATACTTAGACGTCAACAATTCCTTTTCATTCACACTCTCTTGCTTCATAGTCTCTATCGTTTCTATAGCTCGTCGCAATTCCTTTCTTAATATACTTATACCACTATCAAATTGCTTTCTCATGTCTTCTATCAATGCGTTTTTCTCCTGCAAATCTTTCATCGCGCGTTCTAATTTTTCCCGCAGGTTCGTTTCCACTATTTTACGCGACTCGTTCTCCTTCTGATTTTCCCTCAACTTCGACTCCAATTCTTTCATTTGCTCGACGCATTGCTCCACAAGCGTCGTTTTCTCGAGCATCTCCTTCTCCAGACTAGTTTTTGTCTCCTCCAAACTTCTATTTCGATTCTGTAAATCTGTATCAATATAACGTTAGGAAAGATCCGTGGGAAATAACGCTCGGTGAGGTATTATTCTTTACCCTACCTTCCAACTGATGTTTGCCTTGAGCACTAGCACTGGAGACCTCATTACGGAGGCGTGATAGTTCCTCTTCAGTCTCAAACAACTTTATGTTATCCTGTTCAAGCCGAGAAATACGTTCCCTCTCCTCCGACAATTGCTTTTCGAGTTCCCTGATCCTGTTTTCATTTACAGTATTTATCACCTAATGACAAACGTGCTTGTTTAGTACGGAGGCAGATCAATTTACGTGTGTGACAACTAACATGAAGCGCATCAAGATATACAACAAGGGCACTGATCAGTGATTCCTCAATGGTCGATACATCTAATCGATCGTGAGAAAGGCAGAGATGTAAATGAAGTACAAAGATATGACTTTCTGATATACTTGAACAAATGCAAAACGTGTTATTTGATCTTGCGATGTAATAATATACAACCGTGAAACAACAAACGAAAGAAAATACAAAATTCCAACATAGTATTCGAAACGAAATTTACAATGAATAAATAAATAAATAAATAAATTACATTACTCTTTAAATGCCTCATACGTTGGCGCAACAATTGCTACGTATTAACAATCGATTCATACGTGAAGCACAGATCGAGCGTGAAGGAAGCATTACTGGAGACTTAACAATTATTTTGCAGTGCACCGCAAAGCATGTTAATCCCGCACCCATTTTAACGTATCGCGTATCGCGTGACGAATTAAACCTACTGGTTCTATAATACAATTTCAATTTCAACTTCGCGAAATCCTCTTAAATGTACCGTAATAATTTAAACGAACATTGCACATCACCGTGACTTGAACTTTTAAACTTAATGTTAACTCGGGGCTCGAAGAATAATTAGTCGCGAAAGCATTGAAGAGAGGGTATCTAGTGACGTCACATAGTTTTCTGGCAAAATTGTGGTGAAATGCTAAACGACATGACTACAGTGACGATAAGAGAAGCGGTGCAGAAAAACAGCATCATCAACCCTTCCGCTGTCCCAAACGGCTGCCATGGCATACTCACACATTGCTCAGTTCTCTCTTTCTGAAAATAAACGATAAGTTTCTTGCGTTAACCCACAGCCTCGACAAAAGTACGTCGTGTGCCTCGTGAAATTTTACGAGCAACGGCACAAGCGGTAGCTTACGAACGACTATTCGGGGCAATTTCACGTTTCTAACTGCGCGTAATCGTAGCTTCTTTTACCCACCACCACTTATCATGGGGAAGCTCTTAATTCTAATGGAAGCGTATTAATCTATTTGCTAGTCTTAAGTAATACCTGCGACTCTTTACAGTTCCGACAAGCGACTGTTGTACACCGATATTTTAAAACAGAATGGGCGAAACAGAAATCTGATTAAAGAAAGTGAAACAGAAGGAAAGAAATGATGAAGAAGCATGTAAGTCCTGTTCATTTCACCTTATTCTTTCCCGGA
The DNA here is from genome assembly GCA_963971345.1 of Andrena flavipes. NCBI lineage: Eukaryota > Metazoa > Arthropoda > Insecta > Hymenoptera > Andrenidae > Andrena > Andrena flavipes. Next base: position 42,900,735 of record OZ020482.1, read on the forward strand.
TACTTGACAAGATTTTAAGAATCGTTAAGCGTGTCTAGAATCTTTCCTGTGAACGTCTTTATGTGTAGATACATCTGGAATACAAATTGTACAATTAAGATGTCTACCTGAATATCGTCCTTATTGACCGACTCTTCTTCAAAGCGAAATAGCAGGTCTTCGCATTTCCTCTTCTCCTCCTCCAGCTGCACGGCCAGCGCATTCTTCTCCTCGAGTAATTTCGTAAGAGCAGTCTCCGCCTCCGAGACCGTCTTTTGCATTTTCTCTCGGTACTAAAATCGAAATTCTAGAATAGTAATTGCGATGCAAGCATGCGAATACCGCGTAACGTTAGAAGCTATACCTCCTCATATTCTTGCTTTATCGATAGTACAGACTGCTCCGCCTGGTCCGCTTGGTTTGCTGCTTTCGTAACGCGTTCGCGTTCCAAGTCTCTTTCTCTTCGAAGAATCTCTATCTCCTGTTGCTTCTCCTTCAAAGTTTCCTAAAACGATGGGGCCGTGTTAAGACAAGTTACACTCTCCGTTACGCTACCGATTCTATCTCTACGAAATCGACTAACATGGTATTAGATCTTTCTCATGGGAATCGGGTGAGTAGGGTACATGCTTGCTGGAATCAATTGTACCATTGCTTGCTATGTATCTTTATATTTTCCGTTTGTACATTTAACAAGAAGCTACTATTTAATTATCGTTTTTAGAATGAGTGACTAGCTTCGCTCGATTTTACCAGAATCTCGTTACGGCTGAACTTTTGCATTACTGGGTGAATAGTTTCTAATAAATGCGAGGGTAGATATACAAAGAAAAGAGCGGAATGGCAGTGCGTAACTTGCAACTGAAATATACACGACAACCGCATCATGCTTTTTTGAGTCAGCAATCGACTGAACATTTTATTTCCAACTAAACATAGAGTAACATCTATAAGCGTACAAAGCAAATGATTTGAGTTAAGTACTCATTTAAACGAAGTAGCTTTTCATTTCTGTAACGAAGGACTTTTCGTTTGACGAGCCATGAGTGAAGTAAATTATTAAAATTAAAATCAGGTACCCATCCGAGTGGGGAAATAGATTAGGGAGATTAGGAGGGATGGACGGAGGATTTTATTAACATCGTGTACAAGTATTTAACTACTTTCCTAGACTACTTATCAGCTATGGTACAACTAGGAATTACATACTAACGGACCAAGTAGCAATACCTACTACGACCAAATGGTAAAGGTAACTAAATATCTTTTGGCTCTTAAATCATAGAGGATTATGCTTAAAATTAGGCAATAAATAATCACAACGCATTTGTTAATCTACTTCTATGGCGTACTATTTGTAAAGAGCGCTTCGACTGCCAACGGTAATACAAGTAAATGTTAGATCATGATCTCACCTGCAGGGTGGTTCGTGCAGGTGTCGACGTGCGCATAACAGGCCTCTGGAATTTGGGATGCAACAAAAAAACAATAAAAATTTATCATGCAAACTGAAACAGCCATACGCTTAAGCAACAGCTCCCTCTGTATCTTCATCCACATCGTCCCCTAACAAATAACTATCCCTGGGTAACAAGAATATATAACGATCCTATAAATCCCGAGTATTAACAATAGAATACTGCTTGACGAGGCAATTCTTCAAGTGTTTAACAACGATGTTAACGCCACAAGGCTAACAAAGTCACAGCTTCTAAATACTAAGAATACTGAACGATTCTTCGAATCGTACTCGATTTTAGCTAGGCTTGGCTATCTACCGCTCTACGGTATTATTCAGCAAAAAAACAGCTACAACAAGGACAACAACAACAAATAAAACGTGTGTCTCTATGAAAACTAACAACGTCTCTAGCTGTAAGTGGTAAGTTAATAACAATTCGCATTTCCATTCGCAAACATGTTTGCCATGTGGAAGCTACGCTGTTCAAAGAAAGTAGAGGACCACTTGTTCGACTAATTAATTTAGAAGTTAGGCATCTCATAAAAGCATCAACGAAGTAGATAAGACTCTTGTCCCTCATCTTAGATGTTCGTCCCAATTTATTGAAGTGTGGTATGCTAATTCCTCTGAGCAGCGTACGAAACAGTAGAGACAGCCACGGGTCTGCGCCGAGGTCAGAAGATGCAAGCTGCAGTACAGGCCATCCTGCCTCACTCTGGCACCGTGAATCTTACCCTCGCGGTGCTAACACCAGCCCTGGTGGCTGTGGTCGCCGTGCTGGCGATGCTCGACAGCGAGATCAGCGACTCTCTGGAGCTGGTCTTCTTCAGGGAGGAGTTCAAGGACGCGCCGGTTGGTCGATGCACCATACAGATCGTCCTTTTGCTGGATGGTGAACGGCTGACCTTGTGCACAGGTGCGAACAGGCCGTATTTAGGCCGACACTCAAAGTACCTGAATCAATGCTAAATCAATTAGCAAGCTGCACTAACGGGCGCTTAATTAAGTATCGATAACTCAGATTTCAGGACAAAGGGGAGAATATAGATGCAATTATCTGGTATAGGTAGTTTCTACATCTCTAAATCTCCGGATACAGCTGCGGATTTAATGGAAGGGACCCCCAGGGTGCTATTTTAAAAAACAAATTATGATTGTACACAAACACTATTTCTTTCTGCTCTACTACACTCAACCAATTTTTAGTAAACCCTTAAATCATTTTCCATAAAACATGGCCCCCTCAGAACGTTTGTCACCTGAGCCTTTTTCCTTAAATCCGCGACTGTCCAGGTAGCTAAGATATTGTCTCTAGACATTTGGGTATGCGGGTTCTTTTTGGATATTCTATGTTATTTTTTTGGAAGAACGATGCAGACCTCTTGTCACCGACGGATCCGTCGTTCTTCCCCACCGGGTCGTCGAGCTCCACGCCGCACCATTCACCAGCCGCGAAATCAGTGGTGCCCAAGTACCTGAGGACCCCCGTTTTGCTGCCCTGGCTCGACGACACTATTACCCTCTCGCCTATCCTCAGATCCCTCTGCGACACAGTGGACGACAGACTCGTCGTGGATGCGTCTGCGTGACGAGTTACATGCTTTACATACCGACCTCTCTGGTCGATTACACTCGGGGCGGGAAATATTGGTCGGTCAAGGCTCACCCCTCCGAATCATTCTACTCTTATGCTAGCCGAGAGAAAAGGGAACTCGCACGCTTAGCCATTGAACGGTCAATATCTTCTCCACCGAGCATATCGCGTGCAAGGAACGCTGTTTCAGCGTGGAGAGAACAATATCTAATTCCTACGTCTACGGTCTACTTTATTACTGGCGGTAAGAAGGCGAGGGATTGCTGACACATCCTATTTATTCACTAAAAAAAAAAATAGACGATTCAAGAAAACAGGTCTGACTATAAATACTACACACCTGGGGACATTGGAGATTGTGACGTGGAGTGGAGTGCAAGAGGAAGGCGCGTTCGTTTAATGGGATCTATAAAGCCGCCTCGGAGCTATCGCTAATAAATAAACACACAGCGTGCTACATGTTAGACGATAGAATACTTTTACAATATTAACGTAACACAGTGTGAATCCGGGGTACTCTACGTGGCGTGCAATTAATGGTGACCGACGATGGAGGCACCCATCGTCCTCGAAAGCCTGTACACCGCAGGGACAACGTGATTCTTTTTATTGCACACAGATAGGTTTCGACATTAAAGCACGCTACGGACGAGGGGAGTATCTGCAGCGATCCTTACTCAACGAAGGAGTCATGGACTTCCCGAGGCTTCCTTTGATGCTGTCGGGTGGAGTCGTCGGGGTCTTCGGCGACATCATGGGGAAGTCGGTCAACGGGTCCCTGGTCAGCCTGGTCAAGCGAGAGAATATCCCTCGCTTTGGCTCGCACTGAAAGTACCGAGAACCAGCCACCGAGCCGTCGTTCTTCCCTAAAGTTCATCATCGTTCAATCTCTCTCAGCTCGTCCGGATCAACAGTGGCGAGGCATGCTCTATGAGGGAGAGTCTTACCGATGGGCTCATCCAGGACGACGCCGGCCCAGTCCCCTGGAGCGAACTGGGTTTCTCCGATGTAGGCGATTGACCCGGGTTTCGTACCACCCACCCATACTCGGTCTCCTATTATAAAGCTGTCGGTGTCCTCTGTCAGGACCACGCTAGTATCTGTCCGACATCGAACCACAAAACACGTTTAATAGCTCCAGGGATCTCTGCATCGTTTCTTGGGATTCCTGGGATTACTGGGGACTCTGGGAGTTCACTTCTGGGAGATGCTTGACCAAGCAGCCAATCGTTTGATAACTGTCGCTATTGGATACACAGACGGGGTAGCTTTCGCGAGGCAATTTGCGGGGTGGACGATGCGTCTGGGGTAGTTGCAGGGCGATACAAATGTAATCTCTTATTCTAGGTAAAGGGTGTTTGTTTCAAAGGATCTGTAAATAACTTATGACAATTTCTGAGGAGGATTTCTGTATCTTTTAAGGTAATAAAATACTTCGGGTAAGTATATAACTAGTTATTCTAGATACTCATCAATTTCTTCAAAAGCAAAAACGAGAGTAATCAGACACGTCACCCTTGCATCGCCCCGCATCACAAAGCAGTGGCGCACCTACAAGGGGGGCCAAGCACCTCCCAAAGGGAGTTTCTAAAACGAAAAGAAAACCGAATTGTATTCTTTAAATAAATATTCATAACCACCTAAAGAATTTAATATTTTTACCCCTTCAATTCGGCTTATCCCAAGCTTGAATCCCCGGGGCTCGAAGTGCCCAAATCTCACATAATATCAAAATGCAGAGTAAAAGGGGGAATAGGCAATGATCGAAGCACCTACCTGATCCTCTGCGCAGGCCAGCCTCGCTTAACCGACAGCCGTGCGTTTCCCAGAGATGGTCCATCTGGTCTGTGGTGTCATGCAAAACAATGCAAGAAACAATGCAAATCGGACAAGACAAAAAACATGCTCACGGCCTCACGGGTAGAACATCGCAATCCAACTGACATTAAACAATGAACATCACAAAGCTTGGACGGTGTTGTAACTTGATATCGGTATTATGGAACAAAAGTCACGGATCATAAGAGCACTCGTGACACGCGTTCCCTAACGGGGGCTTGGTTTTTCGATTATCAATGGACACATCGGCGATACAGGAAGTTAATTTCGCCTCCGAGGTTCTTAGACGGGGGGGAGTTATGTAAAGGAGTAATTAACAGGGTGTGTTCGCGATGCGTTTCGATTCTAACCATCGGCAGAGAAACTAGGAAGAGTTCCCGGCGAAAGGATACTCCCACTTTTCGTAGTCATTTAATTCAACGTACAAGATTGATGAACGATTTAACACGCAGTATGTCGGTTTCGCGCGTTGGCAAACATGATAACGATATCGCGGTTGTCTCGATATTAATTCATTTGCACCAGCCGACCGTATTGCCGCTTCGACTGCGATCGGTTCTGACAAAAGGAAAAATGAGAAAAATATCGCGATTCGTGATTTAATTAACTATTCATGAGGCGTTGTGGGCGCCGATGGTAGTAGGTCGTTTGAGTGGGTGGCGGTCTCTGTTCGACTAGATCGATCTGCGATTAGAACGTAGCGATCCCGCGCGATCTCCGCGATAAATATATCGGTAAAACCTCTGTTACCCCCGAATTATGAATTAAGCGAACGGAATCGATGAAAGTGTCCGTTGAAGAGGTCGCAAACCATGCAATTAGTTCTTCATTCTCAAACATTTAAAAATAAAATTTCGAATAACGAACAGAAGTTAAAAAGATTATTCGCCACATGTCGAATAGAATTAACTCGGGTTAAAGAACGAATGACGAGTCATTTTCTTTAACTTATATTAGTTATTCGAAAGTTTATTTAAATAAAGATTACTAATCTTCAGACGCGAGTCACATTGAAGAAAATTGGAAATGTAAGTTTTAATTGAATACAAGGGAAATCTGTTCAGATCTGTTAGACTCGATTATAAAAAGATCGCGTCTCTTCACAATTAAATTATTGAATTCGATGATCAGGTCTGAGAGCTCTGAAACGATACCAGCTGTTTGTAATTGTTAGATGGTACGGGTGGAACGAAGCATTAACGATTCTAATCGCCGAACGTGACTCACGTCGAAGGAATTTGACTTCCAATTCAGGTGAATTCAGGCGAGCTCTAGTTACGATCGACGATCCAAGTTTAATTGTACCGGCGTTTTGACTTTTACGGGGAAGGTCCAGTGTACACAGAGGATCGTATCAAAATAAAGGCAGCGTAGTGTCAAGCACCTTGACCGATCGTAACGCGATACCGTGTAAAGGTAGTCATACAATCCACTCAGCCACTTCAGCCTCGCGAGCCTCGCGTCGATTGTGTATGTGTGTAAACAAGGTTAATGGTGTAGCCGACTGTAGCCTATTCGATTACTACTACGATCGTCAGGTAACAATTTGTTCCTGGAATCTAATCTAATGATCCCGCTGTAAAGCGATCCGCGAGAACTCTGCTCCAGAATCGATTTTCAATCGCGCTCAATGGCAACTCGCTGATGTATCAAAAGCATTCTTGCCTCGGGGTTGCATTGGATACCTTGAAATTGCGTTGAACGTCTCCGAATTGCATTAAATTAATCGTGGTCCACGTAATGATACCAATAATACAAGTTGCTCCACTAGAAATCTCTTTGTTGCTCTAGGAACCTTCTGAATAAATTATATAAGAAACTAACAGGCTTCCAAATTAATGGGAGGTAGCCCTGACGAATACTCTTCGAGATTTCTCACGACAAAATTAAACTGATCCGTCCGTATATTATTCGGAACGAATACAGAAGCGATACCGCAACGAGGTATTAATTTCGTAAGCTTTACCACGGTAAATGGAGTAGAATCGAACGACAGTCTCGGTTTCTAGCAATTAAGAATAATTAAAATGGCATCGAGATGCTACCTGGCTCTTCTCAATCCGATTACCAATATTCGACCCACGAGCAGGATTAAGAATGCGATCCAGCGTGGTTACATCAGCTGGCGCCAAGTCGCAGTTAATTGAAATTCGTCGATCAGCTTGGGAAACCGACCGCTAAATATCGAGCGCGCCTAAAAGGGGCAATATCCCCCTTCTACCTTTTCATAAGCCGTTTTGTCTCTCCATATTTAGCCGATGGTGTCACGGCGATGCTGGGACACCATGAGGCCGATTACGTCAGGGCGAAAGATCGTCACCTTAAACAAACACGAGCTGCGAAGGAATGCTAATGAGCAGCGTGACAAAAAATAACGTGTGTATAAACACCTGAATGATCTGATTGCAAACTCAAAGTCACAAGCGACGACACCTTGAAACAGGAATTCCATGAATGTTCAACAACATTGGTTCATTCAGAGCTCCGCAAACATCACTGCTTCTGACCATTAGAAGTGGTCCTGAGAGGACACTCTAAGCGTAAGCGATCTTAAGAATTCATGGGCGGCTGTCGAGCAAACTTAAGGAATCAATCATCACCATGGGACGAGATGAAACTAATATTTACTGAGAAGCTGCGATACCCAGATGACTTTGAGTAATAAAATAATTAAGGTACTTCAACGGTAACCCAGAAAAAACGATTTGAATTAATAGGAGTATCAGAGAAACAATTCAGCTTACTAGGATAAAGAACACTAGAAGAATGCTTCGGGGAGCTAACAGGAAATCTAAAGGACACCGGATTTTTTCCCTTCTTCCACTTTCCATCGAGCGAGGCGCCTACCTGATCGTGAATATCGAGTATCAGTGGACGTATCTGTTTCCCCGTCGAGTCGAAAATTGACAACGTCACCTTGAGCTTTACTATCGCGTTGCGAAACCCGAAACGACCGGCACCGCTCGATGCGCGCGGCACGCGTGCACCGAGCAGGAAGGATCGCAGGTCCACCGTGCAGAAGTCCTGTCCCCCCCAAAAAGGGAGGCAGTGCGCGTGGGTGGAAAGACGAAACGTGGCTGTTAGTCGAGCGTGCACAACAAACACACATTGCATTGCATAACGGCGTGCGTCATGCGATGACTGCACCGACCGCTGCACCGGGAGTCCCTTCCTAGCTCGTCACCGTGTGTTTTGCCGGCGAGGAAGGCGCTCGTCGGATGAACCAATAAGGCGAGATAGGTGCCCTCGATACGAGCAACGACGCGCTTTGTTATCCGCTCGCAATGGCTGTGATGAATAATCGAACGGGCTGATCTGGAGTGATCCAGCAGCGGAGGATCTCTGAGATTAGATGGGAGACCGAGGAGGCGAAGGCTCCAGGGCCGATTAATTTCATTGGCGCTTTGTTTTGGTGAGATGGATCTACGGGGATGCAAATGTTTGAGAAGATAAGTAATAGCGACAGGGTGTTGGCTGCTCTGAAAGCGGTAATTTGAAAGATTCGAGGGTAATTATTTTTAGTTAAATTGAAAGTGAATTTTGAAGCTGTTAAGGAGCTTCTTGTAAGTTACAATTCTTGAATGCGAGAACCAGCTAATCACCGATATCCAACACACACCGGAGAATCCTTTTAAAGAGAGCCAAGAACTCTTCCAAAGCCCTAGCAAGGAACAAACTAATATTGTTATCAGGTGAATTTTTCTATCCCCTTAGCAGCTACTTACACGAGCACCAAGATTAGGGGAATCCACTTTGCAGGCCCAGTAATTTACTTGGAGGAGAACGATGCGTTCGCGGGGGAGCGATAAAATCGTTTCGGTGTACGTTAGTGAGAAGTCAGTCGATGTATTTACCAGATCGCTCGGCCGAGATGCGTTGCAGTGAGAGGTGGAAGAACGACTCGCGAGAAGTTCGCGGTCTCAGGCTTCTAAGAGCACTCGTTCGCGCTCCTCTCTCAGGGTCTCGTGGGCGTACTCGTCCACACGGCGTGGGGAATTAATGAGCCGCATTGATCGCCGATCGAGTCCTACCCCCTTCGCCTGGGTCTAGATCGCTCCTCCAACCGCGGCACACGTGCACCGGCCGTATCGAATCATATCGAATTAAACTAAATTCGATGAAGCTTTAATACTATCCACACCGTTACAAACCCTGGAAATTTATCAACCGAGGTTCCAATGGTGGAGCAAAAGACCTCCTACACCTAATTACGTGCTGAAGCATTTGCTGAGAGGATGTAAATTTCAGATATATTCAAAGAATTGTTTTTCGATATCTCGTCATGATAACATTGCCTTATCCATATGATAAGATTCCCTTGATCGCTTGCCAAAGTATTAAGTATATAGAGTAAAAAAGAATTTGTGCACTTGGCTACTCGTAGAGTATGCACCGCTGTCCTTTTTCGCCGAGTACACAGAACTGAATATAATAAGTATATTTTGGTAAAAACTCACTCAGCGACATCCTGGGTGGCGAAGGTGGCACTGCTGGCCTCGGCGGTAGATTGCTGCATGGTCGACCGATCTTCGACGGCGGTCTCAATCCTGATGGTTTTGGCTCTGCCATTTTATATACACCCACTCCTTGTTACGTAACCCTGCAACATGGAAATAATTGGTTAGTAAAGTTAAAAGGAAAGTTCAAGAAATGGGTAGAAAATAAAAGTAGAGGATCCACGTCATAACCGATGAAATAGTTAATAGAACGAGGATGATGCGGGACGCTATTAATAGGAAACATGAGTTTATGAAGCGAAAGCAGTATTATTACATACAACGCGACGACCGAAATTAATGCCATAAGTATATTCTGAATAAAATGATTTTACAGAAGAATACTTGAATCGCTTAATAGAAAAATTATATAATTTCTGTTTATCAAATATTTCGACACAGACACCATCGCTGATATCATTTTCGAAACATACGATTCAAGCACCGCGCATAATAGAAAAGTCGTTACACCACTGGATCGAAATCGAAACTTAAATTTTCACACTACGCAATTCACGGGACTACGCAAAAAAAGAGATATGATTCACGGTTGACATTCGCTAACAGCCACGGAAATAAGGTCTGTTATTCTTATACGTATGGATGCGATGGTTTTTGAAATACGAATTTGTTCGAAGCGGATATTATGACGTTGAAAAAATGTCAAACCGAAGACAGGTTAACCTCTTAGACAACTATAGTCCTTATCTTTTGGATAAGAGTGTAGATACGTCCTCACCTTACTTGAACGTGACGCGATGCTCTCGGCTACAATCAATTAACATATTTCACAAGCAACTATTAGAACATCACTGTTTTCACAAACGGTCTCCGCCAACTATTCGCACAGATTCGCACGGCAGTTAACGGAAAAGTGGTAATTCCTGGCGCCGGTGGTGCCGTCGCGGTCTACTCGCGAATCAATTCGTAATTTCCCGTCGAATTTACCCTGGTTCCTCCCTACTTTGGCGCAATTATTTGATCGATATGCTTCAACCCCTATATACTTCCCGATACTTCTAACAATTAACGTGCCGTAACCCGCAGTCTGTCGTGCATATATCTAGCCTAGCGAACTGACTATTGTTACATAATTGTTTTCCCCTTAAAAGACAATGTTTCCACAACAATTTTTTGCTCTATATCATTGTTACACATTTTGCTTGATCTATGAATGGAGCTAGGTATTTGAATGGTGAATCCTTACATCACTTACACTCTTTATTTGCGCTTTGTTGGATCCTTTTACTTTTATATAATTTGAACAGTGAAACGTATAATTTGTTAAACTCTTTCTATTTCGTTGAAAGTCACGCTTTGATTGGTCATTGTAGCATCGCGTTTCACGGATTCTAAGAAACTGTTTCGAAGTCCACGCGTGATTGATACTTTTAATTGAGAAGGGTAATTAATGTCCTTTGTCGAAAAAGGAATTATGATAACGTGGGGATTAAGTGACATTTGTTGCCAGAAGTACTATACTATTTGTGTATAAAAAAATAATGAATATTTTCCACGTAAATAGTGGCGCAATAAGCAATGCTAATTCAATATTTTGAAGGGCGATTTACATTTCCGTTTCTCTGTATGTAAGTACGTCTCTTTAACATCTACTGCAGTTTATACGAATCAGGATGTAATGAATCACTGAAGTAATTATATCTGCGATAGTAATTTGAGGTTAGATCGAGTTAATGAAAATGATAGTTGATCTGTCAGTAGTGCCACTTGTTGCTTTGTCCAACGAATCTAAACAAGTTATCTCTACGTTATTGAACCCTCTGACAGTAATTCCCTCCGAAAATGGCTTACCAAGGTAATTAAGTATATAAGAACAAATTGATCAACTGTTTTAACTTTCACCTATACTCTGTGCACGTGTTAATGCTTTCAACAAATTTGCGAATGTTCAGGGACTGGCGAGGTCTCGCAGATTTATCCAATTTCCCTGGAGAAATGATGCCGTCGTTGGCAACGCATCCGAATCCGTCGGCACATATATTAACCGTTTGGGAAGAGAAGCATAAGAATATTATGATTAAGGACTTCCAAGCAATATTGGAAGAAATCGACAGATGGGATATCCTGGACGACACGTTAGAACTATTTGGTTTGTATTCTTAGCATGTAATTCTTGTCAAAAGATGCTTTGCACTTGAGTGTCTCTACGTTCTATGCTTTGTGTTACAGAAAGAGACGCTGAAAAGTATTCGACGCTTCTACAGAAATCTCAGTTGTCAGCAGAGGTAATTGCAAATGAGATCGATCAGCAAGTTCTTACTGTAGGCAAGTATCGTGTAAGGTATAACAATACGCTGCTTATTAACATTATTGAATACCATTTCTGCAATAGATGATCTTCATAGACTAAAGAAGGGACTGGAAAATCAATATTACGATGCTTTGTTATTGTACGCTGACGAGGATGTTAAGTTCGCTAACGAAATGGTGGATAAATTGGAAAAGCTGCACAATTTAAAAGTAAGATAAAGTTAGTGCTTGATGAAAGTCAGGGCTGAATTAAAACCTTTAGAGGACCTGAGCGTTTAAAAGATTTTGAGGCCCTTTGTAGAAGGTGATCACTTTAACGCAATGTATGATTTCTTAAGTATTTCCGATAATTTGACTAAAAAGCAGGGATGCGGAGGCGACAGTCAAAACTCCCGACTTCGACTTCTCTTTTTTCTCAACACCAAATTCCTGCATTTATAATAGATTGTTAATATTAACAGTATATACTCAGTACACGGAAAACTCCGTCAGCGATTGTAATCTGAGAACTGACAATGTCAAAGTTGGGCCAAAGTGACCCTGCATTCGTCGTACGAGTGTTAAAAATATATCGCGAGCGTGTATAAACACGTACTTAGAGCTCAACACACTCATATTTTTATAAAATTTATTAATATGGAGTCGGTGTTGTGATTCCACAGCCCTGCTAAAAAGTATTTCCAGCAAAAGTTAGATTTTAAAATTCAAAAAGTTTTTTTCCTAATGCCTTACGCATACGCTTATTTTGCTCTCTGGTTAAGTCAGCACTGATGAAAGTAGTAAAATATAATTGAAACTTGCTTTTCCAGCTTTGCTTGAAAGATCGAGATTTAATAGGTGGAGCGTTTGAACACGAAGCTCTAATGATATTGATAGCTGAGCGTTGCAACAGATTAATCGTAATAGTGTCGTCCAATTTTCTCAAAAGTCGGGAAAATAAATTTTTCTTGAACTATGCTCAAGCAGTGGGTATCGGTATGTTTCGCTCGTTTCAGTAATCCAATTTATATAGCCTGAATGTTACGTTATAATACCTACTTTGAATACAGACAAACAACAAAGGAAAGTTATACCATGCCTGTATGAAAGATGTCAATTACCACCACAGTTGAAGTACATGTTTATACTAGATTACAATAGAGTGGGGAAGATGTATGACTTCTGGGGAAAATTGCGTGATTCTATTCAAACTCCGAGCGTGAAGAACAGCGCGAACAGGTAAATACATTACTTTCGTAATAGCTCGTTTATCATACCGTACAATAATTAAAATTAATTTGCAGTGCATCTGACAAACTACTACTTCCTGAAAGAGAGAATCACGAGTATAACGCAGGAAAAGGTAATAAAAATGAACTAGCGAAAGAAAACTTAAAATCACTTGAACCTTTGAAAGCACAAGAGACCCAGCGAAACGACGACAAGGACAAATTGGAAACTGAAGACAGTCTACAGGATCTTCGATTAGATAATCTACAGAATCCAAAAGACAGTAACAAAAGGCACAACAATTTTCTACAACGGACAATGAAAAAGTGGACTAAGAAGTCGGAAAACGATAAGAAAGATTATGTACCAATTACAGGGACAATGAGTTTACCATCCCTAGTTGGCTTGGACACATTAAGTACGTCCACGGAGTCCGTGGAGAAAAAGCAGAAAAGCAAATTTATACATAAATATGTGAAAAAAGTGCAATTGAAGAAAGTGCTTGTAAAGTCATAAAATTCTTCTATGAAAGTTTCACTACGATCCAACATTTAGAAATAAGGTGACTGTACTATATTTTGATAATATGTATAAACGTGAAGTCTTTAATAAACTTTTATGCCATACTCTCCGAAATGTAAAGAATTGTTTTTAGCATGTGATGAGACAAATAAATACAGAGAACACGAACGTAACTCTCCCCTTGGGCACTTTGCTCGTGACTGACAACGAAAGTTCCCGAAGCCGGAAATTCCAAAAATTCTGATGCTTTGTGAATACGTAGATTTTCTCCTGATTACACGCAATTTATGTTTGCTGTTTAAATTTACTCTAAGGGGGGGGGGAATTCCGGGTATTTTCTGATTTTGTGTTATAACTCCCGAACTGTAAGAACTGTAAGTTATCAACTGATAGCCCTCATTAAAAGAAGTAACTTTTGTCTTGAAACTTTTTTTCTATCTCATACAGATTGCAAGTTACAAAATAAAATCAGAAAATAGCCGAATATTCAGGGGTTAATTTCATTCTCAATGGTGCAGACACACGTATACAAGCACCCACACATCTTTCAGTATTTCAATACATTTCAGATATATCCCATAAGGTGATAGATCTATTCTATACCTCGTCTGTGGTGTAATAACATTCACTTTCGCCACTACAGTGCCTGTCAATGATGCGCACGCAGTCACGGTTCGGTACGTTTTCTCCAGAGCGCACTGACGCGCCTCACGTCACAGGCTTGAATTAGTTAAATTCGCGCCAAGTTTTTCGCGCGTTTTGACGCCAATGACGAAAATCGCTTTTAAAAGTGTTTTTCTTCTACTCTATAACTCGATTTTTGTGCAAACAAGGTGGAAGATAAAGGAAGCTACGAGAAACAATTGAAATACGTGTATGGCGTAGTAAAACTATGAGTAAAAGTCAAAGCAGGAAGAATGGTGCGTCGGAAAAGTGAAGCAAGGTTAGTTAACGGTCATGCAATGTTACACTTAACAATTTAATATGTATGAAGTGACAATACTGTCGGTGAAAAATATACTTTTGGAATCGTTAGTGATAATTTCCAGTGATTTAACGTTCGGGGAAGAATAATGTTTCGCGTGAATTTGTATATTCCACTGAGTGAAGCCTGTCTGAATTATCGCAAGCGTCATACTATATACGTGTATTTACTACGTGAAATATTATCGTTAGTGTTATCTATGAAACGGCACCTGCAAAAATGTAGCGTTTTTGTTATAGTTCATCTGCCTATACATCGCGTGGTGCAAAATCTAACGTAAGTACGGGTATTTTCGAAAATTCTGCTGCTCCATTTTTGCTGCACTTTAATATATAGTAAATAATACTGTTTAGATGTTATTATTCGTTCTCAATGTATCCGCAGACTCATGTTCTAGTGAACAAATACAGAGTAGGTCATAGACAATCACGTGTTTTAAAAGAAATTCGATATTTGAGACGCTCCATAAAGTTACTCATACCGAGAACTCCCTTCGTCCGTGTAGTGAGAGAGATTTTAATGGACCTGTATCCATCTGAGAACATCAACAGGTAAGTTTATCAGAAATTTGATAGCCAGCTCTATGTTTTCAATATCCCTTGGGCATTTTATAACTTAAGTTTAACGTATACGTTAGAATACAGGCTAAAGCGCTTGAGGCGCTGCAAGAGGCATCCGAGGCGTATATCGTTCAGTTCTTCGAAGACTGTATATTACTGTCAAAGCATGCACGGCGCGCAACTCTTATGATACAAGATATGGTTCTAATGCGCCGACTTAGAGGAAGAGATGACGTTGTCAATAGATAACATTTTAATTCTTATGAATTATATTTTATTTCATGGCGATATTTATATTTCTCACCTAGTTAATGGTTACGAAAGTAAAACACTGTTATTTTTAATCTAATTTAATGTAAACATTATAAAACCCATCAGCTGTAAAACTTTTTATATTTGTCCATGGAGTATTTAATAAAGTAGTGAAAGGAGAATGTGTTTGTTGAAAGTATCTAGTGGGTCTCCGTCGCAATGACCAACTAGGTTTGTAATACTTTGCTAAATAAAATTTATTCTGTGAAAAACATTCAAACGTCCGATAAAATTCTTATTTTTTACTTTACGAAACTTTGGTAAAATATACATTTCATCGATTCTTACGGCAGGATCCTTACAACATTAAACGTCGAAGCTTCGTAAATTTCACTTCGTATCAGATTTGTTCGAACTTGCTACGTACGTAAAGAGTTTTAACATCAGTTAAAAATGATACCTGTAAAAACGCTTATTAAACGATAAAGATATCGTAACCCATCGTTACGTTTAAAATTTCTGTTACTTTTCATAAGTGGGTTAGCTGCCTTCACTTACGACGCCTCGCCGCCAGTGGAACACATTATACTCGACATATCCTAAAAAAAAAAACCGGACTAAAAAATAGTATTACAAATAACAATGCTACATATCTATAATACAATTGGATAAGGAAATATAAAAGCCACCTGAAAAAAAGCAGGCCACTCTCACAACATCCTCTGATAATTAATCGTACCAGAGACTCGCCGTGTTCCCTAATCCTGAACTTCTCTAAGAAGACACTTTGTAATAGGCACAACATTAGTGTTATACTTTCATGCTGCCTGTCATTGTACAGAAATTCTACCATGGCGATGCTTTGCTCCTTTATTCGCTGTACACTCCTCAAACGTCGTGTATACTCGCGCGCGAACCGACTTTCCGAACGTTCGCGTTACCCCTCTTGAGCAGGGCTTGAAAAGGTTGCGAAATAACTGTTTGAAACTGTTATATAAAGGTTCTTCATAACTCTTTCAAGAACCTAAATCTTTATAATAACGGTTTCAAGCCCTGCTCTTGAGACACCCTAAATATTTATATAAAAAAAAGAGACGAGAAGGAGAAACTAGACCGTGACATGGAGAAAGAAATACTGTACCGTCGAGGCGAGTCTGTACATCGTCGAAAAGGAAATAGGGGGGGGGGGGGGGGGGGAAGCCGAGTACGCGGGACAAGCGAGTATATACGACACTCGGTCGCAACGCAGCTGGAATCACAAAGTCCCGATTACATAATATCGACATCGCTACGTTTAACATTTGTAAAATTAAATAACAAGTCTTTGTATCACCGTATCCAGGAAGTCACGAAGTCACTTCCTCATGAAAGACCGCACCTTGTTCACGCATTTGTCCATAAAGTTTTTCTTTCGCTTCGGCTCGGCCCCGGTGGGCAACGAGAGCAGCGAGCCTTGCTCCTTCATCTTCGGCTTGTACTCGTTCGACGAGATGCTCTCGTCGGAATCTAGCCCCGCTCCACAGCTCTTCGCCTTCAGCAGCGTCGATTTATCGTTTCCCGCCCCTACCAATCGCTCCTTCAGCTTTGCGTTACCGTCGCAAGGATCGTTGTCCCCCGAGCTCACCTGGGAATCATCCTTCTCGTTCTCTCTGCTCGAGTTCACGGCCGACAGGTACCCGTCCACGCTAATAAACCGACTAGGCCTGGGCTTCTGCGTAGACAGACTTTCTTCCTTGTCGCTGAACATTTCGAAGGTCGAGGATTTTCGCGCCTCTGCTCGCGCGATCGGTTCCGTTTTAGCTTCTACAGCGGATGTCTTTACTCGTTGCCTAGGAATAGGCGTCGGGCTTGGATTTTTCTCCAAGTTCAACTCGGAATTGATCCTTCCGCTTGGAGCTTCAGAGTGAACCTCGTCGACGATTGGTTCTTCGTCTACCTTGTTCCCCACCCCTTCAGGCTCTTCTTGAACAGGATCCTCTGATTTCGCATCAGACAGTCTGCTCAGAGTTTCTGGGGGCTCCCTAGCGTTGGACTTGCTCTCGCTGGTTGGCTTGGGCGATTCTTCAGTCTTCATGTCTGGCACTACACCGTCGTCATCCAGCAAGCCGTCCAAGCTTCTGGACCTTGGCCTCGGCTGTGGTTCTGGTTCCCTAACCGGCGAGGCAGACTTCTTCTCATCCTGGTCCAACAGTTCTAGCGAACGAGATCTGGTGGATGGAGAAGGTGGATGGCGCGGCGGCCTCCGCGGCACTGGACTTCCTCCAGGGTGCGTGTGGGTGAACTTCAACCGCGGGGACGTGGGTGGTAGGCCCATTAACCAACGGGACGGACTCGACGATTTTCTAAGCCTATAAATTAAAGAAAAGGAGATTTGAGTCCATCTATGCCGACACTGCCAAGATCGCGGAGAGCTACGTTTGTACACATTTAGCAACCATGCAGTCCTTGTTCCCCATTTTATAATTTCGAAAGAGAAGGTGCACACTTAGGAAACATCATGGGACCACACATGCTTACACTTTGAAGCTACACTAAGAGAAGAAGATATTGTAACACGGATCGATGTATGATATGATCTCTGCAGTATCGCTAATAATATAAAACAATCCTCTTAATTATCTCATAGCTGAGACGAATCTTTCCCTCTCGAGATAATATCATACAAGAAGAAAAACACCAACAACGAATAAGCAGAACATGGATTCGAGAAGACACTGACTGGCACTGACACCATATAGACACGGATATGTAATTTGATTTCACGGACTGACCTAGTCGTGATTGTCTTATCGCGATTGTTAGTCCTGGCTGTATAGAAACAAAAACGTTACGTTAAATGTTACACCCTCAACTATAGTGAATGTCTAATGCAACTGTAGCGGTAGGTTGGAAACTATAGTTACCTGCTCGGTATGGCCGTGGGCGGGCCCTCTAGTCAATCTCGCCCCCCCGTCGAATCTTTATCGCTGCCCCTGCTTTCGTTGCTGTGCATGCGTTGGTAGCTTGGTGGCTGTCGAATGTTTGTGCTGCCCGGTGTATTTGGTTGTGTCACGTCCTTCGACGCGATACTCCTTGGAATACCTCCAGACATCTCTGACCTGACTGGTATCTCGCCTCGCATAAACCTGTGAAGTGAATCATTTGAAGACTACCATTTTCAAGAGTGGAGAGCACAGTGCGATTATAAAAGCAGTGCAAGATTCAGATAGCAGGGCACTCGCGCGAGGAACAAAGAATTTAAAAGCCCACCTTTCAAGCTTGTCTACGCAGGCGTCTTGGTAGTCGTGGATCCAACGTACACCGTTAAAGTGGCAAACTGCCCGCATGTCTTCAGGAAGCTCCTCGGGTTCCGGCCATTGGAAATTGTCTATGATGGGAATTATGTTACACTGCGACTGTAGAGCTGCTACAATCTCCTGCAAGCATCAAAAGCATCATATATAATTCGAATGAACCAAGGAACAGAAAAGATACAGTCACCACTGAGTAAACTTACCCTATGAACCCAGTCTTTGCACTCGCTGTCCTGTATACACCTTTCCAAAGCCTTGGGCGTGAGCACAAGGAGGAAGTGTTTAGCTTGCCTGATGCTCTGTAGCAGGTTATTATCAAACTTCCCGGCTTCCAGCCTCTCGACGTCGATGAAGACAGAGAAGCCGCGCAGCTGCAAGTGGACCTTCAGTAAACTAGCCAACTGGGACCCATTCGATCTTCTGTAACTAACGAACACGTCCAACGATTTGTCGGGCGACTCGTCCTCGCACGAGCCTAGCTGGTTGTGCTGCATGTTCTTGATGGCGTCCAGTATCCTCAGCCGGTGAATGCTGTTCGCGATCCCGCACTCGGTTAGAAGCTGATCCTCGGACAAGTTCCTGATCGAGTCTTTGTCGACACCGGCGTTCAGCATGCTGTAAGTGTAGATAGAGAACTCCTGCCCAATGCACTGCAGGAAATTGTTCAAGTTCCCCGTGTCCCTGCTACTGTAATCCGCCATCTTCTTCAGGTTCTGCAGCTCTCTGGTGAACCGCCTTCTCCTGATGCCGTTCGTGAGACCAATATCCTCCTTGAGATTCTCCTCCGTCAGCTGCAGCAGAAGGTCACCGTCCACCCTGCTCTCCACGAAGTTCTGCGCGCACTCGGCGAACCCGATCTGTTTCACCCACTCCCTCACGTCCTCGGTGGACCATAGAGGGACCTGTTGGCTGAGCTTGTGCGGTATCTCCTCTCCGATCAGACGCAACGCCTGCGCCGCGTACTTGGAAGCTACCGCGTTAGGGCAGCTGGCTACTTTCTTCAAAGGCTCGATGGCTCCTATCGCGCGGAAGATCTCCGTGTTGCCCTGCTGCTTCTTGATGCCCGCCTCCATGCAGAAGTGGAAGGCAGCCAGGTTCCTAGCTTCCTCCCTCTTCGAGCTCAGCACCGGCACCAACCTCTCCAGCCAGTTCTTGCTTTGGCCATGAGCGTGGGCCAGGTTAGACTTAGCGAATTCGTAGGGATTGTGGGAGGTGACGAACGGCTCCACCAGGTCCAGTGTGCCGGACTTCAGCACGGCTGCTTCGATCTCTTTGTTGGCTACTAGCACAGCGATCGCCAGACAAGCGTAGTACTTGATATTGTCGTCGTTGTGGAAGGCTAGAGGGAACAGCCACATGGGCACCTTCCTCTTTATCATCGCCTCCTGGTTCTCCGCCCCACCGTAGAGAGACAGATTGGCAAGTGCGCCAGCACAGTGTCTTAGCGTCTCCACGTCGTTCTTCCTGCACTCGAACAGAACCGCGTCCAAGCCACCTAGCCTGATTACATCGCTGCAGGTGCCCTCGCTGTGCTTGAACAGGTGCTCCAAGATGCCAGTGCCCACCCTCGAGTGGTCCACCGAGTTGGCGTTCTTCGTGCAGACGCAGGCAACGTTCACCACCTTCTCTAGCCCGTGCTCCACCACGTGCGCCCTGTTCTCCGTCGTCAGGCATTGCTCTAACAATCTAGCCGAGGAGAACTGCAGCTCGTGGTCGCTGGCCACGCAGTTGGACATCAAGAGGTCCAGGCCACCTCTCATTCTTAAAGTATTGCAGAGCGTGTAGCCTAACTCGTGGCCATGAGTGGGCACAGCCCAGGCCTTCCTGATGATCTCGTTCACTCTGTTCAAAAGCAACGGAGCCTTGTCGTTCTTCCCGTCGTTCGCCTTCAGCCGCTCCACGAAGCTGTCCAGGAAGCTGCGGTACTTGTTGATGGCTCGTTCCACGTCCTGGGGGTTGGACTTGGAGCAGAGTAGATCCAGATCGTCTAGAGGCAGGGATAGTAGCTCGTCTTCGGCTGGCCTCATGCCGTTCATCAGCTGATTCACCGCGTTGGCTGCGGTGAGCATCGACGATTTTGAGGTCACCCCTTTCGAGGCTATCGTGATGCTGGACTGCGAGCTGGACGCCATGTGCTTCTCGTGGTTGAAGATGCCGGTCGAGGTAACTGTTTGTCGCTCCTTCTGCGACGCCATGGCTTTCTGTAATGGAGAACTGGTTTACTGTTATGTTCCTTAATTAATGTAGGGATGCAAGAGGACTGAGAGATCTATTATTCTCGGGGACAACAATGCAGCTTAGATGGTGGGAACTCTATTTTGGCGCGGGATAGAGAAACGGAGGGTGTTCAAAGCTTGGTGAGTATTTCGCAGGGAATTATCGCGACTGTGTTATGTCCTGTGGACATTTCCGTATCGTCACGTAACGCAGAGAACACGATCTGGTGACTTTCTTTCTGATAATTAACAATCAAGAAGTTTGAATCAGCGATCGCTACCATCGTAGAATCGAGGCTCCACTTCCTCCTCATCGTCGTTCCACGGAGCGCGCGTTTCTTTGGTTTCTGGGACGAAGCTGGGGACTCGAGGGACCGAGGAAGACTGAACGCCGCTGGGCAAGCTGGTCAACGGTTAAATCCGTGGATCCCACTTTGCAGCGTGCTCGATCTTTCACGAATGCGACCGTGGCCTACGCGTAACGCGCCAAAACGGCCACAGACACCACATCGAGGAGGAAGATTTGTGGTTCAACCGCTGGGAAACGGATTCCTTGGGGGCGGGCCAAGAAGAACAGATTTCAACCAAAGTTTCTAAGCAACGCTCCCTTTCCTCGAGCATTATTTCTTTAATATTCTCTCACATTATTGAGTATCGTAATATTGTGTACATATCAGAAAGAGAGAGAATAAAGAAACAATGACAGGATTACCAAAATTGTTCGACTGTTTTCACACTTTTCATTGTCTTTTGAGTTTCCTGTGTTGCTTCCAGTCAGGAAACTTTGGGCCAGCGGAGAAGCTAACGGCTGTAGAAACTTTGGCACGGTTTCATTCAACAGGAATTAGTGTGATTTATAAATGAGGCGAAAGGAGACGTTAAAGCTATGAATTTTCTATAATAAAACGTGACTTACGAGTTAAACAAAATCTGTTTCCTCACCTTCTCTGAGCTGAAGGAGTCGCTCTGCAGCTTCATGGTGGAGGCCGCAATGTTGTTGCTTTCCTGATGCGACAGGTCGCCAGCTTTAAGGCTCCTCTGCTCCTGCAACGATCAATAGCAGGAATGTTAATTAGCATTTTTATGAGCTCGCAAGTGTTGGGTAAAAGCTTTACAGTCCCGAACCGACTCCTGCAAGGACAGCGTTTAGAAAACGCCTTGAAGCATTAAAACATCAGATCGACCGCTTGACGCAAGTGAGACGCTTCAAAATACGTAAAATTTGAATTGCTAAAATGCTACTAAGGAAAGAATCAAACAGAGCTCGAAAATAATTCATGGAAATTGAGTCGTGGGAACGATTCCAGGAAACCGACGATTGAAAACACTTCCAGGAAATGGATTTCAGGGACGGGCGCGGCGAAAGCTTTGCCAGCCAGTAAAATAAATAATCGCCGAACGAAAATTCAAATCGAGGAAACACTGAAATTTTTTAAAAATCTCTGGAGCTTCCAGCGAATCTAATCGCAAGTTCTAAGGAACTTTGGGCATAGTTCTCCAAGCTAGCCGCAAAACATTCCTCGGAGATGATCGATTAATATTCAGCACGCGTTGCAGGGAATTAGCGTGCAATCGACGGTCCACTTATGCCGCGTTAGCCTAACGACGCTAATTCGCGGTAGCGGAGGCTCTGATACGATCGCAATGCGACCCACAATCGTTCCACTGTGCCTCCACACGCTCATCTTCCACGGTGTGGCCACTAAGTATGTGCGAATCCCCATTAATCAAGACACTTCTGCGATCCCATCGATCCGCAACCTCCCATAAATCCTCGTTCCATCTAGCGATCACCTTGCAAAAACCTCAACACCCCGCTGTCCGTTCGATCCCAATCACCTTTCGCGAGGCATTCTCGCCACGGTGCATCCTTCTTTCCCTGACTTCCACCGCGTTTTAATTGAAGAAAATCGATGGGAAACGATCACTGACCCAGATCACAGGCACGGAGAGGCTTGTACGGTGATGCAGAGGGAAGGAGATGCCGAAGAGCGAAGAAGAGGCGACGTGGATGGTGTCCAGGTGGCTGGAGCGTGGTTTTCCGCGCGACCCGACGCGAAAAGCTTCTGGCACGACTCGCCGCGACAGAGTTCCATGACAGTCTGCAGGCCTGGCGAAAGCTCATCGGCCGCGGCTCGACCTCTCCGGTCGGCTTCTGACGTATTTCTCTAAATATAATCGGAGCGTGTCGTCACAAGGGAGCTCGTGGCTCTCCTCTTCGCCCCAGCCACCTTGCGCCCGCGACGCCTCCCGCCGTTTCCTGGCCACCACGTGGCGACGCCGTTATCACGGCCAGCGGACTTTAGAACGCGATCTTCGCGGCGAATCGCCAGAGAGGCCGCGGCTAATCGCGCGCAAACAGCTCGTGGGTGTTGCGAAACCACGGTTTCCACCAGTGATTGGAGGTTTTGGAGAGGGGCGTCTGGGATATGTAGTGTTAGCTTGTATTTTGTGTATAGAACACTAGGTGGGAAGGGATTGCGTTATCTATAGCTGATACCCGACGTATCGATAAATGCCACGGGACACGACACTCAGTTTCCAGAAAGGCGCGTCGCGGATTTTTGCTTTATTCTTGGAACGGCTCGCGCGGGCACCGCATTTCAGAGACACAGCTGCCACGGCGCGGTAAACAAATTCGACAAATTTAAATGTACCCGTCCCGCTCGGCTTCCAGATACTTTACGTCACTCACTCTCCTCTCGAATAGCTATCGAGGAACGAGGCTAAATTTCACCCTCATTTTAATAACGAAGTAGACAAATTCCTGCCAGTCGATCTGTTGCACTTTCCACAATTATTTTCTGGACAAAAATTTGAACAAAATTCATTGTTCACAAAACTCGCGAAGCAAAAGTTTCACAGAGCTCAAAGAATAATCCTTTCTGCACCCCCTAACAATACACTCGCCCGCATCCTGCCCAACACCTTCCAATTCCACTTTCCAACCATTCCATACAAACGTACAAATATCTACGAACAGAATTCATCGAAAGAAGCCCTACCCTCTTCTAAAATCTCTCGCAGAATAAAGCTTACCCCGTGCCCCCGATCGAACACCCTCCGCTGCGCCACACTACGATGCACTGGCCACGGTGCACTCATCTTGCTTCAAAGTGCATACGTAAACCCCAGCAGCAATCGAGACGTCGGAAGCGTCGGTGAATTAGAACGCGCCGATCGAGGAATCGAAACTGCGATCAGAGGCTCCGGCGATCCAGACCGCTAATTAAACAGCGCACGTGACTTGCGGCCTTGGATAAGATAAGCGGCACTGTTTCCACGATAAGAGAGTGACTCGTGTTTGACGAGGCCCAAAGGAGCTCGAGGGCGCGGCGAAGGTCGATAGATCGACCCGTGGCGTCTGGGCGCGAACTAAGCAGACCCGGGGGCCTCGTTCGAATGCGATTCACAAGTGGCGCGCACTGGTTAATTTCGTTTCGGTCCAAGTGCGAAACGTCGAGGTGCAACAGTGCCCCACGTGATAGATTTTTAGGCGAGATTCCACGGAGCTGTATCTATTTTTCCGCCACCCGAAATAGCAGTCGCATCACTCAACGCTGGCCACGCTTTCCGGGGATCTTCGCGGACTTTCGCATTGTCGCACGGTCGTGTTACACGATTAATGCTGCTTTCTTCATCGTCGAATTTATAGGGAGTCGATCGCTCGACACTATGATCACGTGAGAGGGGACGCAAGATTTTTATTGCTGAGTGTTTTGTAGAGATCAGGTGGCAATCTTGTTTACCACTGAACAAATATTACGTAGGTATAACGTTCGTGGTTAAAGAGAATTTGAATTTGCATCGAATGAACTGCAGACACTTTGCACAGGCAATAACAACGACAGGATTCTTTTGTTAATGAGATCTCATTAGCGCGTAGCCCATTTTGACAGATGTATTTATAAATAATCCGCGCGACGGGATCTCGATCGTCCGACGTATCTGTGGTATGCAGCTGATACCAATGAAACAGATGCCATTTTTATTGGAATACAAAGTCATGCAGGCATAACGAAATTTTTTAATCATTACATGGAAATGCTTATTGAGATTGTTAGTATCCGTTCGATAGCGGCTATCAATTCTTTCCTGGCAGGGGGGACGAGATGACTCTCGGTCTGAATTGGAGAGCGGGAAATGGAAAGTCGACAGGGAAATTGCATATGACGAATAGCGTTCGTGTGATTCGTTATCTCAGCTGTAAACGCGATAACGCTATCAATTTTTATAGCGCTTCTAAAAATAGAATTGTTTTGAATTGGAAAAGCGATAACTGTACATGTAACCATGAATCTGTGTTCGGTGAATACTGTTATACACGAATGAAAATGCATTTTTCTGTGGCAGTACACTTTCCCTTCCTCTCTCGAATCCTTTCATTCAATCTTCCACAGCAGAGATGAGCAAAATTTTTATTTAAATTCGTTCCTTATTAATATAAAATTATTTATATAAAAATTTTGCCCATCTTTGTTCCACGGTAGTGGTTCGCTTGCAATTAGTATTCGAGGTGTACCGAGCTCTTCCTTAATCTTTCCGGGTCTTGAAGAGTTTTCCCGATCTGCGAGAGCTCCGCGGGGTCGACCTCGAGGACCTTGAGCAAATCCCCCAACACCTCGAGAGCGAGGAAGCAGATGCAAGCTGGCAACCGACCCGAGCGTCTTTCGCGGTCGAGCTCTATTTCGGTTCCGGGAGGAGAGATACCGGTGACATCTATGCTCCGTTGGCAAGCTTTCCCGAAAATCTCACCGAAATTTTGAGGATGATCTCACGGTTCGTCACTGAATGAACACTTCATTGCGACCGTCTATGTCTGTCGCGAGTACAAAGAAGCTGATCGTTGCGAAACGAGACAGGGAATTAGAGAGACATTGCGAAACGGGCTACAAATCTTTCCACCTCCGCTGACAAAGGAACGCCAGATACTTAGAACATTCTTGCAAGAAGTTTCTCAAAGAGATGAAACATGTAACATTACTCTGAAAGTAAAAGCAGAAAATTTGAGGAACTATAAGCAAGAAGTTCTTTTCCACTTCAGAAACCTCTGTATTAACTGCGCAGAAGAATCCCCAGGGCCTCATTTTTAAAAAAATAAATAAAATATTATTTTATCCAGACACTACATTTCTTTTCACTACTACACTTAACTAATTTTTAGTAAACTACCTCTTCACTTTCCCGAAGAAATGGTCCCCTCAGTACGTTCGCCACCTGGGCCTTTTTCCTTAAATCCGCCATTGCTCAGCAACTGCAACTTTTCTCTTGCGAATCGAGATAAAAGACTGATTCTTACTGAACAGGAAGGCTCGTGCGCAGATCTGTGGTTTTAAAAATACCGTGACAGGAAAAATCTCACGAAATTCCTATCCCCTCTTTGAAAACAGTCCACTGCACGAGGACTGCACGTACCACGAGGTATCGATTGTTTTTCCTGCTGATTAATTAACGAACGATCGATGGCACAGAAACCGCGAATCCTGCGGCCGCAAGGTCAAACCGCTTTTACGTAGAATGGTGGAGCGCGGCGTTGCACCAGCAGCAGCGAAATTAAAAGATCGCTAGGCGCAGGGCAATTTTTCAATTAACGCGTAATCATCGTTTGTTCCCCTGCAATTTACCGATCTCTGGCGCACGCCCTCTAATTAGAGGCGCGTTTTCCCGCCCGACCCGCGACGGTGAAAACACGCGAGCGACTCAACGATCCCGTTCACGACACTTATCGTCCTCCTCGAGGTTAAAGTGACAATTATCGTCAGCGTCCATCGGCTCGAGAGTCGGTCCCTCCGTGACTGCTAGTCTTGGGACCCTCGACGATTCTCGCAGTGACGGTGGTTCGAATTCCACTTAACATTTATTACATAGCACGCATCCACTGATGACTCGTGCATTTTTCTAAATCCCCTTCGAGTACTTCACGTTTCTTAATATACAAGATGAACGTCTCACAAGATTCAATTATAACTCTAAGCATTTGTACGATTAGCTTGTTAATTAATTCCGACGCGTTTCTGTCAGAGATGTCTAGAAACGTCTAAGGAATAACAGTAGTTCGATAACAGCGCGTAAATCACTGTCACAGTTGGGAAACTACAAGTTCGGGGAGATTTCAGGAGAACAAGTAGGTCAATGGTCAGACGTCCATGGGCTTGCACAGATAGAAGAGCGTTCGATGTGAAACTAAGTAGATATAACTTCACTGGATAAGAATGATAGCAACTGAGACTGTTACGAAATCTGAATCACCCTCTGCAATAAATTTCAACACTCCACGTGTAGTTACATTGATAGTGGACAAAGGGGGGTGGTTGTAGACGAGCCTCAACTTAAGTTGTAAGTGTAATGCACGTTCATAGTACAGGGAGTCGATCGAAGAATAAAATTGTAACACTCCTTCTCACAAACAAAAACTTCACCACCACATACGCGATCCAATTACATTAAACAGAAGGGGTAGGATCTTCCCCTACCCTTAATTTCCCTGTATCTTCAAACAAACGAAGAACTATTGTTCGTTCACCAACAGCACAATTTGCACGATGGTTAATATAAACATTCTAATCACTATAACACAATGAAATCACTCTACGCGTGACTTGGGCATTGTTATAGCCGGAACGTAATAACGTGGCAAGAATATTGTACCATTCTAGTAGCTCTATCCCCCAGGCCTTCGTTCGCCATGATCTTCCTTCCATCAACACCGCTTTTAGGCCTCAGAATGGGAAAGAGTCCCCGCGCAAAGCTGGACAATTGCTGCCCCATCGACGCACGCGAACCGTTAACTATCACCGCCAAGAACGAACTGCCTTGCCCTCGAGGTGATATCGATCGGTTGCCACTGGTTTCCGAGTGCTTCCCTCAACCCCATGAGTCAGACCACCCTATGGAGACGGGTTTAGCGTCTTTGTGTTGGATAGCGTGGGTGGGTCGTCAGGCAGCCAAGGTCGCCGAAACTCCCCCGGCTGGATTCTTCATTTCCACTGCTCCAGATTGAATCCTCCGTCATAAAATTCTTGCGCATTTCGAACTTCCACTCGTTATTCTCCGATTAAATAATTTATGGAATTTTCTACGAGGGAAAAAATCGGGGACACGCTCGATCACGGTTTCAGTGAAACCACGCGCGCTTTAAATGCAGCCACGTGCGCCAAAGTGATTCATCGAAATCGACCATCGGTATAAGATCACTCCACCGAGTTTGCCAATTCCTACGATTACCATGAACGCGAGTTCTGGCAACGATCGCTAGCCAATCGGTGATTAAGTCTCCCCAAATCCACGGGAGCGAATAATCGAGGTTTCGAGATGTTGCGTAACGGAGAAACTGATTCCGAATTGAAGAACAGAATTCAGGGAAAGTTCGATTTGAAGTAGTTTAATGTTCCAAGGTTCGAGGATGTTCGGGTTACCTCTTTTTGCATACCTTTTTAGGCGCAGCAGGCTTGCGAGTAGGTAACTTCGATCGCAGAGGTAAGTGTCGCAGCGTCGATTCGTGATAAAGGATAAAAAAACAGCGAAGCCTCGGCAGGGGTCAAGGTTTGAGCGATTTATAGCACGCGATTGTCGAGCTGTTCGCGGGAGAACGGCTCAGAGGGAACCAGGGAAATCCATTGCCCCTTCGCTCCGCGTTAGCAGCGAAGGGCAGACACGCGAAACTTCCATTAGACCGTACGAAAGCCTTTCCACGCGCGATAAATTCGATTCTCTAGTTAGTCCTCGAAACCTCCCAGTGACTATAGCCGCAGCTGCATCGGAACGCGATGATGCGAGCTCGGCTGGGAATGTTACGAAAGGGAAGAAGGTGATAATCATTGGCAGGTCGAGGAACAGGGAGCATAACATTGCGCGACGTACAGTAATTGGCTCCGTTTCAAAAATGCCGCCGCTGAGTCAAAAGCTACGTAGCAGAGACTTAAAAACGGCTAAACTTAGCCAACCGACGTCACGTAAATAGGCGTGCAGCCTTTCAAAAGAGGCCTGTTGTCTGCGTAATCAACAATGGTTCCCTGTGGCTCGCGATTCGCGGGTTCGATGATTCCTGCCAAGGCGAATAACCCAGATTCATGGATCTAAAGCTTCTGCGGGGATGCTTCATAGCATTTGTTTTGAAATTTCTAATTTTTATTAAGACTTCCAACTTCGAAGCTAATCATTACACCACTTTCTCTACCTTCTTATTAAGTTTCCAGCTCATATGCTATCATTACTTGTTGCTATTCCCAAGATCACCTTAAAACTACCTCTACCACTACACAGTAATCTATATCTTCCAATTAGCACAAGCTTCTCCTAATTTTCTCTTCATTCTTTAAGAAATAGGGTAATTCAAGGTGAGATAGCTCGATCACGTTTATGTTCTAGAACGTTGCGATTTTCAGTTGTTTTTAGTGGTAAATGAAGATATAATCAGCGTAGGAAGTTATGAACGAACAAGGCATTGTTGTAAGCCGTAAAAGCAGTCCAACGTGGCAAAATCGGTGGGTTGTGGGAAGTAGTACAACTGTACATTGAAACCCGATGACTGGGTTCGCTGTATGAGCTTTAAAAAATGGTTTCACGAATGATTCTCCAAATTTTCGAACTTGTGCATTGAGTGTGGAAAAGTTCTGTGAAAGAAAAGAAATAATTTTTCGTCTTATTAACCTCATAACATAGACACAGATGGCCTCTTGTCATTTTATTTTACTTCTTTTAAATGTACGATTACTTTTTTAATTCACTTTTATATTATTTATTTGAATATATTTCCCTTTGCAAATATATCTTTGTCCTTTACAAAACCACTAAATTTACGGTGTACTAATTATTCTAAAAAACGTGGGTCATCTCAGCCTGACTTACCCTACCCCAGATTTCTTCCAACACTGTATTAATTTTTAGAACTCAACCTTCTTTAATTAACCTGCCATATTTTTCCCCCCACTGCTGGCTACAACCCCAAAATTCCACCGAAATCATTACCACCAGTGTTCCCTTGAAAGCCAGACAAACACCCCAATCGAATAGAAGCGTATATCTCTAATCGTCCAAGAGCAACAGCCCCCGATATCTGTCTCCAAAGATCATGAACGGTGTGAAAGCATCGTGTCAACGACCGCGAGAGACAGATTCCCCGCTGGCAAGTTGGGTTTCGTGCCAAACTATTCGAGTTTAGGCCGCACCCAGAGCAACGCCTTCCTTTCGATCCTTTTGTCGCCTAAACGAGCGGAGGGTCGCTGTTTGAACGAGACCAGCATCCTCCTAATTGCGTCTCGGCGTTCCTCCACGAGTCGAGCCTCTAACGGCGGGATTTATCGGTTCATTGGGGTTGCGGGGGGGGGGGGGAATTTCTGCGGGGGTACAAGGTGTGAAGGAATTGTGTGGAACTCACCCTTGCCGCAGCTACGCTCTTCTCCGCGGAGACGCCGTCGACTTCGACGCGCGCCCTCGCCGCCGTCGCGGCGCTCTGCTCCTTGTACGAGACGTCGCCAGCCTGTAATGCTCTCATCTCTGCACTGTTGGCCGTCGCCTTCTCGGCGCTGAAGCCGTCCGTGACAACCTGGAATTTTCGTGAACGGTCAGTGGTTAATGATTTGCCGAGAGAACGGAGCGCGAAACCTAAGAGAGAAATTGGACGAGCTTTCTCCCATTCGGGGGATCTCTAGCCGAAGCTCGGACGGGTAATTGTATTTGAAGATTGAAAGGGGACGGAAGCATTGACCTTGGCTGCCGACAGATGCGCGTTGCGGTGGAAACTTCGAATGCTGGCGTGACGGAAGTGAAGTTAAAGATAGAAACCAAGCGGAAAGAGATCAGCTGTGGAGGGCGGGGCGTGACATTCAACGTAAAAATAACTGGCGCGCAATACGCTCCTTTTCCAAAGGGCAATTAGCGTCTAATAATTCTGCCGTGGGAGAAATAAACATCACTGAGCTAGGCAGCACCTGGAGAAGCTTGGTTACCAGGAGGAATCCCGAGGAACCACCCTCGGTGGACGCGTCACTGGCCCAGCTTCGGGCAGAGGAGTCAGCTAGCAGGCAGCCTGCGAAGTCCTTGACCTAGACTACTTAGAGGAAACCGCACCTCTGGCCAAACGTTGCGCAGCACGCGCGGCCAAACGCTCGCGAAGTCCACGCGGCATAGATTATATATCTCGCGAGCATCGAGCAGGAAGCGAGACGCCACTAAAATTCTTCTTCGTGGCCCTCCCCGAGAAATGATCACCACTCGGACAATGAATCAAGAGACTTTACCAGCTACTTGGACGTGTGACGATTTAATGAGCCCGACAGACTTGCGTCCAAGATTCTTGAAATTTCGACGTCTAATTCAGTGAAGCTTCGGTAGATTCTATTCTATGTTCAATAGGTATTGTTGGAAGTCTCGTATTACTTTCCAACTTTTAGAGCTCCTTAGTTCTTCTGGGGTATTATAGA
Organism: Andrena flavipes; assembly: GCA_963971345.1. NCBI lineage: Eukaryota > Metazoa > Arthropoda > Insecta > Hymenoptera > Andrenidae > Andrena > Andrena flavipes. The sequence goes on from OZ020482.1 coordinate 42,931,834, forward strand.
GCACTGATAATAGGATACTAAGAGCGTACTGATAGTGCAAGAATTTGGATCGCGATAGCGTCTAGCGTCCGAGAGAGAGATGTATTATTATCTTGAACGCTTCTAATTCACCCAGTTACTTTGATCTACTGATCACCTCCAAAGAAGGGACTTTGTAAACGGAAAGAGAACTGGATTTTATTCTTCAAATAAATTTTTACAATCGCCTAATGAATTTTATGGAATTTCCTCTACAAATATTTTTATCCGTTCGACTCGGTTCCCCTGAAAATTAAATCCTGCGTGCGCCGGTGACTTTGAGCAGTTATTCGAGAACCTATGTGAGTCTGAATCGCTTCAAAAAAAGAATACTTCTCCTATTTGAATAAGCTCTGTCCAGTTTCCAGCTTCACTCACTTCCTATTCCTCTCTTCCTTTCAAAAGACTTTCCAGAGAAAATTGCAAGTGGAGATGTTACCTTGGTCTTGGACGCGCTGGTCATCTTCTTCTGCTCGAACTTCATCGTCTCCTGTCCAGCAGGCAGACTCGTCATGTTGGAGATGTTCGACATGCTAATCGGGGGGCTCATGTTGTGGAGGTTGTTGAGGGAGTTGAGGGAGGTGAGCTGCGACGGCGATCCCCCTGACAGCGTGACCGTGCCCGTGGAGGGTGGCGGTGTGTCAGGATCAGGGAACGTCACCAGCGGCTCTGTCAAGTCGCCTTCCTCCGTGCCATTCCCGTCTCTACCGAAAACAGAGACTTCTTTCAGTGAGAACGCCAGCTGGAAGGCTGTGCGCGCACAGTGTTTACGCGGCGGGAACAGAGCGCGAAGAGAGCTTTGAGAATAATCGCGGTGGATGCGGCTAAAACGGGAGTACGCGTTTATAAATAAGTCTTGGACGCGACTTGGCCGATTACGCGTCGCGGAGGAGAAACTTTAGGAAGATTTCACTTGAAAATTTTCACTTGATCACCGCGGCGGCCGCGATTTCGACGGACAAACGTATGCCTACTCGCGCGCTAGAACAATTCTTTTCTGAAACACTTAAAAGTCTTTCATCCGACGCGGAACATCTCCGTTTGCAGTGAGATAGAATCGCAATGATTCTCCCGTTGAATTGGATGAGATGGGACATCTGAATGCAACTCACCTGTCCACGAGGTTCTCCATGCTGTTGCGCAACCGCTGCGAGAAATTCGTCGATATGTTGTTCTTCATCTCCGAGATGCCGCGCTTTAGTTCCCTGAGGTCGCTCTTCATAGAGCTTGCTTTCATCTCACTCGAAGAGGACGAGGTAAGAATCCTCTGCGAGGACTTGGCCACCCTGCTCGAGCTGCTGCTGCTGCTCTGGCTCTGGTTCGTCGTCAGCATCTGCCGAGTCAAAGCCGTTTACGTTCTATTTAAAATCCACGTGGGATGAGTCACCCTCCCTCTCGCCTATCCGTCTCTGTCTCTACCGCCCACCCTCCTCCGCGCGTCTTTTTCCCACGAATTATCCTAGTCACTTCTACTTTATGCAACTGCGCGCGATGCTATCAGAGTTTGCTCTGGATCGCTGGAATCACTCCTACTATTTATATTCCCTTGGAATTCCGCGTCCTTCGTTTCGTAGCTCGCCACGTATCTTTAAAACTCTTTTATGTGATAAGAATTTAAAACACCTGCTGCCTGACATAACTAAATTCGATGGAGGGGTGAAATTATTCAAGTGCAACGTGGGGAAGTGTTCGAAGGGAGTGCCAAGTAGCAGAGACATCCTTAACATTTGATTGAGAGCGACAGCAGTGGCGAAAGTGTTTGGAGGGGCGCGCAGGTCGAGGAAAGGCGAAAAGCTTTTCCGAAAATACATGCCGCGAGACTCGTTTAGTCATCGTCTGGCTAGCCAACGTCCAATTGATCTGAGATAGCGCAACGCGATACGCTGGCTGTTCTGGTAAATGTCCAACGAAGAAGCGACCAATATCGCGGAACACGTCGATCGTGGAGAGGCGAACGTTCCCGGCGCGGAACAGCAGCCTTGGGAAAGGCTGGAGCTTCAAGGTTCCCGGACCTGGAAGTTCGACCTGTCCGTGGTGGAAAAAAAATTCACGTGGGCGACAATTATGTAAAGCCGCGGGTATGTTCGCTGGTCACTGATTATTCAATTATTTCAAACGGGACGACAAGCATCAACGAGCTTAGGAGCTGGCCTCGATTCTGACTAGAGGGCTTTAGCCTAAGGAAAAGAGGCGAGTGAAATTGCTTCAGACTCTCAGGTAGATAGGAGAGGTGTGCCGCTTTTGGGGAAGTACAGTTGGTCGCCATGGGAGCTCTCGATTCGCATTGCGCAGCTGTTCGGAGTATTAGCGGCTCGAAGGATTTTTGCTCGAGTCTGGAAGTCTATTTATTGCGCACAGTTGCATTGTGATAATTTGAATATTGCGAGCATTGATTAAGAGAAAGAATTGAAATGAACGCTTCTGCTGGGCGAAGTGACTTGCGAATCCATGCAAGACTCCCGAGGCGTAATTAAAAGAGAATTCTGCAGTGATAACGGTATCAGTGGGCGGCACTGAAGCACGTGGACTATGTATCATTGCATAATAGTTTAGCTGCGGCGATTAATCGCACTTCAAGATCCTTGAGTAGCGAACGATTGCTTCAGAAAAGGATTCCTTTGATTTTCAGAACCATTTTCCTGATACTTCTTATCTATGTATGATTTACATACTTCTTAATACCATTTTGAAGTATATTTACACCAATCGTTTTGCAATTCCCAGAAAGCCAGGCCTCGCATCGTTGCCTATCAACAAACAATCACACGAATGGTATTTTTATGAAAAAGACCATGATACTGCATTCACGGAATTTTGTTTTCTAATATTCGAGGGTGCTCTTCCCACTGAAAAATCAGAAAGAACGACTCTAATTCGGTCCGTTCCCTCAGGACAATTTACTTAATCACCACGGGGCTGAGTAATTCGAAGTGATCCCGCGTTTACAAAATTCCAACGAGTCGTGGGCGAGGCGTCGCGACGCTGCGCTTTTCTAGTATCGTGACGCAAAGTTACCAGGGAATAAAAGGTGATTTCGCTGTGCCTTTAAATAGAAAGTTCGAAGGCAAGCGATTTATTACACCGTTTGGGAAACGTGCCTGCATTTGGAACCAGTTCTACGAAAGATAAGGGCCGCGAGCAATAATTCCGAGGTGGTGCACTTTGCCAATTCTTGGCACGCGAGCCATAGATTTCTTAAGAGAAGAACAGGAGAGAGCAGATAACGAAGATTAGAAAAGGCAGCGTGTATCTAACGTTTAATATTTAGCAAAACTATTTGCATGACCCTCATTTGATTTTCAAATGTGTGTAAATATATCAAACTTTGTTTTGCCCGATGCTAATTTAGCGGGCAAGTGTGTACCACAGATTGTTTTTTTACAGAATTAATATCGAATTCACGGTTCGATAATAATTAATATCGAATTCACGGTTCGATAATAATTAATATCGAATTCTAGTTTGAAGAAATTTTATGGTATTCACCTGCGACGAGGTGACCTGTGGATGATGGGAGACGTGACTCCTGCCCGAAACCAAGTTGTTCTTCTTCTGTAAGGTCTCCATGACAGTGTGCATGTCACCGTTTTCCCCTCCCTCCACTGGGAACTCCGACATCTGCAACAAAAATCAATCGAAATTCTTAGCGAAACTGCATTAGTTAACTATACAAACTGGTTTCTGATATTATTTATGCGCTCACTTTTCCTTCTACAGGAAATCTGTGATAGTTGTCCCATAGTGTAATGCGTTTGTGATTCGAGGCACTTGAATATCTGTTTCGTTATATAATTTAGACCTCTGATTTACTATAGGTACTACTATTACTAAACCACTTTACGTCATTCGGCATAGTACCTATATTAACTTATTACACGGTGAGTGAAACCTACTGCTGAAAACAGAAACCTCTCACTTTTAAGCCGTCGATACGTTTGTAGTGTTTCTGCCGCCGTCCGTGGATCAGCCAGTACGAAATGGTAATTTGTCGTCGCCCATTGCTACTACCGTTCACCGTACGGTAAACCAAGCATAAACGATCGAACTGCGAAACTCGTCGCGGCTTGAAATCAACGGCAGACAGGCTAAGCGAGCCGCTGCCACCCACGTGCTTCGTTAATAATTGCCGATCGACCAGCTGATCCCGGATCTTGAAAATTCGTTCGAAAGCAGTCGGCCTTTCTCGCTTCATGGTTAATTGGCTCGCGTTCGGAACACGGAGAGCTAACAGCCGCGCGGAACACGGCCACACAACCGAAGCGAGGCAAAAAAACACGCTGCCACGAGTCGAAGTATATTCAACCCCGTTGCCGAGCGAGCAAAATAATCAAAGTGACACCGAGACGCTCCGCAAAGCTCGGCCAGGTTCCACGTACGACTTGACCGCGCACTTGGACGTTCTCAGAACGAGATATGCAAGATACGCGGTCTCGCAACGCGTACATTACGTAAATGGAACCTTGTGGTCGGAGCCGATGGAAGCACGCCGCGCGCGAGCTGACCGTGTGTCGCGCACGGGCAAGAAACTGTCGTAGAAACGTAAACACCGGTGGCAGCGTCCAAGGTGCGCTGATCGAGACCGAAACTATGCATTCCTCGTGTCGACCTTTGCCCAGTTCGATAAATATAAGAAGACACTGTTTCCTTACGATGCGTTTAATTCAGAGGACGCAATCAACGCGTTATTTAAAAGAAAGAAAGATCAGAACGCGTTGAAAACACTGACCATTTGACAGTTGACCAGAGAGCACGCTTCCTCTTGCAGGCTACGCTTTATCTGCTGCCCTCCGCCCCACCATGCTCCTTATCGTTTCGAGAACCACGACCCAACTATTGCACTGTCAATCATCGATTCTCGTATCTCGTTCGACACTGGCCACGTAAAGACCTCACTGTTTCACGTGTCATCGTTAATCGTCGGTTTGGGTCCTGTCCGTCTCGATCGCGAAGCACGCGCGATATTTATTTTTGTAACCTAAGAAAGAAACGCGCACGAGCACAGTGGCCCTGTGGAGTTGAGTAGAATCTGTGGTGGCGTTGGATATACGTTTGACGAGCCGTGGGTATGAATAATTGCTGCCGGATGGCAGGAAAGATAGGGTATTGAGAATGTCACCAGCTGTCAAATACAAACACCACGCACGACGGTCACGGACGTACTGACCGGCCGTCGGCGCAGCGGCGCGGCGCAAGCGCGATGCTAGCGCCGCACACTCCATCGCGGCGACCCCGCCAACTTACGAATTCCGCATAGCGCGCGCACGTGAGCGTAGCTTCGAATTAAGAACGAAAACCAGGTCGTTCGGCGGCGATTCTAGGAACGTAATGACGTGAAACCGGGCGATTAACGAAGATACTTAATTGCCAAGCGACACGCAGACGGATCGAATACATGTTGACTTTTGACAATTGTCTTTTTAGACGGGAATTTGGAGTGTTTCGTTCGACTTTGAGGCTTGGGAGTTTTAGGGAAGAATATGATGGGAAGGTGGGTTGTCTTCTGTTGTAAAAGGATGGAGGATGCGCTACTGTTGGGAGATAGTGTAAGTTTAACAGGTGATACGACTTGGGAAGCTGTTTTTAAGGCACAGTGGAGGGCGCTGATTTATGAATGGGAAGGTTGCGTGGGAAAAACAAGTGGAGCGCGTAGATCGAGGCACCGTCTGTCATTCACGTCCTCGCGCGCGTAAAAAACGAAGCCGCCTCTGACGTACGAAGGAAGCGAAGTGTTTTTAATCGCGTCCCGTCCAACGGGCGACGAAAAAACATCGCGGTTCTTACCACGGACGTTCCGAGAATCGAATTATCGTTGTCCCAGTTTACATTCGTTCCTCTTTTAGAGGATAGGGTGGGTGGGAGGTTACACTTTATACACTTTAACGGGATTGAAAAATCGATCCGTTTTATGGGGTCGACTTTCAATGCCCCGATAAGATTAAATTCGTTCACCCGCGGTGAAACAAGGCGAGCCCTTTAGCCAGCGAGAATATTTCACTTATCAGAGGAACATTTATTCGATCACGTTCAAGCCCGATGGCCCTAGAATATTTACCAAAGCGTTAGAATGTCCCTTTGAAACGCGGCTGACTATTTTCAGTCAGTCTATAGAACGAACGCGCCCGTATTTCAGCCCTCGACTGTGATTTATTCTCGAGAGGAATGTCAGGTCTCCCTTATCTACGGTTCAGAGCGTAACCCGAAAGCTCGTCTAAGAATTCAGGCCAGGATTTTCGGCTCTTGTGATGCTGAATACACACTGCGTCGAAACGCGCCTCGAAACTATCCCAGGAATTGTTGCAAGTAACCGTAAAAAGAAGATAGAATCAAAGTTACCAAAGGCTGAGATTTAAAGGCAAAGTTCTACTCGCTAATAATTCAAAGTGGAGGAGCAAGGAAACTTAAACTTTACCGATTATTATACAACGAAACCCTTATTTTCGCCTTCAACCACCAACGCCAAGGGGCCCTTTTAATCGATCAGAAGAAAAGGCAGGCAGCTGGCGGATGGAAAAGAGGGACACAAAGGCTGGAATGCGGTCTAACGAGGTGCCGCAAGAAAACTCCACAGCCAGCCGAATGTCGCGTGGAATTTTTGGCGAAAGTCTATACACCGGGTGTCCTCGACGTCACGCGAGCATCAGGGAATTGAAAAGCGAGAAGCTTTCCAGCTAACAGAGGACGGGGCGAGTCGGAAGAGACGCAGGGAAGAGTGAAGCGAAGAGGAAGAGAGGAGGGAGAGAAGGGAGGGCTGAATAAAGAGGGGATTGGAAAAAGAGCAATAGATAAGGTAGGTGCGGCAAGGGCCGTCTTGATAGGTCAGCGACCAAATAATATCCCGTCGGTGGTGGTCGGTGAGAGGCGGAGGAAGCAGGCAGCTGACTTTGGCGCCACTCGATTTATAGACTCATAACCGGCGCCGTAAACGCGTTGTTACACTTTTCCATGATACCTGCGATCATGAAGATCGATCATCTTTCACATCGCGATTAGATTTCCCTCGGAAGATTGAGTGCTCTACGAAGAAACAGAGACCTGTACACACAACGATGTCCACTAGTGTCTCGAAGGCTTGGAGGATCGCGATCTCCAGGGATTGCGTTGTCCTCCACTTATCTAGGAAATCGTTCTTCCAGCGCAGTTTCATTGGACCATTCAAGGATCTTCTCAAGCAAAATCAAGAGTCGCTTCGCTCGTGGTTAGGAAACTGTGCCGAGCAGAGTGACCGCGGCAGGAGGCAATTAGACGTTCACAAAGGATCCGTGTTCCCGGTGGAAGGACCGCACCAAGGTCCTGCGCCGGCTGGGAATAATGGAAATAATTTCCTTATCCTTTCCCGTTTGTCTTCGGCCAGGCAGGAGACTCTATCTGGCCGAGAGCATTGGCAGACAGCTGTAGGCGTGTTGGCTCTCGCCAGACACAAAGAGGCGATTCGGAGACGTCTCCTCGTGACACTGTCGTTGTATTACAGCCACGTGTGTGTGGAGCCGCGTATAAAGCCGTGTTCATAAGCCACCGCGAGGCTCCAGCCGGATTTCGGCCCGTCACAAAGAGCCGATTCGGCCTGCCCGGCGAATTAATGCGGATTACCCGTTCACCCGACCGCGTTATCCGTCGCTTTATGCAACCGATTGTGAGTTGAAACGAGGAGACTCTTCTGTCGTGTTTTACCGCTGGCGATTATTCTCAGGGATACCATTTGATCCTATAGATTACCAATAGATCTTAAAGTTGCGTCCAATCTCCATTGTAAAAGCTTACTCTGTGATGTGCAGTGGCGCACTCTGAATTTAATTTTGGGGGTCCGAGTTGAATGGATAGGAATATTTTTAAGAAAAATTGATTTAATGCAAATTCAATAAAATTCTTTGCTGTTTACAAGGCTCCTTCTTTGGGTGCGCCACTGGTGGATGTGTGATTATAAAATGGAATTGTGGATTGAAGTGGTGTCTCTATTTCGAAAGACTCAGATCGCAGTGGTTAAACAGCTTTCTATTTCTTTTATTGTAGGTATTTGTAAGTGAAAGTGATCGAACCGTGGATTCTTCTAAAGATACTGAGGGAATATGTGGCATTGAGTATTCAAATTTTACAGTTTTTCTCTGACTTTTCCGAAAAGTTCATGTCGGATGCAGGTACCTTCGTCCATTTAAATGAATTCCGAGCAATTTTACTTCGAACGAGCTTCTCACGACTAAGAATAGGCTCCACGACTCCATCCTAATTTCGTAAATTTTTCTACACACACGTGCTCGGGTTTTCCTACTCTTTGCGATATTGCCGGCGAAACGGTGACGCGGGTGTTCTCGAAAAGCGCGGATTAGTGCCTTAGTCACTGTTTGCAATTAGTTGGAGGAAGGTGTGCGCGACGCGCGCTCGTATCCGCTCAAACAAAGGAGTCCTCGCCGTGAGTCCCGAACGAAACACGTTCCTCCGGTTCTACGCGTGCATAAAGGAGCTCTCTCACCTAGCCGACTCCACGAGAATTCCTCGACGACTCCGCCGTGGCATTGAGCAGCGAGATAAGCCTTCGAAACGGCGGAATTCCACGCAACCGCTGTTCCACGCTCATCCAAGCGAATTCTCCTGATAACGGAACACCATCCGCTTCGCCTGCGGTGGGAATCGGTCATAAAAGCGAAAAGAAATCCTCGCAACATATCGAGTAAATCCTGCCGAAGGAATCCACGAACATTATTATCTGATTTGAGAGACTTTTAATTCATGATTCGCTGATTTAAGCAACCGATAACGATTCGATGAAGTCGCTCCGTGTCACCACAATACACCTGATAATTCTTATCGCTTCTAATCCCATCTGAAAAGTGATAATCGCTATCGTGACTAATATCGTTGAGAAGATACCAGGGCACAGAAATATCCGCTTCTTATGTAACTGGGATGTCTAAAGCCCGTTTATTAGTAAACAGAGAATAATAATTGGAGCTTCGTAATTTTCAGATCAACGAGGAAAATTGGCGGGAAATTTATATTTCATTGGTTATACCATATCTCTGTGTAGATCCAGTTCAGACTTCAGAGCGCAATAACCGAGTCGAAGAATATAATACTATCTAAGCAACAATTCGTCGAGGTAAAACGTACACTTTCAAGTCGAAGCACACTGAAAGTTCTGGGGGACCGGTTCCGAGGACTTTCACGAGGGAACATCGAAACAGTTCTGTGTGAGCAAACAGTCTTACGGTGGAACTAGAAGGAACATACACAGAAAGAAAGTTACGAGCAACGTCTATTCACGTTGAGCATGATAAATTGCTAAGTTCGGATGAAAAATTAATTAATACCCACGTCTTCTCGAAAGGTGATGAATTACCTTCCACAGACGTCGTCGTTGAAAAGCCAAATACTCGGATCGAAGGGGAAGAAGCCTTCGAATATCGGCCAAGATTTCTCCGTACCTTTGAATACAAAGAACCCGAAGATTCTATTCGAACACAATCGAATCTCTCGAAAGATCGAACGTTTTCGAAAGCTTCTGCGCAGCAAACCGAAAAAAGACCAATCGGCCCCGATTAAGACGCGCGGTGCGTTGCGCAAAAATAAATGGAGTAAGGGAAAAAAACAATCGCATATATCGAGAGGTTATGGCGTTGAGCCAGTGCAGGCCGATGCATTCGAATGCGTTCTCGGCTTATGTAAGAGAACGGGCGAGAGGAATGCGGTGATTAAGTCTCATTAGGCGGCGCGGTGCGAATCGGCGCCGGTTGTTTGGCAACCCGCGGCACGAACGACGCTGGATTCACCTCGGCAGGGCTACCGAAATTAATTAGCCGAATGAATTGCCGCCGCAAGGTCGTCGGCGGATAATGAATCTTAATTGATCGTTCCTCGATCGTGCCTGCGTGTTTGTTTTTGTTCTGACCGCAGGTGATAATCGTTGGCAATTATAAAAACGACGAAGAAATTTTTGAGAGGAAGGGGCGAAATTTTGATTACCGAAGTCGTGACTTTAGATTTTAAGTAAATTTCCCACTTTTCCGCTGCACAGCTCTCGCAGCTGCGAGCGCGGGGACAAGCTGTAGTGTTAAACGTTTAAGAAACCTTTAATTACCCAGAGGCATTCGCGACGATTAACCCACACTTCGCCGTTTAATCGTCGCACCGTTCGTTCGAGGCTCGCGATTGCATAAGCCCAGAAGGGTTACCTCGTTTCCCTCGGTCGATCGTGGATCCGAAGGCACGCCGGGCACATATCTAGTGAAGGATTCTGAGAAGGACCGACACGGTAGCCAAAGAAGCGGCACGAGACGAATCGCTACCGAGAAGCGGTTTGTTAACCCGCTCGCGACTCTGCTCCACGATTTGCGTCACCGTGTCGGAATAGAGCCATGGAGCTCGTACGTTCAAGTGGCAGCAAGGTGCCAGGAGAAACCACGTGTACCGGACAGATCGAACCTCCATACGGAGCTGGAACAACACTCCACCTTCGCTCTGTGCTCCTTTCAACGTCGGACACTCGAGGGAAGTCCTCTTTCGATCTTGTATTATGTTAAGTCTCGGGTGATGGACGGTGAAAGCGGGTACATATGTGAAATCTGTGGGAGTTGATTTTTGGAAGCTGATCGCGCTAAGGGAATCTTCTATCATAACAGAACTTCCTACTATACTGTAAACCTACAACTGGCTAACGAATAAACATGTCACAATCAAAGTCTCTTAAGCGTCGTCACTTAAATACCACCTTTGCCCCGTTTCTCCATCGTATCAGCCAGCCTCTATCCAAGTGACACATACACACACCTCCAAACCTCTGACTCATGAATTACCAGCGCGGAGCATCTTTCCTCCAATTCCAACTTACGTAATCCCAGTGACAACGACTCCCGCGCCGCTTGCACCCGTCCCTTGATTCAGGGGGGCCGGATAGGACACGATTCCATTCATCTTCGGGTGAGAATCCCGCGCAACGCTGAACGCGATCCACGGGGGGACTGGCTATTCCGATCACAAGCGATCGCACACGACTGGCGAGCAAAGGCAGAAGTCATCACAACAGTAAACACCGATTAGTCATGCCGCAGAAGTTAGAAAACCTGACCTCTCCACCAGCAGCTGCATACACGCACGCGTGCGTCCAGTTGCATCGCGACGGTGCCACCAGACAGCGAGGGGGAAGGTCGATACGATCCTAGTCGTCGCGCGTGTGACATCGCGAGTGGTTTTAGCCACGATGATGTCACGCCGTTGTAACGGATCGTGACGCGCTCCTTTGATTGCCCTGTACCGTCGAGACGCGAATCTCCCGGGTGGACCCAAACGGTGACGCACGAGGAGGAGTGACGCGGTGATTAGAGTCTCTGGTGCCGCAGGCCTCTCGCAAGAGGTTCTCACCGCAAATCGAGCGGGAAGTTAAAGGTCCACCGGTTATCGGCGTCGAGATTCCCCGGATAAGGAGTTCTATTAATACTCTTTTTTCGTGACACCTTTACATTGGGAAGATTAGGGGAAATCGGATGGTAAATATGTATTACTTGCTGCTGTGGGGTAGGGAATTGGAGGGGTGAGGGGTTCAGTGATAGTTCATATCTTTTGGGAATGGTCTGAAAGGTGGAAGATAGAAGGTGGAAGATAGAAAGTGGAGGATGGAAGCTGAAGAATGAAGGTGGAAGATGCAATGTGGAGGCTCTTTCCCTCTATGGATTTGACGGATATGCTATATACTTGATTTCGCATTGATCTTAGAAACTTTAGGAACTTTAAGGGGGAAGCAACTGTGAAAATCAGTTTTCTGATTTTTCTTTTTGTGTATTTTTATAATGCACAATTTCAAAGTGGATCTAGAAAAATTCTGGGAGCTACGGAAGGGTTTGTATAGGTAATTTAGTGTCAATCGCCCGAAAAGTTTAGGTCCAAGAATCCTAATGTATCTAATAAAAGGGATTATGAGCTTATATATTATTTAGAAGTAGGTAGAGAATCACCGGGCACGACGAGATTGTATACAGTTGCGATCTGTGAGTTGCAGAAAATAACTTCTGTCAAAGCTTTATTTAAACACAATTATCTCGGAACGGCATTTTTCAAACGAGCGGATTAATAACTCAGTCAATATTTATCGGACTCACTTGAAATTTTCGGGGAACATTCGTAATAAAATTATCTTTAGTTTAGCGAAGTGTGTTGATGGAATAATTCATTCAACCGTAACATTGAAAAAAACATGTTTCTTGATACCTTTCCTTTCAAAGTTCGCCATTTCTTATAAAATTAATATTTCTTTAAATCTGTATGCTTAATTGAAGCTATTACAATATACTTTCAGAAAACATTCAAATTTTTCAATTCAGAGCAAACGTTGGGAAGTTACACGACCGCCCGTTTTATAATTTTTTTGCAGAGCCTAACACTGTCGCAATTTGTTCCCATACTACCCAAAAATTTCTAAATCTAGAAGCATAAAATATTAGTTAAATAATATTTTCAGTTGTTCATAAAGATTTTTCGCAATAAGTTACATTTCATTATAAAAGAATGCCTTCAAAATAGCCTTTATTTTGGTCCGACACGTGGCTTCCCCCCCTTAAGAACTTAGATTTAGATCTCTGTTGAACAGCTTCGTTTATCAGATCTGCGATCACTGAGGCTGGCTCATAAGATTTTTAGTTTCCTTGATCACTCCTTAAATACAGTATGATGTCACTTGGTATCTTTGTTCGAATAGTCACCGCGAAAATATGCGTAGGTAATTACACGAATGTGCAGACATATCGTGTTTTATGATCTCGATAACGGGACGTTCCAGCTTGAGCTGGATCCCCTCGAATCAAATTTTCTTCCAAGGGTAAACAATCTTCAAGAAACCCTTCCCAGCAGTTTCATACTCGTGAAAGAAAGCTACTTACAGATTTCAGAAAGGTCCCTCTGTTGCTCTTGTACAGCAGACTGCTCTGCAAGCTGCTTCCACGCTTGTGCAGCACATTCAGGCCCCTGTCCACGCTCATTCATAAGCTTTTTTTCACTTAGCTCCACAAGAAACAATCGAACTACACCTGTCTGAGCCTCTAGCTTCAAGCGGTCTATCGCACAGTGTTCGTAGATCCTCCAGAAACCACAGGATCAATGGATCATTTCAAAGAACAACACTTTGTGGATCTCGATCGTGCTCTGAGGGTGTTACAAATTAAATGAACGTTAGAATTCACGTGTTTCTTCAGGTAACACAGATTTCATCGACTTGGAGAAGTAATTGATCTTTCGCTGCAGAGGAAACTCAAAACTTTCGTTCACTTGTTCAAGACTTAATTGCAAGTGTTCTAGGGGATTTTAAACGAAAAGTAGAATGTTAGAAGAATCGAAAGTAACCGTTTGGGAGATCAGAAGACTCCCTCGACGAATGGAAATTACGAGCAGGTAACAACTTCGCCGAGACCAGGGCAAACAGGTCGATACCGATCGACAGATTGCGTCTGCTATCTGTAGTTTCCAACTGACACACAACCGCCCTAGTGGTGACAGCTGTTCAAACACGAGGTGTTTTCCTCGCGAAGGAATTCCGACGATGCACGTAGATGGGCCTGGAAATACTCGATACCCGACAACTCGGGTAAAACCCCACGATTCACTGTTCTTTTTTTAACAAATGCTGAAGCAACACCTCCAAAGACGTTTCTAAATCCTTGATCCACAATGAAACAGTAATTCTACGAACGTGATCTAAAAAAGATCCAAAGAAGCCCGTGAAAACTTATCGAAGCCTCGGATAAAACATCACCGACGGTTACGAAATGAATACCGATGGAAGAGTAATTAAAAACAGGCCAACGAATTCCACAACGAGAATTCACAGAAACGTAGAAGAAACTGCGCGACGGAGGATCAAGGGTTTCAGCAAAAGCTCCGAGAAGCGGCGCGTGTGAATGAGAATCGAGAATCAGTGGTGGAGAATCGACCAAGGATTCCCAAGAAACCATCGAGCAGCAGCTCACAGTACGGAGACACTTGAACTGCTTTATCTCTCCGCGCGTTATCAGTAAACGATAGTACCCATTCGTCGAAACACACCAACCGATAATGTGGAGGAGTACTTTCGATGCGGGCGTCCGATTTTGGCTGCGCGCATCGTAGCTCGCGAAGGAAATCGAAACGTCCGCTTCCGGCGGGAAGTCACGTATGGAGCGCCATAAGCAAACGCGCGCGAGCCGCGAGGAATGCGCGGCAGTCTTTGTCCCCAGCCTTTCTTCCAGACACGTCTCTTCTGGTGCATTTCTATGCACATGGCCACGCGGAAGTGCCAGACGCCTGTTAACGACTGTTACACGGCCATCCAGACCGAAAACTTCACGCGACACACGCTTAACAACCACCTGCACCCTGACACTTTAAAGAACAGCGACTGACTCCGAGCACGATTCAGCTGGGGCACATTACAGCATTCTTCTGATCTCCCAAGAAGATACACAGAGGTCATCGATCGATAATGCTTCTATTATTCAAGCATTCAATGAGCCCCTCAACAGCGAAAGAACAATCGGAGATTTTAGACAAGCACTTTCCACTTCGAGCACCGACCTTCTAGTATGCTTCCACGCGAATCATGCAAATCACTCGATTCCTCTGGCACGACGCGCGATCGGATCTGTTACGCCACGAGCAGATGCCGAGCCGGCGAGGATGATCAGTAGGAAGCCGGGACTTGGATCGATGGCAAGTGACTCTGATCCCAACGCCACGGGACGCGACACAAGACTAGCGATACGCTCGATCCCTCCTCGCTACAAATACCCGTTATCAGCGCGCGACCGCGCTATCAGGGGGGCAGCCGTCGCGTGCAGCCACGGTGGGATCAGCTGGTTTCCACGACGGGGCAAGCCTGATCGACCGGGGCGGGGGAAGGTGAAACAGGTGGAGGGGCACCTAATCGCGCACGACCATGTAACAGGCAGCCGCTTCCGAGGAACTCGATGATTCACCGAGGGACTCACTCACGGTCGAGAGGAAGAACGCGCACGAGCGGGAAAGGTGTAGTCGGTGTCAACAAGGCGGAGGAGGCTTCTTCCGAGAAGTTTCTCGAACGGCACCGCCCGGAACGAGAGTGTGTTATCTTCACTTGGATTAATTGTACTTATAGAATGCTTTGTATGTTTGTTTACCAGATTCAAAAATGAGAAAGGAGGACAATTTTAGTCTGAAATCGTTTGAGAATCGTTTCAGTAAAAGAAGGAGGGCATGTCCTTGGAGGAATTTCAGAGGAGCACGTTGGAATCATAATCATGTGTTAACAAAGCTGAGAGGAAATTCATCATACTTTATTTACTTCGATCTCTCCTGAAACGCGTTGTCCATCAAGGAACCATCACCATTCCACGTTGCTTTTACAGTCTCTCTACCCACGCCCACGGAGCAGGCTCCATGAATAATTAACAGATACTCAGATTGGACACCGCAAAGGTGATTCAATTACCGTTTCCTCGAATACGGAGAGCCAGATATGGTTATCGTTGGTTCCTAGCAAGCGGGGCATTAATCCATCAATGTCTACTACACAGAGCTACGAGTAATAAACTTTAGAACGTGGTACCTTTGTAATAGTACTTCTTCGAGATTAAGTCGAGTGGGTTATAAGAATCGATGCGGATATCGATCGCTGCCCCCTCCGATCGCTCGTCGGCCATTCAGAGCCGGACGGAGGAGCGAATAGTCACTGTTCCATTCATTGGGCGGTGATGTAATCGCGCAGCGTACTATAAGCGTGAATTGAGCGCGAACCGAGTGCAAGGGATGCGCGATGTGCAACGCACGCCGGCGAGGAATCTAATTGACATCCTTACCGCGAAACTCAAGGGTCAAATTTATTTATAAAGCCACGCTGACACTCCTACACCCATCTTTTATTTGTTCTGCCCGCGGAATAAATGAGTTTCGCGAATCGCTGCTCGTTGGAAGTCGTTTGCATACCACGAGTCACCAGATTATCGCGAAACTGAGAAGGAGCAAAGGACTTCGGAAGTATAAACTCCGAAAGAGATCGAACGGGGAATTCATGCCCTATCAACGTTCTCCAGTTGAATTTGGCAAATCATTGGAGCAGAGACGTGCTGGGTCACTCTGGTTCGATTAAAGTCGAGCCCGCCTGCTGGAACGGATCAACCTTTCGCGGAAACCGCGGGAAAAGCCCTGAACTTGGACTCGAGGGGGGCGATTAGGTGTCGCGAGTGGCGTAACTCGCTCGAGTGACGCACTTATGCGTCAAGCATGTCGCGAATCGACACCGATTCTCAGCACGCGAGATACCATTTGACCTCTCCGCTTCTAGAAGAATCATGCACGATTAGGTAAAGTCAAAGAGTACTTTGTTGACGACCGCGGAGCAGTTGTAATTAAAACTATGTAGATACACTGTATCTATTTCCAGGAAGTGGAATTACTTTTAGAATTATCTCGATCGCGAGTAGAAAAGTCTGTGATAATTCGGCCACGATAAGTTTCAACGACGAGAGCACTGTTGGCAATCTAGTATCAGCAAGAATTTCAGAAAAATCTCCCGCAGAATGCTTGTTGCGTCACCAGTGTTGCTACTCCGTGCTCGGAATGACTTCGCTTGCCAAGAGGCCTATGAACATCTCCATCCCGAAATATTGCGATAATGAAATTCCTCGACAATCTGGTCGGCTCTAATGGCGTCGTAAATAACATGGCGGGAGTGAGTGAAGATTAAAAGACTTAAGATTAGAATATGCCCGTGGTTCGATTGGGCCGAATGTTTCGCATAGCGAGTGGTGCGTCGAACCTTGCCAGCCGATCTAGAGATCGCGGGCTTCCTCTATTAGGATGCCAGGCATAACTTGCAACGATCTATAAGAGGATACGGGATTCCCTTTCCCTGCTTATCGAGCCGCAAGCTCGACGAATTTTTCAAACGAAAAAATTCTTAGAGTGTTCTCCGCGATAGCATCTGCTTCCTTCTCCCAACGATATTCTCTGCTGGTGGAGTTTTTATGGGGTACTAAGATAGGGAGACTATGGTGTGGTATCTTTGGGGCTTAAACTTTGACACTCCAGAGCACCGGGGACTTTAAAGTGCGAGGATCTAACAGCTGGAGATATTAATTGGACTCCTACCCAAAAGGATCCTTCTTCAAAGAAAAAATAATTATGATTTTATCCAACCACTGTAATTTTTTCTCCGCATTGCTGGACTTAGCTCCTTTTTAATAAACTACTTCATTTTCCCGAAAAAATTGGGCCCCTTGGAATGCTTTCTGCTTGGATTTTTTTCTTTAAATCAACTACTGTTCAAATTCCTTCGTCTTTGTCTGTTGGGAAAGAGTTTTAGATGCTCCTAGTGTCTCTAAATATCGCAATGCGGGAGGGCCAAATTGGTTTAGCGCGAGCCTGTAATTGACCGGCCCTCGGAAGATCAAATTAACCATCCTCCATGCGTCATCGGGGTGAAAAACGGATCTACTTTCTAGGTAGGTGTACGTTGCCCTCGTCGCGTCTAAATCGAGACGCACTTCAATCTACGAACGGTCGATGCAGCTCCCTGCATCTACGCACAAACTCGTCTTAATGTACTTCACGGTGCCAGTACACCGCTACCAGTGTTGCGTGGAGGCTGGTCGAGCTGCGGTTAATTGGGGAACCTGCAGCGACTGGAAAGCTACTTATTGTGGGGCTTTTAAAAGAAGATTTGACACAGCGATGCAGTACGTTTTGCAGAGTAGATATCTAACAGCTGTAGAAAGCTACTACTGAATAAAGTACGCGCGATAAAGATTCAACGAAATGCCGCGAAGAGAGGATTAGAAAGCCGTGACGCACCGCGAAACAGGAAGGACGATAAGGAAGTTTACGAGGCGCGTGACGAGCCTACCGGAACTACTACACGGCGACTTCAGTTCGATCTTGATCGATTAGAATCTTGGCAACTAACCTGGATTCTTAAAACGGTGCGCTGTATAAAGTTTCTCTTATGAATTTTACTGTATCCTGGCACCTCGCATCAGAAAACTTCATTAAGGGGGTAGGTTACCCTCAACAGCCCAAAATCAGGCCCTTCTTCAAACACATATTCTAAAGTAATAAACGAATATAGAGATAACTTTTTATTTAATTTTTAAACGTCATTTCGTTCAATTTAATGCGTAATTCTTTTTTAAAATATTTATAAAGAAGAAAGTTATAAATATAAATCTGAGAGCGTTTACGCGATGCACCGTTTGATAGTGAACACGATTCCGGAGAGGTGCATTACTTAAAACACCAAGTAAAGGCATTTTTGTAATCTGTAAGACAGTCTTGATCTTGTGCAGAAAGCAAAGTTTTGATAAACATATTAATACAATCTTTATGTCCATGTTTCTGATTTTATCAGTTTTTTTTCTAGGAAAAATATTTTCTCTCTTTTTTTTTAAGAATTTGTATTGAAAACGTGCTTCCAATACGTGGAGGGGAATAGTTTTCTGCGGCTTCGTGTAAATTTTCATTCAAATCATGGAGCGGTTATCGAGATTTTATGTTCATCGTTTCGGAAAACGTAGATTCTGGGAAATCGCGTTTAAAGTTGGACATCGTCATCATTATTAATATTATTTACACGGGGAAACCGTTTAGAATACAAAGTATAACAGATAAATACAATTAGTAACATAAATTAAAATAAAATAAATTCGATCTCATGTGCAGGCTCATATATTTGCGCTTAAAATGCGCAACAAACCAATTTTCGAATACTTCAAGGGTAACCTATCCTTTGAACCCTCCAGTGTAAACTATTGAAAAAGATTCGGATAACGATGACCCGTAGTATTTACGAGATAAATATTTTGTTAATAAAGATTGAGTGTAATAGATTACCTGTGGTCTAAAAATATTTTTTTTTTTTTTCAAATATTCATGCATTCCTAAATTCAGAGATACAAGCCGATGAGGCGCTACGCGTGCAATGATGTAATTTTAATTTATGCGTGCACTGCGGTGTTAAACAAGCCAGCCAGGAGATGAACAAATAGAATTCAATCATTTACATATAATTTTAATTAATTGATTTTCTTCTACAATATTGTTAGGTACTTGTAGAAGCTTCTCATGTCGTGTCTGTCACCTTGGACGATCGAGAAGTTTCTGCATAATTCCCATCCGCTGGAATGTGGTTTCGCGAAAGACACGGAGCGAAGACGAGCTATTTGCGACACGATTCATTTTCGTGAAACGTGTGGTTACGTGCACGCACGCGTATCCTATTGAATTCTTTCTCACGATGGCGACCGAGTCTGGAGTAGGTATGATTCACGCCTTTTATCGAGCCACTTAACGCGCGTGGTTTTCTCCCAGCTCGCGATAAGAACCGCGGCGAGTCGTGCGCGAAAACAGGCGTCAGTTTTATTGTGCCTCTCCTATTATAGCGTTTTACGCGACAAGTGGTTTTTCCGTCTTCCTTCCGGCTTTTTCAATGACTGCCAGATGTAACGAAGTCTCACACCGCTTGGGAACGTACACATATTTGATACGAGCTATCTTTCAAGGCGAAGGCATCGTAAAGGTATTCAGAACTTGCTCTGTAATTTTCCAAAGTGCAGTAGACCTGATAATGCAAACAATTTTCCTACCAATACTTATAAAGTTCCCACGTATATTTCCAAAAATAAATTAAAGTCCCCACGCGACTCCACTAAAATCCCAGTATGTATTAAAGCTCGCTACAAGAAGTCCTCATGCCCTCAATTGAGAAGATCCACGAAGCCGCCTCCCTCGGTCTCGAGGAAGAAACAAAAAGACAAGAAGGAACCGTGCAATTCGCGAATGGAACGTCCCACGAGAGACTCAAGTTCGCAGGTGATCATCGAGCACGAGAGTCCGCATCGGTGAGTCACTCGGCACGCGTGCCTTCGCGAGACTCGAGAAGAGCGAAGAGGAGGCGGAGACAGCTCCGCGAAAGATCGGTGAATCACCTTCGCCGGCGCCCAGTCGCTTATCTGAGAGTTTGAAAATTCATTGAGCGTGAACAGCGACAGCCAGTCGCGCTCCACACGCGGGAAACTATAGCCTCGGATACTGGTTATCTGGATGGAAA
Source organism: Andrena flavipes (assembly GCA_963971345.1). Taxonomy (NCBI): domain Eukaryota; kingdom Metazoa; phylum Arthropoda; class Insecta; order Hymenoptera; family Andrenidae; genus Andrena; species Andrena flavipes. The sequence continues at coordinate 42,951,881 of OZ020482.1, forward strand.
GAAGGAGCATCGATGCAATTAGTCAATTGCGAAATAGCGCGGCGATCCCTCGATCCAACTCGTTACTGTAATTGCCAGTGCGAGTTCCTTCAGCGATAAACCGTGCAATTGGAACGATCGGGCGACTATCGGTGGAAAGTGTCAGTGGGCGATTGATTTTCGAGGGAGGAATGTTTTTACGAGTTTCCTGGCATTATCTCACTGCGGAGTCTGCCGTTTTCCCGCTCAAGAGCGCTCGAGCGCGCGGACGCATGAACGAGCCCGGCTGGATGAATGGACGAGACCGTGAATCATTCGAGGAGGAAGTTCAAGGTCGTACGTTACGATAGAGTGTCACGTGCTTCTGTAACGCATCGTGCGTTATCAAGAACGCATTATGCGTGCGGTCTGTCGGATTTCCTTCGTGGTTGATGAGATTTCTTTCGAGGAAAAGGGGTCGACGAACCCGCAAATGAGGTGTGGTCAGTGGTAATTCAAGATTATGCAATTCTAGGTTCTAGGGTATAGGTCCTATCGAGGGTTTCCGGGATTGTTGATGTTGGTTTTCACATCTGTCTTCTGATATTTCTGGGAATTTTTCTTTTAAAGTGGAAGGGTGTTTTTGCGGGTGGTTTGTTTAGGATAGTGGTGCTATGTACTTTGGGAAAAGTGGAGGGTGTAGTCTAGCTATTCCTGTGCTAAAACACTATTCATTATGGAGTTCTAGCGTTTCAAACTGAAATTGTGTGGCGAGTGTAACGTGTCGCAACAAGTTCCAGAACACGAATCGCGTCAAAACAAACGGTCGACAATCGCCCTAGCGGAGAGAGCCTTTCAGATCGACGTGGAGGGGCTAAGCGTGGCCAGGCAGTTAGTCTCACGAGAGCGATACCACGATGTATCAAATATATAGATATAGTGTTTACCAGCAAGCGCGTTATTATTTTTACCGCACCAGTAATCCTACGATTCTTTTACTTTCTCTTTTAAAAACTTTGGTAGAAACAACTCTCCAGTTAGAGCATCAAACTGCACCAAAAAGTGATCCGACGGGGTGTTTACCCTGCCCGACGGGCGATGACTCGCGCGTGTTCGCAGTCGATCTGAATCGAGAATCCGTGGGGGCACCGGGAGGACGAGCAACAAGAAGTTCGGTTGAGTCACGACGCTCTGGATCGGTCGGTTCGTGCATGGAAACGCGAAGAAGCGACGGGGACGTGGCACGAGAGCTCCCATACCGGGGTCCGTCCCCTTGGCGAATGCCGATGAGTCACGAAGGAATTCCAGACGTGCACACGGCCTGCAGCCCCCCTTTCCTTTTTCTCACCTCTGGGTCAGTAGACGGTTACCCAGGAGGTGGCTGGTATTTGGGATGCCGATTTCAGAGCTGACACACTGGCAGCAAACGGATCCTCGACGGGATATTCGACGACTTGGCTTTTATTGGGGGAGTATTCGTGTCAAAGTAGATATCTGATTGATAGCACTGTTGAACATGATATTCCGGCCCATTGAGATGTGTACATGTCATGTACACTGTTAATTAGCAAAGATTGATTGTCGTAAGTTAAAGAATCTTTGTACGGACTTGATGCAATGTTAACTTTGACGGTGAGTTTATGAATGAAAAGTTATCGCTAAAAGGCGATTGTAGGCGACAAATGCACGTCTAAGCTGTACTACATTAGCGTGATAGGATGCACCAGGGATATTTTTTAATACTTTTTAGCTACACGGGAAAGAACTTTGCAGATCATGTTGGAGCTGAGGAGTTGGTTACTCGCGAAGGATCCGAGTGTGCTTGCGAGGTGGGTGAAACGATGGTTTGAGAAATGAGAATGTATCTGCAGATGCACCTCTGTAGGTATTTATTTCTGCTATACTAATTTAGAAAATCTTCGGTATTTTAAAGCACAGTAATTTCCGGAAAGCTTTTAATTGAATAGATTTGTATTTTCTATTGATCTTTCTATTTGCAGAGGGGTGGAAATCATGTTTCTCTGCGGATCTATCAAAGCACTGCGCCTATTCCAGTGCATTGGCTGGATGGAAACGCGAAAAGGAAAACAGGGTTCTCGATCAGGTTTCGCGAGCGCAATACGAGCGATACGAGCCAGATACGCGACATATGAGTCACCGATAGGATCGCGAGCCCCGTGAAAGTAGAATGCTCATCTCGTAGCGATTGTAGGTACAACATGACAGGACTAACGATCGGTGCACCGTTACAACGACCAGACAACACCAGCCAGTGGCTCTCAGACCACCATAGTCAGTTTCTTTGGAATGCTGCAATTCTATTAATCTCTAGAATGACTAACCAAGCTCCAATACTTAAGCTTTTCATTATTTCTCGAAGATAACCATGTGTTTTATCTAATTAATATCGAAATTAAATCTCTGACTCCAAGTATAATTAAGCACATAGTATCTAAGATCTCAATGTACTTGGCTTCAAATAAAATTACTCACTAAATGGAAAAGTCTACTATAATTTGTTATTCACCTCACTGTCAAAAGTTTCACTGTAAATATTAATCTATCTTTCCTTTTCTACTTCTATTCCAAAATTCCTCCCATATCTCTCTACCCATTGAACGTGCACCATTAATTTCCAGAAACAACCTAATTACTAATTTCCTGAAAACTTGCCACTTCTCACATAACGAATATGAGACGTCGCCTGATCCACAGATACGTCAAAGACTAAGGTGAGTCAAGGACTCAGTTCGCACACGTTTCAGCAACTTTTGTTGCCAGCATGAATTAGTGCCCACAGGAAATACCTAGTGGAACGTGCCTACCTGCGCGTCCCTCCCAAGTGTGCCGATTCAAATGGAAATTTCTCGGCAACGGTGTCAGAGACTCACCTGAAACACAAAGAAATGGGATTCGTTAGTTACAATTTAAAGACCGAGAGCCTCGGCATTAGAATATGAAAGGGGAAGGCAGTGTGTGGGGTCAAGGGAGCATTCAATCACAAAGACAGGTCCCTCAAAAGTCCATCGAGTCACGCGAGCAGAAAACGACCTCCACGAAACTAGATTCCATCGGCGACTTTCTGTCGCGAGCCTCCTATTGCCCCAGCTTTTTTTCACCCTCCTCGATCGATCGAGAGCCGGAATTCGAGCTTATTTACTGCCTACCGCGGCGTTCCAAGTCCAGTGAGATTAATGGGCGCGCTAGGTGTTTTGGAAGACGAATGTATGTGGATGCAGCCTGAGAACGTTAAATTAGATTTCCACGGAAAACGAGGGCAGAGGAGGAATACTCACGGTGCAACAAAAGGAATCTTGAAAAAAAAGAAGCTTTTGCTTACAGACACACGCCAGAACCAAAACACCGGTGGAAAGGAAGAACGAGGGTCATGAAACTTCGCAGTAAAAAATGGCCAAAACGGAACGCCATCGGGGCCAGCGCGCAGAGGAAATAAATGAAAGAAAGAACCGCGTCGAAAAGCGAACAGCGTCGAAAACAAACTCCGTGGAACGGATATTCTTCGAGAATTCCTAAACAATTCTGCTTCGTTGAAACGTCAAAGTGGACGGAGGGGTGGGTGCGCAGAGCCGACGAAGGGGAGGAAAAGGGCGCGCGTGGGTGTCGGTAATCAGCGACGGCGCCAACTCGAGTGGATTATCAACCTGCAGAGTCTGGAGGCCAGCCGACGTGAGTTCGCGGAAGAGGAAGAAGGACGCGATGAAGACGGGATGAGGAGGCGAGATCTGTAAACGGCGCGATGTAAATGACCGCGGTGGTCACGCTTGATTACGTCAGGCGTCGGTGTGAGTGCACCTTTACGCTCGCGGAAGAGAGGCGTAACGCGATACGAGCCGCTGGAAAATTGCTCGGGCAATTTGCTGGCGAGCTGTCGCGACAGAAAAGTCCGTGCGACCTGCGAGGATGGGACGGCAGCTTTCCAGGATCGTGGGTAATCGGGGGTTTCCTGGTGATCGACGCCCGGGGGATCGAGGGGATCGGAAGTGGAATGGGAAGGTTCTATAAAAGTGGGGGTAAATTGAAATTTTTTACTAATAATTTCCACACAAAGTGGAAGAAAGTATTTCTTATGTTCCGATCCTCTAAAATATATAAAAAAAATCAAGGAATCGGAGGAGAATACCTAAAAAATCGTATAACTTTGAGAGGTGGTTTAATCTCCTAAATATGAAAATGGGATAATACAAAAAACATGTTTGGGGGAGAGCGGGGATAAAACGGAACGTGTGGGTAAAATGGAACATTAATGTTTCTCTCAAATAAGAACTGTGAATGAGTTGGTATCGCGAGACACGGGGTCAAAACATTATTCGAATAACCTTCGAATAAAATAAAGATATTCGAGAATAAAATCATTATCCGTTATCTTTTATTCGTACTTCAAAATTAAATTTGCCCAACTCTGGCTGGCCAATCATCCTTGAAAATTAGAAAAACTTGAGTGTTCGAAATTTTTAGGAAACTGTTTTCTTGTATGATTCCCCGTTCCTCTTTGATTTCCGTTTGCATTTAGGCCAACGCGTCTCCGATCGCGATCCAGAACGGTGCACCATGAGGGTGTAGTGAAACTCCATGGCAAAAACTAGCGACAAGAAACCGCGGAGAAGTTAATTAACGCGAGTTACGGACACGTCCGTGTAATTGCCGGCAGGAATAGAGGGGAAATACAGCCGGAGTCGATCAGCGGAAAAGGACACGCGGTTTTTTCCCCGCGGCGGCTTTTCTGTCGGCGCCTTTTCAAGCCGCGCAAACATTTCTGTCCGCGCACCGAGGATTTATAGAGGAAATCTGTAATTGAATGGCTCGTAAACCGTTACGAAACGAAACGTATTCCCGTGTCCAATTGTTCCAGCACGTGAAAAGCAAAAAACACTTCTCGCGTGTAAAGAGCCTTGTGTTGTTATTGTCTTTTAGTTAACTCTCTAAGGTCTCTGCCTACTTCTTCGACCTACTTGTAGCTTCATTCATACACAGAATGGTCAGGAGACGGAATATCTAATTACCCGCTACGTTATTCAAGGTACAGGTAAAAGATTGGCAATAAGTTAGAACGGTTTCGTAAGGCGTTTTTCTCAATCGTAATTAAGATCATCTATAAGCAGTTTCACTGGTCGGTTGCTGGGGAAAAAATGCTTTGCTAATGGAAAAGGGGGAAAAAGTATCAGTGTAACGGGCAGGGGATTATATAAAATTCATGTGGATAGGTTGGCAGCTTCCGGTTGCCGTTCCCAACGGACGATATCGCTCGAGGTTGCGGGAAACTCGAGAAAAAGGAGCGCGAATAGGTCGGGGGTTCAGGTGGTCGCCAACAAGGGGTAAAAAAAGCGAAATGTAATTAGGTCGGATGAGTGCAGCGGGATGCTAATGAACCACCTAACGAGCGGATACGCGACCATTTCTGTCGTTAAAAAGTATGATGTATTATAAATTGCGCTGATAAACGATTCCCCCGTTCGCAAGGACGGGACCATTAACTGGCTTTCCGTATTAATTTGCAACTAACTGGGACAATTTTGCGGAACACCTTAACGTGTACATCGTTCGCTCCATGAATATTTAACGGTCATTAGATACCGAACGGGTTATCAAAAGAAATTGTTTACAGATTATGATCTTTCTTATGCTTGTCAACCTTTTTTGCTAAGTAGTAGCATGGTTACAATAATACCCATCATTCCTAGCGTCCACTCCGTGAACGCGCAACATTTTCTCCTTCGAACTTCCAATCAAATATACCACTATACGGCTCCACCAGTTCAATCAGTCACGCGTTGCTACAGAAAAGGGCAGCCACCTTTCACCCTGCCGCCAAACGGCTCGCATTTCGCGCCTATTACCATTTCCCAAACATATCATCTTGCGAGTGACGGACTGTCGAGGCATCGCCTGGCGCACGTGCATCCTCGGGCACCGTGATCTAGCGGTGCCCATTGTTCAGCGGGCGTGTAATCTTAGCGGCCGCGCGATCCCTGTCGTCTCGCGTGGAGCTTCGCTGATGCGTCAACGCCGTGACATTTTCGCTTCTTGCTTACGCGGCGGGCGCGGTGCTTCTTTAAAACGTGGGGCGCAACGCCGCCTGGGGCACGGTCTCCGTGACATTTCTGTGACAACAGAAACACGATTCGACGGAGCGCAACGTGATACCCAACGACGACGGGAAAACCAGGCGCGAAATAGCCAGGCTGACAATTCGTCGGCGCATCGAGTGGTAGCAGAGTAAAACGGGGAATGAAATTCAGTGAATACTGAGGGAGAGATGTTTAGGATTGAGATTTTTAGTGGATGTCGAAAATCGAGGGCAAATGTGCTACGTGTTTGCAAGGTGTAGGAGGAGTTGAACGCAGTAAGCTAATGGCACTGCCACCTGATCTAGAAATGGGGAAAACCCGAGTTTTATTGCGAACCAGTGGCGCACGTAGAGGGGGGAGACCTGTCACCTCCCTTTCCCAAAGAAAAAGGAAAAAGGGGATTGATGTAACCACGACTGAAATAATTCAAGAGCTTTGTAGAAAGGAAAGAAAAATGGATATTATTCCTTAAATAAATTTTTATAATCGGCTTACGAATTTTATTGAATTTGAATTAAAAATAATTTTATCCCTTCAGCTCGGTTCCATCAAGATTAAATCCTGAGTATCCTATTGTTTGTCAAAATGCATAAAATTGGTGTCCTTTCCTTCTTTAATACACAACCTCGCACGGTTACGTGATACCGTTACCGACAAACCTGCAATGGCGCACGAGCAATGCTTCGCTATCAAAGGAAAACGCGGCACTAAGTATTCGACGAGCACCACGCGCTCCGAACATCGTTCGGAATGTATAATTAGCACCGACAAAAGAGTCGAGAGACGCGGAAAGCTCGCGACACCTAATCCCGCTGTATTTTTCTGCTCCGCTTTTTTTTTCGACGCAACGCCGCGCGTCAAAGGATAAATAGAATTCCGCGACGCCCGAGGATCGTCTCGGCCGCGCTCGAGCTATCGTTGCACGGCTGAGGGGCCCGATTAATGGGATCACCAGCCGCGTAAATAATTCGTTCATTCTCGCTCGTTCATTCATCCGCAAGCTGTACGTTTCTCATCTCCCTGGTAATTACTATTGTGCTACGTCCCTCTTTCTCTTTCCCCGTCGAGTGTCTCAGCGTGGCGCATTATACAGCGGCAGATTAAATGCATCCGGTTCGACGTTGACGCGCGCTGCTTTTGTGAAAGTGTCGTACAATTTCGTCGCGCTCTTGTGAAACACCCCGCCGTTGGATTTCTAGGAACTGTTTTTCAGCTCGGTCGAATTATTTCGCCCTCATCCTGCTGCTCAATGGTGGGTTGGAATTAACATTGTTCTTGGGAGGACCTCCTCCCACATATTATTATTATTATTATTATTATTATTCAAGTGAAACCCTTCAGAATACAGAGAAATGAAAAAATAACGGAAGGAAAATAATAATATGGTCTGTGGAACTTATACACATACTGCTTAGTTTTACTAGTCGGCTTCGCCTGAAATTTAGATTCTGATTTTATAAAAGAAATTTTTTTTATTTTTTTTTAGTGAAAATAGTCACATCCTCAGAGTTTACCGTTCGAAAGTATTTAGGCGACAGACACACAGAAACATACGATACACTTTCTGATTTATAGTACCTATAAGATGACTTTGTAATTAAGGGATTTTTGGATCTTTGAGTGATCTTTAACATTGTGATTAGTTCTACTCTTTGAGAATTCAAAATTAGAATATCGAGGAACTCCGTTGCTCTAAATATAGTCAACTGAAATAATAGTTATACGTATCTACATCGAAGTGACAAACCTTCTATCCCTTTCAAAGATTACTGCCACCTCGTTTGCACAACAAACATGCCCCACCATTCTACCAAAAGTTAAACACCTTCAGCTCCAAAACACTCCAGCAGACTCCGCGTTCTGACGAGCAACCAAGAATCTCCAGCGGTCCACGAAGAGAAAGGATCCGCCCGTGTCGGCGCGAGAGGGGGCTCATCGTTCGTCTCCCAACTCTCGGCGATTTAGTACCAGTTACATTTAACGAGCAGCGCTGTCGCTTGATTGTCTCAACGAGGCGACTCCTCCCTCGCCTTTTTTTTCCATGCTCACCTCGAAAGGAGGGCCCGATGGTAAAAGGGAGCGACGCGAGAGAAAGAGACCAGTCGAGCAGAGAAACACAGGGGGACGGTGGGGCGTGAAAGGGAGAGAAACAGAGTACACGAGGAGAGTAGCCGCCCACAGCCAGCGGATGCTGGGTCGACAGGGTCACCTCTCTGGCAAAATGAATCTTTTATGTCTCGCGCGCTCGCTTTTACTGCGTCCTCGGGTATACGCCACTCCGTTTTCTTTTTCAGGCTGGACCAGACGGTAAACGATTAACCAGAGCCGATGCCTGCACGCGGCACAGAGAGTCGAGTAACAGCGTTCACTTTCAAACGCGCGACGTACCTATCCTTACGGTTCACCGTGAAGTGCTCGCTTTGCCCCGGAGCTCCACGGTGATCGTATCATCTGAAACTCAGCAAACGCAGCCCCCCCAACTACAGGCAATGCCGATTTTTTATTACTCCATCGATCCTACGAGACCTAAACGCCCAGGAATTCAATCGCGCTCCATGTTTGTTACTAGCAAAAAGCATCGAGTATGTTCGTTAGAGAGACATTGATATTAATGCCTCTTTAACGACCACGAAACGTCCATTTCACGAAGGCGATCGTCGCGTGCCACGAGCGCCGTCGCTTAATTCAATACAGTCGGTTTTCGAACGTGCCACTTAGCAGGCCCACCACACTGAATTCCCCCTCGAGGGGGCTAAAAAGGGCCCAAGAAGAATTATACCCGTTGTGAATAGCCGCTCGTCGAGGATACTCGCCGCTACGTTTTGCGTTCGGAATATTGGCTAGTGCGAGATGATTTTGCGGCACATGGTGTAAACAAATCCCCCGAAATACCCATCTATTCGCGAGTGAAATATGGTCCCCTGGAAGAACAAGCTTGTAGATACCAGGGAACACGGTGTACGGGTGCTTTCGGGGCACCGTTTCCCGCCATTTATTGGGGATTAGCAGCGCGGCACGAGCCGTCTCGCCGGAGACAAATTATTGCTCCGCGAAACTGCCAACGATCCGCTGAACGAGCGCGACAAAAGCGAGCGGAAAAATAATGAACCGCGGAGGAGAGACTAATGAGGGTCGGGGGCAGAATAACGCGGCGGTGCGCGCGGGTGAAACTGTGCTAAATTTAACGGGGGACCTAAATTCGTCGCGTGCGAAACGAGACGGCGACGGATGCAACCGATGATCCCGCAGGGTCGTCCAAAAAATCGGGGGACTTTTACAGGAATTATTTACTCGCCTACTGTTCTCCCGAATCAAATAATTCAGCAACCAGTCTCCGTCGAACAGCTTTAATCTTCCGTCAGAGAGATCGACCGACTGATAGACGGAATACTGACGTTCACACGGAAAGGTATCGCGGGGAAAGCCTTTTTTTAGGTAAAGAGACTTGGAAACGAGTTTAACAAACCCGAGCTGGTTTCAAGTTACGTAAGCCATCAGGGGTCGGCGCGAATCGCGCGAGAAGATTACCAGACGCGGCGGGTCGAAATAACTGGGCGAAGCGCCAGAAAGCCGCTGAAAAATCTCGGTGAAGCCAACGTACCGATTGTTTTCGCCCGCGGCGATCAGCGGGTCCGTCGTTTGACGCGTTCCCCCCGAAAACACGGGCAGGACGGTCACGTTCACGGTCGTGGAGCTCGTGAAACTGCTGCGAGATTCATAAATTTAAGCGCGACCAGGGAGAGAGGGGGCACAATGTCCAGCGACGGAATTGGGACGGGGACCTCGGGACGCGATTTTTCGGGAGATTTACTTTCACCCACGGACACTGAGAGCTGTTACATCTGCGGTATATTCTACCTACTGAGTCTTGTAATAATTAAACCCGAATGCACGTACTTTTTTCTAATGTCTCTTAAGATAGAACCTTATTTGTTAATCGGGGGAAGAGGGAGATAGAACGTGGACGCTCTTTGCGCTCGCCAGAGGCACGCGTGCGGTTTCATACTCCCTTTATATGCGGCTTGAATGCGAATAAAACGGCATGTCGCGCGAGGCTATCGTTTCGAAAATGTGGCGGCCGATTGCATAAGCGGACGATGCGCCTGGCTCGCGAATTCACGGGCAACGTGCCCCGACTGACTGACCAGCCGACCGTCGAAAACGTGGACGGTGCCCGAGGGTGAATAAATTTCCGTCTAGCTGCGCGGCCAGGCCTGGAGAGAGGCATTCCTGGCGGAGAAGGACGAGGCGACACGAACGACAGAGAACCGTTAATCCGACGAGCACAAGGTGCCCCGACGCCTGGACGAGGATCAGGGACACCGAGGCTTATCGCTGAATCGGGAAAATACCGTAGAAACGGTCGACCACGTTCCATCGCCATTTCTGGAGTAAGCTGCGATTAGGAGTGCACGCATTACAAGGCAATGCGTCCTGAGTTCTTAAGGGGAACGAGGGAGCTAGCCATTTTTTACCGAGAGCTGCGAGAGGACGAATGCTACTTGTTGCTTTGGTTACAGCACCGTTGAACATACAATGGTGAATACGGGGAGGTTTAAAAAGTGTATTGCGATTAGAGCGATCCATGCGCTGTTACGAAATCTGTTTGAAAGAGTTTTGAGATGAGTGGGAAGAAGAATCTTAAGGAATCTCTAATTTTCGCGCCAATTTCAAGACTTCTATTCACGTGGAAAGTAAAGGCCGCCGCGAATTTCGGTGAAGCGAAGCGAATCGAAGAAATTAATTGTCGCTGGGCAATTGTTTATAAATTCTTCTCTTCGTATTGTCGCGCCACGGTCTTACTAAAGTGTCTAACGACGAGGAGCGTGACCAGCGGGAGAAGCAGTCGTCGAATGGTTGGAGTGTTGAATATTTTTGTTTCAGTAGCGCGGCATGTGTGTTTACCTTTGTATGCAGGCCCGAGAAGAAGGTACGTCGCGGGGCGGAGTACGACGACATGTTGATCTTGTTGACGACCATTGTCATGGCAGCACCCGAAGCCTGTTCCCTCGTTCGATCGGTGTCTCAACGTTATCTTGCTGTTCAATCGGCACGCAACCCTTCGCTTCGTGCCAGCCTCGTCGCTCTTTCACTCATTCGAACAGTCCACAGAATCGTCCGATCGTTGCCAACAACTTTTCCCTTTCTTTTTTTAACCGACCCACTGCCTCTTCCTCTCACATATTCGAGCGAAGCAGAAAACCTTCACCGTGACTGTCCGTCACTCTCCAACCATTGCCAAGAGGAGCAACGACAACGAAACCGATGTACACCCTCGTTCAACCACTGTACGCACAAGTAATGGACTCGAAGCGAACGATTTCGGAGATGCCGAAGACAGCTCTGCGAACGGAGGAACGACAAGATTACCCGCAACTGATTCAAGGTACGCGCGAAGACTGGCGGCGACGCGGCGCGTCGCGCGCTATATAGCCTCCCCACTGCTGGCCAGCTCGGCCAATCGGACGATAGCGCGGCAGCGCGGCGCCTCGGCGCGCAGATACGAAAGTGGTGGCGCGTACGTTCGCGCGGCGTTATCGCCCTGACCTTCGAACCCGGAGGGCTGTGTCTAGCGGGATGCGAACCAGCTACGAGAAGGGATAGAGTGGCGATCATTGGAGACTGTTGAGACGAGACGACATGCGAAAAGCCTGGTGGTAGGGTACGGAGGCTGGGTAAACGCGAATTGCACAGCTCGAACGGCCAGTAACTGACGCCACGGTTAGGATCCCTCCTTTCCTTTAAATTCATTTATTTTTCTCAGCTGAGAAGCTAGCGGAAGGAATAACTATTCTAAAACATTGAGCTTGCATCGCGAGTGGAGGCGTGGTGTTCGCGTCGTGGTAAACGAACAAAAGGACTGCGCAGTCGTCTGTGTTTACAGGTTTAAAGCGAGTCAGAGGCAGGCTCGTGGTGTTCTTTTTAAAATCTCACGACCGCAAGACGTGCTAATTTGCCTAAAATCGCGTGTACCGCGTTGCCTGTTGGGCCAAGCCAAACAAGGTGAATTCTAAAACGCTTCAATATTTGATGTTTAACACCTTGCAGGTCAGCCGCGCGTCAGCGTGGGATTTGGCAGATGCCGCGGAGGGCCGTGCTTCGGCGGATGCATAAATTCGACTATGTTGCTACAGAGTGCATAAATATGCTGCAGATTTCAGCAGCAACGTTTCTGTTACAGTTTGCTCGCGCGCGGGTAATTATTCAATCGCGTCAGGTCGGGCCAAAAATTGCGAAAACTGCAGAAACGTGCCGTGCGAATAAATTACCGAATTGTCGTACAGAAAATATGTTTTTTTTTTATAGAAATGTATACCTAGACACGTTCAACAAAGGAACCAGAATTCAAATGCTATCAAAGGAAAAACACGCTTGTCGCGCCAGTGCTGCAGGCTCCCAATTACAAAAATTACCATGAGAACGGCGGCAGAAAAAAAGGGTTTCGCCCATGAATATTTTCCATCTCGTTACGGAATCGCGGCGTAATGGAAACTCGCGACGTCACCTTGCCAACAGCGATTCTGACTCTGTTGATTCTCCCCGACGATTAGCCACGACTTCCACCAGCAAACCTGTAATTTCCCAGTGGCAACTGCGTCGAGGAATGCAAACGAACGATGGTAGAACTCGAGGGCCTTCGAGGCCCTAAAACGCCGCCGAGAACGCGCTTTCTATTTGCAATCGCACTCGACGAATTCAATGCTGAAATTTGTGTCGTACACTCCGCGTTCTCCAGCTTTCGAGCTTTGGACATCCACTCATCGAGAATATAGGAATTCCCCAAGGAGGATGTTTAGAATCTGGATTATCGTTGCTGTGCTCCTCCGAGCTTTTTGCGTTAAGGAGAATGCTCGGCGTCGAGTTTCGACGAACCCTTTCTCAGATGCCACAGCAGTGGCGCCATTGCCACGGGAAATCCCCAAATTCCGAGTAGAATGGTTCGTCGAGGTGCAGCTGTTGGAAAATGATGAAAGGGGTCAAGGATCGGTAATTACAAAATTATCACTACCGCGATAAGCTTTATCTCTCGTGAAGGCAGCTGTTTCGAGGAAGCGTAAAGGGGCTGGGTGAATTTCATGTTCGATGTTTGTTAATTTAGAGATTATTGGGCAGTGGTGGATTTAAGGAAAAAGGTTCAGGTGGCAAAAGTTCTGGGACACCCTGTATACATAACGGAATTGCAAATAAAATTTCTAAGCGCGTGGTATGGAAATTATAGGAAACAGAAAATACTGTTTGTATATAAGATTATGAGATAATTTCTACTCTATGACCATCATATTGGTCTTCTATAGGGTAACAGTTAACTTTGAAACGCGATATCACGCAAGTACAAATAGATACAGGAAAAAAGATAAAACCATACGAAAGTGTAACTAATTTTGTGCATTGACTAATAAGTAGAGATATGTAACTTTTATAGTTCAATGAGAAACGTACAAATATACCACAAGGACTGACGCGTAATATGTCAGAAGGTATGAAGTGTGAACTAATCGCTCAAATTTTTGAGAATCAACAATATTTTAAACTATTCAAGGTATTACTTAGTAACTAATGACAAATATTTTAACTCAATCATAATCTATTGATTTTTTGTAGAACTGTTCACACAAATTTATAATCTGCATTCTAGTTACAGAGTAAAATTAGATCAAGACGATACTTTTATAACTTACCAGGATTTACTGAAAATAAAAGAAGGTAAAAGCCAAAATCTATCGTCGTCTTAGCAGTTACACTAAATTGAACGGTATTAGTGCAAATGTAACGGCATCTGTGCATTATTTAAAAAATTATTGAGAAGGGCCATATTACCTGCGGTGGCATATTACCTGAATCTTCTTGAATTCAGAAGTTTCAATTATTCCAAGTACCAAGCTACAAAATGATCGGTGATTTTCTCGAGTTTTAGTAATAAACACAGCGAAGCAGCGTTCGCGGTTTGTTTCTCATGGAGGCTTCGAAGCACGTCGCCTAATGTTTCTTTTCATAGTAACGTTAAAGTTGACTCACGACCGGTGGGTCAAGCTAACCGGAAGCGATCGGTGCATTAGAGGGAAACAGAGGGCTGCGTACGAAATTTCCTCGACGCGCGTTTCCGTGAAACAAAGTAGTACGAATGCTGAGCTGATCTTGTTCGTGGTAACAAGTCCAGCTCAGCTCGTTTCTGCCTCAAAAATCCACTTCCCCGAAGCAAAGAACTCCGTTTCTGTTATATTGATGATGGTGATTAGAAAAAGTAGCTGTGTCACGTGTATCTTAGAAACAGCCTCTCAGTGTTTTTCTCGCAGCCACTCGTTATTTAACACACTCCTTCCTTATGAATATTACTACATTTTCCAGAAATGAGTATCATGTCTTCGCAAAGTTGTTCTGTCATCATTTTTTTTTTTTTTTTTTTTTTAAATTGTTTCAGCACTCCGCGCGTGATAGAGTAATGAGTTTCAATAATCAAGAGAATTATTATCCACCCAGAACTTTACTGGAAGCGTAATCACTGCTATCATAAATGATTCGTGGTATCCAAGAAATTACCAAACCGAGTAGCTCCCAGACGAGCAACAAATCTGACCCGCGATGCACGAACGACAGAGAGCAAGAACTCGTTGCTTTCGAGCCGCCCTTTTCGCCAGCCCGTTGTGAACTTTGACATTGTAAATCAGGAACAGGCGTCGGTGAATCGCGGTTCCACCGTGTCCCGACGCCATTAATTTCGCCCGAGCACGATGATGGAGCCAGTGTAGGGTTCCTATTTGCGAACCACGCGAAAAGAAAACGACTGCTCGGTGGAAGCAGAATCGCAGAAAGGAAAAGAAACGAGGGTAACGCGGTGAACAGGCATCGGCGACGCGGAGTCGCGTGTAAATTTATCTTCTCGCGCGGACTGCACGAGCCTTTCTTCGTTGACTGAACCTTTCGGCGTGCGATCGACCTCTCTGCCACCAACTTTCACAGATTCGCTTCATCAAACGCGAATTTCACGAGGAATCTTTCATCCACGTGTAGAAATTGCTATTTTTCCGAATTAATAATTGTCGAAATAGACTTGATTGAATTTCTATTTTCTAGGTATGCGTTCTGACTAAAAATGGGACATGTTACTCTGTGATTGATACTTCCTGGAAGGGCAGAGAGCAAAATAGTTACCATGGGATGAATTTCTGGTTTCCTGGAATTCCAAGTTGGATCAAGGTTTTGCGCCTCGCGATTTGCAATTGACCGCTCGAAACGATCGATTACAGAGATCGCTATCGTCGTCCCCGCCCATGCGTTTGGCGGTCGTTTTCGCGCGTCCGGGAAAAACGATCTTGATCGTTGCGTCGGCGGAAATGGCGCGGACAAAGATGAAAGAAGACGAAACGTTCGTTAATGGCTGGTAATGGTGCGCGATGGACGCGAATTGCCCCGCGTAACTGTAATTTGCGCCTTTTTTCTCTCGGCCCCCCACATTCGCCCCCGATCCAAGTGTTTGCTTATGTAATGCTTGTGCAATAATTACAGATGTTCGAGCAATTGACCGCCTCTGGCGCTACCGTGCCATGGTTGGATGAAAACGGCGGAGAAAAAGAGGAATCTCCTTATAGTAGCTAATCGTGAAGATTGTTAAGACGGGGGATAAATATTTCATGAGTTTGTCTACTGCGTTGGTAATCTTTGTAGCACAGAAATTTTCCCAGAAAGAAATTTTTCAGAAGATTGCCCTCGAGTCCGATTATCTTGAATTTGAAGAACTTTAAAGATACTCAAACGTTGTTTCGAGTTAATTTCTAATTAACATAGATCAACGTAGGTCACTCGTCGATAAATTCTACTTTGCCTTCTTTGATTTTATTCCAGAAAGAGTTCGCAATCAACGAGCATTTATTTCCAAGTCGCGCGCAGTCGAGGCGGGCCGCTCCAAAAATATAAATCGAGATGGCTGATTTAGCGGGGAGATTTAGTGGCTGCGTGACTAACGTCCTCCTGGCGGTTAATGGTTCAATTGTTCGGATCGGTTGGCGAAATTTAGTCACCACGAACGGGAAGGGACATTCCCGAGGAGAGCTCGCGTCGGTCGCGTGACAAATTACCTCGTTAATTCGATCAGCGATACAATTGCTTTGCTTCTCTCGCTGCCGATTTTCTGCTAAATTCTTCTCGAGCTGACCTTAGAATTACACCCGTATCTCAAGCGAATTCATTAACGACGACGAGGTGTAAAATTGATGTAATAAATTCTCATCTCTCGGCGAGAGAAATGTGCAATGATTAAATTTTACCCACGCCAGTGCCAGCGCGTAGAGCAGAAATATCCGCGGAAACAGAAGTACCGTGAGGGATGACGGTCCATTTCTCCGCGAGGAGAGTAGAACAGTACTACATCGCGCTCGAGAAAAGACACTTTGTTTTGAATCAGGCTTGGCACACGCGTTTCCCTCTGGTCGGACCCGATAAAAAAGAAAAAAAATTGGCAGTCGGGCAGGTGCGTAACGGAGTCTCTAGAGCCTCAGTCGCCGGCTGGAGTTCTGCCAGAGTTACGCAAACGCATTGCCAACGACAGCGAGTATTCAAGTGTGATCTGGCTCTGCCAAAACGCGCGAAGAATGGCATTTCGAAGAACGGAATGGTTCGTGTGGTCCGATTATTCGGAACGCGAGTCACGGGCCTCTGTCGGCCACGAAGACGACGGATATTCTCAACGCGCGAGAAGAGGAAGAAGGAATATACTACTTGGAAGAGCAGTTTTAAGTTCAGGGTTCACCAGAATCTAGAAGACTATAGATTCGGCTAAGAGCAATCACTGAAACGAATGGAGTTATATTCAACAGAGGAAAGCTAAACTCTGTCTTCCCAGGAAAGACAAAGCACAGGGGAAATATTAAAAAAAAAAAGGCTTCACAAGAAAGTATACATCGCGTCTACTATTTCCTCGTCGTCTTTTACTTCCAGCTCTTCCTCCTCCTCGACCTCCTCCTCCTCGTCCACTTCCTCCTCCTCCTCTTCCTCCACATCTTCCAAATGCACATCCTCAGCCCCCTCGGGGAAGTACTCGTCTATCATCGCCTCAGCTTCGTCGTTGTCCTCGGTGACGAAGTAGGGCTCGATGCTCGCGAACGAGAGGAACGCGTCCTCGTTGATCCTCCGCAGGATCACCACGAACACCTCGCTGCCAGTTCTGTACCTAACCTTCATCCACACCCTCCGTTTACCCTGTGGTGGTCTTTGAACTGTTCCAAGAGTATGCAG
Source organism: Andrena flavipes (assembly GCA_963971345.1). NCBI lineage: Eukaryota > Metazoa > Arthropoda > Insecta > Hymenoptera > Andrenidae > Andrena > Andrena flavipes. Next base: position 42,969,154 of record OZ020482.1, read on the forward strand.
ATCGGTTGGCAAACCTTTCTCTCGAAGTCTTCTGGATTGGAAACGATTCGCCCGGCGACCTGCGGCTGGTCGAACTCGAACGCGCCGAAATATTCGACGGCGTCTTGGAAATTGGCGCAGGCGTCGCGAACCTCGGTGAATTGCTGGACAGGGAACTTGAAGGCGCAGAGGGGTGGTGGCTGCACTGGGTCCTCGTAAGGGTGCACCATCTCCATGTAATTGGGGAAGAGAGTCGTGTAAACGTGCACCTTGCTTCTGGCCTGTTCGACGATTCGGGGAATGTTAACGCGAAGATTCAGCATGGAATGGAATATCGCAAAGGTAGAGCAGAGTATTTAGAGTATCATATAGAAGAGTGTAGCACATGCGGAGGAACCCAAACGGCAGGGTCCACTCGGGCGAAGTCTTCCGGGTTCTCAGGGTCAGGTTCATGGACGTGCACGTGGGTCTCCATGTAAGATGCTTCCATAGGGAACGCGACGGTGGTTTGGAGCAGTGGTTCCTTGCTGGTAATCAGATGCACGAGATAATTCTCGACATCGTTGATCGCCCTCGTCGGGCACCTTTTCGTCCCTTTGGGGCACTCGTGGGGATACGGGACTGGCCAATCTTCGTGAGGTCGTCTGCCTTTCAATCTCATCGCTATGGTCCTCCCATCGGTTAATCCTGGGGATTTCGAGCACGAAGTAGGAAAGCCGGTGAAGAGTTTCCAAGAAGTCTAGAGAAGCGCGAAGAGATATACGCATTCTATGGTGCACCTGCGATCAGCTCCTTCGTAATGGGCACGTTGCTCTCGACGAACGTCTTGTTGATCAGCTCCTCGTTGAAGAACAGTCGTTGCTCCTCCTGTATGTCCAAGTTCTGCTTGAACAGCGTGTTCACCAGCTCCATGTACGGCGGGCTCTGGAACGTGTCCCTGGGCTTGCCGTCCTCATTCTTGAACACCCAGGGATAGAAGATGAGGGCTGTCGCCTCGGACAGCTCGAATATCATCTGTGCCAGGAACGCCTCGTACTTCTCTCTCTTCTCGGCCTCCTCTTTGGCACGCTCCCTCTCCTCGATCGCTTTTCTTGTTTAAGGATTTTGCAACGTGAAGTTCGGCGGACACTTTGTTCAGCCTCGCTCGAAATAGGGTTTTATGCAACAAAATGTATCAAGATCTGGCTAGCAGTCAGTGGACGAATCCAATTGCAATTAGAAGCTGCTTATAATTCTCGGCTTTCTCGGAAAGATTCCATCTCTGCGCGTACCTGATGGCTTCCTCTTCCTGCCATCGAACCTCCTCTTCGGGGGTGCGAGTGCTCGGCTCCAAGAGCATTACTGGCTCCTCGTTCTGCTGGACCCTCTTGATCTCCTGGAGCAGCAGCTTCCTCAGGTTGGGACAGTGCGCGCCGAACATCAGATTCACCATCTTACCGTCCTGCAGGAACATCCACACGGGCTCGCTTGTGCCGCGGAATCGCTCGAGGTCGGCGATGTGGTCGTTCTTCACGATGGCGTAGTTGATCGCGTCGCCACCCAACTCCATCTTGATTTTCCTCAGGGTGCTAACCATGGCGATGCAAGGGCCACACCACTCGGAGTATACATCCGCCAGAATCAGACCTTTGCGACTTAGCAGATGCTTCCAGTCCTCCTCTGTTTCTATCTCCACCTGGAGGGTGGTCGGCTCTCTTCTGCCTGGTCTAGCCACTTTCGAGCCGTTACTTTACCGGCGCACGTTGAGAAAATATTTAACCTCTTCTAGTTGAATCCGAGGAGACATTCGGAGCCAATTTCAAGAGTGTTCGTGGGGGGTTTGTATAATTTGTAAATGAATCTGGTTGTGACAGGCTAATCAAATGTCGATAAGTTGGGGAAATAAAATCATTACCAAAGATGAATTATTATTCGATACCACTGGTTTTTATATCCTACCCTGATCCTTCACCGACTGCCTTTTGAAACCAGACACTGACTGAAATTAACCCTTTTAAGTCCCGAACATCTGGAGTGTCTTGTTCGAGATAAGCCTAAGAATTCCACCGATCAGTTCCACAGCTATCAAGATTTAAATTCCCTTGCAGCACAGTAACAACTAACACCACGAGATGAATTGTCCAGCAAACATTCCAATTTCCCACAATCCCCGCAATTCCCACAGTCGATCGAGTCCAGTAGGTCAGAAATTCGCGACGAACACACCGAGCGGTTGATTATTTTCACAAGCAAGAGAGGAAGGCGGGGATCGATTCGCACCGACGATTAATCGCGACACGCTTCCTCCTCGCTCGTCCCACCTTCCCAGCTCCCATCCGCCGCGTTGGTGAGCTTCTTGGGGCGTATTTCCAGCGCCGACGACGGACGCGAACGACGCTGGCCACGTTTTAAACGCCGCTAGATGCATCTCGGGCCGCGCAAAAGGAGAGACCGCGGCGTGTTTCTCGCATCCTGCGGACGTAAGGAGAGAAGAGCGGAGAGATCGAGGCCGACGATAACGTCTGCCGACCGTTCCCCTCCCGTCCCGTCATTACGACGATCCTCCCTCGTACAGACTTACGGCCCTAATTCGCGTCTAGCCGCGATAATTAGTCTGCCCGAGATCGTCTGACCACTGCCGCGCCTTTTAATCTTCTCCGTCGCGTACCTCGTGAATAAATAAATGAATCGATTCGATAAACGATTTCATTGGACAATTCTCCGTGCTTCGATCTTCCCCGCGGTTTCCCGTGCTCCGAGCCTCATTTGTTATGATCGATCAGGTTCAACGATTCCTACGTTACGAAAGAGTAGTGCAACACACTTCACGATTTCGTAGTAACAACGTCGATTCTCGAATTTCGTCTCGATCAGCGGCGAGGAACGAACTCGCTTGAACTCGGTTTCCACGGTGCTGCAAATTCCGAGTGGTTCCGACTACTCAGCACTCGTTTCGAACACGCGCCTTCAAATATCCTTCCGTCGTCCGTTTCCATTTTCAGCTTTGCTCGATCGGGGTCACGCTTCCACGCGCAGACAGACGAGGCATTTAAAAAATGCGGGTGAAATGTGTGCTTCCGATGAGAACGAGGAAATGGCAAGTAGCTGTGCCAGCAAGAGTAGAAAAGGAGAGAGACAATTTCGCATCGTTGTTAACGTCCATTTGCCAAGATAGATACAGATGCTCTCCCAGTTGCAAGAGGGTGAAGGTGTGCAGAAAGCGCGTCTCTTCTGCCTCCGAGATCATTGAAACAAAACGAGCGAGAACGGTGTCTGTCGCTTCAATTCAGAGGTTAACGATAGCCGTGCACGCGAGATGATTAGGATGTCGCCTAGACGGTTTACTTTCGTCTTGCCAGGGCTAGGACCAGAGGCTCGGAAAGGGCGGCTGGAAGCTTCGTCTGAATCGCGCGCGTCATCGTGGAAAACGATGACTGAGAGCCTAATCTGGCGATCCGCTGATTGGTGTTTATGGGCACGAATTTAGCGCGGTGCGCGAAAGAAAACTCTGCGCTCTAATTAAGGCCGACCAGGCGCGTGACCACAGCGTCCTTTCGCGATGAGATAATTACCACGTCGCGACGACCGGACCGCCTTATCAGAGCGACGGGGACAGAGGAAGGAATTTCTCTGTGAAACCATTCATCTTGGATGATCACTGGAAAGTACCTACGTTAATACATCTTCATCAAGAACTCTGGTTCCGCAAAGAATCACAAAGTATATCCTCGCCTCCTCCAGTTTCCAGTTACCTAGTCAGTGTCTTCGAGGGACGCGGGAAAGCGGCCCGACGTGAGAAAGAAATCCTTCTCGGGCACGTCGCCGTCGGCTTAATGCAAAGAGGACGCGAGAGCCTCGCCGATGCCGAGGATATAAAGACAAATAGTGGCGAAATGAGCCCAACGAGGCCTAATGACGTGTATTTGCATCGGTCATTAAGGGGAACGAGAGACTCTGGTCACCGCGGGGCGAGAACGCGGCAAGAAACGCACAGGACAGAGAGCAATTCCGTCGTCGGCTGGACAAAAGGACACCACCGACGCTAAAGTGACGCTTATCGCGGCTCGTGAAAGCGCGTTTTCTTGCGTAACACGCTCCAGCCTCCTCTGGTTTCCGCTTTTTTTCCGCGGGGTCAACCCTGCCTCGCTGTGAGCCGCCGCGGCTCACTGATGGGCTGCTCCAGTATCTTCTACTCTGCGGCGCTTTTAGCTTTCAGTAATGGGAGATTCATGGATACTCGTGGATTAAGGGATCTTACCGTGGGATAAGAGAAAGTGGAGGTGGAAAATTGGGTAGAGTTAATACAGATTAAAAGGGTTGCAAATGGGAAACTACCTTCCTCAGTTGGTCCATCTCTTTGTGAAAGTTTCTGAACTGAGTGCTGTAGAATAGAAGCACCTTCTTCTGCCATAATTCTTATCCGCACCGAGGCTCTGGCTCTCCGCTGAATATAGAAGACTTCAAGTTTACAGCACGTAGAAATGTCTCGAAGCACGCCACTATAATCGTAAGTTTCATTCAGCAGGTTGGAGAGAGCCGAAGAGTGGAGGGAACAAAGCGAATGTCGATCATGATTCTGCTCCGATTCCACGCGCGTAGCCGAGCCACTCTGTCGACTGTTGCAATTAACGTCACGTTCCCGTGGACGCGGCGGATATTAATTCCGCTCGCGACGGAAAAATCGAATCGATTTCGCGACACCAGGCCGGCTGGCAGACCTTCGACGACCGCCCACTGCAAGACGATCCCTATCGTAAAACTTGGCGAAATCGCGACGTGATTCATTATTAATGCCGCTGCTCCACGGCGGAGGAAGGTGCAGCCGGATTACCTGCACATTTATCTCGCCCCGTGACGAGTTTCTGGAAAACGTGCGCCGCGACGAGAAAAAGTCCATTTCCGAGAAGCGTCGCTCATCTGGATATCGATTCCATTCAATGGACTCTGCTTGGAGTGGAACTTCTCGCGGAATGAGTCAACCGAAGTATTATTAGAATAATTCCACGAATTTGAAGTGAAAGCAATGTATTAGAAGATGAAACTGGTGCTTACAGGGTGTTTTAATTTCAAATGCAATATTTTGAGATTCAAATCGAGGAGGAAACCTGAGACCGTCTTCTTTTATAAATTAGGAATTTTTAAAAGGAACAGAGCGATACCAACTTTTCACACTCTGAAGGGGCTACGAGACATCTTTCGGCTCTCTTTCAATCTTCGGGTCATTTGCCCTCTCGGACCAGGAGAGGAGAAACGAGGTGCCATCCCTGTCACTGCTCGATGAGCTTCGAAAAGACGAATGAAACGCTTACGTCGCGCCACTAAAGCTGACTGGCACCGCGATATCCTTTGATCCAGGGAATGAAGACAGCTCCGTGAGTCTCGCGACGAGTCCACCCAATTCTGTCGATCTTCCGCGCCAACGATTTACGCCACTGGCCAGCCGTGCTTTTAATGCCGGTATAAAATATTTAGAAGCTAAAGCGACGATTTACCGCGGTTTCCTGGCAGCGGAACGGGATTGTAAGTGGAACAAGCTCGATTCTGAGAACTACGAAAGCGGACCTGTTCGAACACCTGTGAAAATGTCCCCCCGGTCTTCCACTAGAAAAGGAAGACATTAAGGCACAAGATCCTTGGAAATTCCCAAAATTCCACCCACGAAAAACAAATTTTACATTACGAATTATCTCGAGTAATTTCTAAAGCAACCTTCCACTATCCCTCTGCCCCTCGAAACTTAACAGAATCCAATCTTCAAATTCTCTATTTATCCTCACGCAACTTATGTCACACGATGATCTAACAAGTAAGTTCCAGGAACTGCAGTCTCGCTGTTCTTTCAATGTTTGTTTCCCTTCGACGCACTGCCGAGGACAGATTCATCGCGAACACGTCTCGCCAGCGCACAAGCCAGAGCCAGTTTTCTTTCTTTCGCGTGGACTGCCAATCTCATGGGGGATTCCAAGTAGCGAAGCTGGGACTTTCCTCGTTTCTCCGAGCAAGTACAGGGAATCGTGTCACGCGTGCATCGCACGACAATCGCGAGGCGTGAGTCATCCGCGCTTTCGATTAGGCCCTCCACCCAGACGGCCGTCGTACCGCGATTATTAATGCGGCTCTCGTTCATTAATGGACACAACCGACCGCTGGATGAATCGATCTGGCCAGTTTCCCGCGATAACGGTGAAAACTTGAGTATCGTTGAAGGGAGACTCGTGCTACTTTAAAGAGTAGGCGATTAAACAGTTATTAGTTAAAAGTTCCATTCCTCCGCGTTGATAGCATCGTTCCGAGCAATTAATAACACGGAGATCCTACTTGCTATTAGCAGGTTCGATCGCAGGAACGAGAAGATCCAGAAAGCTCGTGGAAAACTCACGACCTTCGCGTTTTCTTTCTCCGCGCTCGTTTCCTTCGTGCAATCATAATTAACCTGAATCACCTCGCGATCGAGGAGCCCACGCGCCGCGACTGCGCGACGCCGATGGATCATTACAAAGGGAGGATAAAGCGAAACATGCAGATCGCGTGTTCCCTTTTCCTCCCGACTCTGGAAGGCTGCAATTAGCGGCGAGAAGATGCGACTGGCTAAGCCACTTGGCGGTTTTCTGGGCCGCCAGATACGACGACGGATTTCGAAGAATCGCGATGCCGTGGTTCGTCGGCGACCCAGTTCCTGCTTGCCCTCGTCTCCAGTTTCCAGAAAATTCGCCACACCGGGTGACACCGTTTCAGGGTCGCTCGCGAGAGATAACGAATGATTTCGTGGAGGAAACATTTTGGTTCAAAGTGGTCCAGGCGACTGGGCATGGTCATTTGGAAGCGTCGAGTTCTCTCGGTAGTTTTAATTTGCAGGAGGATTAACGATGGGAATTCAAGCGAAAGAAGTGGAAATAGTGGAGCACGGAGTTAATACAATTTATGATTTCACACTGCTAATTTACAAACGTAGGCAAGGGCACGAAGAACTACGTTACGACTTTCTCCCACGTGAAAATTTCATCCGCGGCTGGACCGTGAAATTAATGAACCCCTCGAGGCCCTTTGTTCCTACCTATTTTCACAATCGGGACAACAAAAAAAAAAGGGGGGAAACCTCGTGTTCCCGCAAACTACATGAATTATTGCGTAGCAAGGGAAGGCCAGAGGCTTTTACCCACCGCCTGGTTCGTGAAATGAAATTACACGAGCGTTTCGCTTGTTCGTGGATCGCACTTTGCCACGGGGTCCTCCGGCTTTGTAATTAACTGCCGTAATTTATCCGACTGCGTAAGAAGAATAATGAGTGACGCCGTGGAACGGAACGTCGTTCCTTTGGCTGATTAATTCGTAAGTTAAATGCCCTCGTGGGGGTTCCACCGCCTCTGGACAAAAGGATGATGAATAAGAATCAGGTGCTCGGAAGAGGGACTAGGATTCTCTATGGTCAGTGATAAACTATGGTATTTTGGGACCTAGGTGATGGGCACCTTGAAGAGGGGGGTAGAAAATCTCTACGGAATTTAGAAACTTTTCCAATTGTTGCGAAAGGAACTGAAAGGGATCCTAAGTAATTGTGATTGATATCGATTCTAAAGGGACTCTGAAATATTTCTACGTCAAGGAATCCCCAAACATCCTAATATCAAAATATTTTCGATTTCACAAAGTTTTTAAAAGGAAAGTGACAAAATATTGAAATATCAAAATATTTCCGATTTCACAAATTTTTCAAAGGTAGGTATCCGAAAACATCCTAATATCAAAATATTTTCATATGATTTCACAAAATTTTCAAAAGAGATCCCAAAACATCCCAATACGAATCCCCAAAAAATTCCAACACCCACCCGAGTGAGTACCAAGGGATTTCCCAGAGGTTCGCAAAGCAATTATTCCTATCACGTTCGACTTCCGTTTGAAACTCGTCACGAAGTCCTCCTTATCAAGCACGCTTATCGTACTAAAAAAAGCCTCTTGTCACTTGTAAATCCTATTTTTAGCAACAGCGTGTAAACGTTAATTCTCATCCATCCTATTGTTGCCGTCCCATCGTCCCTTGGGCGATCAATCTTCCTCGCGATCGCTTGGCTTATTCTTACGCGCGTTACTCGCGTCCACAGGCTAGTAATGGGGCCCGGAAGTAATTTGTCTTCCAGGGTAGACGTTCCCAACCGGCTGAAATTAATTATCCTTTAACGCAGCGTCTTCATCGGCGCGTCCGTCTGCAGCGATTCGCGGCTCTGTCTCTTTAATGTTCGAATCATGTAAATCACTTACGAAATCGAGCCGAGGAGCTCCCTTAATTGATTACAGTCCTCGGCTCGAATTACCTGGCAATTACCACCGTCGAGCCCTCCTCTCTGTACCGCGTGCACGAGCGTGAAAAAAATCACCATTAATAACGTCGATCTACACAACATTAGTGTGACCTTTTTATCAAATGGAAAAACGCGGTGGTCGACGATGAGGAATAGCTGCACCCACGAGGCTAGGACACTTAAGGCTATCGATTCTTCTCCCGTCTCGATCACAGTCCCCCCCTGATAAACCGTGAAAAGAGCGTGCAAGTGCACGTGTGGGTTTCGGTATGCGCCGTGAAATTAGTCGCCTATTTGTCATACTCGAGCTATATTTCGTGCTCATGAATATTCGATCGAGACGGACGCCCGACTGGGTCCAGCTGGGATCCAACCACGATTCCAGCAGTCCTCCTGCTAATCGAACGCTACCAGGGATTATAAATACCGGGTCGCGTGGGTCGCGTTAACTGTGCCCAGAAGTGTCTCGGGGAATTTGGCTGACCATAACTCCTACTACCGCTTGGATGCTGCGGGTATCTGGATCCATTTCGTTCGTTTGGTTCAGAGATCTCATTTAATTGATCTTCACGTGTTGGCGAATGGAATCATCACGGAATTCAGTCGTCGTAGCATTAACCTCTTGAAATCTTTGGCCACTTCAACTTCGCAACTTGGATTTCCGTTTTCCAGCGAGGAAGAAGGGTGTTCGAGTGTAATTGTCGGAAACATCAATTCTCGTTGAAGCGTAGGAGACGCATACGAACACCCACCGTCTTCGGCGCGCGCGCTCGCGCCATTATTCCGACGTGACGAACCGAGCAGCAAGGTGTGCGTAAGGTCAGGGCGCAGCTTGGATCACGATACGCCCCTGACACAGTCACCAGTCTCGACAGACATCCCGCCACTTCCTCTCATTATGCCTAGACGATGGCTTTTTAATTGATCGCGAACGGTGTCCTTCGAGCAGGACGCGCGGTACACCGAAACCAACTTAACGCGGAGCTGAGATTAGAAGCAATGGGAACTTGATCATCTGGTGATTGATGATCTCTAGGATTGTAATTCTTCTAGTAACCTGCGAACCTCGTCACTAGATAGACGGTATCTCCATTGATTCGCTATTAATAGCCACTCGATTTTCCACAGTAAATACTGGCACTTTGACTCTGAATAGACGTTAGAATCGACACGAATGCATTCGCACTTGAATTGCCACGCCACAGTGCTACCGTTCCTGGATTCTTAAAGGTTTTTGGGTCACGGAGAAGACTTTGTAGGTTCCCACGTAGGAAAGGGAGCACCGTGATCGTTTTCACAGGATGATACACCGAGGCGTGGCGGCCGAGAACCGTGGTAAATTTATTAGCATTTCAATGGAAGCACGCTCGAGCTAGTTTAACCCATCGCCATGAATCAACTTTAATAAATAGTTTACCGATCCGCGTATAATAAGCTAGAGACTCGAAAGATCATAGTGGAGCCTCCGCAAACCATGTATTACTATTCACGAAGAAACTAATTGATCATTCACTTCCCCTATTCATTTCGTAAATTAATCAACGATTATCATACTAATATCTCAATCTACAATTTCCTTGATCAATAACTTCCTCGATCGTTTTCTGGCTGTACAATTTCCTCCGCTTGATAAGCCGTCATCTTCCTTATTACAGGAATCACGATCGTCCAGCGATCATCGTTTCATTCAGAAAAACGTAATGACCGTAGCGTATGCTTTCTGAAGATATCCGTCCACTCTCTGTAGTCACAAAGTTACGATCTGATTAACCCCAAAGAGGAGCCACGTATCCTCGAAGAATTCGACAGTCGGAGAGCCACTAAATCTCCAAGCACCGTGGGACGAAGGGCGGCGAAAACGAGGGCGAGGCCAAAGGGAATCGAGATTTTTTTATGGGAAATCGTAATTCATGGAGCAGCGAGGATGACGATTCTTGGCACGACGGCCTCTTTATTCTTCCCGTCGCAGGGGAATGTAATTTTCCAGCGAAGGGGGTTGCGAGAGTCGTTACGATGGAGAGAAAGAAGGAGGGAAAGGAAGGAAGGAAGAAAGAGTGGCTGGTAAGAGGCGCGCAACGGTACAAGCTTTATATCCCGCATAAACATTCCTGTCGTAAACGTCGGCTGTTTCGGCTGACGGAAGCGGCTGATATTTATGCGTGAACGTGTCTTAATTGTTACAAACAAGCGTGCGGGCCGATGATCGGACTTTTAACGAGGGCCGAATGCAGCGTCGATCTTTCGGGGGGTTCGTAGGTATATACATACATGCTTGAAGTGGATTCTGCGAATTCGAATGGCAGGTGTCGAAGGTTTGATCGGTGAGCATTGAATTTACCAGGCAAGTCTTGATGGTCCATTATCGAAATGGAGGATGCACAGATGACTGATTAAACGTGCTGCTAAATACTTGAAAGAATCACTGATTCACCGAGAAGCCTACTTTCTAGGCGTCACAATTTTATTGAAATAAGATAAATGAATCTCTAACTCGTACATGTTGCTAGAAACTTAGAACGCCGAAAGATACAGCTGCACGTGCAAGCCCCATCAAAAGAACCAAGTCAAATAAACTCTGACAAACGACACTCCAATTCGACTCACCATCGGATTAAGTATTTTTCCCGGAAGAAAGACATTTACGTCTTCCCGTGAGCTCCGAGCAGTCCGAAGATCAACAGAGTTGCGAACACTCGTTCACAGTTCCAGGTTTGAAACGGTATAACTAGAAGAAACGTAGCAAGAAGGGGCGAGTCTGGGCTAACGGATAAGTGGCAGCGAGATATTCAACAAAATAAATCACGCCACCTTCGTAAATCTCCCACTGCGGCCGTGTATCGGACTATTATTAATAGCAGCGCGTCTTGTTACTTCGACGACTGTAAGACCCGCGTTATTTACGGTGTAAACGCCATAAAACAGCCGAAGGAATTCCAGTTTCAGCTCTTCTCGCCACGGGTCCGCCGTTTTCGAGCGGAAAAAGTTTCCTTTCTCGCGTGTCACGATATGTCGCACCACTAACGAAGCTTTCTGATGACAGCGCGGTTGCGCAATACGCAACAATTGAGCGAGATCATAAATTATGACAACGTTACGAGCAATTTCAACAAGTCTACGGTTCGCCCAGATCGAGGCCAGCCATCAATTTCGTGTTCGCGGAACGCGTTCTAATTGCAAGACAAACATGCCGCGTTCCTGATAAATACTCTGGCTCTGTGTTCATTGATTCTTACCACTTGGGGATGGCCGAGGGGACTGCGAGCGTACGAATTCATTGAGATACTAAGATAAGGCTGCTCCGACTTTGGCCATCTCTACTCCCACCTAAAGTATCGAACACTTGAAACACACAACAGTGGAAGGAAGTTTCTAAGAGACATCTCTGTGGAGAAGGGGAGCTTTGAAGAATGTCTTTAATTCCTGGAAGAAGTGTGTAGCTCAGGATGGCAGAGTTCTTCCCGTCTACCGTTTCACTGTCCGTCTACCATGGATTGTGAAATGTTATTTACGACCTTGCCAGCAGATGCTGCTGCGGTAGGTGTACAAGGTATAATGGTACCAGCAACGGTAAACGGTTCATTGTTGCAACGACAATGCTTCTGTCGCTGCCACGTGGCCTTGCACCAAGCGATTCGTAACAGAGACGAAAGCGCAGGAGGATTCACCGTGGCAAGTGTTAGCCTTAATCGCGAGCTTTCAGCCACCCACCGTCCTGGGTTAATTACAGGGACGAGTGATCGGTGCCAGATATCTCAGTGAAATGGGAAAGCAGGGACGTGGGGCCGGGATTAGAGTGAAAGGTCTGTTTGTGACTCTGGACGAGAATAACTCTGGACCGGAAGGAAGTCGATGATGCTTGGGATTTTCCAGGAAGTCCAATGGAAGTGACTGTAGAGTTCAGGGAATTGTTATCAAAGACTGGGAATGATATGAGATTCAATGGGATGTCATCGTGATGATATTCTGTTCATTCTGCGCGCGTGAATCAGCGAAGATGCAGCAGTGGGGAAAAAAGTAAATACAGGGGATTTAAGAGTATTAACCTCAATCACGAGCTTTCGTACTCCCACAGCGACGACCTAATTACGTCACGACCGTCCCATGCAAAACATGTTTTTGTCGTTACTGTGATCAGACATCCCCAATAATCCTCGGGCTATTGAGCATAGGTACGTATCATCGTGTTTAAACGTAGGATCACTTTCCTCCTGATTTTCCGAGCTCGATTAAACACCAACTCAAAACACAAATTTCGAAAGAGAATGGTCGTAAGCTTTACAGATACGGTATAAGGTAAAGGACCCAAATATCGTCCCCCTGTATTTGTCGATTCCTATGGTTGCATTTTCAGTGTCATCTGGTGGTAAATGTTGCATTATTATACGTGAGTATTTGGACAGACTTGCAAGTAACAGGTTAGGTGTTTGTGCGTTTGCGAAGGAGAAGAATATTTTCGAGCACGGTGAGTGTTTACAGATTTTAGTATGATAGTACGTTACTAGTAGAAATGAATATTATTTCGAATTCGAAGTTGTAGCACTTTTTGGGACATATATTGTAGTTTCTTATGCGCAATAACTTTGATGGCAATCCCTCGCGTGGTCTGTTAAAGCGATCAATATATTGATAACTGCGCGAATTATAAATTTCATCCCCAGGAGGTGTCTTAATTTCGTCCCAGGAACTCTAAAAGAAATTCAGATAGATTTTCTAAAAATTTGTCATTCGACATAAAAAGGGCTGAAACAGTTGCAGGAGTGAATTATTTTTTATCAGTTTTCAAATAATTTTAGTAGAAATGTTTAATGTTTTGTAGATGCCGAAACGAAAACAGCGGAAGAAGGTGTCTATGCGAAAAGGAGAGGTTCATTTGCCGTAATTGCTTGCACACATAAACTGTAAGATCACTTGTATCAATAAAAAAATTAATTTTTCAATTTATATCCTGTTTTACAAACATTTTCACCCTACTAACGAAGCTCCCAATTATTTCTAAACCCTGTGCCTCATCAAAATACCCATCCCCTGTCCAGAACCCCACCTTCAAAAAAAATTATGATTTTATCTAAACACTATAATTTATTTCTTCTGCACTACTACACACATCTTAACTTTCCCGAAAAAATTGGGTTCCTCGAGACGTTCGTCGCCTTGGCCATTTTTCCTTAAATCCATCACTGCCCCAGTTCCTCGAACCTCCTCTCAATTCTTCTCCACTCATTCGATCCCCCGAATCCCATAAAATGAATGGTCCAATTTTCAGAAAGCAGGCAGCCACCAGGGAAATAGTTATCCTCGAGTTAACCGGTAAATAATCGAATAAGTGCTATCATTGTTGGTGGAGGGGTCATCGCAAGTCGCATCCAAAAATATCATCGCGCAATTGGATTGAGACGAACAACCCATGCACACCCGTCGCGAATCTTCTACGTTTCGCGCACGAGGCGGCTCGGTTGCATAACGCCGCGCTTCAAGGTCGATCCCGAGCTGCGATGTTACGCTCCGCGTCGGCGCTCATTAGCGGGCGGAGAACAAAGGCGGGACAGCGAAGTTCAGACGGCCGTTTCCGGTCTGTCCCGCGGTTTAATGCCAGGCCTTTTGTCCGTTTCGCGCGGGACGCGTAATTTATTAGCGATTCGCGCGGCATTGTTCGCCGCGTTTAAGCGATCGAATGAACGAGCGAGACGTTCCGCATTGTGATGCTCAACGGGCTTGTAAAGGAGGGGGGGATTTCACGCTCGTCGCCCGCCGCTCGCTTATCCCTTTTTAAAGCTTCCCGTTGTTGGTTTTCACGCGTGGGCTGGATTACTGTTGGTAAATTGCTAATGCCTAGTGGCGGGGCAAGAACGGGAGGCTGTAACGAATCGAGTTGCGAAAGGAAATGGGAAAGAGAATCGTTTTGGTTCCACTTGGAACAAAAAAATGCTAGCAGCTGCGGATAATTTGAAACTTAAAAAGCTTCCCTTCTACTACAAATATTAACACGAAACAAGCGAATTCTAAATTGAAGTTTCGTCAATCATCTGTACCGATATTTGTCCCTTGCTGGCCACCTCACCCCGCGCAGTAGAGTTACATGAAATCAAGTATGTATGTATGTTTTCGTCCCGAACGGCGTCTCCCTCGGAGGAATCACTGCCTCGGCGGTATTGCATGCAACGAGAGGATCCAGATCGGAGCAGCGCGTGCTGGAGTACCCTCCGGTGATTCCATTAATCCATTTGATTCGCTGGCAATCGAGTTAACACCAGTTCGCGGCAGCTGCACCCTTTGTTCTTCGGCGCATTCCAGCGGCGGTTCTGCACGTGCGACTGGCTCTTTGCACCGCGGCAGAAGCGTCCCAGGAATGGGGTCAGAAACGAGAAAAATCGCTTGTTTTATGTACCGACAGGCTTCCAGGGGCCAAGAAATCTCGTCACGTACTCGTGCCTCTGTCAATCAGTCACGCTTCAGACAATTAGTTATTGTTAGTATCTCTGCCCGCGGTCGAGAGTGCACCCACTCCGAGTTACCTCCTCGTCGCAGCCATCGAAACTCCGCCAGGGGGCACGAATTACAGCTTCGGGTCGGATCACAATCCTTTCAGGCGACTCGATAGCGAAAGGCGATTAATTATCGTGTCCTGTTTAGCACTTAGGGATACACGTATTCTAAACCTCTCCCAGCGACAGTGCCTCGTTAGAGCTCTAACGTTAGCTATAGATCTGAGCGTTTTAGACTGGCACGAATCCTGTCACACCTCGCCGTGAAACGATACGAGGTGCTGGATGGCAGATGGACGAAATGTGACTGCACGCTGGCAGACATGCCGCGAGTGGAGTGACAATCGCTTAATAACTATAAAATTATGTATTTATTGCACAAGCGGGAGAGCGCCGATACGACGTGGCTTCAAAGACCTTTAACTGACTAAATGGCACCTCGTATTAGCCCACTTTGCGCCACCTTTAAACGTCGTAAACGTCCATTAGATATTACGCACGTAATACGGTATCCGAGGACGTGGGCTGAGAATGCGCGACGTGCCTTCTTCTGCATTGTCTGCGAGGCGATGCCAGGCACCGTTTCGTCGGGGCGATCGTGCAAAAATCAGGAGTTTATGATCCCCCAAAGAACTCGATGATCGAACAGGATCGGAGCTTCGTTTGCAGGTGCTAATAGCATCGCGATGGATTTCTTATTGCGCGGAGTGCAATTAACAGGTGAGATCTTCTTTCGGGTGGAGAGGACAGGGTAATGTCAAGGGCGAGGAGAATCGAGGAACAATTAAGGAGATTCCAATCGATGTCCCTCAGGTTCGAGATTGCAAATAAGAGAATACGACGCGGTGCATCAAAGTCTGTAAGATTGATGCAGTTTTTGTTCACTTGATGACCGTGTTGTTTATAGGGTTATTATGCAAAGTAGAGATGAACGTGTCGAAAGAAAAATGCCACTGGGAGTAAATAAAGATCATTGCTCCACGGTAGCGCGCAATTACAGCGATAATTATCGTCGATAATTGCGAAGGGGAAAATATCGGAATCTTCTGTGATGCCCCTGATGTTGTTCTTCGTTGTTACGAGATTCCTTGCGTGCCTGTTCAAGCACGATGATTTCTGCTCGACCACCAAAGTACTCTAACGACGGATTAACGCTGAAATAAGCAACGGAGTTGCGAAACTGTGTTTTTTAATTTTAATTTCGTGAAATTAATTGCAGTGTAACTCCATCGTCGTTTAATGCTTAATTCGCGTGTTAAATTTAATTGCGAACCGTCTGGTGGCAACGTCCGTGGTGTCGTGTTACGCAATTTGCCGGCGGGAGGAGGAAAGAGGCCGAAATAATCGCGGGCGTGTTTCAGGGCAATCGCGACGAGTGTCCATCTTCATCGCGGCGAATTAACATTTTTTTCCAGCGGCCCGTGTGATCTGCGCCAGCAGGCCTTTGAGCAATTTTCCAGGCCCCGAATTGAAAATTTTTGTCGCGTCTGCGCTCGCGTAATTGATCCCTCGATTCCTCGCGGTCTGCTTTCGTGTCCTCGATACGGCGCTGTTCTGGTCGAGTCGTTAACTTCGACCTGAACGAAACGACGCGCTGGTACCCGTCTTTTGCATCGAACTCTCGATTATTAAATGTTGATGTGGAATAATTTCGAAAGAAAGGAAGGAACTCAAATACCATATCAACCTACATTTCTATATCTTCCACTAGTTTAAAGTACCCGACGTTGCCCGGGTAAAACTTTGATTATCACTAAGTGTCAAGATCGGTTAACAAAATCGTGGTAAAAAGTATCCTATAGGTATGTTATTCCTGGTCCTAGATTATCCGTTGGGTAGTTGCGACGTGATTGAGTAACAAGCATCCAAATATTCAAACACACTTTCGCATTTATTATATTAGTAGGATTTATCGCTGAATAATTCTATCAATAACACTTCCAACAATACCAAAGAAAAAGTATATGAAAGTACTTCCCGCAGACAAGAAACTCTAAAAATTCCCTGTTCCTAGCAAAAATATCAGTAAGACTGACCAACAGTAAGCAACAATGCGTGAAAAGTTGCATATAACGGAGAGAACGGTTTCTCGAGAAGTGGTGCGACAAATAAACGGGGCCCGTTGATGCAGCACCGTATCGAAACGTGGAATTTACGATTGCATTGGGCAACTGGTAGGTGAACGGTAGTCGCGGCTCGAATTTCACGACTATAAAGAGCCGGGGTAAAAGCGACGTGGCCGTCGCCACGAAACAAATAAACCATTTTTACGATGGCCGACCTGTCGACGCTACGAGTACGAAATAAGCGTTACAGTATTCGTGGTACGCGCAAAAAGGAAGATGAAAGGTGGCGTGCTCGGGGGACGACATGGAGCTCGATCGAAAAGGGGGTTGAAGTGGGAGGCAGGGGGGTAACCACCATGATGGTCACGTACAAGGCTCCTGCCAGTCAGAGTTTTGCACGAAGACCAGAATGCTTTCTGTGCTGGAAAGGTATGCGGTGACGGCTTTGCCTTGATTCAGGGGGGAATCTTAACGCGTTGCCAAGAGTGAGTCTGTTGCTTCTCCCCTGTGAGACGCTTCCTTGGAACGGTGCCCTCGACGCTTTTCATATTATCTGAGTGGTGTGAAATGTTGTTTGACCAAGGAGTGGGAATATTGATGGGTATCGTGGGTGGAATTGGAGTGCGTTGAACTCGGGACCGTAGGAATTCGAGGGAATTGAAATCGAAGGTGATGGAATAGGGGTGGATTGAAATCGAAGATGGTCGAATTCTGGTGAATTGAAGTCTTGGTCATTGGAACTTTAGTGAACTCAATTCGAGTGCACTGAACTCTGATGCCTTGGAACTCTAGTGAATTGAACTGGAGTGAACTGAAGTCGAGGGACTTGGAACTCTAGTGAACTGAAACCGAGTGCGGTGTAACTCTGGCGAATCAAACTCGGGAGTCTTGGAACTTTGGTAAACTGAACTCGAGGGTGGTGGAATTGCAGAGATCAGAAGTCGAATGCCCTAGAATTGCTGTGAACTGAAGTGGAAGACCTTGGAAATGCAGTGAACTAAAGTCGAGCGGCTTGGAATGTTGCTGAGATCAACCTCAGACCCTGTGGACTTACAGCCAACTGAACTTTAATATTTCTGAACCAGTTGCGAGGAGCAAATGACGCAGAGAAAGTTCCACACACTCGTCAAGAAGCACCTGCTCCAAGCTACAATATTTAGTCAGCAAGAATTGATATATTACAACAGCCTTTAACAGCACCGTCTATAAGACATTCAATCCCCCGAAGCAAGGCACCGCGGAGTCTGAATCGAGGAGAAAGATAAGAGGGACAGAGGAGAAGGACACTTGCAGCCTTTCGGACTACGAGGGACTGCAGGAGGAAGAGACGACAGAGTAACGACAGGATCGCAATTAATAGCTGGAAACGAAGGTGGTGCACGCTTCTCAATTAGACTTGCAAAGCACCAGCATGCCCAGCGACCAGTGGACGATTGCTGGAAGTGGTGCGTGTGCACCGGGCCCGTGTATTAGCAAGTCAGATTTCAGAATCGAGCTGGCATCGCGAAAAATCGTTCGGTTTATTTGCATCGGGCCGCGTTTTAACGATCTCGGCGAAGATACGCGGCTCGAGGCGACACAGCTACATGGAACATACAAAAAACGAGCAGTGAACTTTGAAAAATCATTGTCCAGATTATTCCGTAGTCCTCGATCTTCACACTTACTCTAAAAACTCTTAAAATCTTGCACATTACCCTAAATAATTTATTCCACTTCCTGACTCACCACGATACAAAATTAAATACAAGTTCCACACCAAGCTCTGCCTCCTGATTTTCACGATTACCCTGCATGTTAACTTTTCCAAGATACTCGTCCAACGGTAGAACGCTTCGGAAAATAATCAACACCCAAACCTTCGATTCCCGGAATCCGGTCTCTGTTCTGGCGAGCGATAAATAATCGATCTAAATCGCTCAGTACTATTGCTGTCCGACTCCTCGTACATTCGCAGCAAGTAAATGCAGTCTCGAGAGCTGGAGCAAACTCTCAAGGTCCCTCCTCGTGATCGCGCGTTTTCGATCGTGTGTTTTATAGCAATGTAATTTCGGGGTCGATCGGATATTCAAACATTCCCTTTACGACTATAATTCACACGTGCTGCATGGTTTCGTCGTGCACTCGCGATTATCTACATTGCTGCGAACACCTTCGCTCGGAACGCTTTCGAGATCCCGTCTGATAGCACGTGGGGCTAATCCACTGCGGCACCCTTCGTTACAGCTGATGCCAGGCGTTTAACCACTTTGACCCGTGATCCTGGTATTTTTATTTAAAAAATAGACAGGCGGCAAGAAATCCTTCACTCCCTTCGAACATTTCCCTGGAAACTTTGGCGCTTAATCGATGAAGAAGAAATACCTATTCGATTATACCTAATTATTTATTATTATTTATTACCTTCTTCACGGGAAAACCATTGCTCATAAAAAGGAAAATTTACAAAACAAACGTTACCGCACACGAGAAATCACCCATCATACCCCGAGAACAGAAATTTAAAGTACAAACAGAATACCACACTAGGAAAAGAATAAAAGGAAATAAAAATAGTAGGAATAAAGTCGCAAAATTTTCCCACTGTAACTGAGCGAGTAACCTGCATGGCTGCTCTGACGGTTCGAGCAGACGCATTAAAATTGACCAGCGAAATCAAGGAATTATTTCTATGTCCACGTATCGCCTCGAATAGAAATTATATTATGATCCGAAGAATCCTACAGTCGCAACGTATTACTGCAGAGCCAGCCTCTTCCAACAAAATATTGTATCAACATCCATCTGAATTGTGTACCGAACAGCTGTGAGTTTCCCTGCGGAGAAACAGAGGAGCTGGAAAAGTATCGAGAAAAGTGAAACCAGTCTCGCTGCTTGTCGCGAGAGCGATTGTTCTCGCAGCCGTAGAAAGTACATATCGAGGTATCGATCGCGAATGGTTCAGCCTCTTGCGCCGGCAGTTGCGCATTCTTGCACGTGCGAGCGTTAAAATGCCGTCGACCGGCTTCCGTTTTCTCACGCGTAGACTTTTCGCGCCCCGCTTGCGATCGGGCCCGATGCGTTTCGATCGTTCCTTCGTTCCACGCCGTGTTCGATCCCTCGGACACGACCGCCGTGCCACGGCGGCTGTGAAAAATCGAGCAGCAATTTATAAGTTTGTCGAGAGGCACGCGGCATGACGTTCCGCGATGTTATCTCGGACGGTATTTAATTATACGGTTGTTAGCCGTGTATGGCTAATGAAATTTCAAAGGGACGCCCTGTTTGGCGCTCCGGGCATCGTGGGAATTACCCGCGAATGGACACTCGTTCTTCAGTTCACCACTTTTACAGACGTAAGGTCGACCGTGGCGAAATCGTTCCCCCAGCTTCCTCAGCGTCCTTCGAAGCCGCGTCGAGTTTGTATTCGCGGATATTCGAGATATCTGGTATTCCATACGGAGCAGGTTCTCCGAGGATGGTGGTCTGGAAGCGGGAAGGTTTTCCGAGACTGATCTTTTTAAACACTTTTCGCCGCAGCTTCGATTTGTAATTGGGGATCGTTGGAAGTGTTCTGACACTAGAGATGGCTAGATAGTTTGGCTAGAGGTTGCCGATACGTGGCCTCGATTCCCCTCATCTCCGCCACTAAACCAGAGAAGCAGAATGGCGAAACACTTTTGTAACCGCGCCAGAAGCACCGTGCTTCCTTGATTATTTGGACACTGGCAGCGGTTTGAACGGTACTTCCTCTTCGAAACGGTCGATAAACACTCCCGACCGGCCCCGTCGACCGTCGAAAGAACCATAACGGAAGTACAGCCGCCTGCGCGCGGGGAAATCTCGCGAGAAACGGAGAGCGCGCGCGAGTTCAAAGGGGCCGGTCGTTAAGATAAAATCGTACGCGAAACGTACCCTTTCCACTTTCCTTCGAGATATCGAGCCCTCGAATTACTAGAATTAGCTGTGGGATGGAGATAAAGCAGACGGGGAGGCTGCTTCGCGGATTCTATGGAACTTGGAGGGGTTTTGAAGAAACCCCTTGGGCCAACTGTAACTCTTTCCTAATCCCCACGACTCGGAAATGCAATGTTGAGACGAACGGTAGGGTAAACGATACAGAAAATTGATTTAGATCTTTGGAGGCACGGGGCAGTGTGCCCTGCTTTTATATGGGCTCAGGAATGCACTACCGATGACTTCTGAATTTTCATTAGTCCGGGGGTCGGTACGGTAATTCGGAGATCGAAGGTGTTGGACGAAAGAAAAAAGCAAAAGAAGAAAAGGAAAGAGGCGAAGAGATGCAAGGAGAAGAAGAAGAAAAGAAAGAGCAGATGAGAGAGAGAGAGAGAGAGAGAGAGAGAGAGAGAGAGAGAGAGAGAGAGAGAGAAATCTAAGCCAAAAACAACGGCATACGTCGTCAAGGGTGCACATGAAACTCACCCTGTCTCAAGACAATACATATATCTTTGATTTTGATATGTTGACAGATGGTTTCAATAAAAGTGATTTTAAAGTAAAAAATGTGCTATTTTCTTTTATATTCAGCAAGTGGCCAATAAGTACACCTTGACCGGTCAACAATTATGCCACGACCAGCCAATAACTACACTTTTAAGTTATGTTTCTTTATAATAGCATCGAAACTACTGACTTCTCAAAGCTTCTTTAATAATCATCTTCGAGTTACTTATTCCATAGCGTTTACCTAAACTGAAGCTCTTAGGTGGTCAACTACTATATCATTTACCCTACATATTACTCACTAAACAAGGGGAATTACTTATTAAACCTTAAATCGAAAACCCCACCTCCTTCCTCCTTCCCTTTCAACATCTTCAATAGAAATAAAAATGTCAAAATTTGCCCCCTTATTTTTAAAATAATCCACGCGAACCAGTGCTTCACTACTCGATATTGTGCGACTACCCCATCGTCCCTCTCGATTCTCCTGCAGCCGACACCCAAGCCGGAAGTTCCGCGGCGCAGCCCACGTTTTGAAAAGTTCGCGCCTAGTGTTGCAATGCCGAGGCTCGTGACAGGCTGGTCTCTAAGCCGCCCTTTAAATAGACGGGGCCGCCTTTTCTCGTCGTGGGACGCCGTCTATTTCAGGACTACTTCCAGTCTCGAAATAAAATCCGTGAATCATGCCCCTTTGTTTGGTGTGGGTGGACCGTGTAACAAACACGATCACCCATGTGTCGCGGCCGTGGTTACGTGTCCCCTGACGACTTGCAACGAGCGTCAGGCGAGGAGGATCCGCCAAGGGGATCATCGCCGCGAAAGGAAGAAGCCGCGTCTGATCAGGGACGTCGCTCGGGACCATATTCCACTGCGAAATGAAAGAGTCGAGTGGCCACAGGCGAAAACGCGGAATGTAATTGGATTCTCGTGTAGATTTCGTGGAATTTTGGGAATATCAATAGAATATATTTGCGTCACGACTCTGAACCCTGTGTTTTGTTTTTTTTTTTTGCCACGGGATGTACTGTGCTTGGAGGTTTGGGTAATCTTTTCATTTCAAGTACACACTCAGTTGCTGAAAAAGCGTTGGTTAAGGGAAGAATGAGGATTATACTAGCTTAACTACGTGGTTCGTGATTTTTTAGCTAAATTGTGCATTCGATTGAGCTATGGAGTTTTAATCACCCACGAATAAATCCTCGATGCAGACGCCCACGTCACGCGGCGGATCAGTTGATAAGAATTATTCAAATTCGTCCTATGTCCAGTTCACAGGTGCCCGGTATACATGGTATGCGTGACAACGTACCGCTTCATCGACTTTGCTCCGTGTACTTACTCTCCCCATCCCCCGCGGCTTAATAAACTCGATCGCGATCGAGTTTCAGAGGAAGTGCTCCTCCCCCGTCTTACTCCTCCTCGGCTATCTTCTTTTCCCCAGCTCACCAGGGATCTGGTGTTAATTAGCGCGGCCCGCGATCGAAACATGAACGAGTTACATCGTCAGCTTCCTCCGGTGAGCCTATCTCTCATCGACTGATGAAACCCTGCCCTCGGAAGCCCCGTTTCTGTGTCCTATAACGCGTCCGACGACGCACGAGAGTCGAGATTGCTGCGAGGCAAATCGAACAGAAGATTTGCAACGGTTTAAACACGCTTCGAGCTGAGGATGATTGAACACTGTACGCGATTCTATATTAAAAAATACGGGGATGTTCTTTGAACCCTCTCCTACGAGGTGTGAATTTTAAAAATGTAAGGAAACTTTGGGAACGGGTATTACACAATTTCTCCAATTGCACTTTAATCGCTAGAATGTTTTTCTTAAACACTGCCAGCACCACGGTGCTTTCACAGTATTACAGAAACGCCAGACACGTAGAAGGTGAGTTATTGCCCCGTAATCGGTTTGTCGAGCACGCCCGATTGGGCTAAGCCCGATATTTCCATGCGCGTCGAGGGCGCAGCGGTCCTCCGCAATGGGCGAAGAAAAACTCCGCGGAACCGGTTAGAATGCTCGAAAAATGATAGACGAACGACACGGCTGGCATTTAATTACAATGTAGATTTTATCGGGACACGGGATCGGTCTCGCCCCTAATCTGCATTTATACGTAGCCGCAGAATGGCGGCCTACTTTCTGAAACGATCGCCTACTTGCCCCCTGCGTTTCACGTTTTCATAGAAACAACAATAATCGTAACTTATACGTCCACCGGGGCCAGAAGGTTTCTCTCTAACGAAGAGTGATAGCGACCATTGGGCACTCAAGCACAAACATCCCAGACACGATGAATCGTTTCGACAAATTCAGTGGTGCGAGGTTTTGAAAAATTCGGGACAATCGCTCCTGCGGAGAAACCATTATACGAAGCGAGCGTTTGTTTTCAAAGAACACATACGGGGAATTTTCTCAATGCTTTCCAAAAGATATCCACGTGAAAGCAGACTGACAGTTAAAGTGCTAATGAACGTCTGCTGGCGTGAGAATTAATCAGCCATCGTTCCAAGAACTCTTAACGACCCGCGATTTTTCAGAGCCGGCCATAAAGCGCGCGTGAACGATGCTTTTATAGGGGGAGAAGTTTTCTGGGAGTCGATGGCGACAGGTTCCGAGGGCAACCGAAGAGAAAGGCGGACCGGTATTGCCGAAGGTTCGCGGCGTAGCTGATCGTTGAATGAAATTTAAGTGGGTCGCGTATGAATGAAATCGTGCGACGCTCTCTCTCTCTCTCGATCACTCTCTGCGGCGAGTGCAATCGCTTTGCTCGCACTTACCTCGCGAGCGAGTCGCGTGGGCGACCGGACGCGATCTCGACGATCGAGCAAATCTCTGCTCGCGATCACACGTATTCCCTGTCCTGGCGAGATGACTCTTCTTTTTCGACTTCCTCCACCGCGGTGGCGTGGCTAAAGGCAACGAGAAGTCATGTACTTTGAAGATTAAAAAGTACTCCTTGGTATAATTCATGCGTTGAGTAGCTAAGTGTGTTTTAGAAAGAAGAATCAGCAGTTGCTTCTACGCGTTAATTTCCAAGTAAATCGTAAAGATTTCCTCGCCCACCTGACAACTTTCCAAACTTTTTTTCCAAGCTTTAGTACGACGATCTCCTATGCAGAAGGGTTCTTGTACTACCTAGGAATATTTCTCGAATCTTTGATCTTTATTTCATAGATTCAGGCTGGAGATTCCGAGTGCCTCGGCTATAAATCGCTAATACGAGTCGATTCCTCCGGCCGGCTCGACTTTCGCGACGAGATAAGCCTGCAGAAATGGCTTAGGTAATATCGCGGTACGCGCGCCGCGTTCTGTTACCAAACAACCGGTTGCTGATAGTGCAACAATATTCTAGAACGCGCAGCAGATAGCCGGGGTGTTGTTTATCGGTGTGGAGGCAACACGGTCGACAAATTGCTCCTCGACTCTCGAGTAACACGCGACTCGAACGTTCTTCGAGAGGAGCGCTAGAAACGAGGACCAAGTTGCTGCATTTATTCGAAGCTGAAGAACAAGTTTGATGGTGGGGAGCAGATGAGATTTGCAGAACAGATTGATGTAGCTCTGTTTGCATTCTTTCTTTAACAGAAAGAGATTAAGCTTAGAACCTGAATGAATATTGCAAAGTGAACCGTCAATCACGCGGAGTTGAATCTTAAAATTGTAAGAAATTCAGGGAAATATAAATAATAATAATAATACTAAATCGGCTGCATATCTTCAAATCACCGAGTTAAGTTCGTGAAATACTAAAAATAATAATACTAATAATAACAATATCTTTGCAAATATTTGAGTTCTTTCCAAGCGTCCTCTCCCTTCATTTTCCCCACTAATTCTTCGACTCTACGCCATCCACTTCGCGCCTAAAGAGCTAAAGAAACGGATGGAAGAAGAGACGTAGCGACACGTTCGTCGAGCACGAAGCTGCGGGTTCTACGCCACTGAGCCCGCCACGATACGATCGAACCGTGGAATGCCAGGTATTTCCTGATTGTGAAACCGACCAGTGGAAGATCCGCGAACGCGTTCCCCCCGGGGTTCGTTGGAAGAGGAGAGTTATTTAGCCGGCGATAAATCAGGCCGCATCGACAGCTCGAGTAGATTACGATGATGTAACGAGTAGCTTCTTCATGACGCGAGATCGGTAGCCGGTGTTACGCGTCCTCTCGCCACGAAAGCCGAGAAATAAAGTCGTAACACAGTCGTAACAGAGAAGCACACCGCGGAAGGCGTGTTTTTCCTTCGATCGCGATTACGACACACCCGCGCGGAATCGCAGAGATTGTAGGAAAAATTTCCCAACCGCAGCCTGATCTTTATTTCGAATCCTTTTGCGTCAGCATTCGCGATTTTCCTGCTAAACGAGGGCTAATTAAAATCGACGACGATACATCTGAATCGTACTTTGATAATATCTCCGTTCTTTTTTGTGATACGTCCGCGTTCCTATGAACTGCTGGGTTTGCCCCGCTTGCTACGTTTCCGAAGAAAGATTTCGAAGTGGCACTAACAATAACTGAAGATTTCGTAAAGCAGATTCCAATTAGAGTGACTCACGGCTCTGTTATTCGATAAGTGAAAAGTGATGGCGGCATGTGTAAAGCGTTCTCTAACAAAAATCTACAGAGTAGATAGGCCTCGCTTTCGCAATAGACTCGACTTTATCATCCTCTATTCCAGAGACATTTATTAAACCACTCGCATTATCGCTACGAACAGACGTCCAATTTCTCACCAATTAATTTCTTAGACGCGCGTCCCGCGATTTGCATTGCTAATGCGTCTGATGGCTCTCTGGATGGAACCATCGATGGAAAAAAACTCATTGTTGCGACACGGAGTTTCGAATGAAATCGATGCACCGGGGGGAGCTCGCGTGCACGCTAGCTAAAGGTTAGAAAGAACGCTATCTACCGGCTGTTAATCAGCTCCGATCATCCAAGTCTCATTACCGCGGGGGAAATAATAAAAATCAATTGATCATTGTCTACCGTCTGTGCGGGAATCGATTCCGCGCATTCGATAGGCAATTACCCCCTCGATTACCGCGGAGACGTCCGTATCGCGGGAAAATTGTGAAAGGAATTGTCAAAGATAAGAGTACAGGATGCTTTAGGAGCAACCATGGATCCCAGAATTTATGGAACGTTCCTTTTCGTTCTGCCACGAAAGGGAAGAGGAAAAATAAGAGGCGCAAAAGGTCGATTCAAGCGTGTTGTAATTACTGTTGGCCATTAATATCGCGCCTCTCCGATTTCGAGGCAATTTGCACCGTTAATCGTACGGTGAACGACCCACGCCCACGTCGATCGTTTAACGATTCGTCGATTTCTCTTGGCGTTCTACCGAGAACAGGGTCGCTAGCGTTATTAAACTTTCTATAATACATCTAGAAAGAGTCTAGCAAGGTAAGCATGAGCAAACTTGCCCCCGTGACAAATTTTCTGACCATTGTTTGCTAAACAATGCTTCTCACTTGATCCACCATTCTGTAACGTTTCAGATGGGGTGAAAGTTCTTAAATTTATAATTTTTTTAATCGGGTATTTCTTAAGATAAATGAACGAAACGAAAAAGGGAAAATAGCTACATATTAGTTGTACTTGATATAATTTTTCCGAATTGTAAATCAATTATTACGGGTAAAAAAGATAGTTTATTCTTTGGGGGTGGTTTTTGGAAGGAACCCTTTCAGTGACATCCACCAAAAAAAATCAGGAATAATACTCTATTATCCAGCTATGTGTAAAAGTTGTAGGATGATCGAGTTGGTGGAATATGAAGTAATATTACACTTTTTAATAGAACCCAGCTGATCATTCACTTCTCGAGACAATCACTTCCATCTTTCTAAGACTGATTGGCAAGTATTCCTTTCTCTAATCAGGCCAGAGACACTTTGCAGGCTGCCATACTCGCGCGTTGATCCATTTCAAGCGGTCGCAAGCTTCTCCCACACCTAAACCGTCCGCCGTGTTATCAGCCTATCGCATGACTCGACCAAAGAGACACGCTCCGAGCAGACAGATAATTTATACGTAAGCCGAGCAATTAGAGCGGGGAGCGGTTGACGGAGACGAAAGGTCACCGATAAAGCTTTCGTAGGTCTGTTTACGATGCCCCATGTTGTGCCTTATCAAAACGATAGATGCTATCGCGGCGGTCTGCCTTTGATGAGCTTCCTCCAGCTTGCTGGACGATGGAGCGGCTCGTTGCACAATATCGCGCAGAGAAACTTATTATACTCTCCCTCGTTCCTTGCTTCTCCCAGGTCCAGTGAAATCTCATTGCTAATTAAAGTGTGTCGCAGATTCTTAATCAGGAATCGATAGACAATCATTTCTCTAACTTGATGCACCAGATACAAAGCTTTTATCTATCAACTTACAATACTATTAACCCTTTAACGTGTTGCGCATTGTTATTAATCTTAAAATACGTATTTAAGAAAAGTATCTAGCAGAAAACAAAACACCTGCGTACTGACGTGAACTTGATATCGATGAAGATATCAAACTAAGAAAGATAGCGATTGTTTTCAAGTTTCACGAGAGTCTCAGGCTTTACAGCACGGAATTCGTCAGTTGTATCTGTGAGGGAGAGGTGTATTCATCCTTCCAAAGTGTGCCTATGTAGTTTCAAGAGACGAGGGCCAACGTTGGCAAGGTGTCAATGTTCATCTCCGCTGATTTATCGTGGCACGGGCGATCGATCGATCACAGTGGCCAGCCTCTAATCCTCCGTCGCGTTTCAATCGCCGGATAACAAGGTTACGATCTCCGATTTACCATTGCGCGCCTAGATCGCGCGTAATCCACGAGGGGACGGGTCGTAGGTTACGCGCAATCGGTAATCGGCTTTCTTTCGATCGGCCACGGCCATCAATGAAACGCCTAAGCCGCTTTACCGTTAATACCGCCTCCGATACTCGTTCGCAATAAATCTCGATACGATCGGTACAAAGTGCGGCCGTCGACTGGCGGCTGTTCATTCCGCGCAATGATACGCGCACATTCGCCACCGGGCAATGGCGGAATCCCGCGGCTCTCGACTCGTAGCATGCACGATACGTTCATCTAGCAGAGATAGCCGAAGGGAAAGCTACATTGGAGTTGCGGAGGAAGATGTAAATTCTTATGCATCCAAATTGATAGGCTTCGTGGACTCTATATTCTATAGCAATGCGTCTTATTAGGATTTAGTCTCCGCAGAGGACACCTAGTTCTTAACGATACTACTGGGAATGGCCTGAAGTAGTCTGGCCTCGTACGGCACGGGTTGCTACTACTGAAAGCTGAGCGAAGATGCGATTTACATGCACCAGAGAAGAGCTCTAATTCTCCCCCTATGAATCTTGCAAGTAACCCCGGAATTATTCCTCCATTGGGCAAGAAATCAGGTATGTAGAGGAGAGTCGTGTAGTATCGAAAGCTCTAAGTTGTTTTGTTATATCTTGGGGTGGCACCGATAAAAATCAGAAATTCAAAAAGGTGTTTGTAGTATAGATGGAACTTAATAAGAGGAGGGAAATTATTTTTGTGAAATTTAATAATACGAATTGATAATTTGCAGAAATAAAATAGTTGCAATTTCTAGGAAACACGGGGAAATATTGTAGATCATGGTATACTATGTACAAAAGAATATTGCAAATCTAGGACGTTTGATTAAACTTAATAGACTAGAGATAGTATACATAATAGAACAAAATCATTTACTTACACGAGAAACAAAGATGAGCTTTAAAAAATAACATTTAACCCACTGAATATCAACGTACCTACGTACAATGCCTCAGAACATCGAGAGCAATGAAGTAAACAATATGGCCCCAAAATAGGTTATAGAGAATTGTGATTTTCATTGGTCAATTTAAATAAAGTACTAATATCGGGTCGAAAAAGCGAGAACTAGCTTTGGTCGGTATTACGCGACTCTCCCCTACATTTATACCTACACCGCGATATCCACTTCCGACTCCCGCCTCTCAACGCCGCTACCTACGGCATCACTGAATGCAATGCACCGCAGCCACGGTAACCTCGCGGACCCTCCCTCGCCTCTTCAGCGACGGGATTCCATCGTCCCGAAATTGAGCGTGAATTATTAGCGAAAGATGTTATCTCGGGGTGGATTCCATCGGCGTGAAATCGTCTTGATGGAGACCGATGGAATGTGGGTGCATCGGGGCAATTATGCCGCGCAGGGAGACGGCTGGTAGCGGAGGCACGTGACGGGGGAAATAGGAGACTATTATTAGCGTTTAATGCCGCGGATATTACGCGGTAACCCTGCTAGAGGCGTCCGCCGGTGCCCAGCCTCGTTCCTTATAAATAATTCAACGCCGGTGTCACGAACGCGACGATCTTTTATAGTTTAAGTTGAAAAAGAAGATGTGGCGTCGTGGAAAATAGAGAAAAAAAAAAGAGAGACAGGAGGAAGAAAGAAAAACAGTGCAGGCCGCCGCGCCAGTCGGCCAAGGCTGCCGCTCGTTGCAGCGCGTGGGCGTGCGCGAGTACGGAGGGGAAACAGGATCGTTTTCAACGATGCGCGTCCGGTTACGCAGCGATTTTCGAACGTTTCCACTGATACTCGATCGATCGGCGCGGGTGTTAATTCATTCCACTCGACCCGACCCCGTGCACACACGCGCGTGCCGCACTTTAATTTAACGCGCATCAACGTCGCGACTGCAACAGAAGGCTGGTACACAGCTACAGGCAGCTTGGAAAATTGCGGCGCCAAGATCCAATCAGAGGGATGATCGTAATTAATGGACGCTACTTTCGTGCATGACTTGCCTGCTCGACAGCCTGTTGTTTTCCTACTTCGAATGTAACGGTCGTGAGACTCGTGAGAGCTTTTGCTTCGCGATGGAAGAAAGGATCGGACTCGTCGAGTCGTGGAAGAGAAGTCAGAGGGACAGCTTCTTTGTTTAGATGTGGAGACTGAGAGTGACTTCGATGCTGGTAGGTCAGGGCTACGTTTCTCGGATGTGGGCGAGCTGCATATCGGCGGGAAACGCGCCAACTCGATCGTTTTAATGGCACACAGCCGTCGGCTGATTCGATTTGCATAATATCGACGATTCAGAGTCCGACGGTGTCTCGTCGGGGCGTAATTACAACGAGATATACGCATCCTCTGTACGCTGCTCGCCGTTTCGTCTGATTATACCTAACCGCGCAGTCTCCACTTACCGCGCTCTTAATGTCGCCGCGCACAGAGGACCGTTTGCATATTGGATATTTATCTTGTTCTTGCGGAGGTTTGGACTTGTTTTCGAGTGTTTAGTAAACGACTTGGGGGAAATGGCTGGCTGCGAGAGCTCAAGACGAACGACGAGTTGAAGATTATACTTGAAACTGATATCTGAATGCGACAGATAGGACGCTGGTGACCTTGACGCGGCCTTGGATCTCGACACTTCGAAACATTAATCGTCCCTCTTTCATATTCTAATGCAAGTGAGGCGTTTGAATAAGAATCTTGGAGGAACCTATTGGGTCAGTTGGTTAGCGTCAAGCACATATCAAACTCACTCGAGTTACATCTCTAAATAAATACCTACTCTACTTCACGTAATACTAATGTTGACTCGGACTCAACCAGGATATCCTTATGTACCGACAATAACACTGAAGGAAATCAGAGGACGTGTACATAGATTGACTTTGGATTAACAGTTTCCCACTCGAGATACCCCAAAGAAACGTAGAACGTAATTTACTTTGGCGGGGGTAGAGATATGGTTGAAGGTAAGAAGGAAGGAGAGAAAAGGAAGGTGCGTTTCGTCCTGGGCCTGTTGGTGGAACTCATCACGTAATGGACACAAGGATAATTTATTCAACTAAATTAAGAATATTAGAGATTCAACTGTTTTGAACTGGACTTGGTGACTGAAACTGGTGGCTTTTGGAATAGTAATGCTCCAGAATAAGGGAATGTGATGGTTTTTAAAAGTTAAAAGAAGGGATGGCGGGATAAAGTAGAATTGCATGATTTTGGATTGGCGATGCATTAGCTAAGATGACGATGCGTAGCAGGGATGACGCAGTGTTTACATTTACGCAGCATTTGGGTAGGGGAGACCGGGACTAGTTGTCTAATTTTTATAAATAGACCATTGGTACTTTGTTGACTTGGTGCAAACCAAAAGTTTACAAATTTCATTAGGTGTACAGTGTAAATAATGAAATTTGTGTATACTTACAGGTTGAATTTTTAAAATCGTTTTAATTGAGTCTAGGCTGTAGTTTTTATTGTATTTAGAACAGTGAGACGAATAAGTCAACAAATCGGGGTTAGTTGACAAATATGATGAGGTTAGTTAACGTCACATATCCTTTTCAGTTTTACCCCTTTGCCTGCGAAAGGCGTACATATACGCTGTCACGGTTCCATCAATATGTATGAAAGGCGCATATATACGCTGCCAATTCGATGAATATAGTATATCGAATCCCACAAAAGGAAGCAAGAATAACCTCGCGTGATGGCAAGAGAACACGAGCGATCCCTCCGACTGCCTAAGATCGATCCAAGCCGACGGGTATTCGCGACGAAGTTGTCCGCGGTAACGTTGGAATCGCGAGCCGAAGCGTGAACGTGCAACGCGATACCGTCCGCGCTAACTCACGTTATCACCGAGACGATCTCGGTGCATTGTGCTAGCGGATACGCAAACAAATCGGCCAGATTACCGTCTCGAAACGTCCACGGGGACAAAAAGCATGGCCGACACGAGGGACAACGCGACCGATCCGCCGAGCCGATTACTCGCCGCGATCGTTTCGTTAATGGAATCCCCATCTCGATAAACTGCCGCGACGGCTCTCCGATTACCCGTCTAGAAACGATTCGAAAGACACCGCCACGCTCGCCAGCGTTATCCGCGGCCGTAACACGCGAAACGCCCTGATAAGCCGCGACACCCGGAGCAGTTCCTCGTGCAAAAGGTGAAAGGAAACTGGATTTAAGCTTATACGGTACGCAACCGGTTTCCGAGCGTTTTCAACCACCGATGGAAGCGTTTTCCTGCCGAAGCGAACGCGTGCTGGGCGCTGGACAAGGCATCCGCGCGATGCAACGGCTAGGATCGAGACTTCGCGATAACGTAATTACAACGGGGAAAAATCTGTAGCGAGGATTGTTGGAATTTCAAGCCGAATGGAGAAATCGAAGCTCGACAGGGAGATGCTTCTTTTTGTTACCGCGAATTCCACTTTTACTGTCTCGTTTCGTCGAGGTAGAGAATTACTACAACATGCTTTTAGTTTCTAATAAGCTAGCAATTATAAATTTGCTAGATCTCTCTCTGTATTTACAGAATATGTGAGATTTGGTACAGATCGAATACATTTCGCTGCATTCAATTTAAAATTACCGAATAAAATTTCTCCGAGAAGAGAATTTCTCCGATAAAATAGCAAAAGTTTTCAGAATTATTCCATACAAACTAGGAGTCCTAATAAACGGCGGTGTACGTCCTATACATATAATTTGGTTACTTTAAACGATAATCACTGCCATCTATGAAACAGTGCAAGTAGTTGGGTGCACTGAGGTAGTGTTCGAAAATGGCGCCAAAAATCTGAGCCAAATGCTCCTCGTCGCTCGTATAACCAATAATAATATTACACTACACACGCAACTTAAACAGACGCCGTGATTACCTCGCCATTCTCGAGAAACGGAAAGTGGCTAAATTCTGAATTCAATTGATCCCCACGATTAACAAAACTGACAAGATAGTTGACATACCAGTCGATTCCTGTAATTCAAGGATGCCTCGTGCCCCACGCCTCGACGAAGCTGCTTGATGCCCCTGGGTGGCGTTGTCGTCCGCATTTTTCAGTGAACCTCACTTCCTCGCTCTTCCACGCGTCACTACAACCCGAAAGTTACCACGAACCACGGCGCTGCCCGGAAACAATGCCCGGCTCATGTCTCGTCTGACAAACGTTCGCGCACTACTAAAAGTACCTTGAGTCTGGCCACTACCATTGATCCAGTTCACAAAACGATCCAACCTCTACCCGACGCGCGATGAAAACTCGTCTCGCCCGAAGTGCACGGGCATGCGCGTTACAGATTACGAACGATCGAGTCTTTCACTGCTCGCGAGTTACATCACGCTGGAAAGGTCACTGGTCGGCCCGAGACGTTTACCCACGTGCGTTCCTCGTCTCGCTGCGGAATCTTTCCAACCGAATCGCGAACGATCGAGGGGCGAGCGTGCAGCGTAGCGCGTAAACAACCGTCACCGTGCTCTTTTATCGTCTGTCGGAGGGGGGTCGTTCGATTGTTACTCGCTGCGACATTGTTGCCGACCGAGGAAGCCCTAATTACCGCGACCGCGCTCGTAAACGTGCGACGACAACTGGCAGCGGATGCTCGAGGCACGAGGCGATCGAGGGAAGTGGGGGGAATCGAACGCCACAGGTTGGCGCGCCGTCCACGCGAGGTCTTCTCGATGCTTTCGTCCCACCGACCTCTTCGATTTCACGCGCCCACGTTCTTCTCCACGTCTCCTCGGAACCTCCAGCGAAGGTCCTTGCGATCTCGCGGGAAAATCGTCGGGACGAAGATCGTCATGGCGTCCAACGATGCAATGCGAATCCCTTGACCACACCGTTCGCGTAAACAAAGGATCCTCGTTGCCCGGTGCGGAGATATCATGCTTTGGGTTAGATCTCGGCGCCGTTGCTTCGATTACACGCGACGCGGACGCAGGACGTCGTACGATCACCTTCACGGTTGTTTTGATCGCGAAAGAACGAGGGAACGGAATTCGCGTGGTGCGTCCGGCGCGCCTTGCTCGACTACCGTGGCGCCACCTCGCCACGCCAATTTCAAACTCTGGCGCGAGATTACGAAAGCTACTGGGGCATCGTACGCGCGCTTTCTTTGCGCGCACTTTTTCAAACGCTCGGTGATTCAAATATACCGCTGCGCTTTCTCGAGTTTTATCGTCGGGGGAGACAGTTGTTACAGTCGTGGGGACGCGAAAAATAACGCCCAAGTGTCGCCGGTTAACAAGCTATACCGCCTCGTATCTTCTCGTCTTCTGGCCCCTACCAGACACCGTTATAGCGACGCGGAAAAACGCGAATAATTCAAGCAGCCGCGGCGTGTAATGGCGAGCCCGCTATTATCGTATTTCTGTCCCGTTGATTCACGTCGAATCACAATTACACGGACGCCCGTGTCGTTAGCAAGGCTTTCCGAGAAACGCGGCATTAAATGCGCGCGGAGGGACGCAGCTAGGTTTTACGATCGTAGGCAGGCACGCGAATGGCTTTATTTTCGTTAGACGCTAGGGTGATCGACGTTGTGTTACTTCCAGCACGCCCACGACAGGGATCACGTAGTTTTAACACGGCTGGAGCGGCGTACGCGTGTTCGCCGACGGGGGACCGTGTATTTGGCCCCCGCGCATTACCATACGCCAAGGAGTGTACAGGAAATGCCGAGGCTTCGTACAGTACTTTTTCTCCTGCAGCGCCTCTGATGGCCACCGTGGTACAGAAATTCAATGCGAACGCGAGCCAGGATCGGAAATGGAATGCACGGCACCCTGTGGCTCCCTTCGCGCGTTTACAGAGCTGCTGTGAGCTGAACGGGGTTCAGAATTTTTTTAATATAACGTCTACTGGGAGGGAAACATCTATCTGTGATGTAATTATTATCTAGAGTTGATAATTGGAGTTGACGCGAACAAATACACTACATCTCCCCTAGATATACTACTTGCTCCTTTGGGAATGTTCAGCCGCCGCACCCTGCAGAATTTTTACGCGATCCTAAAGACTGCTACGTCCCGTTGCTCGCTAATAAGAACTGCCAGTGTTTTGACACGCCAACAGACGGATAAACATAATTATATTGCTTGCAAAACTTGGGTAATCAGGGTGAAATATAAGACGTCTCTTTCGGTTTTTACGGTATTAATTGATCGGACGAGGAAGTTATGCAACCTCTAACTGGCAGGCAAACACAATGTTTTAAAATGTAATCGAGGAGGACTGCAATAACAGATGAATCACGGTGTTAGAAGTATCACAGACAAGCCCGTGCGATCGCTCGGCGACCATAAATCTATGATTTAAGGGGAATATTATGCAGATCTCTATGAAATCATTGGGTGCGAACAGACCGGTCTTGTAATTCCACGTTCGACGGGACTTTTACACGGAAACGGTCTAACAATTCCATCACCGTGCACTTGGCGATATAATGATCCGTCATTTACGCCGGCAAATAACCGTTCGAGTCCCCCCGCGGGTGAAATTATTCTCTCATTAGACATTTCCCGCGATGGGCGATGCGTGCGGCCGGTAAACACTGTAATACCGCCAGATTTCCAACAAACTTGCCCTCGAGGCTCTCCACCTTCCTTAGCGATCCTCCACTTTCATTTTTCCTCCCTACCATGTACCCTGTCCCTTCGCCTTGATTTACTGCAACGTTAACGATCCTCGCGGACCAGACAACAAACAATACGCACGCCCGAGCCGAAGATTGACCGCCTCCGATTCCCAGATCCTCGGTTCCCCGTTCCGCTCGATAATAGAGTTCACCCCTCGCAAGAACTCTATTCACCGTGTTCCCGCGACGGCTATCGGCGTGCCCTTATTTCCTAACAAATTAGATCTCTCAGGTTGATTTGTGAAGCCAGTGCCTACAGCGCGGTCGACAGTCGGCGATTTATAGCGCGGCCCTCGTTGCCTTGTTACGCGGCTATCTCGTTCCTCTGGCCATACAGCCGCGTAATCGATTCAATCATCCGTCGTGATTTGTTGCGCGTCTTAGATCGAGCGTAATTTTCAATGTCGTTTCCTTCGATTTCTCCTCCCCCCGCCTATACCGAACCGGTTTCGAATTTTCGCGATCGTGTCTCAAGTCAGAATTGCTACTTGTGATCGATGGCCACCGTCGATTCCAGCTTCACCGGCGATCTTCCCCCTCGCGCGTAAAGAAATCTACAAGCACGGCGGTATCGCCGCAGCTTCGAGTACCGGGGCTTCTAAAAGCGTGGACGGAGGCTGATCGGGGAATGAAGATCCCACGGCTCGTAAACTCCGGGCCAATGGCGAGCCGCGGGCAGTTATCATTACGGGAGGCAGACGTTAAGATCGTCATTGTTACCGAGTCCAGAGTACGAGCATTAAGGAAGTCGTTCGAATTGAAATTCCTTGGGATTGCACGGTGCGTTTGATGCCAGGCATTCGCAGCGGGATCGACGAGCATTCCTTCGGGACTTGAGTCTCGCTTAAAAGAACGGCCCTCTGATACGTTTTATCGAAGCCCGCGAACCTTTTAGCCTGCTGGAAGCGTGGATCGCCCGGATTCCCGAGGACTCTGACGATTCCATTACCGAGAAACGATTGTCAGCTCCTCTAACGAGCGCGCGCGCGCGCGTATATGCATCTCTCTGAACGAGCGCCGGGATAAATAAACGATAATCGTATGCGCACTTTCGCCGCGTTGAAGAACAATGTGGCTCGATGAACGCCTTGACCTAAACCGCCCGTTTCGCGCTGATGCTGCCAGCGTGCTGAGAAAATCTCGATCGAACGCCGCATTCCAGGAACCGGTAAATTGTTATCGAATCAATTTCAGCAAGGGTTTAATAGTGAGTGTATCGAGAAGAATGCTACTAAATCTGCATCGCTTCGGCGAAGAGCATTCCGCGTAATTAGCCCCGGTTTCCTTCAACACCCTGTACATCGATGTCCATGATTCCGCGATGATGGGGCATCAAAGGACAGGTCGTAGATGCAATAAAACAGCACGAACGGCGGTTTAATATAAATGTAAATAGGCATCGTTAGATGTATGCTCGCTCCTAAACGTCCGCGGCATATTTACAGCGATTCCACGTTAATTAGTCATTAGCGTACGTGTACTTCTATTTAACGACTCGAAGCTCGCGTCCACTTCAATATTAATCAATCATCCGACCAGCTAGAGGACCGTGGAGAAAAATCCAGGAGGCAATCGTCGGAACACGAATTCCATTAAACTTATCGAGTAGTTTTCACGGGACACTCGCGTGCGCGAGCGCTTCCACGGTGCAAGATCGATTATCTACGACAACGAGACCCGATCGCTGCTAATTAACATCTCCGGCCGCGGCACATTTCACCGGCACTGGTTTCGGAGACGTGTAACCCTCGTAAAACATTGTATCGACCGATGGATCGTGATCGACCAAGTAATACGCCAGCACGTGGCCTCGTTAATCACGATCCCGGGCGTCTGGATCGCGACAATCTAAGCTACCATGCAACCGTAACTCTGTACCCGCGCTGGTGTACGTAAGCCACCCAAACTCGCGCTGTAAATCACGCCGCTATCTCGATCGAGATCGCACCGGTGATCGAGCAACGCGCCTCGAAGGGCCTGCCAGCGGTGGCTCGACGTTTCTCTGATTCCTGCATTCGGCTGGACGTGGCTATCGATAACACCGTTGCAAATCATCGTCCAGCGACGTCCACGTGTCCCAGTCGATCTTTGCATAAATCGCGGACACGTGGCGGTGGAAGCTTCATATTCGAGTGTCGTTCGCGAAGGCGATAAGCTTTCGTAACAGGCGAGCATTTGCACTAGAGACAAATTAGCGGTGATAATAGTCACCGCGATAACGCGAGTGACGGGTTTTGTTGCTCTACTGTTACATCGTAGGCTAGATGTTAGCGGTTTATCCAGTCATTTGCAGGGAAAATTGTTCATAAACAACCGAGTGTCTTCATTTACATCGACTTCGATTGGAACTTGTTATGTGAACATGTAAACGTCGATCGTTTTTCTTCTGATTCTTTCTTGTCGACGCTGTTCGGGGAAAGAAGAAAAAGACCAACGATTGACTGGGATTTTGAGATAGCCAATTTAAGAAAATTTAATTCAATTAAATTTAATTTATCTTTTCGGATGATCAAAGTGGAATGACTCCTTAATCCAAGGAACAATAATTGCGGAACAT
Source organism: Andrena flavipes (assembly GCA_963971345.1). NCBI lineage: Eukaryota > Metazoa > Arthropoda > Insecta > Hymenoptera > Andrenidae > Andrena > Andrena flavipes. The sequence goes on from OZ020482.1 coordinate 43,007,391, forward strand.
AATCCGAGGCTACTGTCGCGAGTTTCGCGAGGGAAGATATCTCCGAAAATCGAGTGCCAATTACGGTGTAATGAATGTGGTAAGTATGTTATCAAAAGACCCATTAACTAGTAACGGCATGGTTGATTAATGGAGACGTCGGTTTTGACAACCCGTTCGTCAAATCAACAGCTATGTCTCGCCAGGAATTTTTCTCGAATTCCTCAATATGATAATTGCTTGTTGACACGTGCTTATTGGATATACGTGGATCAGCTTCAAGGTGTTCCACTTACCTCCTCGATTAACCAACTCTAAATTCTCGCGGGGTCGTCGACCAATTCGCAGTTGCAATGACCTTTCGAGATTTTTCTGCGCGACAAAAAAACCGCGTTCCAAAGACCCATCGCCCCTGGCGGAGCCACTTAATTATCATGATTAACTCGATTAACTTGTCCTTCGCACCTGTCGCCGTTGCCACGCTCCTTCTATTTTAAACCGTCCTCTTTCTGGCTGAACGAAAAAATCCTCGCGGTCTATGCACTATCTGTCACGCCGGCAGTGATAAATACAGTTAAAAAGCTACGCGTTTGTTCCTTCAAACGCGAGCCAGTTCGTTCTGCAAGATCGCAATTCCCGTGGCACGCAATAACGCGCTTCGCCTAGGATTCTCGGTGCCAGGCGATCGCGCGAGGACATTAAGCGAGGGAGACGTAAATACCAGGTGTCAGGAGGCGAAGGTGAACGAAATGGATTATCCGTTTTTACGGCGTCGTGAGAAAGCAATCGATGTTACATGATTTTCCCCACCGAACCGCCTGACCTTGCTACGAGTTGCGTCTATCGCGAGCTCGTTAAGGTGTCGCTAACGCACGGCTCGAAGTGATCGCTTCTTTTTCACGCCCGATGGAGCGCACCGCTCGCGTGGGAGTTTACTGGACTGTCATTGGAAACTCGTAGCAGAGAAAAATTGCGAAGCACAATAGCGGTCTACCGGTGCGTTATGATTTAAGACCGCCGCAGGTAGCTACTTGCTGAAGCTACTACTATTTCAAACAATGATCTCAAAGTTACACCCTTCCAACTACGAGTCTCCTATGATATACGCGATTGAATAAAAAATCCAAGTGGAAAAGAAACGGTAAAGAAATTGAAAATTGTAAGAATTGTTCCACGCTGTAACGCGAAGTTTGCTCGCCGACCCTTCGCAGCTGAAGCCAACAAAAGGTCCGCGAATGCCAGCCTCTGACAGCAGATAAGGTGCGACACCGTGGTCCGTTACAGCTTTCCTGTAACACCTGATACGCCGTAATTACCGGTGTCACCACTAATTGGGTTACCCAGCCGTCCCTGCGATCGCTGCGCCACAGTTTTTCATGCCCGTCGGCCAGTTTCATCTGGTGTCGCGTTACATACTTGGTAACGAACAGGTGAAGGGCTGGGAAGTATTGTAAACGACGTAATTTGCAAACTGCACGCGGTTCAGGGATGTTCAATTATTCCGCGGCTGCTCTCACGGCTTCAACATTGTTGGAGGTCGTTTGCGAGTGAAAGAATCGCGTAGAAGTTTATTAATAATGAAACGAAGGATGCAATAGCTACTTGGGGAGGTTTCCCTCGTCTCGGGTGTGCAAGCACCAAGATTGCAACTTCGATTACCTGTTGAATTTTCAGGCAAGGATGCAGGATTAGAAGATCGACAGATCAGGGGATCGTAAAGCGAAGTCCAGTGGACGTTACTTCGCCGTGTAACGAAATTCCGATCCATTACTTCGTGATATATTATGGAACTCTCCCTCGATTCGAGGATTAAACGCTGAGTATCGTCCTTACAAGGATCTTAGCCTTATGAACTCGAAATCCCGTCCGATCGTAAAAGCCTAGCAGCCTGATTATTAGGTTTGCTAATACGACCGCTAGTTAGCCGTTAGCGCGCGGAATTCGCGGCGCAATTACTATGGCGGTTCGTTTTCTTTCAAGGAATTGCTCTCCGGGATAGAGACGGGCATTCGAGCTAGTCGCGGGCTCGATTTTTTCATTTCATTAAGGATTGCAGAGAGAATGGCACGGCGGTGGCACGACCCTGAGACGAAATTCGAAGTTAATCGTACAAATTAATTACGCACACCGTGCTGTAACGCGGGATTGCGCAACGAAGCCAAATGCGTGTGTGTCAACTTTACTTCTGCGCGGAAAGGCAAGGAATTAATATTTCTGTTGAATCGAAAGAAGAGAGCGAGGAGGAAGAATATCTGGGAGCTGATATTTGTACTCTGTTTAGAAGTTTCTTTGAATCTTTTACCTTCCGTGGATTTGAGGCTCGTGGAAATGTCACTTACTTTTTCATCGATTCCGGTGTTAATGGAAGGATATCGCGTGACTGGGATAATGCCAAGGCTCTTTCGTTATTAATTAACGAACGAAGTGGTGCACGCATGTAATGAATATTCATTTGGGGAGAGACGGGTTTCACCGATTCCGAGGCCCATCCCGGGCTGTTCGAAGCAATCAGTGTTCGGAAGAAGAAAACAGCGTGCATCAGCGTGACAGGTATTATTAAATTAGCGGTTCCGCATGAAACATGTAATTTCCGACTAATTGCCCGATGCAGGGACCCTCGAAAAAGGTTCACCGATGAATTCTCGCACGCAACTCTCGCGGCATCGGTATTGGAACCTGAACGAAGGTAGTAAGAATCCACTGTCCTATCCCCACCTTCTACATCTCTAATTTAAATCATTCAAATTCAGTACATTCAACTCTCCGCTCCCCACAACACCTGAACCCTTTGGACATCGCCCAAAATTTAAGATAAATAATCAAAATCGAAATCGCAGGTTAAAACCATCCCTCTCCACTATTTCTAGCACAACGAACAACAAACAACCCCATTTTACTTCACAATTCTTCGACAAGCCTGCCCCGTTCCTCTCCGTATTCCCGCTGGCAATGAGAAATATGAAAGCACCCGCGGCCCAAGCTCGCAGCCAGCGGTACAGCGCGCATGTACTGACCCTATGGGCACAGCGAGTTTAAACACGTTTAATCTTAATTTTTTTCCCCCAGCCGTATGTCAGCCGCAGATCGGTCTCAGAAAATAACTCGCAGCCGAGTTATTCTCGACTCGAAGGCCGCGTGCCCGTTCCGGCCGCCGCGATTGCACAATCGCGAATCCGTCCGATATCTATCGTCCGAGGGGGGGCATCTCTTTCCCTCGTGCCACCCCCTTGCTCGCGCTCCCTTTTCCCATGGATTATTATCCAGCCTTTTTTTCGCAACAACCGCGCAGCGTCGTTAGATCTAACGACGCCGATACACCGAGGCTTGTGCAACCGATCGGTAACAGGTTCTGCTGGCAGATTCCTCCGGCTACTCGAGGCTTTATTAAAAATGAGAAAAGGATACATACAAATCACCGGCGGCCGTACAAGGCACGGGGCAAAAACCGCCGCCACACGTGGCCGTAAATAAGCCGGCGTCGATTCGCGCCAACCGGTCGATCGGTTCCAACGGTTCACGGTAAAATATCGTTTGTTGCCTCTCCTGTCATTTCGCGAGCTTGCGCAACGTCGCCTGGCGCAGCCTCTTGGGAGAAATTTAGATGCCCATCGATCGTGTGATATCGTGGACAAAAAGCTTTGATCGATATCGAGGAGTATTTGGGTAAGATGGACAGATATTTCTGATGGGGGTATTTTAAATAACAGTGGTGGTGGAAATGATTAAAGGGATGGAATATTCCCAGTGCGAAATGTTATAGTTCTGAGTCGACTGACAGGGGAGAGTTGGGTAAAATGGAACGTTTAATTTTGGAGGGTGATAACGTAAAATCGGAAGAGAAAGAAGATACGGGACTTTAACGGGAGTCTTAAGTGGATCTTAAATTACAAGCTATCAAAGCCTTTGTTAAGAAAAATATTTGGCAACAAAGGAAAACGAGATTTACCGGAGGTATTGAAATCTCCGCCTCGATCAAGTGGTAGGATAAAGCGGAACACCCACTTAAAGCCCATGTAAACGTACTAAATATTTATTTTTGTGATTTAAAAAGTATTCATTTAAATAAAATCTATAAATACACGTAATTATACACGTGATTATACACGTAAGAAATAATATATCATGAAATACCATAAATATTACTGAAAATAATCAAATCCACATGGATTTTTACATGAATAATGAATATCAACATATGCATGGAGAATTTTTTAGTTTTTAGTGCATTTTAAATAAAATTTTTTGTATATTTTTTTATTACTAACTTTTTCGTGTCTACGTTTTGATTTGTACTTATATGCTGATTTCATATCGATTGAATTAATTTGATTTGTGGTCCATGGGTTCGAGACAATTGGATTGGTGGAAGTAGGTTAAATAGGTGTTCCGTTTTACACCACGCAAAAGTGTTCCGCTTTGCCCCACATGCGGTAATTTAGTAAACATTTAATATTTACACTTCAGAGTGAGGTAAAGAGCTGGGTAAAACGTCAAAATGTAGCGTAAGGTCTATGGAATCCAACGGTGTTCTTGCCTTTATAAATTTTCTAAATCCAAGTGAAGAAAAGTGATCGAAACTACAACGCAATATCGAAACTTCGATACCGGAAATGTTTACTATACTGTTAATCAAAAAGTAACGCGTGCACGGGTCTATGATCTGCCACGAAATGCTATGAGGACCATTTGGTCCCATGTCACGTGATACTAACTCATTCGCAGCTCTGATCTATGAGAAACATTGATGTTTCATTTTAATCACTCTCAGTCTGTTAATTTAAACTAAGAGTCTACTAATCTCCACACGGTGACTTAAATTTGAATTCCATTAGTGGCGCTATGAAACGCGGATTAAAATCGAATCGTGCTGCCATCTCCCAGGATAATCGCGCACCCACCTAGCAGAAATTCTATCAGCGCGTATCATTTAAATTTCAAAATAGAAGATACATAGTTTCTGCCATTTCTCTCGCCTTATCTACTCAAATACTTTAATACGACCCGCCTGCATAATCGTTTTCCAACTCGAACATTAATTTCTCTTTCACTTAAAATTCTCATAAAAAGATAATCCGAGAAGAGTACTCACCTTTTTACGATGCCGACAGCAGGACGACCCATGGCCCATGATGACCGGAAGTGCTCCAGGAGGTCGCTGTTCAAGCGCGAGCACCAAGTCGATCGATCGATGACGCCCGGACGCGATCCTCTCCTTTCTGAATTTTCGTCGCACAATCGCCTCGCCTGTTCGTCATCGTTGCGCCGAAACCTGCTTCGAGAAAGTTGCCGTTTATTATCGCGTTGGTATTTAAGCCAGCTGGCCCCATCCACGGTTCAATCACCTGCCATTAATCCGCGGAGCATCGTACCGATCGTTCCCGACAGATTCTACCACGATAAAACTTTCCTTGAATTTTCACGTCTCCACGCGTCCCCTCGTAACTTTCCCTGTGCTGTCGCACCACTCGATTCGACTTTATGCCAGGATTTTCCTCGATCGCGTAGGCGGATAAGCGACTGGATAACTGGCACGGGAAGTTACGGTAAAGCGACCGCAGGAAACTGAAGAAGCCTTAGCGAGGGAGGACAGGCAGACGAGTTGACAGTAATGCCTCGATAATATGGATTACCGTCTCTCAGCCTCTCAGCCGCTGGGAATATAAAGTTTCGTCGTCCAACATCATATGGGATCGATCATCCGGTTATGTCAGACGGAGTTTCAATAAGAAAATCAGCCCGTGGGTTCGTTCACCCAGTGGATGATTTCTCCTTTTGAACGAACGATCCCCGAACCTTTCGAAATTCGTTCCGAACCGTTGATCGCCGTCTGCATCGCGTTTTCCTCGGTTTCTTTATACGTCACTGGGCGCGTGTAAAGTACGAACATTAGCGTTTATAACCGCGATAAGGTCTCGGCTTTGACCTCCACGCGCGGGAACTTGAAAACCGCTAATAAGTGTCAAGAGGTTGCCGAGGCGAAAATAGAGTCTGACGTGTACCGATGGAATCTCTTGCTTTCTTTTTTTCTGATATCGTGCTGGCGAAATGGAGCATCTCGATCGAGTTTCACTGGAATTATTAGAGAACGACGGTAGAATGCTTCACTGTCACAGAGTTTCGGCGGGGAAAAGGGAAGCAGATGCACCGTGGAAAATAGTGGACACGTACCAAGTTGGGAGAATCAAAGTTGAAGGAGGAATTGTTGAAAAGTTGGCACGACGATTGGAAGAAAGGGATGTCGGTGGATCGTGAGAGGTAGCTGACCACTGTTGGCAACGATTTTCAAAAACTGCCTTCGAAATTCGAGGGAAATTGATCGCCGAGACGCGATGGCCGTGCTCTTTCATGTGTTTACGCGTGCGCCAGCACACGGTACCAATATCCATACGAGTCACCGCTTTATTTTCCACCGTTACATCACTGTCGTCGGCGTTTCGCTGCCATCTACCACGGTAGTGCGCGTCGTTAATCGAGCGGCACTCCAATGACAATAATTCACACGATCACCTTTCGTGTCGCACGCCATCACCGTTTCAGGTGCGAATCCAGCCGATCCATCGAAAACGCGACGGAAACGCGTGGCCGGCGATTAGTGCCCTGTGTCTTTCATACTTCCTTCGTTCTCCGGGAAATTCATTTGGATGGTGGCACTGTGTTCACTTGAAGCTCGCGAAATTTAAAGCAAGGTAGATGCAAAGACATCTTGAGGAATAAATTCGAAGAGGAAGATACTGGGTTTCATTCTCGCGAGAATAAAGTGCGATTTGTCGAACTTCATTTGTCTCTGGTCACTTCGAAGTTATTCATCACTTGAGAAATATGGAGCACTGAACCGTCAGGCGTTTCAGAATCACCGAGGAGTCACGATAGTCGAATAAGCTTTGAATTTCATGAATTCCTTGAAGAGGTAACGAATTCTTGTTCCATACTCGATTTGCCACTCGCGAGAGTCGATACTGTCTGCCTGTTCCCGCGCACAAGTTTAAAGATTCGACTTTTCAGAGGCAACGAAACGAAAGGACGATTTTCGGCGGCTGGAGCGTTGAATCGCGGAGGACTGGAGGATGAGCGAATGGCAAAGCGTTCGCGGCGTTACTGAGAAGACCCGTGCACTTCATTCTTGCGCAGCACGTGTTGATCGTAAACACTCGCTTGCGTCAGCACGCGTCGCGCGGAAACTAGTTTTCTCAATGAAGCGACAGAGGCGCGTGGAAACGCGCGACACCTCGATAGGAGGAAGCACTCTTCCTCCGAGTAGCCAGTGTCGTGGCTTCGAAATAGGCCCGACGGAAATAGACTGGAATAACGAAATCGATCCCCTAACCGCGCTTCGATCGTCTTTCATCGCGTGGGTGTAGCGCGACGTTCCCTTCGATTAACCAAATATCGCGGCAAACTGACGCGATCCACATGGTGGCTTAACAGCGAATAATTTCAAAAGATCGCACAGCATGAATGCGATTATGCTTGGCGATGCTTCTGCAGCGATAACGCGATTCTTATCTCCATGTTTTGTTCGAATCTCAGTCAACAAGTAGCTTAATCCATTATAGGAGAAAGGTGGGATAGTTGATCACAGTTTTGCTTTCTAATTAAAATAATAATAACGATTTGCTCTGTTTCTATTTAATTATTTAAGTTGAGATTCGTAGAGGATTCGTAATATACTTATATAAATTGAAAACTAATTTTGATGACTGAATTTAAACATTTTCTGGCAGTGAAGTTATGCACAAGTATCCCCCACTGAAGGGGACACTTGATCAGTGGATTTTAAGAGGAAATAACACGTTAACTTCCTAAATATACAGCATTAATACCCCAGAAATTGCTGTTTTCACTTAACACATTTCCTCCCTGATAAACTATCCCACCTTCCCCTACACTCTACAAAGGTTAGAGATAAGGAGGATTCAACCATCGAGCGGTCGTGCCACTCAAAGATTCCTTTGGGAAATTGTTAGAGAGTAGAGACCGTCGCCCCGAAATTCTACGCGAAGATAAAAGAATTCCTGACTCTTACCTTCGACGAAGTAAAATCCAGCAGCAGTTCCTATCGCCGAAGGGTTGCCAGCAAAGTCAGCAATCAGGCATTGGAAGGCACCGTATCTCCAGGAAGCTCCAGCGCAGCACAGACAAGGGATAGCGAAGCACTCCGTCACGGTGACCGCGATGAAAGCGCGAGATTAGGCCAGACGAACGCGAAATTTCGCTGGACAAGAGGCACGCGTGTCACGCGGATCCACTGACACGCCACGGAAGCGGCACGCACGTCTTCGAAAGACAGTCGTGAGGAGACTGAAGAATGCCCGCTTCGGGGTCCCCTTTTTCGCGTGGCGCGCCGCGAGCGCAAACGTTCCTTATCGCGCGTGTTGCCTGTAAACAGTTGCTTACATCACCGTAGCTCTTACATATACGTCGCCCGTTTACCGCGGGACCGTCCGCCGAGTCGCGGACCGTGCTCCGGAGTGACCCAGGGCCAAGCTCACGTGTAAACTTTGTCCACATGGCGATTGCGAAACGGTACTCTCCGCGGCCGAAGCAGAACTGACGCCGAAACCACCGGGGGAACGAGGTCGGACGAAATTCAGGCTCGTTCTGGTTTTTTGCTACCGTCGAGGCACGAGCTGTTTACCTCTGCTCGCGATTCACGCTCTCTGTCCGGGCTAGATGTTTACGAATCGTGTGGACTCTGTCTTGCCCTCCTCGGTTATCGAGCACGGGCTCCAAGGCTCCGCGAAGGTCGCCCTGCTGTTGATAAGCTACGTGTGTCTTTGCTGTGCTTCTAGGCACCGCGACGGGGACACTGAATATTTAGGCTTTATCATTTATTTTACTGTTTGGAAAACTTCCAGGGGAAGAAGGGGTGGCCTTGATAGCGTTCGTGCAAAGAGGAAGGGCGAATCATTGAATATATTAAATCTGATGTGAGGATTATGAAAATGAGCTGGGAAATTTACTCACACAGTAATGAGTATGAACGGAGAGAGGAGGGCAAACTTCCACTTCTGATTCTTCTAACACCTGGAGAAGCTTGTATACTTAATTAATTATCCATCCTCTTCGTCCGCGTCTCCGCGTTAGAATTCTCTGAAAGATTGAGATTACCTGGATTCTGGTGGATGAAAATGAGAGATCGGGCACTAATTCAGCCGCGGAGAATGCAAGGGAAGCACGGTACCGTTCGCTCCGCCGATAAATCGGCTATCTTATCGTGTAAGCCCCCCTGTGCAAAAGGGGATCGAGAGGAAACGCGTTGCATATCCGTATGAAATAATATTAGCCGCGAAGGGAGAAGGGAAAAAGTGTGCCTGCCCACGTGTAATCCAAGACCGGCTTCCCTTTATCATTAATCAGCATTGCAAACAGTTTCATTAGGCCTTATTATTTTCTCGGTCGTTATCTGTGACTCCTTAACAGCGTAACTTATGGCGTCCGACAGGCTGATTAGAATCTCCCTGGCTGGCAATTTCTCCACGGAGCGGCTGCCATTTATCGTCAATGTCCCGACTGCCAATCGGTGTCCTGCTCGCCGATTACCCGAGAATTCCCCTCTACGAACTCTCTCGATCTGCTCTATTACTTACATCCAACAATTTCCCTCGCCGTGAAACGTGATTCTGTGATACACGGAATCCTTGGAATCCGTTGGGCGTTTAGAAAGAAGAAACAAGAAACGTAGCTGAAATGGTGTGATAAGAAGAGGCAGAGATGATTTAAGGTGGAATGCTGTTTGGAATGATCAGGATTTTACCTTGGACTTCTTGGAACACGAGAAAGCAAAATACTACAGTGTACTCGGTGTACTGTGCTTCTTCGAGTTACCGTGAATGCTTGATCGTAGGTGGAAGTGGCTTAGCTTACAGGAAGAGCGTGGGACGTGTTTTCGGAAAGTCCGTTGGTAGAGCAAGTGTCTGAAAGAAGTAGAGGCGAAGATACAGATACGTAAAAGGATGAATAATCAAACAGCAGGTTTATCAAAACATGTATAACGATTTATTGAGGAGCTATTCAAGCATGTTAAATTTCATGAAATGCAGGTACCTACCTATCTACTCGCTAGCGTTACATTAGACGCGCATTTTACTCGCAAAACTGTACGATCTATTTTCTTGTGAAGGAGAGTTGCATAGAATTGCATTAGTTTCTTCGCCGATCTCTTCCTGCTTAGCACGATCGTCGCTAAAATAATCCTTCCAGAAACGCCTCGATCCTCGTCAACATACCGAATCACATCGATCCGCAAGCTTCTATTAATTTTCTTTAATCGAACAAGCTTCCCTTGATTTCCACGAAGGTTCCAATTTCCAATTTGGTTCTCCAATAATTTCCACATCGTCCACGAATTCAGGCAAACTAAACGAACGAATTCCCGCGGCTCCAGCTTCTCAGGGCAGCGCACGATCGCGCTAAACACCAGAACAAATCTGCATTTTAAATCTGCCTACGTTAGTTTTGATTGCCAGTCTTCAATGCTCCGGTTTTGTCCATTTTTGTATTCGTGGTTTCGCTTTTTTTTTCTCGCCGCCCTTCGCGAATCGTCGAAATGGTCGATTAAACTTTCGGCTCCGAAAGAATGCTTGGTACAGATACAAAAGTCTTGCCTCTGTCTAATCGTTACGCGTACAAACTTGGAATCGTTCGAGCGCCGCGCAACGAGGAAATCGAATTCCCCTCCGGTGAGAAATGCAAGGGGTGATTTTCTATCCTAGTTGACGAGTAGAGCGAAGTGTCTTGCTACTGAAAATTCCGTGTAAGTCCAAGTGGAGATGGGAAGAGTTTCTACGGGGACACACGATCGCTCGTTGCGCGGGATCGTTTCTTATGCTACTAGTCGGAGAATCTTACAAACTTAATTTACATAATCGATGCTATGTCGCCGTGTCGCGAGAAATTATACACTGTACGAAATTATCGAGCGTTCGAGAAATTCTCGTCGTGAAAGTTTAATCGTCTCGCCTTTTTATTTCCTCCGTCGATGTGTCCATATTTCTTATTTTCCCGCGCGTGTCAGTGTGTACGTGTGTGTCACAGTCGCTCCATTCTTCCATGCCTCTCGTCTTTTTTGATTCGGAGTTCCCGCGATTTGATTGTTTGTCGAAGTTGCCGCGAGCACGATCTCGCGTCGCTCGAGATTAGAAAAGGCTGGGATCGACTACGATCTTCCGTGAAGTTCGGCTCTACGACGATAACGTGTGCATATATCGAGAAGTACCGATCGATCGATTAGCACCGCGTGGACGTTTGCATCGACGAAGGATCCAGGTGCAAGGGAGGAACGAAGATCGATGCCGTGCTCCCTTCTTGCTCGATCCCTCGCCGATCGTCCACGAGGCTTCAATTAATAATCCGCGACATTTTTACAGCTAGTACCAGAGAAAACAAGGGCTTAGGACCAATTTCGTTAATTTTGAATTTCTCCTGTTTTGTTTTTTTTTGTTTTCAAGCAAAACACTTTTTAAGGATCTCAAATTCCTGAAGTTTGAATTTCTCTTCGCGATAAGTGACGAAAGATGAGTGGACTTTAAGCTCGAATGAAAAGTAACTGTCGAAACTGTTCCTTGTCCGATTGGTCTGAAAACTGGTCTCCAGCACCCGGTGCGTAGACACATCTACGACATGTGCACGATAAATCTTTTAAATAATCGGCCGCGACCAAGATCGCGCGCGTTGATCGAAAGCGTACATCGAATAGTCCGTTAAGATTCCCTCTTTGTTTCGCAAAGAATCAGCCTGACCCCTTACTTGTATACCTTACGTTACGAGCTAGTTTCGAAAAAACGCGATTCCGTCTATCGCAAATCGATTTACAAGGACTACTTAGTTGTGAAAGACACGATTGAATCTACAATTCAAAGGGTCGATTTCGATCGAGACCGGCAGGCGACTTTTACACCAACAAACTCCGCTGAAAAGCCAGCGGAGTCCTCTATAAAAGTTGGAATTCAACTGAAGCACAGATTTCAAGACGCAACATAGAATCCTCCTACTTTCTTTTTTAGTACAATATCGTCGACTACTCGAGTTAATGGTACACCCTCGTCCTCGTCCCCCTCGAAATCGACCCTCTGGCTACACACCATACACGGAGAAAAGGGTGATACAAAATCTATGTCCAATCGAAACCGACACACACAGATAGAGAATAAACTGCGTTTAGAGTTATTAGTTAATAGTGATCAGCAATAATCGCCGCCCTCTCTCGTCCGTGCGTAGATTAAACGGGCATAGGCGTCGAGACACGTGATTATTGTATAATTTCTCTTCTCGTATCTGTCTTCTCTTTACAAGTTTCCTTTCTCTATTTACATTTGAGTACAGTGCCTCGGCCTCGAGTCTTATCACGGTGTTTCCTAGAACGTATCGAAGGGGACAGCCTCGAGCGTTATCGGCGATCGGATGAGCGAAGAAGGTCGATCGGTTCGATCGCGTCGCCGGACCAGCTTATAAGCGTTCCAATCTCCTTTGGACGCCGTGCAAAATATTTTTGAAGAGCAATGTTTAAAAATATCGCGTTTCTTTCTCCTGGGATTCGAGTTACGCCAGGAAGTCGTCGCGCACATCCACGACACCGGCCACCCACGCGGTGGCCGTTTTGTCATTATATTACAAACAAGTATATATATATATGTATATATATATATATATATATGTATTCGCTGTCCGTCTGCTATCCCCACAACAACGCTGCGTTACGACGAACTTGTACTGTTTACAATGGATCGTTTGAATTATTTATAAAAATTACACGGCGGAGATCAGCCTCTCTACTTCGTCCCCCTATTTCACCTACGATTACACTAAACCCCCCCGCATTCTAAAGCTGCGACGTTAATGGCATATATTACACGTTTTCCACATCCTCGCCGCGGCGGAGTCCTTTAATAAATACAGACCAGCGGAAGGGTCGGCGACCTCCTGGCGAACTCTGCTCAAAATCCCGATCGACATTCGCCCGCCGATCCGCCGGCAAGCTCGGGGGATGTTCGTTGGGAACAGGAAGAGAAACTTACAGCGATGCCTTTCGCACGGGGTGGGTTTAATTAATCGATCACCGTCCCTGTCCTCGATCTGTCAGCAGCGTGAGGATTGAAATCAGTCGAAGAAGTGTTCTCCAATACTCTATATTGATAAATATAAAAAGGTCAGCAGGGTTTGTTACTGTCGGAAACCGATCGGCGGTTTCATCTACCTTCCACTATCACTCGAGCTATTCCGTCGACACCACGAGGGGGTTGCAATTTCTTAACCGCCACCCCGTGCGCCCCAGCTCGTGTGTGAAACGTATAATTCTGTACGTGTCTGTGTGTGTATGTATGAATGTGTGTAAAAGGCATACGAGCATCACCTAGAGATTATTTTGGCCGTGAATTTAGATTGGTTCGAGTGGGAACGATCTACTCGCCTCCCCCCATTTTCCAAACGTACACATATATACCCACTATAAATGGAAACGATGCTACGTGCGTGCGAGATAGCGTCCAGGCGAGACAACCCCGCTCCATACACACCTGTATTCGTATGCATTAACGTTTACATACCTGCGAAGTTCTAAGAGAGCTCGCACGCTTATCGCAATCCTTATAGTCTGCTTTATGTACACACGGTGGCCGTTCGCTAATTCACGGCCTTAATTCGGGGTCTAATTAAACGCGCGAGTCCACGAAGATGTCGAGATTCGCGTTTCTTAAGGAGTCCTGACGTCGATCCCATCGATATTCAGCAATTTCCAGGGTTCAATCGTTCGTGAATCTAAGGCGGGACTATCCGCCCAGCGATACAGATGACTCATGCGTGCCTCGTTAGACTCCGAGCCGTTTATCTTTCGAGCGCTCTGGGATGCTAGGTTGAAACGTGAATTTTTAAGATTATCGAGTGTATTTATCACAGAGGAATTTCATTCTGATCGGGCTCCATCGACCGAGAGGACTCCGTGTTGGACAACTACCACGGGCATATTTACAAGTACAAGACACCAAGAACAAGGGACACGCAGAACATTAAATAGACGATCGAAAAAATTGATCAACGATCGAGCACTCGCACTTTTATACATCGACGCGCTTTACCGTTTACCGTGGTCCGAACAAATCGTCGCGTCCGCTTCGGGGATTATTTCAGTGGACACCCTAAGTGTTTTCCAAAACGGGGGATGCTTGGTGAAAGGTTCGTCTGTCGAGGGGTGAGGACTCGTCGATCTATCGAACGCGCTCTCAACAGCGAGTTCTGCGAGTAAAACCACTGCCGTCGATACGTTTAAAAAAAATATATCCTCGCGATGCATCCGAAGGGAGGCTAATTCGTCTTCTAAATCAAGAAGTGCCGGATCGTCGAGCCTAGTATCCTAAATATCAGCTATCGTTCCCTCTTTTTTTTTCGTACATTTTCTTTTCTTGTAATAGTAAAAACGAGGCTGGCCCGACGCGACGGGATAGGATCGACGAAAGGGAGGAGAGAATATCGCGACGGGCGAGCCCCTTCTGCGCGAGGATCCTTCAGGGTTTAGAGGATCGTGTGTGGTACGCTCTTAAATCCTAGCTCGAGAATGGAAGATTAGCGAGGGTCGAGGGTTGGGGGGTGGGTGGGTGTCGGGAGAACTAGATTCGAGAAAACACCCACGTAGAGGGTGAAACTTCCAGCTCGAGGCTCAGGGACCCACGCAATCGCCTAGCCGCTAAAAAATACACCTGCCCGCCGTTAAACCCGTTCGAACTCGAACCTTTAAGTACATACCTATACGTACGGTTAAAACCTTAGAACCTTAATCACCTTAATATCGAGGTAATACATCTACGCTACTATGTACAACAACTGAGGTCTCTTTCTTTTTGTGCCTGGCTGCTCTAAACTCCCACGCGCCCTTCCATCTCCCACCCTTACTTCGCTCTCTTTTTATCGCTAATTGTGAAAAGGCTTCGGGCTACTTTCAAGGTACGCGAATTCCAAAGATTACACGCTAATATTTACACGCTTACGGGTGCTAGACAATGTGCACTAGTCTGCCGTGTGCCCTTCTTTCACCGACAGTTTCTCTTTATACAGACAATATATTCCACGCACGTGACGAATTCATTTCTCCTTTCCTCCTGCTCTCCACGAGTTTCGTTCCCTGCCATATTTTCCTGCCACCGTGGGAGCAAGAGTGAATTGCTTGTTTAAGACCACTGGAGGAGAGCTACCCCCGTCACAGGCAAAGTGACATAATGCAACGGTGAAGGGGTGGTCTTAAATAGCCAGTTAATTCTGCTCCCACTGTAGTTCAAGACTAGAGACAGCGAAGGGGATTCTTTGAAGAGGCTATATTAAAGAACATCGAAGGTTTAGAACTAAGGAGGTCGCACGAGGATCAGTTTGAGTTTTACGCGCCCCTCAGAAAATCCCCACTTCACTGTCAGGGATCTACCAAAAGACCTAAAACGCGAACGAAAGCAACAGGGGTGGTCGATGACGATTACTTGATTTAACAGTGATGAAACTGGCAGTGCTGATGCGAAACTGTATTTTTTCCGTTCACCAGGGAAGAACTACGATCGTTAAGAGATCTTCTTTAGAATGAGATACGCTGTATACGTGGCACGTGCGAATGACATTAACCGCCTCCTCTACAATCGCGCGAAACGTACCTACTATGCCTGAAAAAAAAACTCACGTCTCTGTACAGGAATGCGTTCTGCATCATTCCGCCGCGATTCCGTCTATTGTGTCCGCCGAGTCCTTGAATCTTTGCCGTGGTCTACCGATCAACGACCATTGCTTTTCATTTGGTATTTAGAATTATCTCGAAAGGCGGTCTGAACTTTTACAGCTTTAACGTTATTGCTCGCGTCGCCTGCGTTCATCGGTCCTTGGCCGGCACGGAAGCGGTGGTTTTATTACAAGCTTGGTTCTTTTAACTGTCCCTGTACGGCGGCGAACGGATCACCGCCTCTCGCAAAGCGCGACGAAACGGTTGCGACACCCACAACTTCGTCCCGTTTTCATTTGCATCTTGCTCGTCTAAGGTTTACGGTCGAGTCATAAACGCGTCATTTCTGCAACGATTCCTTTTCTTTAGTGGCACGTCTGTCTCGCGGTGACGGAATCCACGCGGAATGAAGCGGAGCGCAGTGTTTAAATTTCGCTCTGGTGCCCCGCGACTGCTCCTTACATTTTTACAGCTTGAATTTTACAATCTTGAATTTTCGGACAGGATTCTGAATTTTAGTTTCTCTTTTAGTCTCCTCTTAGCTTCTAACTCTTTTAGTTTCTGGGGAGGTGAAGTCTTAAACGAATTCTGTCGTGAGTTAGCGAGGCTACCACTGTTAGGGAACAGGTGTGAATTTGTTGGTTCTACGTGGGAAAGTTGATCGGTAGCTGTCGTGGGGACCAGGCTCGATAAATAGATCCATCTTGTACATCGTGCCCGGTACTATCGATTACTTGCGCTCAGCTAGTTACAAACTGTGTCGTATCCTCGTCTACGATAAGTGTTTATGCTTAAGTTGAACCGACGCGCGTGTCCGTAAACGCAATATATTAAGGCCTCTTAGTTACTAACGACAGGTCGTCGCGTTATCTCTGCTCTTGCTCTCATTCAGATTTTCCACCGCTACGCAACGCTACGACGGCTCTCTGTCGTCTCTTACAACTAGTGTTCTGCGATCGTTTAGCTTTCCACTGTACACGCGAAAAGTCGAAAAGTACTCGAGATGTCAGGCCAGCCGGATAAAAGTCGATAGAGGACGAGAAACTTGCATCCCTCTTGCCTCGTCGTTTGGCTGATTTTGTGCGTGGACTTGTGAATTGTAAATAAATTGGGAAGCTTGGAGAGACACACTGTATAAGATTTAAGTACTCTATTTATATGGAAGTGAAGTTATTTGAAACTATTTGAAAGCAGTCAGATATGGGCTCTGATTAGCGTTATTAAATTGGAATAAATTACAACTCAAACAATCCAAATCCTAGCGATATTTTTACAATAATTTCCCAATTCGGAATTACGCATTTTACACGACACGAGATTTGAATTTCGATCTAAAATTCAAGGATCCTAAAATGACCGTCTCTCTCCAAGCAAAACAGAATCAATCAGACACAAAAACCAAACGCAATACCTGAAAGAAACGTGTCGACGTAGGAGAAAGAAAAGCAAAAAACAAAGGTGGAGGAGCGTCAAGGTAACGGTAAATGATGTGCCAAATCGGAGGCAAGAGAACCACCGGTTTGCAGTCGTTTTCTATTTTTTTTCTCTCTTTCTTTTCATCCGTAGCAACTTTATTGTTTGGTGCATCTCGTGCCAGCCACTTTCCATAATGAAGGCATATTCGCTAGTGTGGAGTATACGTGGAGTTTCAGTTGTTTTTTGTCGCTTAATTAGTCATTATCTATAACGTAGGTACCTTAACGACTTAATGCATTATCACCTAGCCTCCAGTATCATCGAATTAATTTTAGTTGCCGGCTCTCGATGCGGGGAGAGCCGAACCCACAGACGCACACGGCCACGAGGTGTACTCGAAAATCCTCGCTCCACCTGCGTGCACGCGCGTGCGTATGCGCGTATAAATGTGACGAACAGGGGGTAGCTTTCAAGACCGCTCTATTTCCCAAAATTCTACCGCTCCCCCCCTTCGTTTTCCTTCCTGCATTCGCTCTCGCCTCTATTCTGCTCCGTCGAGGCGTGTGTACCGTTAAATGCCCAACTGACCAGCTACAGCGAGCTACGTATTTACAAACCTTGCCGTTTAAGCGATCACCTACTTGCTCGATCTTCGTTTAATAGGAAACATTGAATCACACGCACTCACGCTCTCCCTCCCATTCTCGCGCACACTATTCTCCGTGCTCCTACCTCCACTGTTCTCCACGATCTCTTTTTTCATTTTTTTTCCTTTTTTCTACATCCGCGCGCGTCATCCAAGATCGTCGCGAAACGTCGACGGAGTCGCGCGCTCTACTTTCAGGACTCCCCGTTCTAAAACAGGCGAATAAACCGCCTCCTCCCTTCTTCGTTCCCACTTCGCTCGTCTCCATTCGATACCGATCACCGATGAATCTGATCCGAGAACACCTCGGGGGAGGGGGGAGGGGGAATCTAGCCGTCTCTTTCAGTGGAGGCTTGCAAAAGGCTTTTAAATGATTAAAAAAAGCTTTGGGTCGGGACGTAAACGTCCGCGTGTCCGCGATAAAACGAGAGAGCAGCCTTTCACGTCTCTTCGACTCTGGGCGCGACGAGGATCATCTAATCTTAAAACTAGATAAAAAAAAATCACACTCTAAAAGCGAGAAACTATACACGAACGATTCAAGATTAAAACGGAGATCCGGCAGGATCCTAAAAGTAGGCATTCTCCTTTCTCCTCGCGCTCCTTCGAGACGATCGCGCCTTGGAAGAAGTCCGAAAGGAACGCACTCATCCGCCAACGTTCTCGCGGTACGAGGGATTTTCCACGAAGCTTTCGTTGCCTCTAACTGCGGCTAGGATTATTCGTCTAGGCAGGATTAGACAGGACGAAAGCTTCGCCCGCTGGGCCTGCTGCACGCGCTCGCTTCCTGCTTCGATGAATCCAATCGGCAACTCCACTAAACGTATATACACGATGAACGCGATGACCTATTTACAAATGATGAGAGAAGCGGTCAGCTACCCGACACGGTGAAACCGACGGTGCTCGATCGATTGCAAAAGACAAGAAGACTCCGGCGAGGAAAGGTGTCGCGACGCGTCCACACTTGCCCGCTGCTTAGAAATGTAAGTGGAGGCGCCTGTCGGATCGCGATCACGCGCTACAGTGATTATACTCTGTACTATGCGCCTATCACGCGAGCTAAGCCGTGCCTTCAATCGTCAACAATCATCCGTCGTTTCGTTTCCCATTCGAAGTCCTCGGACAAACGCGCACCTGCTGCGAAACGATCGCCCTAAAGAATCGCGGAGGTGTCCATTCGCGCCACTTATCCGCCACAAATACGGTAGAATCGCTACAAAAAGTGTACTTAAACGATACTGTTTACAATATAAGATCGTAGTAGAAATCAGTTGTGTCCGCGTATAAAAAAAATGAAGAAGAGAACAGTGCGTTGTTTCCCATCGATCCTTTGGAAAATCAAAGGTCGAGTGTCGGCGCTAATCGATATCTAGCTCTTCGCGAACAGGCATACTCTGTCGCGAGCTACTGGCTACCTAAGTTTCTTAAACTAAAATCACACTCAGAAACGTAATTATAGGTACCGTGCGTCCATCGTCCGGCCTCGCGGTCCGCAGTCCGAATCGAAGTATCGTGATTTATCTGGCTAGTGGTGGGCGCGGATAGACGCCGTCGACGGTAATCCGTCCCGTGGGATCGTTCGTCGGCGATGTCGCCGCGCGAGAGGGATACCCCGATTCTGGACGCAAACCAAAGATCTCGGGTCCTAGACACGCGGAGGCCGATTCCAGTGGAAACAACCGAGGCGAGATACCGCACGGAGGCGCTTGCGAGAAGAATACGTAGCTTGAAATTAAACTAGGGTACCTATCTACGCTTAGACGACTCGCGACGATTCGGGCGATCCATCTTCGCACGTCCTCGGCGTCTCTTGCTAGTATCTCCTCGTTTTGTTTGCTCCTCTTGGATTGGCGACACCGTCGTCGGCAGTGCGTTTGTTCGGAATGAATCGTGCGATCCCACCGCGAGAGTTTTAGGAATGCGCGCGATTCCTAGGCATTCTCGGAAAGAAGATGTCTCTTCTTTTCTTCGAGGGCAGCGTAGGAGAACGCTGTCTCAGGGCTCCGTTGGTCGAGACTAGTCTTCGACGTCGATGCAGCCTGTTGCTGGAACAACCGTCGGTGCGATGGTTCCTGCAGTCTTCAGGGACGAGCTTGTCTTCTGCGGCAGCTGAGAAGTAGGACTAAACGAGCTGCATACGCGATGAAGGATCGTGGGCTCGGTGAAGGGGAAAAAAACGAGAGTTCGTTCTGTAGAGGCGACAAGTCGCGTGGATGTCTTGATCGGTAGCGTTGTTCCTTCGTAGAAGCCTCCCTCAGCGAGCAGAACAAGGTTTCTAGCTTGATGGGAGTTGTGCTCGTCCTCCAGAGCTTGGATCCTTGAATTCTTCTAACGACCCTCCGCTTCTGCTCCCAGGATTCGCGTCCTTGAAGTGACGTACATTAGAATTCGACCCTGTTCCATTGAATTTCCATTCAGTTCGGCCTCCACGCCTGACTAGGCTGCTTTCTCCGACGAAGTTGTTCAGTGTCGTCGTCGAAGGGGCTCGCTGATCACAGAACGCTCTCGAGCCGATAATATAAACCCTATGGTCGCGCGATTCGCGACGCGTGTGCAAGAGGAAGGGGGTCAGAGACCGACTCCAGTCCCGCGGTTCCTCGTTCTCCGTTTTGCGAGAGGATCACGTCCAGGATCTCCGTGCTCTAGGGACGCGTCGCTTGTATCGTTGCTCCGCGTCAGCAGGTACAAAATAAACCGTAGCGCTCGCGAGTAATGCTCTGAGCGCTCAGCTCGTCTGTCTGGGCTCTTGCGATTCGACTGGTGGGAGGATACCGCGGTTGCCACGTTCCCGAGCAGCGAGTTCCTCGAGTTTAGAGAGCTGAACCGCTCGGGAGGAAGCAGAAGCTGCGAGACTGACGAGGAAGAAGAGATGAAGCCACCATGGCCGCCTTTCTCCCGCCCCAGTCACTTAGCGCTCGCGGCCCTCGCTTTACGGTGTACATACATATAGAGTTGCGTGTAAAATCTACTTAAAAACAGAAAGAACAGAATGAAAGAAAAAGAGACTGGCCCGTCATATCGACGCTCCCTTACAGACTACGGTTCCTCGAGATCTCGTCTCTCCTCTCGCAGTTACACGGTCCTTGGCCCTGAACCCCTTCGGTGACCGATCATCATCCCCTTGCTCTCTCTTCCCTTGCCTTGGCTGCTCCTCTTCGTGTCTTCCCGACGAAATCTTCCTAGGCTCCCTCCTCCCTCTCCGTATGTATACAGTGGTTGTATGTATAATATATATATATATATATAGATATCTATATACATACACGTCTATGTATATATGTATCAGCTAGTCGAAAATTGAGGCTACAGTGCTCGGCAGTCTATTGTCTCTCTTGGCTCTTCCCCGCGGCTCTTCGTCCTGCCCCCTACGTCCAGGCCAGCCATTTCCCGTCCACATCCGGGGTCTACCCCTAAATTGGGTCCGTCCTATGCCTTCTTTCGACCTGAATATCCTTCTCCATCTTCCTTCTTCTCTTTCTCGCTTTTTTTTTTAATTAATTGTATTTTCCTTTCTCTCTTTCTCCGTTTCTTTATTCGTGCCTCTGTATTTCTCTCTTTCTCTCTCTTTCTCTCCCTCCCTATCTTTCTCTCCTCTGTTTCTCACACACTCTCCCCCCTTCTCTTCGGGCCGTCGAAGATCCATCAAGGTTCGCTCTTCGCGTGAAGCGAATCAACTCGGTCGCGCGTCCATGGCTCGCGATATCGGAGAAGATTTTTATTCCCACTGATGAGGAGAGGGTGGCAATTCCGAGGGATGAGCCACCGTGGAGCTGCAAGTCGTACGAACAGATCATTAGAGGCTGTCGTTTACAGAAAAAAAATGGTCTGTTTTTTTTTTCTGTCTTTTCTTTGGTCTCTTAACTGTGGGCGGTTAGTCGAGTGACTTGCGGGAGAAACAGAGGTGGTGTTGGCTACTTGTTCGAACCTCCGCGGACGTGCACCAGGGGGGACATTCGGACTCGTCGGGGCTTGGTAAAATTCATAGAAAAGGTATCAAAATCTACGACAAGATCCGGCATTCTCCTGATTTTCGAACTGTTTTTACCAAGCCCCCTGTGCAGCCGCCGAGCGTCTTCGAGCCAAGATCAACGAGGACCCACTGAATCACTTCTTCGTCTTATCCCGTTCCATCCCCTGAATCCACGATATCGCGCGTTTTCTGATCTTCGTCTCTTTCTCCCTCTCCCTCGCTTCCTCTCTCTCTTCTCTCTCTCTCTTTCCTATTTCGTGTTGATCGTGTCCCACGTGGATCGCTGGCTCGACGACGCCGTTACGGAGATCCGAACTCTAATGAACTGTACACGACGAAAGTGCAAAGTGCTCCTCGCCATCGGAAAGGTTTTCTCGCGGGCAGTCTCGTCGGGGGAGAAGCGTTTTGCTTTCGCAATTCGAGTTCCGTCGAGGCTGATTTGACGAACTGGGCAACGGGAATAGGTGGGTGGCAGCATCGCCAACGAGCGGCAGCGGTGCGTCTCGAAAGTGTCGAAATACAATCGGTGATGAGAGGGGGTGGGTTGGACTGACAATGAAACAGCTAGAGCGATCGGCAGTGGGTTCGATCGAATGCAAAGGAGGAGAAAAGAAAATCATACAAGTCGAGCGGGGAACGTGTCCTGCGACTGGGGACCAGGCAAACTCCACTGTCACTGGGCAAAAGAAACTGGCTGGACTCGATCGGGTGCTTTGGGAAACTCCATAGATGGGAAAGTGTTTTGGCAAACTATAGCAAAGATCGATCGCCGCGACGATCGTTACTTGCACAGGGAATAGCAATCGTCGCGACTTCCCGAATCGATGGAGATTGCAAGGTTTCCACTGACAAACCTAAAATTTTATCCTCTCGGCAAGTAAAAGCCCGAGCCTCGAATCTTCATCGATTCAGACGAACAAATTCATCCTCGAAAGCCGTGACAATCACTTCTTTCCCGCTCTGTGCTCTACTGGCGCGTCTCGCTATCGCTCGATCGGGTGGAACAAGTACAACGCGAACAGGCGCAATCGCTAATTCTACTAGCTGCTGAAAGCTACCAGCGTTTTTACTCAGGGGCCTCGACGTCTCGAGATTCTCGACCGAGGAAACTCTCTGCGTTCTCGTGACGATCGGTATTCGAGTAAGAGCCCGGTCGGAGACTCGAGTCTTCAAATTCTACGGTTGCCTGGAAGACGGCGAAAGGGCGTGGACCCTTCCACGGGTCTGGAGCTTAACAAAACAACAAAAACGCTTCATCTGATTTCCATGCAGCTGTCAGCGCGTGTGACAGCCGGCCGTTCGTCTCGATTGTCGTTCATCAATTTCTTTTTCTCCTGGACCTTCTTTTTTTTTTTTTTTTTTTTGTTGGGACTGAAGGGCACCTGTACGTAAAGATTACGATCTACTGTCCCTTCTGCGTTCTACTCTGAACACAGCACTTGGTGACTCGATAAGCTACAAATGAGGAATGCATCTCGAATTTAAGGTAGAAACACTTTAATTAGGCAGGAAAATGCCTAAAAACAAACACAGAAGTACCGGCAAAGTACTCGTCAACTGATCCTAATAGAACATTAAAGCTCGATTAAGAACATAAGTATAGTTAACGTACAAGTGCTCTTAATATTGTTTTTCAGCATCTCTCTCCCGATATCTCTCTTTCCCTGCCCGCTGTATCGCGTCTCCTCTGCAACGTCTCCCTTTTCCACTCCTTTTTATCCTGCCTGGATGTCGATCCACGGCTACGTCGGTTCCTCCCCTCCCCCCCGGCGTATATTCCCGCGCGTCACGGCCTCCGACCAGTCTCTAAGGCCTCTGGCTTTGCTTTGCCAAGTTCGCGAGAAAAGTCAGCCGTGAAAATAGCGCAAAAAACAAAGGCGAAGCCGAAAAAGGGAGCGCCTCGTCGTCTTCCTTTTTCGCCTCCCATCCTGCCCGCCCCCTCCCGTTTCGCTCGAGATCTCTGTCGTCGACCTCCCCGTCGAAATTATTTCTGGACTTTGAAAAAGTGGCCCCCGTCGCGAAGAGCCGCGCCGCGACTCGCTCTTTCCGCTTCTCCGACGGACAAAAGCGCCGCCAGTCGAGTCGTTACCCCCTGGTTAATTCGAACAGCGAATGTTTTTCGCGGGATTCCATCGCGAGCCTCCCGTCGTTTCGCGGAAAAAAACGCACCCGCGGCTTAAAAAAAATCAGGGAGAAACAACGAAGGAGCCCCGGCAGCGCGGAAATACTGGCCTCTCGCGAACTTTGCTGGCTCCTGGACGAAAGTTGCACAAAGACGACCGAATTTCTGAGCGGTCCGAGCAGCCCTCGATGCGCTCGGGCGATTGTCACTTGGCAAAGCAAACGCGACGCGAGAGATCTCCGCCGAAACCCGTGCCGCGTCCCGGACTTGGCGAAATGACAGTAATGGCTTCCGCGCGATCCAGAGAAATCTTTTTCCCCGGGCAACCCCGTGATACCGTCTACCATTGTACCGTACAACCTTTGCAGAACAAAAATCAAGAAAAACAGAGGCGTACAAAAATGAAAGTAAGAAGAAGAAGAAGAATCTTCTTGGAAGCGTTGCGTAGGAGTCTGATCAGAGAAATTTGATTCGATAGAATGAAAGAGAGGAGGTGAGCGTTCGGTGCACTGGTTTCTTTCACTTTAGGGCAGCTCGAAGATTGCGGTCATTGTGCCAGCAGCAGGTGACATCAGGATTTCCGGTCGGAAATGATCGATTCGGGAAGAAAAATTATTCGGGGATCATTCAAAGATTAATAAGGATGGCTTGCAGATGGAGAAGAAAACTATCGTGTTTTATCTAATGACTCGTCTGGATAGAGGAGGGGCTAGAGCTTAAGGGTGGATCGTAAAAAGGGGAAGTTTCGATCTGCCCAGGTGCACCGCGAAAGAGAGCATTTTTCGTTTCCTTTCTTTTTCCCATATTCGCCAATTAATCGCGTCGCGATCGTCCGTTTTCTATCTTTTCTCTCTCGACTGAAGGCTGCATGGTTGATCAGTGCCTTCCTTACACTCGTCGTGTCGACTAAAGCGCTCTTTTCAGGCCTTCCTTTCAGCGTTATTTACAAAGTACCACTTTCACAGAGACTCATAATCAGCACGTACGCACGCCAGCGACCAGCCGCCTAAGTATAAATAGGGATGACACAGTTTCCGCGACTTTTAGTACTCCTCTCCGATCACAGAAACCGGCTGCCTCCGCGGTCTCTGGTTTCCAACTTGCGTGCTTACGAATTGGAAACCGCGAGATCGGTGTTTCTCGCGGCTCTTCGAAGATCTTCCTTCTCCCTGTCTGCCGCGAATGAAACCGAGGGAACGCTGACGCGTAGATCTTTCCACCGCGTCAGACAACGGTGTACTCTCGAGCTCAAGCAAGCTGGCACGCGTCGTTTCAGCCCTCGAGACTCCGTTAATTACGTGTACACGGGAAACTCGCGCTAATTAGCCGTGTCGATGGCCTTTCGCGGCGAACACATTAGTGAAACTCGATGAAAATCAATGGCTCAACTGTTGCGAAGGGAGACGCGCTCCCCTTCTTATCTCCGTCACTTTCGTTTCTAGATGAACTCGAGAAGCAGATGGTTTAAGTAGATTCAGTTTTACGGACAGACACGCGTAGGAATATACACAGGGAACTTTCTATTCAAGAAGCTAGACAGACCTTCGAGGAGCGCGCACCGATGACGTGCAAACTCGATTATCGACCACTCGCGATACCGAATCTCCAGGAAATGCCACGGAGCTCCTCCGTGATCGCGCGAATCTAGCAAACTGGTGGCTGGCGTGCATATTCGGCAACGTATCACGTCCAAAATCCAACACACGTATATATACACATAACGTAGGCTCGAGCCTCGATTTCGTTGTCGCATGTCGTATGCATGTATGTATATATATACAGAGTATCAGTCATACAAGAGAATCTCTCTAAACAGAACGGTAAGAAGCGTAGGGTGGTAGACATACGACGAGACATTATTATAATTACGACAAAGAAGGTAACGGAAGAGCCCAGACAGTGGTGACAAAAGAATTAGAGGGAGAAACAAAGAGGGGGGCAGAAATAAACGATGGTAAATTAAAGAACAACGGGGTTGGGACAAAAAACGTAAGGTCGTAAAATGGTTTGTTCAAGTACCTCTGCGAGCGAGGTCACGCCGACTAGAGCTGATTCTCTGTTCGTTCGGTTCGTTCAGGAGGAGACGTAACACGATTGGTAGTAGTAGTGGTAGTAGTAGTAGCGGTAGTAGCGGTAGTAGTAGTGGTAGACGATAGCGGTAGTAGTCGATAGTAGCTGACAGTGGTAGATAGCTGATTCGGTACTGGTAGTAGTAGTAACGTGTACGTATACGCGGCGCAGGGCGCTGGGTCGGCGATCGGCTTGCTCTAACTTGACGGCAATAAGCAACACGAGAACATGTTACATATTTGAAAATCATATGAAACAGAATCAGTTGTTTTTTTTTTCCTTTCATTCTCTACGTTCTAGGGCTGTTATCGCAAGATGGTCTTCTCTCACTTTAAATCAACTTAATACCGGTCCTTCGTGACTCTCTCTTAGCATCCCCTTTAATATTTCACTCGTACTACACTCTTCTTTCCTAGCCTTTCCACGCGGAGAGATCGCGCGCAGCTATTGTCGCGTTGTCATGACGTATGGTATGTCGAACAGGGAGAGGTCGCACTGGCGGGGCCATTTTGATTGCTTTCTCTCTTTTTTTTCCTGTACCATGAGTCTACGGAAGTAAAGGGATAGGAGACGTTTCCAACGGAGTATATTGCCATACTTGTTGGAAATAATAAAGAATGCCCGAATGAGTCCCGTCGCGACGACCTTTCCGTGTGAGTATCGGGCGAAAGGATGTGAATCGCGTGCTCAATCGTTCCATCGATGCTTCACAGGCACGGGCGCGTGTCTGTGCCGACAGTGAGCGGGGCCGCGACTCGGAGACACGGTTAATTCTTAATGGTTTCCCATGGAGCTGCGAAGGAAGAAGCCGAGGAGTTGGTATACCCGAGCCAAAACGCAAGGACGTCGGCGAGAGAGGGTCGCCGGGACAAAGGGATCGGTTCTTCTGGGCTCGTTTCGATCGTCCCCGACCCTCCTGTCCTTCCTACCCCCTCCCAGCATGCACGTGCCCCCTACTCTACTCGTTCCCTCCGCGGTTTTTAATTTCCCGTCTACGACACGCTCGCCCAACTCCCTTCTCCCTCCCCCGTCGATTATCTCTCTCGCTCCCCTCTTTCCGCGCCCCCCCCCCGTTCCAACTTCGATCAAGTAACAAAAAGAAGTGGAAAAAAAACACTGTGTGCCCCTCCGCGAACCCTTTCGCTCCCAACTTTCACACAAGCATGCACACGCCTTTCTATCTCTCCCCTCGCGATCCCTCTCGATTTATCCGTCTCCTTTCCCCCGTTTTTTTTTCTTGCGCGAGACTCAAGGGGGCTGTTGACTTCGTTGGGGTGGAGGGGAAGGTCGATTGAAAGGGGGGGGGATGATCAGCGGGGAGGGTTATCTCGATTGTTCTCGTCGCAGATTCATCCCTAATCTCAATGATTATCCGCCTCTGACCATTTTTCTCGCCCTATCCTAGCTCTGACGGCTGTTACTCTCTACTGGCAATCGATCGTTTACTTGTCTTTAACTCTTTTAAAGAACCTGGATGATCCGCCACATACGGCTTACCTTGCGAAGCTCTTGAACGCCGCGGACTGCGGATTTATGCAGAGCGGGACGCGCGACGTGTTCAGCTGTTCCGCTATAAATTTGTGCATTTCCTCTGAAACAGACAACGTCAGGATCGTCGGGTGAGAGCACGTTCGTCTGGCCATTCCGCTGCGTATAAACACCCCGGCGAATCGAAACGAGTCGCCCGGGCGGTGCATAAAGCGTCACCGTGACGATACTATTAAAGCGGTTTCCAGCACGTCGCGCAGAGTACACTCCATTGCGAAGGAAATTCGCCGGGAGATTTTCAAGAAAATCGACCCGAATGGCTCTGGATTATTCCTAAGAGAAGTTAATTTCAATAGACGCGAAAGAGACCCGGAATAATTCAACGATTTCTATGTAATTGTCGCGTGCGTTAAAGAGTGCACTCTGCGTCGCACGCGAGGAAACATGACTCTTTTGCGAGGGAAATTGTGGGGCTCTATAGCATCTGTTTCTAACGACCGTACGCACGTAATGTCGTTCGATTATTCATCGTCTGTTACGGACAATCGAGGCTCGATTGTGTTTGCACCGCGTGCCCGGGAATTCCATGCGAAATGGAGCTCATACGTGTGGCTACGGTCGAGAATGACAGCTGCTGCGATTAGGGGTGGCATTTTCGCGAAGTTCGATCAACGTTCCCGTCGTATTCTCAAACCGAACCACAGGTATCCCCGCGATTTCACGCGAGTTCGTGCTTCGACGTGCCGAATCGCGATGGATAAACACGGGATACATACTTCTCCGTGCGCCGCAAATATTTGCGAAAACCTTCAGACCACGTTTCATGAAAAAGAATGAAGCCGAGGGGGTACAATGCACTCGGCGACGTCTAGCCAGGCAAGAAAGCCACGTGCCCGCTGCTCCGTTTTTCCCATGCTATGAATGTTTAACGCGCGAGAAACCACCGCGTAACGCGCATTAAACGGACAAGTAGCCCTGGCCAGGAGAAAGGATCGCGAGCTTTAATTGCTCGGGCAAATATCCCACGGAAATCTCGCGGCTGGATGTCCGAAAAGAAAACAGCACGAGCTCTGGCCGCGCGTTCGCGGCTAATTGCCTTTGAAAATTCTTCGCGCGGCTCTGCGCTTGGAAAAAGAAACGCCCGGGACGAAGAAAGAGGAACGAACTGTCGGCGAACAGGATGCTACAAACAACCTCCAACGAGATCTTGCGAAGAAAAAGCAGACTACTTGGTAGCTTCAAACTCGAGGCAATTCCTTGAATTAAGGGTACGTCGACCACTGTACATATCAGCGAGGATACAGAGATACCTGGATACGAAGAGGCGTAGAAATATATATTAAAGACAGCGCTCCTGAAAATTCTGAATCCTTGCAAAACGAAATAGAGGAAGCTCGAAGCAACTTCTGGCAAGCAGCGAGCCCATGGCGTGCATATTTTAAACGCTGTATTAGACCCAGTTTCTAGGTGATTACGATGAAGAAAGGCATACGATAACTTCACGGTCCCCTGGCCACAATGGTGATAAACTATGATTTATCGTGGCTGCACGCATAGGCCTTTTCTCTACACACGCGAGAGAAGTCTATCGCATCATTGTTCCGCGGCTAGAGCGGCCACGTGCCCGAGACATTAACTATTAATAATGCGCATGAGTCACACGACACAACGAGGTATTTTTCACCGCGTGAAAGCCACGACGGTCAATCTGCCCCGTTGCGAAACCACCCTTTCGCTAATAATTCTCCTCTACCTCTCGTCACCGAGCCGATGACGCTCGGCCTTCCGCGAGGCGCGCGAAAGCTGCAGCACGCGGCCGGGTCCGTGGATTTTATCGAAGCACGAGCACGTGACGGGTTACCAGATGACATTAAAAGCTACCTCGACCCCCGAGCAGTATGTAAATCGCATGAAAATCAGCACGCCGTGTGAAATTCGCGACCTTGCGTAACCGCGCCTCGTGACGGTTTATTAGCACCCTCTACTTGAAATCTGTCGACCCTCTGTTATTGAAACTAGTGGTGAAGATTTCTGGGTGAGAATTGAAAAAATTAGTACCGTAAACTGTGGGACCATTGGAAATTACTTAACACGTGTTAAAGAAAGAAAAGGAGAAACTTTTTATGCATTTTCACACTTGTAGCGTAATTACGAATGATTCGATGTTATAATAGGATACTTGAAGCAGATGTCTAAACTTTTATATTATAGGGTAGATGTCCCTATTACTGTCAGTGTTCCTATTACTGCCACTTTATTTATTTCGCTTAATTAAAATGTAACGTATAAAGAATAGTGTACAAGAATAATATTAATACTAATAAGAACAGTCCCAATTTATTAATAATATTATTAAGCAAAATAAATAAAGTGGCAGTAATAGGGACATCTACCCTATGTATACCAAAATGTTCCTAAAACATGCCAATGCTCCCCAGTTTACTGTATTCCAGCTTCTGTTTGAAAGTGGGTAGAAGAATTAACCCTCAACAGGTACAGCAGAATCTCTAGAAGCTACGATATCCTTATCAAGCTGGGGCTGACCACAACCAACCACATCCTTTTCCTCGTACACCCCATTTCCTGCTACTATCCCGGAGCAGCATCCTCGGTAGGCGCACCGCTCCAACCAAGCTTCTCAAGCCTTCTCCCAGGAAACGATCAAATCGACAAAGGCTCTTGATGCAAGGAAGCATCGACCGGCCCACGTTTCCACGGTGTCGCGTTTAAACCGAAACTCACGATTGTCCGCACGAAAGCGCGTAGAGTATCGCGTCGGTTTTCACGGCTGCTGATCGTCCAAGGTCCCTTACCTTTCACCTGCTGCACGGTGGTGAGCTTCCGCTCCCAGAGATCGTCGAAAGGATGAGACGTGGCGGGCTCGAAGTCCCCTGTGTACTGTCTCATGCCGGCGCTGGTCGTGTAGCAGCACGTGCACATGCACGAGTGGTATCGGAGCCTTCCTTCGTCGAGATAAGGATGCGCCAGGGCGTTCACCACGGTGATCCTCTTGTCCTGCGGGAAGTTCGTGAACGGGGTCAACGAACGATCGATAGGGCGCGCTCGAGAACGACCGTCCGTTCGAGCAGCCTCGCTGTTTACGTGGCTAGTTAACGATCTAATTCTACGAGCAACGGGGTGGGGGATTAAAAAGCTCCGCGGCCGGAACGAATAAATTCGTCTCCCCCGATCGCTTGAACGGACCTCGGTCAATTTCAAGCGATCCCGCGACACTTGGCTGAATTATTGAGGAACGAAAGAGGTCGGTGTTAAGCTGGATTTTGGAATGGAAAGGTGGATCTTTGGAGCCCCTTACTTCTAACTTGGGTTATCATGAATATGCAGGAACACGGTTACAGCTCCCCAAAGAATGCACTGAACTTTGTTAAAAATTGAACGTTTCGCGAGCAAGTTTCGAAAGAGAGAGAGAGAGAGTGCTAGAAGACTTTTAGCTGGAGTGAGTTTAATTCCAGATTCTAGTTCGAGTAGCAGTGGCTCCGCGAGTTGGAATCTGAACGAGTACCGTTGAATGCGAGGCGTTAAACGACCGTTCAGTACTGAGCGGTCCGGCTTCGTCGCTGAAATATTGAATTGACGTATTTAAGCGCCAGATTTAGGAAAGTAGGTTGTAAAGCGTTGGCGTGTTCCTGCACTTTAATAAGCACTTAGTAACCTACAAAGATAGCGCGCGATATCGTCCAGCTGCGCCTAATAACGGTAATTTTGTCGCTTCGCGTTCGTTTCGCTGAATTTCTGATAAAACGCAACGCGCGGTATGTGTGCGCGCACCGAAACCGTCGTCCACACGCGCGCAACGGGTTCTTCGTCTCCCCATTCTATTTTTTTCTCCCTTCGCTTTTACCTTTAGCGGAGCTGGTCCGTCTCGACAGTAAAGATTTTATTGCAACTTTTGTTACGTGCACCGCTCGCGAGGACTTTACGATGTCGCGGCCCTCGCTCCGAGTGTTTTTTACGAAGTGTCGAGGACCTAGCGGTACGCTTATGAACCGTTCGCCCGCGTTTCCCTTCGCTAAACGACCAGAAACGCGCGTCATAACTTAGCTTTGCCCATCGAGACGCGAGCCCGCCGAGTAGCGCAAGTTTCGCGGCGGTCGGAGGACGGCAATAATTTCGCGAGTTGTCGAGCTACCGCGAATGTCGGATGCCTCGATAAGGGTGCTTAAAGAGTGATAACGTCGCGTTTCCTGTTTTCCATGTTCTGGGGGGACTTTTATCGGCAGCTGGGAAGGAATCCTTCGAACTGGATGATGTATCGTGCCTCTTGTTGCGAAGAGGAACCGTGCAACTTTGCAGATTTTTCATTGAAAACAAGCTATTCCCTTGTCTGACTTCCCCGCCTATCTATCGATTCTACTACTTCGCCTCTAAAGCTACGCGGTCTTCAAAGGCTGCGAATAAAAGTCTCTCCTCTCGTAACTGTCGCCCCGTCGTTGTACCAGAAACCGAGAGAACGACAGAGGGCGATCTCCCCCGTACAGAAAAAAAGGGGGGAAACTTACGGGATCGAAGACTAGCATCTGGCAGAGCAAATGGACGGCCTCGTGCGTCGCCTGGCTGCTGAGGGTGTAGAGGGCCGTCAGCGAGGGTGGCTTCGGTGCACGCCTCAGCATGTGGGATCTCGCACCCTCGCACGCGTACCTCATGTCCTCGAGGGTCGGTGTGCCCAGTAACTCTGTGATGAGCTCCAGCTGCAAGCCAACGAGTACGTGATCGATTTTATAACTTGGCACATTTTCGACCGTGGCGAGCCAGGGAGGGTCCTCGGCTCGACCACTGCTTTTTGGCTGAAACGGGGCTTGAAATCAAGGGGGACGATGAATGCTGACGAAAATCGCTTCGATGGTAAAATTTCCTTCGATTCTTCTGCAAATGGTAGACCTTGGTGGAAGTGAACTGCATCCTACTATCCCGCCAAGGCACCTACTCAGTGGCAAACGGTTAACCAGTGTCTCCCCAGAAGTCATACAGAGGAAAGGAAGAAGGAAGGGTTTAAGATGCATGAAATTCGCAGAACTTGAGGCAAGCGGGCTTCCAGGAAGGAGTGCCGCTAACATTTCCCTCGAAATCCTTTGAACCTCGCCCCGAAACGTTTGCTGGTAGGCGCGAAGGTCCTCGATCTTCCTGGTGCCTTGTCGTAGAAAATGAAGCACAGGTGTCGCGGGGAGATGTTAATGATCTAACAGGACCAAGGACTAACCTGTTGCACAGGACTCTGCGCCTGGAAAAGGATCCTCCTGCGAAGGAGCTCGCCGAAAATGCAGCCGACGCTCCACACGTCCACGGCGGCAGTGTAGTGGCGTGCCCCCAGCAGGATTTCCGGTGCACGATAATACTGCGTCACCACTTCCTGGGTCATGTGCTTGTTCTGGTCGGGCTCCTCCACTCGGGCCAGTCCGAAGTCGCAGATCTGTTCGCAGAGAAACCGTGCAATATCCCCCCGGTTACGTTAAACTCTCGGAAAATCGAGCATCGCGTCTGGCGCATTTGCAATTCGCTTCTTTCCATAATTTCATCAGCGGTGTCGAGTTATAGAAAGAAGATGAAGAGACCTGGCCCCCTTAAGTTCCCATCGCGAGAGACATTTCGTATGTATCAGCACGAAGAGGGTAGCTCCCCCACTACACCGATGCAAGCAAACGACACAGCAAGAGAGTGATCAACTCACCTTCAGCACACAATTGCTATTCACAAGCAGATTCCCCGGCTTGATGTCCCTGTGCAGGATCCTGGCCGAGTGAAGGTACTTGAGACCTGCAACGAGAAGCAAAGAGCACCCCGTGAATCATCCGGATTTACAGGCGTATTCAAATTTCCAGTAGCCGGGCAGTTTTACTAGCGTCTCCATTATCCGCGCGCAAAGTGCCACGGGTACCCATCGAATATCGTTCCAAGGCGATCGAAACTTCTGCGGAGAGCCATCAGCGGCCGGGGCCGACGAACAAGCGGAAGACAGAGGCGATTTTCATCGCCCGGTCGGGACGCACGACCTCGATTCTCGACGAAACTCCATCGCAGAGTCGTTAGAGCCTCTTCAGCGCGGATGCGCGAGCGTTCGCGAGAGATTATCCGACGTTTAGCTCGCGCGAGGACGTATCCCTCCAGCGCGGTAATTTCCAGGCGAGCTGCTCCCGACACCCCACTGTCCCGCGCTACTATTCACGGATACACGGCCATTAGTTGTAATTTATCAATTAAAAGATGGTAATGCGAGTCCCCTGACGGCCGGCACGCACTTCGAGGGGGGCGATGATTCGCGTTCTATTAACATTTGATTAAATCGATCCGGGGCAGGGCATCAAACCGTGCCTCTAAGTGTCCGTCATCGGCGACAAATTGCGTCGAACAGGCAACGTTCGTTGGTCGATGGTAATTTCAGGCCGCGCGCGGCCTGGGAACCTGTTTTAAATGAAACCCGTATCGAACCAGAAACCTGTCCTTATTCAAAGAAAATGGAACGAAAAGGCGCGGCTTTAGGGATCCCCGAGTGCAGCGGTCGTCTTCTTCGTTTCGTCTCCGTGGACCGCGAGCAAGTGGAAGTGAAAAGGGAGAGTATTTTGGAGGGATCGAGTCTGTAATCGATTCTCTAGGTACTTTTAAAAGGAGCGGTATTATTCCCAGTGAATTTCGCAGGGAAATCGTCCTCGTTGTTCGCCCATTGTCACCCTCACAGGGAGGCAGAGCTGCCTTATGCTCCCTCACACGCTTCCCTTTCTCGCAAAACCGCGAGGCGGAACGATACGTGTCCATAGCAGCCTGGGGAAGGGTCTATGAAAGAGGGGGTTGGTTCGGGGGCGCGAGCTGAATAGGGGACAGATTACTGGGCCGTCCTTCGTGTTCCAAGCGCAATTCGGTTTCACGAAAGGGGTAGCTTGACTAACGGACGACGAGCGTCGCGGTGCTGTCGCTAAACGCTCGTGTAATCCCTTTTGAATGGACACGCGCATCCTGCCTCGCGGAGATTTCGCCTCCTACAAACGCCGAGTGACACATTAATCTTAATCACCGACGATACAGGTTTCAGGCTGTTCAAAATGTATCAAAACCTCAATGTACTTAGATACATACTTTCATTACAGCTTCCACTAACATTCACGCCTGGTGTCCGTGTAAAACGGTGTCACCTTCGCCAGGCGACGACGGTGGAAACGTGACCGATCGAGAGGAGCGCGCTCGCACGCCGCTCATCGCCGTAAGAACGAGGGAGGCTTTTCATTTTCGCGGACGAGGATCCGCGCTGATGAGCAGCGAACACGGGGAGGGCTGGAAAAAGCGCGAGCCGGCCGCCACAGGGGTGGGAAGCACCGTCGGGGAAAGGGTGAAGGTGGAACGAAGGAGAGACCCTGAAACAGATAGGTCGGGAGAAATGGGCGGGTAGCAGCGGGGAGGGAAGCAACAGGGGTAGAAAGGAATGAAACGCGAAGGAGCGAGGGTGCAGCGGAGGCGAAATGGATGGCGGAGGAGGCAGCCGCGGGAACAGAAACAGGAATGACAGGGGCGAGGGAGAGACGAAGCCGACTGCAATAAGAGCAGAAACATCGGTGCCAGATGAGTGTGCCGTGAGTCATGCCGCATTCAGACCTCGAGACTTTTCTCTCCCCGCAATAAAACTCGGTAATATTACCGGGGTAATCTGCCCCGTGGGTGCGTCCGGTTGCGAATTCACCCGTCGGTAATTAAAGTCTCCTCCCCTGTCTCCACCGCGCCCTCTTCGTCCCGCCTCGTCCCTGATAACTCCAGACGCCAAAGTCAACGGTTCGATCACACTCCCCGGGTGAAAATGAATTTTTCTCGCGATGGAGATTAGTGCAGTCGAAAGTTGAATGTTTTAACCCCGAATTGCAATCTCTTTTGTACATTCTCACGTGTTTGAATATTGGAAAATTGGAAAATTGGAAAATTGTAATTAGAAGAATCTTTTGTTTTGTATAGGTAGGTATTTACGGATTTGTTACGTTTCAATTATCAGACTCTGAAACGTTCAACTCGTCCCATTCGAAGGCTAGTCCGGTCGAGGGACAGCCACCGGCTGGCAAGGATGCTGGGAGCCGCAGGATTTCAGCCATTACGCGCGTGTGGCAGACGCGTCCCGCGAGATAAATTGCGCCGACGGATTAATGTAATAGAGTGATTAATCGCGCGAGTGACGATCGGACGCGAGCACGTGCTCGACGCTGGATTAAAGCGTTTTACGCGTGCAAGTTGGACGCTCGGTGGACGAGCGAGGATCGGGATCGCGCGACGATGCAAACCAGTTCCAATGGCTACATGGGAATTTACTATTTCCTGGATGGTGTCGGTGAAATGCTACAGATAATGTCGCTACTTGCAGCGAGTACGGGGTTGTTTCTGCACGAAGCGCTGGAATAACGGGTAGCGATGGAGGAGAGGGTGCAAATAGTGGTGAATTATTTTTACTGCGACCGCTGTCGTGGCCGATTAATTAAAAAACGCAAAATAATGAAAGCGAAAGTGATATGAAATATTCATACTGTCAGAGTTTTAAATTAACAAATTATGTGAAAGCTTGTGAGAGGAAAGGTATCGGTATTGATGAATGAATCTTACAATTATTTTAACACGCAATATAATGAAAATGTACTCGTATTCTCTGAGTTTTAAATGGACAAATTATATGAAAGCCTGCGAGGCGAAAGGTATGGGTATTGCTGATCTGAGAATACCCTGCCTGGCCGCGCCAAGTATTTGACTTCCAGGCCACGGACATCTAGGCAAATGTCTAAATGTTATATTTGATCTCCGCATTATTAAAATGTCCGTGATTATTACAAAACACCTTTATATACTTGCAGCTCATTTTGATTTCACATCTCTTTTATATTGTAATTATTATCTTCAATTTTTTTATGATTTATTTTATAATATTCTTTTCCGTCCTTGATTTTTTCATGTACTTGGCGTAATTTTTTTACTTTCTTGAAGTTTTTTATGGGGTCCTTTTTACTGCGACCGCCGTCGAGGCCTATTGAATCCATTTTCTATAGAGATTCAGATCCGTCGAGTATCATTCGTAGGAATGTACTGTTTTATGCTGAATACCGAAACTCTGACCTGTACCATCGACCAATCTAATGGCGCATTTACTTTCCATCGATCCGAATCCCACTCGAAAGAACTCTCCGCATAAGTAGGATTGCCCAGTAAACGAGTGGGTAATTGAGAGATTGAAAATGATTTATGCGGTATTCGTCTTTACTACGTGGAAGCATTCCAAGTGCAGTTTCAAGAAACGAGACAAATATCGACTGCTTCCATTTGTCAATTTCAGTGCATCCCTTCCAAGTCAGTCCCCTCTAATTGGTCAGACTAGCGATTCTCTGGATTCTTCTAAATACAGCAGAGCTCTGTGGCATTCCGATGGACAAACCACGCGGGACTCTTGCGATCCGCGAGCAGGCTCAGGTGGTTCCAAGAGGGACGAAAAGGCCACGATGCTCGCGGTTATCGGCCCGCGCCAAAAATACGCTCGCGCGAGATCACGCGACATCGGGACGGGAAGAAGCAGCTCTTTGTTTACGACGTGATGCTGGCAGTACAGCGAGCTTCAAAATTAACCGCAAGGTTAACGAAATCGGCCATCGGAGAGGCGACGCTCACCGTGGCACGGTCGAGGCCGAATGAATGCTCCGCGATTCTTCAGCGACTTTCGAGAGGCGAACGGGAACAACTTTCCATTGAAATCGCGCGGTAACGTTAGTATTCGCGTTTGCTCGTTAACCACCCACGTCCCCAATGGTGGATACGTCTGTGCGGTGCCTATCTTGAAGATCCCAAGGATCACAAAATAATCTATAGATCCTGGAATACTGATCAGTCTTAATCACGATCGAGCTGTCCACTGTCCTACGTATTATGACAAGGAACAGAGGAAGTCAGGTACAAGAATCCTTCTCAAAAACATCTTTGACGGCCAGTGAAGAAATCGAAATGAAAGTGGAGACACTAAGTAGTGGCAGGTGCGACAAGAGAGCACCTGATTCGAGGTGCGAATCAAAGGTATTGATCAATGGTACCGATTTCCTTAAAGTGTTAGTGTCAGAGGTGGTGAATCCTTCGTCCTTGACTTTCCGTGACTGCTCGTCGACCTCATCCAGGCCCCTGTCCCTGAAGAACAGAAATGAAGAATCGACTGGCGAGACTGGCACGCATACCCAGGTTCGGGTGCGATGAACCCGATAATGCCGCCACGGCCGACGTAAAATCGTCCTGCCGTGACGTATTCCACCGTTCCCTCTTGCTCGGCTACGGCTTCACCGCACGATTTTCAGCGAGCCTTGTCTTTATTACCCAGTGCTTCTCGAATGGGGCGATCGTCGATCGGAGGAAGTCGTTTCAGAGTGTCGGATCAAGGAAATGGGTGTGCTTTGAGTGAATCGTGAGGTTCGCGGGCCTTGACGGATGTAGTTTGATGATGCATCGGTGAAGAGTCGAGTGGCTGTGTCTCAGGTGAAGCGAACTGATATTTCTTACTACCGTCTTCTGTTTTATTGTGGCTAGAGATCACTCGTATCTTCTTACGACCCTATAGATCTTGAAACACCTGATTCACGATCATTTATTCAAAAGAACGAAGGGGAAAGTCGATTCAAACAAGTCCGCGATCCCCTCATATAGCACGCAAAGTTGGTGCCATAGACTGTCAGTGAAATAGTATATTATTCGAGGAATATAAATACGCACGGGTGTAGAGACACAGAGAGGGACGAAGAGGAATCGTTGGCGCGACGATAGCATACGTGGATCGTGTAAAAAACAAAAGTAAAACTGGGTCGATCTATAAAAGTCGAAGCAGACACGTGAACGTCGATTCCGTTCCCTTCGAGCCAGAATAATTCGATTCCAAAGCGTGCACGTTTGCATTGGGGAGGGCCACGTGCGCCCGGGGAAACTGCAGAATTGCTCGGGCACGCGTTATATAATCCTCTGTATTTGTTTGATTCGGACTTTTAATTAACCGCCCGTTAATGAAATTCAAGCTGACCGTGTCGATTAGTTTACCGGACGCGAAAATACCTGGAAATTCACGTTGCACAGGCGATTGTTTAAAAACAGCGTGCTCGGCGCTTGTTCCCATCAGCTATCGCGCGAAAGATCGCGCGTTTAAAAACCGAAAACGCTGATCGAACCAACCCCCTCTCCGCAAACGATCCACGGACGACGAGGCTGCTCTCGACGCTTTTAATTAATCCTTTGTCATTGTATCTATTTTCCATCGGGCTGGCACCATCCATCGATGCATCCAGAATTTTATTGCAGAACGCGGCTACTCTTCGTGGAAAAGCTCGCTCAAACAAAGGGAGCAACTTTGGAACGCGTGTTTTGCAATTTTCAGCTGAATTCGTCGCGTTGAGCGAGCAAATATTATCACGCGGTTGCGATGCCGTGATTTTTGGCGGAAAAGCTCGAGTGGCGATCACCAATTAAATTAAAAAAAAAAAGAAGAAAAAATACACGACGGAGAAGTTTGAAGGCTGCGGAAATCATTCGAAGGTTACGAAATTTGAATAAAAAAATCTCCATTAAGAAGTAAGTAAAGAAGACTTAAAAAAGTTCGAGATTTCTGTGAAAATTTCGAGGGTAGTGGAGAGTTCGTAGAGCCCACAGCTAATTCTTCCGGGTAATTCGCAGTCACCATGATTGGTCGGTGCTTGCATCGATCCGAACCACTCGCAAGTAGTACGAGCACCACCGATCAGACGGCCGAACGTGTCGATTTCCGGTGGGCGCGAAAATCTCGCCCGCGAAAACGGTCCAGCGACGGTGACCAGCTAGCAATGTTGATTTTTCCTCCTTTTCTGAGTTCCTCAGTTTTTCTTGTTACGGGGGACGTGGGTGTTTCTTTTAATTAAAACAGCCCGGATCGAGCAGGGGAAAAGCAATCCTTGGCTGTTATTTCGCGCTGCTCGCCTGGTGAATCCTGAAAGGCCGTGTCACCGCTGCAAAGTTTCGTTAATACGAGCAGACTGACGAAGTTCTTTCGCTTTCGACTGGAGAACCAAAGGCCACAAGCCACAAAGGTGAACGCGCGAAGCGTTAATTTCCGTTTCTTGCTCCCCGCGCGCGGTAGAGAGCGGGATATCGTGATCTCGTTTAAAGAAAAAAGGGAAAAGAAGAGGACTAAGCAGGGCTTAATTAAAACGCTAGAAAAGGGAATGAAAAGGGCGCGCAAAAAACAGGCGGAAACGGCGGAATGAAAAGGGAACGTGCACACTTCCGCGCAGTTTCAGATGCGAGCGCCCGAAAGAATGGGACTATTAGACGCAAGGATGTTCAAAAGCCTGTAAATCTTATTAGAGCCGCAGCATCGAACTACGCAGAATTGCGAAGTGGATTTCTGTACTCGGCATGTTTCGGAAGAGTAAGAGGCCGGCCCTGGAGACTTCAGAAATGGGTAGCAAAGGAAACTTCAAACATTCGAGGGGCAAAGGAAACATCCGCAAGCCCTTCAGCACCAAAGTGCCTCCCTACAAAGGAGATTCTTCAGAGTTCCTTCGCTTTAACGAAATCGAGAAGACCGAGCAAAAGTGTAGCTCCTTCTAAGCCGCACGAAAGCCGAAGTTCGGCTGTCCAGATCAGTTTTAATCGATAGAAGGAAAAGAGAAGAAGCACATATGCGGACGATAAGCGTTCTACCAAATAGTAATCAGTTTAATTAACGCAAGATACAGAGAAGACGATAAGGAAGCTTAGAATTAATCAAGAAGACGCGTAGCAAGATTGTTTCAAAGCAAGTCTACGCGTTAACAGATCTTGATTCCTGCAGCACCCAATTCCCCAAATTTCCATCTATACTGACTAGAACGGCAACGAAAGGAAACATATTTGATAGCCACGTGGCAGGCCTGGACTTTTGCTGTCGCTGGAAAAAGCGAGGAAAGAGCGAGGAGACGCGAACAGGCGATAGACCCTTCTATCGACTAGGGATCAGCTTAATTAAAACATCATGGAGGAGGATAGTAAGGATGCGTGGAGGCAGGCAGCAGGAGGAAGAGCGAGGTTAAGCGAGTCAGAGGAGAGGAGAATCCGTGGCGGCGAGCAACCGACCGGATGACGGGGTCTGGGGTCACGGATGGGCGGTGGCAGGACTGGTTTCGGACCAGTCAAGAGAAGAAGAGGAGCTCTGCTCTATCTGTCCGGGCTTTACGTGCCACGTTATACCGGGTGGGAAAGTTCGAACACGGCCGAAACGTTGCCCGTGAGAAGATTGGGTATCGCGGAGAGGAATTCTCCAGAGAGGGATCATCGCCCTTTCCCCTATCCCTATACCTCTGTCTATCGTCCCGTCGTTGTTGTTCGATCCTGGTGCCCGTGTCGCCCAGCCAAATCACGCTCACAGTCAACCTTAGAACTCTTCCTTTTTTTAACCCGAGCAACTTCGATCTTGATGAGTTTTGTCCCTCGAAGGACCACGCTGGAATCTCTGCGTTTCACGGCTGGATTCATTGTAGTCGTTTCTCTCGCTGAGGATTTCTTATTTCGAGAACCAGTCACCTTTTATTAAAACAAAACGTTGCTGCGACTCTAAATTAGACAGCTTCCACGAATCCCGGCGATCTCATAATTCACGCGAGGCCGCGGCTTGTCCTGACGTTTCAGCTCCTCGTACTCGTTTTCTCTTTTAGTGAACTGGCGTCATGGGAGACGAAGGCACTGTGTCGAAAGAATCCCGGCGTTTTCCACTTGCCGTGGATTGTTAACTTTTAATGAAACATCGAGGGTGGTTGTCTTCACCCTCGATTCTGGTATCGAACGTCCGCGATGGTGGCTGCTGAGAGAAATTGAGGGAAGACGTTGTGTTCCGAAGGGAGGCAGCGTTGAGCTGGAGAACAGCAATCGTTGCGATCGAAGGAGGATGATGGGAGAGCAGTCGACAGGCTAGGAGCGCGATAAATCACCAGCTAGACTGGATCCACCGTTTCTCCATCGAGCCCTCGGTCATCTTTCTCTTTACCCAGGAATTAGTAACTCGAACCAACTCTTTTCCGCGAGTAAACAGCTCCCGACGAGGCTACAGCGCCGTCGGCGGCTCGGAGCAGCGACAAGAGATCGCATTATGAGTGAAAATTAATGCAAATCTTATAAGAGGGTAGTTAGAACGTAGGAGAGGTGTCCCGTTCCCAGTCCTCCCTCCTTGCCCCAGCTTTATTACCTCTGCAATCTACTTTCGCCCCGTCCACGTCTTCTCCATCCCCTTCATCGCGGTCGACGCGGGCCTGACGATTCTAAAGATCCATTTGTATGCGACGTATGTTGTGCACCGCCTGCTCGCATCTGTGTTTGCAATCTTGTGCAGCATATTGGAACTGTGTCTGCTTCCTCCTTCCCTGTCCCCCTTTCTGGGGGCGTGTGTGAAAGTAGACGACCACGTACAAGCGCTACCTTTAACTCATTCCCACCTGACTTACCCTTATTTTGAAGCCTCGAAATATTCTCAAAAGCAGCGACTCAAAGGGACGCGATTACTACGCGAAATTACTTCGACTATCCGGAAGTCACCTCTCAAAATAAAACACCCCCAGAAACAGAAAGCCAAACAGGAACCACAGAGGACGTTCCCTAAACGTCGCACAATGGGACAGGGGGTGGGTCAACTGGGTTGGAAAAGTTTCCCTTCGAATTGAAACGCGGGAAAACGAACGAAAATCGCGAGCTCCTTTCAGCTTCCAGCGAAGGGAGAGGAGAGGGGCTTTAATGACGACATGCCTCGCGACAAACAAGAGAAGAAGAACGCGAGGGGGTAGGAAAAATTATTATTCGCGGGAGCATCTTCATCGGAGTGTGCATAATGATTCCACGAGCTCGTCGCGGGGGTGTAGCAGGGAGGGTGGCGGTTAACGCGAGCTCTCTTTTGTATCCTGATTCCGCGGTGTATCCTGCTACATCCTCGCGCGGAAACAACGGGAAGCAGCCGTGACAAATTACCCTCGAAAACTACCGGCCGAAAGAGAAACGAAACTATAGACACGCGGAGGGATGATGTATTAACGCGTCGTCGACTTCCATACTTTCCGACAGAGACACCGGTTGCTCTCTCCCCCCACCCCCGGCTGTCGTCTTTGACGAATTAATTTCGACGACACGAGGAGACGACGGCCCGCGGCTCTCTCAACGTGTTAACGATCGTTGTGCCTCGAAGCGACCGAGGAATACTGTGACCACGAGGCGTCAAACATTGGAAGCTTAAGTTCGCTGGCTGGCAATGGAACAGCTTGCGAGGGGTCATCGGTGACGCGTTGGGAAATGGTTCAGATAAGTTCGCAAGCCTGATTTTACGCAGCTATAGCCGTGGCGAAAGGAAGTGGATGTTCGAAGACACTTGGGGACTACCCTTCACAGTTTCACCCCATGTAGCTTACAGCGGATCGGTTCTTTGGGGGTTGAAAGTTTGCTCCCAAGGATTTATGGCGCTGTACGGAGTTCGACTTCTGTGGTCAGGGGAAGAATATAAAAATTGCCACGGCTGTACTTGAATTATTTATAGTTGTGGTCCGCCTCGGGTCTGCACGCATTCGAGGCGCAAAGAATCGCTGGAATTACCGCCGCCGGGCGATATAATAACCAGCCAGCCGCGAATTCCTCGGCTTCTTCGGGGCGACGTAAATATTTGTCGCGACTGCCAGCCACCAGTCCCAGGGGCGGAGGGTCGATAATTATTACTCCGCGTTCCTTCGACGAACGTCGGGGCAGAACGAAAATTCCGCACCCCCGCGACGCGTGCACGTCCGTTATTTGCATTTCCAGCGCGCGGGGGCGCAAATGGACAGAAAAAGGGAAGAGAAACGGGGGTGAAGAGCGGGCTGGGGAGGCAGCGTCGATAAGGGGCGGTGGAGCGCTTTGGGGGTTGTTGAAGAAGAGCGAGGAGAGGACGCACCCGGGGAACAAAGAATCGCGAGCGCTTTAAAGTAAGATTTGTCGAGTAATGCTTTCGAGCGAGCGCTTTGGGAAAAGAGCAGGGCGGTGGTTTAATTAACTCCGTGGATTGTTGAGCGACGTGGTGGAGTTCGGCCGGGCGACGAACGGGGGAGTTTTTCATAATAATTACGCGACAGTCTGCGCTCCGAGCAGAATGTTCTTTTATGCATCGATTCGAAAGATCGCGGTGGAGCCAAAGGGATTGTAGCTGGTGGACGGAATTTGTATATCGCTGAAAAAAGGTTTAGTCTTCTTGCACTGACGAATACAGAATCAATGAAGCATCAGAATTTTTAAATACCGCATGGGGTCTCTATTAAACCGTCCAAGGTATTCTTACAATCATGCAGAAGAAAGACGAGCAAGAAACTTGACGAAGAGGAAACGAATCGAAAGCAGCGGAGAATAATAGAGAGAAAGAAGAGGGTGGGTCGTTAGGGGTGGGAATGACAGGAGCCCCGATGCAAAACATATCGAAGGGAGCTGAAGAAAATTCTCTGGTTTTGATCTCGCTGAGACGCGACTTTGATTTTCAGTCGGGTAAAAAGGGCTCGTCGCTCAAGGACCGACACGAGTGGTGTCGTTACTCGCTTCCCGCGGCAAGCTTCATCCCCCACGGAATTTAATTTCAAAGGGACACGCCGATGGGGGGGGGGGGCCTGGTTTCTCGAAATGTCTCCAGTGGTAGTCCTCCACGGAAATGTATTCGCGAATCCACGTTTAATTACTGCTTTATCAACCACCTCGTTGGACTATATTCATAGAGTTCCCGCGATGATTAAAGACAAACGCGATAATTCTCAGACGATCGTCTGGTCTTCGGAGCGAGAAGTATATATTTCAAGTGAATCTTCTTCACCTTTCGGGAGATCAGACTCCACTGAAATGGAAGAATATGCTTCTCTTAACTGTGACGATTAAATGATCCTGTTTGCTCCTGAGGGTTTCTTGTCCTCCCGAAGGGTTTCGGAAACGAGGTGTGATAGAACAGCGATTCCATTACGATTACATATTGGAAGCTTGGCGATCCTAACCAGCCTTACGGTAGTCTAATAAAGTAGTCCTTCAGGGATGCATCCTGAAACGAGTAGATCTACCCAAGTGAACGTCAAAGTGTTAAGAGGTTGCTTACGGATTCAATCATAATCAGAGCAGCTCGTCAAACAACACATCGTAGACCTCGGAGACTTTCATCTACAATATTCATCCTCGCGATTCCACCTGAAACCACCCTTGAATCGAGCAACTGCATCTCCTCTAACTTAATTTTCCACGATCACGCGTTGCGTCATCGCCGATCGCCAGGCAGGAACGATGTTTACACTTGACTTGCAGATCGCCCGGACGATTTTCCAGTTCGATAGGGAACTGTGTCGCGCGGAGGTGCCTCGAGCCCTCCTCGAATAATTGACGCGATAGCGTGATACGGAGACGCGTCCCAGATACGCTGGTTTCTCGCCTATCCGCTAGAAAGCATCTAGTTCCCGTGCGTAAGTCTGACCACTCG
Source organism: Andrena flavipes (assembly GCA_963971345.1). Taxonomy (NCBI): domain Eukaryota; kingdom Metazoa; phylum Arthropoda; class Insecta; order Hymenoptera; family Andrenidae; genus Andrena; species Andrena flavipes. The sequence continues at coordinate 43,052,228 of OZ020482.1, forward strand.
TTTAAACAGCAACGATTACCCATGCGGACCCCATCGAGCAAGTGCCTGTTGAAATTATCAGGATTTCACTGACGGAGCAGAGCACATGCTGGAATAACGGGAGGATCCAGAGGCCCGGGATCCAGACGAGAAAATTCGAGGCTCGGATGAAGGGAGAAGAATCAGTCGACGACCGTCTTAATGAAGTGGACGCCGGAGGAGAAAAAGAGCATCAATCTCGCGGTCGGAAAGCCGAATTAGCTGGAGTGGCTCGGACGCGAGTAGCAGAGAAGAAAGACGTGGCTCGTCGACCACCGAAAAATTAACGAAGGACTTTCTTATTAGCGGAGGACAGAGAAATCGAGGGAAAAGAGCATAGGGCGACGAGGGGGCGACGTCATTCTACAGACACCCCTGCCCCTGTCTGCGTCAGTGAAAGACGGGCCAGGTAATTCGACAAGCCAGACAGTACAAGAACTGTACAGCACCGTGGAGATTCACAGGGATGATCCCGAGGGGTGAATAGAAACGATCCTGTTTACCCTATCCCCTTCCACGGCATCGACGCTCCGGGCAATATGCCACCCGTAGATTTTTATAAGCGCAAAACTTTTATTCTCCTTTCGTCCTACCTTCTTCTTTCCTCTCACTTTGAAATTCTCCGAATTTCAACTAGTACTCCTTCTTTTATCCGCCTAGTTTCCTAACCCTTGTCGAGGGGGAGCCTGGAGTTTGCGCTCGAACCGAGTTGGATTTCGACAATGGGCAGCTTCGTTTGTAGCGATATTCTCTTTGTGCTCTCGGATCGTCGGAGTTTTGGGTTTCCTGTTTTCTTGGGCGGTAAAGTGGACTGCTCTTTCGTAGTTGTTTCAGGGACTCTCCGGGTACACGTGTACTCTTTAATTTCCCTGAATTTGTAAGGAGGAAACCGTGGCCCCGCGCCTTCATTTCCCTTGAGCAGGGCGATAATCGTTATCGCGAGCTCGAGCGTCAGAAGTCAACCCTTTTCCAAGGCTTCTTCAGCACCTTCCAACGCGATATATTTCCCTCGTTCATTTCTGTTTCTTTGTTAACGCTACATCCCTTCTCATTTGAAAGTCTAACCGCCGGGCTGAGCTCGCGAAGCACTCGGTCGCGTTTCTTACGCGGTCACAGAGCAAAGACGATCAATCTCACTTTCCGTCCGCCTTCCTTTCGTCCCTTTTTTCGTCTAAATTCTAAATTATCATTCCGAACAGTTCTTGACGCGCCGTTCTTCCACCCATGACCCTATAAATTTGTCACGGTTACTCGGTCCAGAAGTTGTGCCAACATAGTGGAGGGTTTTTTAAAACTGTTCTTAGATAGGTATGGAAATTGAATTCTCCGTTTCAACTCCTAGCAGATTTAATTTTGGAACAGTCACAAGTTTCACGAGACAACAAGGTTGAAGGAGCTTTAATTTCTATTAAATTTTAATGTAGGGACAGATGTGTGAAAATGGTAGAAATTGAGATGAAAAAGGTGATCGTATGGAGGTGGAAGAGCGAAATTTTCTTCCGACACCAGAGAAAGCCACCCTACTCGCGTTTTTCCCCGAGTTAACCCCGTGTTTCTCGATTTCGTTCGCTCTAATGGGCCAGTCGCGTGATCGCGCGTTAGTCTTTTTGCTCCGCCGATCGAATCGAACGCTTTTATCGCGCAGGAGTTTCGAAGCCCGCGGGAAAAAGAGGTGGAAAGAACGGAGCGAATTAATACGTTTGATAAGGGTCATTTCACCTTCGATGGTGTGCACGTTGATTGATTTGAAACGATCCTTCTGCCTCGTAGAACGTTTGCGCGCTAAACTGAATCAGGAACTTTGCTTCCGATGGGTTAAATCGCGAGTGGAGGTGCGAGGCAGCTCCTGAATTATCATATTTTAGAAATAGAAATCCATTCTTCTATGTTTAGCAATCCGACGATGAATTAAAATACTTGTACTTGTTCCATTTTCGAGTCACTGGCACCGGATTGCCCCAATTTAAATCATCGACATTATCCACTCTGGTCCTCTTGGATTTCGGGGCGCAAACTCTGCGAGAATGAACGAAGTCGAAACGACTTTGCGGGTGAATGGAGTTGACCAACGAATTCAAGCCACTGTATTACTGTATTGTGTTATCCTATTGAAACGTTACGAAACGGTAATGGATTGCCAGTGGGTTTGCGGATAAATCTGGTGAACTCCGGGACGGGCGAGCTTAGAGCAAAGTTACGAACGCACATTTATTCCACGATAGCAGTGGACAGCGAAATCCACGAGTGTTCGAGGGTGGATTAGAAGCACGAAACGCAGCGGTTGCGGCAGGAAATTATACAAGTTATGAATGAAAAACCTTGAAATCAGACAGTCACAAATTGACAAGATTTCGCTGACATACACTTAAGCTCTGTCAATTTTATCATTTCAAATTTCCAAGCGAACCAGAAGCAATCCATCCTCAGACGTTTCTGTAACTCAGAAATGTCACAGAAGCTCCCACTTTAAATTCCCCGATATTCTTACCACAGATTCCTGTAGAAATAAAAGATACTTTTGGGAGTGCTGGGTGCAGCTTCCTCGCCAAAGTATACGGATCTCGAATAAATCATAAAATAGGTTGCTTTCACTCACCTCGAAGGATCTGGTACAGGAAGACCTTGATGTGGTCGGGGCTGAGATGCTGCGGACTGACGATGATCTTGTGAAGATCGCTCTGAAGCAGCTCGGTGATCACATATCTGCCGTAACGTGCTCGTTAAGGAATTTATGGATTGTTGTTAACTCGCCTAGATTAAAGGGTCTCCTCCGCGGACGACTATGCCAATTACCAGCTGATTCTCTTATGGCCGCGGTTTACACGCGCGTCGATACCCACCCCTTGATAAAACTAACGAATATTAACTCCCATTAACGGGGCCAATAAAATGAAGTCGAGAGCACAGTGGCCCGAGTTAATTGTGAGTGCACGCGCGCGAAATAGATGCTCTCCACCGTCACGTATCAATTTCAACGAAGAAATCCAGGAGGGAGAGAGAGGTGGAGAAGGAGAGATGGAAAGAGGAAGAGGGAGAGAGATACAAGGACTGGTTCCCTTAGCTTTTTCCTTCCTCTTTTAGAGGGCAATTAAGAGAAGCGTCGCAACGAGCTTATTCACTCGCGTGAATACTCGATTCGCTGGCGAACGATAACACGGGGGAACGGGAAATCAAGGCTGAACGGTGACCGAGAAAGTGTACGAGGATACAGCTTATCAAAATGACACTGATTCTCAATCGACTTTCCATTCAATTTCTCTCACAGTCCGACTAAAACAGTACCACTGCACGCTCGCGTGTTTTTCCACCACGGCTAATCCTGGGCGATCTTAATTAAGCTCGGATCGTGCGTCCGAGCCGAGCACTCCGAACTTTGCCACGGGAAAGTTCGGAAGCTCTACTCTCGAGGATCAGTAGCTCAGGGGATTCGATTTTCAAAGAGGAATCAGCTTGTTTCTACGAAATTGCAAAACTGAAAGTCCCTTCGCGTGCAGACGTCCATCGACGTTGCCGATACTTCTAATCGACAAGAAAGTACCTACACAAAATTTCCAACTTTCATCCGTCTATCTCGATCCCGAAAGAATACAGTTGCGAATAAAATCGCGAGAATGTCAATAGAGGCATGCAAGGTGGCCGCGATCGAACGAAAATGCGGTGGACTAGAATCTTGGATGATCCTCGCAGCTTCAGGTTGCCGATTCCCTGGCATTAATGGATACCTTCGTCGGCTTTCGACGGAGTTAATCCATCGAAATGAGGGCCGAGGTGGACGGAGAAAAAAAAAAGGAAATAGAGGGGAGCGCGGAACGACGGAAGAAGAATCGAGCCGAATGTGATGTCGCTACCGTGACGAAAGTAGCTGGCCTTAATAAACCTGGAGGGTAATTTACAGCGCTTTGCCCTGTTCTTCTTCTTGGCTGAAACTTCTTCGGGAGTTAAGTCACGACCAGACCAGACAATGGCGTTTCGCCCGCTTCCGCTGGTGAAGGGGGCGAGTGCGGAGTGAAGGGACGTTTCCACGAGAAGCATCCACTTTCGTTAATGGAACGACGAACAAAAGTGTCTGTTACCTTGGACTGTTGGGGCGGTTAGTTCGATTAATTATACGAGGAATCCTCTAATGTCGGTTTCCGTTTACGTAGTTTCGGGGCCCGAGGACGGTTTTCAAGGTCACGTTAAGGAAAGTCACGGTATAATTTACGGAGTCTGAAGCAGACGTCTTCCTTTTTTTTAAGACTTCAGAGTTCGCTTCAAAGCCGTCAAATATACAGAATAAATAGAATTCTACTTCAAATCTACCTCTTCCAAGGAGTGTTGAAAAATATTCCAATTTCCCTGGAGGTTCTACCGCAAAAGTGAGCCAATGGTCGAGCCATTAACATGATTAATATCCTCCAGCCCGGTGGTAAACAAAAATCACAACCGCCAAGTCTTGACAAAACAAATACCGCGCAGTCGGTCGCCAGCGGAAGTTGAGCAATTACGAGAGTCACGGGTAATCGCCACCCCCTCTCGCAAGAAAGTTATCGAGACCCCCCGCTGGCTGGCGGTAATTTCGAGGGAACCGAGCTCGATCGACGAGAGCCATCCGAAGAAACGGGGGTTGGGGCTGCGAGGGGGGGATGGAAGTTTCGCGATAAAAAGCACTCGAGGAAGTTTTTGCGCGGCGACCATTGCGGGACAAAAATAAAGGGGGTGATTCCGCCGGCGAACCGGAGCATCGTGCGGCTCTTCCTCCACTTCCGCTATAAATCGAGACGCGTGCTCTCGAGTTGTTGGCCGCAGAGTCGCGGATCCGACGATGCGCTTGAAATTTTAGCAGTTTGTTCGCCTTTATCGCACCGACGCTACCGGGGATCGTATCGAACACCCTTGGTCCCTGATCCGTGGGCTGACTGCTATCAGATCATCGAAGACGATGTTAATGCATTCGGCGATAAGATCCAAACGTCCCCGTTGATTTTCTCGCGCAGAACGGGACCGCGAGATCCCCGAATGCCCGTGACGCAATTGCAGGGATTCGTTCGATCGACCGTCTCCCTCGGATTCCATTATTTCCTTGTTCCCCGAAAACGACGAGCCGCGGAGCCGAGTGGATCGAGGAGAAAGAAAAGGCTCGCGAGGAGAATGAAATAGTATAATGGCGGAATGAGGTCGACTGGTAGGTTGGAATGCAGGTAGAGGCTGCCTGCGAACCTGGCGTGGTATGCACGTCGACTGGTTCGGCTGGCTTCGCTGGTGGAACACCTAAGCGCAGCCTTTGCGTCCACGTTGCTTTCCAACTATCTCTTTTGAAATACGATCGACGGGGCCATTCCACGGCCGGGAGCGCGGCCCAAAAAGATATTTCGAAGTGTACGAAAGGCGTCTGGGCCCTCTCCCTGCCGGGGCAACCGGATATTTTCGAGCGGCAGATCCGCGAGATTCGAGAACGGGAGAGGACGTTCGAGGCCGCGGCGCAACGAGAACCGTACCAGCAACCTGTTCCCAGCTTGTTCTGCGATCGATAGGGCAGAACAGTTGGAGGGTGAACACCGGTGGCGAGATGTCTCGAGGACCAAAGAACAAAGTTTCATGGATCCTTGGCCACCGATTGCCCGGCGATGCACCCTAGCCAACGATTACCCGTTGTCGACGTTCCATTGCCTCTCCCACCGATGAAATCGAGCGAGAACGACTCGAGCACGGAGAAACATGGATGGGCTACTTTTTCCTCCGTTCCTATCCATCCTATTCCTGCCCCTAGTGGGCAATGAATCGATCATCGATCGTTCGTGGCCAATTATCGCCACGCTTCGCGACACGGGAAATTAAAGTGCCATTAACGCTTTCAAAAATGGAAGTGGCGTGCTTATCGACGGGCATTGATCGTGCCCCTTTAAACGACTGCTTAATAAAGCGATCGTCGTGAAGTCATCGCTGGAAGAAGCGATAAATTGCAATAACAGGAAGGTCTAACAATGATCGATCGCCTCGATCGTTGGATTTCAATGCGCCGGCCGGGTCTTCTCGGTGAAAGGTCCAACGACAGTGTCCTCCACCTTATAAAACTGACAGAAAAAAAAACAACGATCGCATTGGTGCATCACTGGGGTCGCTGAGGAAGAACGTCTCGATACCAGGAGGAACAATAAATGGCCAGTTTCGTCACCGTTAGGATAATGATCAACGAAACCACGAGGATGACGCGAGTCACTCGGCGCGAACGATGACGTGCTACTATGTCTGCGATACAAGTGAAAGCTAGGAAACCTTCGACGTAGTACTACGTGACTTGGCTCGCAAGAGTTGGCCGTCGATGACGTAGCACTACGTCGTCCAAGAAGCTGGATAATCGACTCCGCTCGAGTGCCGTGCCTCTTCCCTCGCGGAAGCGGTGAATATTCTTTCGCGAGTGGTGCCCAATTAATTTCAACCGCCCAGCATCCAACCAACTGTTTCGCCACCCCCCGAGGAAAAGCTACGCAAACTTTGACACAGTGTTCAATCGACCGTGAACACGAGCCAGAGCTCGCGAAACTGTTCTGGACGGAGCGTCGGGTGACCGTATTCCCCGTTCACTCGATACACGTGATTACGTTTCAATGGAACGTCCACGTGAACGTCGCAAACGAGGAGGCGTAACCGCCGCTGAATATCAATAGTCACTTAAAGGATGTCCAGGGCGATGGACATCCGTGTTATTCTAATAACACGTCCCGCCCAGTTAATCGATTAACTTGAAACGGCCGCGTCGAGAGCCCGAGAGCGAGCCTAAACGCCAGCCGGCTGCTCTTCAATTAGCATAGATTATCAATATTATCCGGGCGGACAAATATTTGCGCTATCTGGAGATCCAACTGCGAGATAGTGTAATTATCTGACACAATAACGCGTAACGCGATGATCGCATGCCGAGCAGAAGGATTTAAATCGCTTACGTGCCCCCACTTTTGGCGAGTGTCTCCGACCACTGGAATCTTAGGGAAGGTGGAGAATTTTTGTGAAAAAGAGCCGATTGCTGAACTTTGTTCGATTTACAGGCGAGGATTTAGGTGACGACTGTTCAATCCGGGAACGCGTAAAAATACAGCTAATTCCCTGGAATATGCATTCTTTTGAGGCCGTGATCGCGGATCAAAGCACCTTTCTCCACTCTTTTCGAACCCCGCACACCCCGGGCGGCTCTCACTCAATGAACGCATCTCCCTCGATGATTTTGCCTGAATGGGCACATTCGTGGTTGTCCCGATTCTTTCTGGGGACCTTTGATTTCGCAACCTTCAATCGATTCGCGCTCTCTCCCTCGCCTTCCGCTTTTTCCCCTCCCCCTCCCTTCATCCAATGACTCCAGACCGCGTTTCACTATTTTTAATCCCTCGGCCTCTTTATCGAAAGCACAATATTATTTTCCTGCTTTTCACTTCCCTTTTCTCCCCTTTTCCCAGCAACAGCGTTTCCGTTCAACCTTCGAACCTTCCCCACGGGAAACTCTTTGTTTTCATTAATTTCTGGTTCGCCCAAAAACGGAGGCTGCCCTTTTTGATGGGACGCGAGCGGAGAAGCGTTTCAGGCGGGAAGCGTGAAAGAACCTTTGAGGATATTTATTAATTTCTGGCTTGTCGCAGCGTGGAGCTGTGTCTTTTGATCGGATGTCGAGGAAAAAAGTACAGGAAGATCTTGAATTTTTTACAGAGTCATCCCTATGGTGTTTGCAAAGAAACATGTATCTACCAAAGATCCTTAACTTCGTAATTCTGGTCGCAGAGGATTCCCGAGTCAAAGGTGGGCTTCTGCTCATTTAGAGGACACTCTAACTACATCCCCTACCCCGTTACAACTCCATCGCGTAGAAAATCTTATCTCCACGCGTCCCCATTAGGAAGCCCGCCGCGAATGGAACAGGCCAGATCCTGCAGCTTTTGAAAAATTACTCGGAAAGTGCAAAGCGATCGTTATTCCAACATGCTGCATCCACGAAACGCTCCGGACTTTGCCTCAGTTTCGTATTTGCCGCTGTCCAAGCTCCGGCTTAACTTTCGCCGAGTCAAAGCTCGAGGATGTGATTAAAGAGGCCCGAGTTTCTCACGCTCAAGCATAATCGATTCAAGCAGAGGCCGCTTCGAGTATTAATCGGGAACAGAGGTCTCCCGCCGGAGAAGTTTTTCCAAGTGCACAGGCTTCGCGGGGCGAAGGAACGCAGACTGAGCTTGCAGCCGAGGTTTCGAGGCCCCGACGCAACCCCTTTGACGAGCTGACCTTTTCAGTGCCACCCCCGAACCCCATGCAAGTCCCTTAACTCGGGGCTTGCGCTTGAATCGCAACGTTTCCTTTTATCTCGACCAAACGAGCGCCTCCTAAGCGACTAACTTTCTAGCCAGAATCACGTTTCCGGAAACATCTCCGCTCGCGAGTTCTCGAAAGGCTAACCCCACCCTGCGATTTTCCACCTCGTCAAGTTTGTCGGCAAACAGCAGGAGAGTTTCATCCTCGATGCTCGAAGATTACAATTCAGCACCAAGCTCGATGACTTCCTGAATCCCAATGACGAGTTCTCCGTTCACACGATTTCCAATCTCGGTGCCCTACAGTCCTCGACTGTTTTCCCCGAGAAAATTCCCTGGAAATGGAAGATTTTGGCGGGCGTCTTTGTGCACTGCGCTGGAGGCACTCCGATTGGTGGATCGATGCGTGTCTGCCTCCTGGTAGGCACGTCGACCGGTTCCTGGACAAAGCGACTTGCCCCTAGCATCTTCTCTCCCAGCGCGCAGGGAATCGAGTATCCTGCCGTTTCTCCTGTCTTCTCTCTCTCCCCTTCTCTCTTTCCACCGCGGCGTGCCCGATACCGGTCCGAGGAGGAAGAAGAGACCTGCAGGAGCGTGGATTCTCGCTCTTCCGCAGGACTCTCTCCGCTGCTCTCGAGTTTTCGAGCTTGCGAGCGAGCTATGAAAATCTAGCATGGAAAAAGGGAAATCTGTGTGACCCAAAAAGAGGAAAACTTCGCGACGAAAGAAGGGATAACTTTGTGCTTCAAAAAGAGAGAACGAAGGTCTGATTCTACTTGGAAATTCTACGTTCTTCTAATTTTCCTTCTTCCAGACGTTCCGTGAAAGCCGCCAGAGAATCCTCGCGAAACTACGACGCCAGACCACTTGAAAATGATCGCCGATGTAGTTGGTGTCTGTATTATCCTCGACTACTTCACTGCTGGTGCTTCAAGCCTTGTAAGATCTCTGGACTGGATCGGAACCGGGATTTTTCTCGTACATTTCACGCGGGGATCCCTTTTCAGCGGACCGTCGATGTCACAGGGATCACGTCCCGTTCCTTTGTTGCACGGGGCAGGATAACAAAGGGGAACAAGAAGAAGAAGAAGAAGTTAAGGACGATGATGAAGGCTTAGAGTGCGAGGTGTTCGAGCAAGGCCAATCCGGCTCGTCCGACCGGTCAACCGAGCTCGAACTCGGCGGGCAAACTGCTTCGAGAACCCGACAACTCGCGGGATTCTTCTCTGCCCGATACCTCTTGTCCTCGCGTTAAAAACGCCAATCTACATGGCACGCGTGAATTCTAGAATTCTACGGTACGCTGGATCCCTCCACCTGGGACAGCCTTTACAAAACCGATTCACCTGGCTCTTTTAAGTTTCTGGCCCCCCACATGGGATCTTCATCGAGAGCACTCAGTGTCTAGAAAAATTGCTTCTCGAAGGTTCAAACGAATTTAAACAGAGAAATACCTGCACTTGATTTTGCCTGCTCTCTGGCCGTGGAACTACTATGCCCTGGCATTTTCAAGGGCACCTGCGCAGCACCAGCGCGAATACACGCGGTTGAACTCGCGGAAAAGGAATGGAGGAGAGAGTTCAAGAGGATACGGCAGGGATAAGTCAATTTGGCGCTCTGCTTTTCGAGCGATACAATACAAATTGATGTATTTAGTTTTTTCCTGTGGACAGACTCCGCGTCAAAAGGTTGAGGGGAGATGGATTTGAAACGGGAGAGAACAGAGCGTTCGACTGCAGTACGTGAGCAAATACTTTCCAGATAATGCCCGAGAAATCGAGGGACGAGTTAAGTGGAGGCAGAAGAGAGGGAGGAGAAACAAAGGGCTCTGCTGCTCGTCCCAAAAACTGCTCGACCGATCGATACACGCCGCGATATTCGATATATTGCGGAGTAGCTGCCAGAGAGGAAGTTGCAATCAATGCTTCCGGGCCGAGGCACGTACATGCAGGAGCATTTTTCTCGTTCGAAACGGATCACGTTGCGCTTGGTAATTTTTGGTACAGTGACGGTAGATTCCTTTACCCTCGGAATAATTTAACGACACGCTGTAGGCACCGCCGTCTACATTGCGCGAAAAGTGTCGACTACGAGGGCGAATAATGTACGCAGTTTTTTTAAGGAGGCACTTGAAACGCGAGGCAAAGAGTCCAAAAAGGGTTGAAAATTTCGAAACGCGTAGGTGGAACAACTTTTCACCGCGGGTGGTAACGAGAAATATAAAGAACACTGAAGCCACCAGAGAAGTGTTTGGAATAAATCGGTAAACCTGAAACGGACATTCGGGGGTTCGATAATACCTAATTGGAGACACTCGTTTAGTCCATCCCTCTCTTCCCAATTTCGAGTCTAGCCGCGAACGTTTTCCTTCAATTCGAAGCTTCTGCTAGTCGTTAGCAGGAGAGAAAATTCATTCACAAATTCCCGTCTTCCTCCGGTGGCGATGCAACCAACTTCGGCCCAACGGTTGTTTCGAAACTCAGCTCGGTTGTCGAGGATTTCAACGCGCGCGAGTTTAACGGGGATTTTAATCGAAGAACGACACTGTCGATAATTCCACCGGCATTTAAAGTTTCGCCAGCCGAATTGCCGATCTCGGTCCCTTTATTCAATCGTCACTGCGATCTGATCTGTCACGATCATCCTGATGCTCCGTTAAAGTGAAGACAGGAAGGAGGTGTGTACATTGCGTCCACTGTTATGGAGCACGTGAATTTGGCTCGCTTGCGGCGAGAATGCCGATAAAAATCGCACGACACAACATCGCGTGGCGGCTAACGGATTTATCATAGATTATGTCAAAGACCAGCTCTCGTTGGCGGAAAGCTAAACGGAGTGAAAGCGCGCGCTCGTTTATTTACATGCATTTTTTTCACTCGTTTTAATATCGAGCGCGGCCAGTAAAGGGAGATCGTTCCAGCAATTTGATAGGACATGTCGCGGGTGGCAAAAAAATTCACCGTGATCGAGCGAATCGAAGCACCGGGGAATAAAGCTTCGCGGTTTCCAGGCGATCGTCGATACACAAGCGACAGAACACCTCGTTCGACGATTAAATCTTCGGTCCTGATACGCATGTGGGCTAATGAAATTCGATCGATCTTCATACGATGTAAACCCTTTCGCACTGAATTTCCCTCCCGAGCTGGTTTCGCAGAGTACAAACACAATGGAGATTTCAAACGTCCCGGAAGATACAATAAAGCACTGGAAATATTTATTGTTTTAGACCACTCGAATGTTAAACACGCTTCCACGTTTATGCTTCTGTTGTTATTAGTGCTATTAATACGAGAAAATAGGAATAACTCAGGAGCGGAATGTATATCTGTGAAACAGTTGCGAGCGAATTTTCGGGAATCAGGTCCACGTCCCCCAGTTGGGTGGCTCGCGAGCATCAATCCGGTATGGCAAATCGAATTTCTCCCGCGAAATCAGGGCACTAACGGCCTAATAGGAATTCATCAGCGACTATAAATTAATTTTCCGAGGGAAACTTGGTCCGCCAGCGACTGCTACCAGTGACACGGTACAGCGTTCATTCGACGCATCGTTCGTTTCGATCATTCGATTGTTTCGGTTTCATCGTGCTCGAGGGCAGGCGAGGTGGTGGGATTAATCTTCTGGGAGTGGTGTAACGTGGTTTACGAGGCCGATAGTGATTCGAGAATCTCTGGCAAGAACAGATTGCAAGTCCCGTGGAATCGTGTAATTAGATAGAAGCTGGTGTGCGTAACAGGAGTACTGCTTATTCGAAGACTAGGGAAGTTAAACTCTCGAAATTGTTTCAGTAACCCGCGACGTGCTCCGTGAACCCCACTTGAAACGTATTTTTAGATAAGAAATTAGACTTTGCGAGGTTACTCGTGATACCTTGGGAGCACATATATATATATAAAAAAAAACACCAATATATACCTACTCTGTCAAACTCAGTATTACGTCACTTACGAAAATTTATTTTCGAAAGCCACAATATCGCTCAATGCACGACGCTTTTATAAATCCAAACGGTAATACATACAAGTCGACGATAGATGACCACCAAGAAAAAAGATACTCTACCCCCACAGAAAAGAACACACCCTCGATGCTCACCCATCAGAAAAGCGCAAAGTCCCAGCACGACCCACCCGCCACAACTGGAAGAACATACCTAGTATCCCCTTACCAATCGCGGAAGCACGGAGCCTGCACCAGGAGAGATTGCAAGAGGAAAGCACCACCGGTACCAGCATCGCGATCGCGATATCGGGACGCGGAAAACACAGGCGTCCTGGAAGCGTCGTGCCCATCAAGATTGCCCCTAGACGAAATACGAGCGAGGAGCGGGCAAGCATCGCTAAGTTGGTCCAACAGAGAAGCGAGCTCGTTACCAGCGCAGCACGCGAACGCGCGTATCGCTGCGTGCAACGCCTATCGATAATCGCATAATAAGCAGCGAGAACGGTCCAGGGAACGCGGACACGACGTTCCTCCGCTTAATGAGTGCCCCTAATGAACACGTACTACGTATTGCCCGATGTCGGCGATCAATTAATAGACTGCTATAACGGTTATCGCGAATTTACCAACGGATCCGGATATTAGCGTCCCCTGGATCGTTTGCGGGCCATACCCTGGACGCGGCCTCTCTTCCGTGTAATCGGCCCGGCTCACGCGAGCCACTCTGTCTTCCGGTGAATTTGAATATCCTTCCCCACCCTCCGCTCCCTCCAGCAACGGAGGCTGGGCCATTTGAAACGAGTGGCCGCGCGCCTCCCCCTCGCCGCTGCGCTGCTTCTCATCCCTGTTCACCTTCGTCCAAACGATCCGCGGCGATGACGGAGGGAGAAAGAGGTCCGATTCCACGGAAATGGAAACCGGTCCGACGTATGCATCCCCGAAGGGGAGCAGCGACGAAACTGTGGGAGAGAGGAGGCAGGAAAAGGGTCGTGCAAAAATAATACGGGGTGCGAGGGTGGGACGTAGGTATTTCCTGCGAAATCGAAGCGCGGGCAACCGTGAAGCCCAGCCACGATTCTGGGCGGAAACCTGGCGGACGGTGCATTTAACGTGGCCACCTGCGCATGCACTTATGTGCAACTCGCTAATCCGCAATCCGAGAATACGCCGGGGCGTCTCGTCTTTCGTAAGTACCGGTTTTACTCGCCTCGCGTGGGAACCCCGTGTGTCAGCCCACCTACACGTCACTGGCGTCAACAGTTCTTCTAGATTCGATTCCTTCGGCATTTTCATTTCGATTACGAGTCGATGTTTCTTCGATTCACGCGGAGATTGTGCATCGCGGGGGGTAGTTAAGTAAACGATGGTGCACTTCGTCACTCTTTATAAGGGGGAAAGTTTTGTAAAATTTTTCAATGAAAACTGTAAATTATTTCTGAAAAAAAATCTTAAAAATGGCTTACTTTTCCGACCGTCACAGTGGTGTTCCCCCAATTAAGTTTCTGGGGGAGTTGGGGTAGTGGAAGATGGAGGATAGATGGTTAGAACGTAGCGCGAGTTTTTAGGCTCATCGTTTAGCCGTCTAAAATCGGGAGACTTTCGGATATGTATCCATAACTTCCGAAAAACAATAGTTTTTTATCTGAAACTTTTTTATAAGTAGTTCATAATACTATGCAAAGATAGTAAAAAAGCGGGAAATGTGCATCAAGCCGTTGACTTGTAGAAAAATCCCCAAATGTACACATTTTCCGTGGGTTCAAACGGGTATACTCCCTTAATTTGTTGGGAAACAGTGATTTGAAAGAAACGGCATATTGATACAGAGCTTTGAACAGTTAAATGATATCGTTATTGTTATCCCCTGGCGCATTTTGCACGCATTTGATAATAGCTTGCAGCGATTTCTATTATTCACCGATGTGTACTGAATTTTGGAAATCCTGAATCATGGCACGGACTATCGTTGATATTTATCCCATTGTTTAATCATTCGGATTATCCATCGATGGAAATAATATATCGGAGATGCTTGGGTACACAGGTAGAAGTACCGACGAACGTCGCGCTTCGAAATGCGTTAAAACCGATAGCAATTAAATTTTAATGCGGTCACGAGGGTTCAATGCGTTTAATGCAACACCTCAGACACAATATCGGTGATTAATAGTGGTATCAATTACCGGCATTAATTAACAGCCCGGGGCCTCCTGCGAGCCACTGTTCCCATCGATTCCGTTTAAACTTCGTACAGGAGTAACAAACGAGACGTTTATGGTATCGAAACATTGCATGAAATTTTAACCACTGACAATCAAAAAGTTCGAATTTATTTCCACAGAAATACCTGTACTAAAGCTACCTTTTCCACGCTGACAAAGTTTCTAGGTCTCTGCCCGATGTACCCTTCTACGCCTGCCCACAACAGGTCAGCCACTTCTTTTTTCACGGATATCCACGATCCATGGGAGACGTGTAGGTGGTCCGATGACGCGACGTGATGCAACGCGACGTAACGCAATGCCTCTGACAAGTCAGAGAAACGGAAGGATATAGAAAAGAAGTCGTGGACAAAGGCTTGCGAGGGAAGGTGGGGAAAGGGAACTGTTCTCTCAACACTTTCGATGCCGGCGACGAAACAGTGTCGCCGGTCGAATGCCTTGTTCTAATAGCGAACACCGAGATCATGATTGATAGCCCTTGGAGGGGAGTGACTAATGTGCTCGTGACTGATGACGCGGTGCTACGTGATTTCTTCAATTGAACCAGGAAGGGTCAAATTCTTCGCGTTTCGAGGGCCAGCCAGCCAAGCAGCCGCTCCAGAGCCTCCTAAACTCGTTTTCGTGGGCGTGCGATAGGCATAAGCATAATACACCAGAGATAGACGCGCGCGATTTCCGTGTTCCAATTATAATATCTGGGAAGGTTTCACCAGGAAGCCAGACGAAGCTAGAAACACGAACACCTAAAGCGTGTCTGTTTCACTCGAGTCGATTTCACCCTTTTCGCCTTTTCCCGCAGCCTCTCTGTCCCCCGCTGTCATCATCGATCTCGGGCTTATTTATAGAGGCTCCTTTGCGCGCACCGACACGCGATATCCAAGTTTCCGCGTGCACCGAATTCTATTCGGATCTACCAAGGCAACTATTTTCGCGACGCCCTCAACGAGTAACCACTTCGATGGTAGGTATGCCGATGGCACGGTATTCGACGAAGTATACTACGATACAACGGAACATGGGATGACAGAAGAAGGATTCGAACACGAAGTACCTATCCTTAGTTTATAACAAGGCGGCCATTAAATGATCAACGAAGGGAACAAAGTACATCGTAATCGGTATGAATTTCCTCGATGATGGGAGCAGGCGCAATCGAATCTCCCCATGCTTCAGAACCGATCAAGTATCCTCGGTGATACAAGTATCCACGCATTACCGTGCGAGAGCGGTGCTCTTCAACTACGCGATTGCGCTGAGTGATAAGAGAATATACCAACGCTAACGCAAATCTAGAAACAGAAGAAGGATACATCTGACCACCCTCCAAAACCCGCTGCCGAATTCCCAAGTACGCGAGTCAGCATCCCACCCTCGAATTCCAGCGAGTGGCCAGTCAGACCCTCCGCCACGGTACATCGATCCGCATTGATCGATCGATCGCCGTCCGTCCAAGAGGATGTTGTATTGGCTGTCGCGCAACAGTGTAAACGGACTCGAGCAAACCGACCACCCCGATACTGTCCATGGGGGTGGCTGCGGGGTCGGACGGGGGTGGTAATGGCACGCCATCGACCTATCAATAGCGCTGTGGCGTGCGCATTAATAATCCATGATTGCCATCGAGCAACTTGCTGCGCCCCGACCGCCATGGTGTATTCATGGTGCGGAGCTGGGGCGTCTGGCCTGTCTGAGCGCCACCGCGGCCACCCCCTATCCGGTGAAAGCGAGCTAATCGAGGAGGATCCTTAATTAGAAATTAGACGGCGGTTACGGGAATCGCGACACCCCCGACTGTCCAGTGGTGGAGGTTCGGGCGAGGCGTTGTGTCTGGTCGAATAACTATGCGAGAGTATCTGTGGAGTTGGAGACTCGAAATGGTAGTGTTCTTGGGAATAGGTGATTAGGATTATTGAAGTTGCGCTGAGTTCTTGAGATGCAGCGGCTGAAGGGGTATTATTTGTTACAAGTACTGATTCTGTCCACCAGCTCGATATAAAGCTATCGATGTCGATGCAAAAGTACAGGCAGAGTAGCCGAAGATAAACATCGTTACTCCGAAGTTAAATCAGCTACTGCCTCCGAGCAGGAGCGTGACATCGCTAATTCATATTTGTCTGCCGCAAACCATGGTTTCCCCCGATATGTATTCATCCAATCAAGTCCGTCCTTAATCAGGAATTAGGAAGCCGTCTTGGCGAAGGAGACGTGGCCTGGCTGAGCGAGGGCGACGCGCCATCGAACTTTCGATTTATGCAGATGAGGATCGTGGATGCAGACGATCTGGGACACGGCCGAGCGAGGTATCCCAGCCAGGGAACCGTTTCTCCACTCTGGGAGCCCAGCTTCATGGGTACCTCCCACTCGTTACAGTCTCACGCGAATACCACCGAATTTTAGCTATTATTCACGACGCTCCAAGTCCCTAATCTGAAGAGGCTCATTAACCATTCGCATGTCGAATCAATTCACCTACTTCTTTACTCCCCGCGGATAAATTCTAGATACACCAAGTAGCGAAAGACCATCCCTGGTGAATTTTAAACGACTTAGATACATATATTATCCGAGGGATCTAATCCGGGGAATTAATATCGTCTGCCTCTTCAAACCTTGTACCGTTCAACTTTCAATGGTGTCAGGCCGTGTCAAAGATCGCGGTGTAAGTGACCGCGTCGACAATTTCGATCGCGCAAAGTCGTGGACGAGGGCGATACGCCCGTGCCAACGTGATCGCTCCTCTTTATCCCTGATCTCCCAGAAAAAGTTTGCACAGTCGTCCTCTGTACGTGACTTCGACGAGATTCCACGGATCAACCCACCTAACCCAGACCTCTCGATCCCCGCGAAAGTTACAACGTCCTTCTTTGTTCACGGTGACACGAAGGATTTAATGGCACGTAGTCACTAGGAGCACTATATCAACCGTTAATCTCGTTAGCGTATCGTCAGCGAGACGTCGGTTAGTCCGGGGGGGGGGGGGGGGGGGGGGGGAGAGAGGCCTCTTTAATTAGAAATTAGGCAATCGCTTTCAGCGAAGTTCAACTTTGGTAACCGAAGTTTCCCTTCAATTCCGTCGACCAGTGAATTTTCCATGGGGATGGAATTAGAATCGATCCAGGGGGCAAACAGAGGGGGCCTGGCTCCGACGGGTAATAGAATTAATGGCGACGAACGCTTCCGACGATGCTGCTGGATTCTTTGTTTGCTGGCAATTCAACGGTGAACTGAGTCCCGAGAAAATGTCGAGGAAATCTGTAGGATAACCCGGGATCTTAAGAATTTACTATCTTTGTGATACCTTGGCTTTAATAGATGTGGGCAACTTACAGTGGCGCACCCAGAGGGGATGCCAAGGGGCCATGGCATCCTCCAAAGAAAACGGAAGAAAGAGATTAATGTAGCCACGACTGAAGGAATTCGAGAGCTTTGTAGAAAGAAATTGAATTTTATTGTTTAAATAAATTTTAATAATCTCCTAATGAGTTTTATTGAATTTGGATTAAAAATATTTTTACCCCTTCAACTCGGCTTCCATCAAAATTAAATCCTGAGTGTGCCGCTGGTAACTTGTGAGATATATCGAGTTTGGAACTTAATTATTTCTTTTATAGCATAAATTGCCTGAATATAGGAACACAGGAAACGCAGCCTATTAAACAAGTACCTACTCCCAAAATGACGAAAGGACGTTGCCATGGAGAAAAAGAATACACGAACGACGGAGGCGCAGGATGGAGGACCTTTAAAACCGTAGCTCGCCCTCGAATCGATCAGGTGCGCGCACCGTGAAACAGGTGGTCCAGACTGAGAAGAAACTGGTAGCCGTAAATCGAGCTCACGCGTCGTGTCTCATCAGGATCGCAGCGGTGCATGCACCACCGGACAGCTCGTGTACACGACATAATCCCGTGAACGGAGGACGCCGGAGACGTCCTAGTGGAACGGTGTGAGAAGGGACGGAAGCGTGCAGAAAGGAGAAAAAGAGGACGGCAACCTGGGAGATTGTAATAGTCGCTGTTGCTGAACATGATTCACGTGGTTTCCAAACATCGAGCAAGCGCGGTAGGAGAAGAGTGGAAGTAAGTGAAAACAGAAGGAGAGGGAGTTTCGGAACATGGGAAGGAACAAAGGGGTGTGAGAAAACATTGATATTTAGGGTAATTAAAAGGGGCAAAAGGGAATGTGGTTCCTGTTTATTACAGAGAAATGCAAAAAAAGAATGGAAGGAAGAAAAAGGGGAGAGAGATGGAGAAGAAGAGAATGGAGAGGGAGTTGATTTATCGAGCTGCCTTCATCGAGATTAACTCTCGTAGCTGCTCCACACGGCCCCGTTCACTTAAGGAGGATCGACTATCGGTTTCCCACTGATCGATCGATCGATCATTCGGCCACTTTGGATGGCGCCTAGCTGCGATTCGTCCAGACGACTCGACGAATGACTACCGCGTTTTCCACTGCCATCGAGATCCCATGGATTCAAGGAAGAAATGCACGAAGAAACCTCCATCCCGGTGGGATACTTATAAATAAATGGGGTGAACAGACGTTAAGAGGTCAGTGGAGCTTGAGGCACAGGACTCGGAATATCAAACGTACGGAAATAGATAGAAAACAGATTCGTGTGTCACGTCTACGCCTCGTTTTCGCATTCTGCTGAAGAAAGAACGCGCTTCTCTTAATTTAGCCGGCGAAACGCGGATGCATTACTTAGGGCCAGATTGGAACCATTTCATTTGTCAAATGGTCCATATCGTTATCGTTGCAAAATAGATGCAATATATTTAAGAGCTCCAGATTAATACAGAAATTCTAATTAACCCAATTACTCGAGAGAGTCGCACAACGAATCTTACATTAAGTAGGGGAGAGGTGCCACAAAAGGGACAGGTCTTAAAAGGGACAAATTGAATTGCCAAAATTCTAAACGCATTACACATGCAAGTTATTTACCTGTTTATAACAACACTAGTGCCCAGTCATTTGACGTAAACTTCACTGCGGTCTCACTTGCAACAGAGTAGTAATCCGCGATTGATGTTTTTCGGCAGTAAAAGTAAAATTTTCGTTGATTTTCTGTGTCGTTTTCTAAGAACAAGATATATAGAAACTGTTGAACTATTATATCATTAAAACATCCTGTATTCAACTGAAAGGAAAATACTGAATAAGTAAGCCTCATAGATTGTTTTCTTTGTTATGAGGTTATATTATGTTAAACTCACTTATAGTCTTAAAAGGGACAGCATAACAAGTCTTAAATGGGACAACCGTTTCATGATTGTCCTTCCATACATATGTACTGCTGGACACTATGTATTTTACTTTCCTATAAAGTTATTAGTGTACAAAATAGTGTATAAATTTTATAAAAAATGTTCCTTTATAACTAAAACTAAAAAAGCTGCTAAAGCTTTAACGATAAGTCACACTCTACAAAGATAGTCAAAAATATTGATGATTTATGTTACAAAGAGTTAATTTTTTCATTGATTCTATTGTTTTGAATCATTAAGATTTACAATTATAATTGTAATACTTAATAAGTTTATTTTTATTAACGTGTCCCTTTTATGGCTTATACTGTCCCATTTAAAACCACCTAGTCGTAAAAGTGACATTTGCTACTTATTTGAAAATCGAAGATTTTGTTATTTTCTATTATAATTAATGAGGTTTTATTATACTTTTATTGAAGGGGAATAAACAAGCTTTCTTGAGATGTACTTGTTTTTTAAATTCCTATAACGACATTGTCAGAAATGGAATCTGAACAAAAGTGTCCCTTTTATAGCACCTCTCCTCTACATAATTAGTGCTTTGATACGACAACTGAAATTATGCATCAAACGGGCAGACAGAGCGTCAACACCTGCCTGATTATAAATCAAGGTCGCGCGTGTCGCCTGCATCGTGCTGAATCTCTGATAAGAAAGCAAATCTACCACGTCTCCAAAACAAACATCTTCTGAAATGCCTTTTGGAGCTGTAAAATAATTCGCTGCGTTTTCCGACAAGCACTCGGAAACCTCCCAGTACATCCAGCAAACGAGACTCCAAGCCCCTCCGACATCTCAGACGAAGAGACGAGCCGAGGGACCTGAACGATGAAGTACCTACAAAGCCCAAGAAGTTTTATTCCCTACCCTCTGACAAGCCCGCGTCAAAGGCAAATACAGGTAAATTTCCCCGAAAATCACCTTCAAGACCCATGTGCGGGGAAGCTGGGAGAAGAGAGACTTCCTCTCGCGGACCAGAGGACTTACGTAAGTCAGTGTGGAGCCAGTTACGTACAGATTGCTCGGCGGTTACGTGAACCACGGGCTCGTACTAGGCGATCCACGTCACTCTAGGAGCTTTCGTTACGCAGTCGTTACGAAACCACGGAGGTCACGAGCGTGCTGGATGTCACCCATAGAATCCATGAGAATTACATTCGGGACCACTGTCCCAAGAGATCAAAAAAAAAGAAAATATTATAAAGCGTCCAACACGGACTTCATCTTCTCCACCGATTCTTCAAAATTCTGGAGGAATCTTTTTTTACCAGGACAGCATCCAGCCTATTTCCTCGAGTCTCCAAAGAAGACCGAGCGACAGTGGGGTTTACTTTGAAAATCAAGGCCCGTTTTCAGCGACGATTTTTCCCTCGACGAGGGCTCCGTTATTGATCTCCCGACGTGTCCGTAACGTGAGAACGGAGCCTCGAGATTTATTAGGTTAGCTCGTCGTACACGTGTCGAGGCCCTCCCTTCCACGACACACCGAAGTTCAGGCCTTAATTTCGTTTCGAGATGGGAGGGATCGGCTCACCGAGACCTTTCTGGCTACCCGACCAGCTTCGACCAGCCACGACCGACTGTCAGAAATTCCTGGCTTTTCCGGGGCAGATTTATCGCCACCCCCCGCCCACTGCTCTCCGTCGAATGAGGGGGCTCCCGTTTCGTGCCGTTATGAGATTCGAGACAGGGGACGTTTAGGTCAATGGCTGAAATCCTGAGTACATACTTGCGACGCGAGAAGCCAAGATTGTGTTACAACCTGGGGGAAAGTAATTAGTGGAGTTTTTTGTTTGTCGACTGTCTGAGTAGGTTTTTTTTAGAAGAATCCTGTGCCCACCATGTCTTTTAGTGTTCTTAAAAGGTGAAGGACAGCCCTCGGATGTTACAAAAAATGGGAACTCGGTGGAGCGAACTTGTCGTCAAGGTTCCATCGACTGTCGTCACGGTGGCGTGTTATCGCGGCGATTGTTCGTTATCCAAACGCCGTTTAGCTTCTTATCGCGACGTTACGCTATTCACAGCGGTATGTGCGACGAGTGCCGCGTGGTCACCTCGAAACTTCGACAGCGATACGCGACAAGGAGACAGACTGATTGATTTCTGAAGGTTTATCTAACACAAGGTGATATCGACACTGCATTCACTTGATATTTAACCAAAATATCCGCGGGAAAAACCACGTGAAATCCCCGAAAATCTGTATTTCATCCTCATCGTTACCAGACATGCCCCACCCTGCTTTAGCTGGCGCGTCGGGGTTCGCGCTTTCTTGGAACCAGTCAACTCCAACCATTTTCTCCCCCGCCTTTGTCCTCGCCGCGATAAAGACCGCGGTTATTATCGTTGCTGTTATCTGGCCGTGGGAAAAGCGGAAGCAAGAAGGGCGTCTCCCTCTTGAAGAGCGCCGAGGAAAAAGAGAAAAGGGGAGAAGAGGAAAAGGGGAGAAAGAGCTACGGGGGAAGGAAAGAGAAAACGTCGGTTTACCAAATCGCAATCGTTCACGGACAAGTTTTTATGCGAGAGGAGGGCGAAGGACATGCAACTGGAGGCTGGATCGGTTCCCGATCGCGTCTCTTCCCTCTCACGCTTTTAATTGCTGGCTCGATTAAAAGTTTTCGCGTCTGTTGAGATGGTCGAGCGTTGCGTGAGCTGGCTGCCGCCGCAATCGGAAAATAAAACAGGAAGAGTCGACTTCGCGTGATCCGATTATCGCGTACAACCCCTCTATCTGTTTCACTTCTTTCTGAATGTTTTACACGTTTGCGTTTCTTGCAAAAAAGGGATCGTGGACTTGGGGGAAGTTTAGGAGTAGATAATGAGAGCGCGAGTAGAACGAGAGTGATTCACCCATTGAGAATTCCTGGATTTCTTCTGTGAAGTATTCGAATTTTATAATAGTTTCTGGAAGCTTTCAAAACTATGAAATTCCAAAAGTTCCCTGCGTAAAATCCACCCCCGCAGGGCCAGGTAATAACGAAAAGAGATAACAGAGCCACGACTTTAACTTGAATCCCTTTCCACGGTAAGAACGGATCTAAAATCGCGATCCCTTCGAAAAAATTCCTTACCTCGGCGGTGTTCCTTCGTCCAAGTACCCCCGCGGGGAAACTAAAAGGCCCGGGAACTCGGGCTGCCGTAAAAGAATCAGCGTTTTCAAATTTTCATCCTAACGACAAACCTTTTTGTAACTACGTTACATACACCTACGAGTACATTTACGAAAGGATACATTTCTTGGAAGAAGTCCAGGTGCGGTGGCTGCAGAATGTCCAGGGCTGAGAGAACCTGAAAAACAACAATTAAAGCACGAATTTAAAATAACTCCCTGAAGCTGACACTATTTCTCTAAAACGCCTTCAGATCTAACTGCGCCCAATTTAGAATTTTACTAGAAAGTCACTCGATACAAATTCTCTGAGCCCTTCGATTATTTCCTCCTCGAAGAAACTCGTCAAAGATTAAGCAAGTGCCTGACCACAGTTTCCAAAAACCACGCGATTGTTTTTCACAGACAAGGGTGTTTCCCCATCGATCCCCAAACACGTCCAGGTTCCAAAGATCGACGTTTTCGAGGAAAGCCCGACGATAATGCGCTTATCTGGCGGCTGGTCGTAAAACAAAATGCCGGCTGTATTTTCCTGCAGCCCCGAGAGATAAGTTGCGCGCCCCAGCAGATAAGCGAGTTATGGAAAATCGGAAGCTACGTGGACGGGGCAGGGAAACACGCGAGACTGATTTCCGGCGAAGCGTAACGGGGGAACATCCTCGCGAATATCGGCCAAATTTCGCGACTACGAGCATTCGCTCTGGATGCCTTTACCTTTGTCTCTTTTCCCAAGACTGTCGTAAAATCGACGCAGGGAACTTGATAACTCGAGGACTTAATCTGTGACTTCCCCGCCTCCTTTGCGGCCACAAGGGTAATGCCTTTTGAAATATAATTTTATTTTAACGAGCGGACGTGGACTCACGTTTTCGTGTTTGAAGAAGCAGAGCATCTTCAGCTCCCTGAACACTCGCTTGCTGCTCACGAGGCTTTGAAAGACATTTGGCAGTTTCTTCAGCGCCACTCTCCTGCCATCCCTTGGATCCGTGACTGCCCTGTAAATCACACAGATATTGTTATTTAGTAGCTGTCAGAGTAGCTGATAATCAGTAGGGAATAATTAAACCGTGGACAAATAGATTTACAAATATACAGCGGCAAACAACGGAAGCTTTAAAATATCTAACTTCCTATAGTTTCCCTAAAACTTGTGCTCCACTCATTCAGAATGTACAACTATAAGCGTCAAGCTGCAACACAAAAGATAGTTTCACAATGAACTGATACACTAATTCCACCTAACGACCATAATCACTTCCCAGGTAGCTGATCGGCCGAGCAAGTTCAACAGACTCTCCAACATCGCTCAACAAATTCCAATCCCTCCCGAAACCATTGGCAAAGCCTCGAAACGTTCCCGAAATTTCGATGGAGAAGTTCATGGAGGATCGGTGTAACCAGCATCACGGGTGGTCCCTGAAGAGTCTGCGGCCATGGGCACGCTCGGCGATAAATTTCAACGTTATCTGTCGATCCGTGAACACGTCGGGACAACTGCGAGCCCAGGCGGGGGAGGCTAAGGGTGGGGTTAATAACAGGCACGATCGATCCGTAATCCGCGAAACGCGAGCAGACGACGTGGCCCGTGCCCTCCGCGGAATAATTATTGTGCCTGCAATTAGTCCGTTTACGGTGGTTCGGTTTCATTGTCAGCCGGTTATACCGCAAACCGACGAGTCCAATCCCTCGTTTTCATTCGCCAGTCAATCTCGTTCTCGACCGCCACCCCCTCGACGATCCCCTTCCCCCGCTGCGATGTCTGCCCCGACGGGGCGACAAAGCGATTTAGATAGTTTTTTTTTTCAGGGGAGATTGCTGCTCGACGATCCGACGAACGCTTCCTTGCCCTGTCTGCTTCTTCTGTACAGCCAGTGACGAGATAACGTCCAAACGAGGCGAACGGTTTTGGGGCCAAAGGCGATGCACTTTGTGTCCTGTTCGGTGTCGGTGACCAGATAACGAGAGAGAGGGGGTTTCGGTGGAGTAAGGAACTTCAGAATTGTGGAAACGATAAATCAGAAAGTACTAGGGGGTAGGTTACAATTCGCGGCGAAGGTACCAAGGACACCGAGGAGGAAATCGTGTGCAGAGAGGAAGCAAAAGTTAAACGAGAGGTTAACAGTCGACCGATCACGGAAACGGTAGTGGGAAGGGGGGGATGATCGAAAGAGGAATTAGTCGAAGCAAGTGGCGTCCAGGTTTCAGGGTCGTTCTACTCGAAATCCGTGGCTACGCTTCCGTTATGCTCGGCGAGCAGAGTGCGTTGACCCTTTTCGAAGGTCGTCGTACCTTTCTCCGTTCGTGACTCGCTTCTGTGAATCGAGCTTTAATCTCTGAACGCGGCGATGGAGCCTCCTGCAACTCAACCGCTGCCGATAAGATAATCGACGCCTCTGAATTTGACCGCGATAAACGGTGAAAAACTCTGACCTCTCGATTCCCTAATAATTCCTCCTCGACGAGCTGGCCGTCACCGCTATTTTCACACAACTTTACGCGAGTTCTCTCCAGAGAAACGTCTACCTATCGCGACTTCTGCGGTTTGCTACCGTATTTTCTGAGAAAACCTCAGCCCCTGATTCGACGGAGGACGAACGGACGCCGACAGCTGCGCCAACAGGACCCCCCGTGTCGTTGAACACCGGTGCAAATGAATCAGTTTAGTGTCCGATAACGAAGCTAACGACTTAGAGCTGATTAGCCAGAGGTTCGTCCATTTTCGTGCGTCACTCTCGCTGTAAACTTGGCGTGCCTTTCCTATGCGTGTGAGCGAGCAAACGGGGGGATGATTCATCTTGGAAATCGAGCAACGGTTGGGAAACGTCCGAACAATTGCTGGCGAACGATCTAAATAGACCTTGGGATTCAGAGAACGATATTACCGAGAAGATATTCCAAGGATTTATTACACCGAGACACAGTGGCTGTCCAACCGAATGCATGCTACCGCAATCTTATCTGCGTTCACCTGACGCCTAGATCAGAACGGGCGCGAGCCTAAAGCAGATCCATTTCACACCCGATGCAAGTCAAATTAAACCCAACACTCGGTCTTGGCGGAGAGGAATTCTTGCGAAGCAACAAGTAAAGGACGACGAGCTCTCCTTTTCTCCCACCAGGACACCCCTTTCTTCCTCGGTCGGGTAATTCGATCAGACGGTAATTAGCGGCTCCGCGGGGGAGAGGTAATTTAATCGAGCTAAATTCGTCTCGGATCGATGCCGGTGTCGTTGTGTGCGCGTCATGTGCAGAATCGACTGCGACTGGTTTTCCAGCCACGGCTGGCACACGTGACTCTCTCGCCACCCCCCTTCTGCAGTGGTGTTTTGCATATTATACCGCAACATTGTTATCAACAACGGCGAAGCGCATAAATTCCGCCCCGCGACGCACCGAGGGAGAGGAAAAAAACGCTCGCGGGGAAACAAAGCAAATAGAGGACGCGCGATTTACCTGCGCCCACCACAATTTTCTGCAAAGTTACGAGCTCCATCCCCCGCCCCCGCGGCCCGCCCTGCCCCGCTTTCTCCGCCATTCTTCGTCCACGTTTCGCTGCTAAAGTTCGCTGATAAAGCGGCCTGCGCGGTTCTTCGGGGTCGATGCCTTTTTTTTTGCCAAGGGAGAAGTAGGTGGGGAGATTGCCCCTTTCCTCGCGAGAGCCGAGGACGAGTTCTGCCCTTCGCAATTATCGTGGAATTCTGCGAATCCCCTGCCGGTGACACCCGATTCTTCAACCCTTCTAATCTATGTCTCGCGAGCTAGTGTCTCTCGTTCAATTCTCATCCCAATTCGCCGCAGTCCGTACCTCCCGCCTTCCCTTGCCAAGGCCTTCCCCCGTTCGCTGGATCCAGGTCCACGACACAGCTGCTCGAAAATAACAAGCTCCCCTCGTGGACGCCGCGGCGCGGTGAGCGGAGCGTGTCCATGACAAACGCTTCGGATTCTGTATTAATACAAAGTTGGAAACTGAATATCCCAGCTATTTATAGAGGCGTTTAGTACACCCCCCAGCCACCCCTTTGATTTAACAGCGCGATGGCGATTTACCGTCCCTGCGCCGGACAATGGTAGCTTTTTGCGCGCAGCTTGTTTACCAGCGCGCTCATTCAAAGTAGCATCCCACCGAATCCCGTTTTCCGGGCTGCGTTCCCTTTAATTCCGGACCACTCGGATGTGAAATTAAATCGAACGGTGGTTGCTCATCCACGATAACGGGGAATAACACGTTAATGAAATACATCAACCTCTTCGTCTACTCTGGGGTACAAGTTCTCGTTGAGAATAGTCTCGAGGGTGGCGAGGGTCTCGAGGCGAACGAATCCTGCCGCGAGATGTTGCCACTACGTCACGGTTGCCCGTACTTCTGTTTCGCGCGCCACGGAAGCCAGCGTACGCAATTTCCTGCTGTTCTTCGCGAAATCGCCGGTTGCAGGGAATCGGTGGGCGCCACTCGGCAGCAGTTCAGACGGTTTCTAGGTGCACCTAGTTGCTCAGTGAACTGACGCTCGCGGACTTTCCAAGCGGTAAAATTGCACCCTGGCTCCTTTCCCTTGCGCCACTGGTCGCCGACGGTACTTGGGCCACCGGGACAGAGGCGGCTGAAACGAAGCGCGCGACGAAATTGAGTGACTTCGATCGTAAAGGGATTGATCAGCCAGTGGGGAAGTGGAGAGACAACGCGAGCTTGATTGGCTATCATTAGGAACTCGAGGCAGGGGTTTGTTCGTCTGAGATTAATTCGAGTGTGATGTCACAGTTGTGTTAACGACTTCTGTCTAGCCACGGAGCAAATGGGACGGTAAGAAAGCAGAGGCAGAGGGAGCGTGGATATTTCGTCCCGTGCACCTCATTGTCGCTCGATATTTAATTGAGCTACACGGAGTACCGAGGATCGCGTTCCACTCGATCAACACACTTAATTGAATGACGAGCGCGGCGCTAATCTCGCGGCTGCAGCGGAAAACTGGGATGGCTCGGTTTAACAACAGAATAGAGATAGAGCCAGCCCCAATTAGCAATATTAAACGCGAGTGGGGGAGGCGTTATCGGGATCCGTTCAGCTTAATCAGCGGTTAATTAAACGAGCCGCTCGATATTAATTCGAGCACGATGACTTAGGCGCGTCGGGACGCCTTATCTGTTTGCACCGAGACGTTCCCGCGAACCGCGTGCCGATACTACCAGGAGCATCTCGCGTGCACGCGGAGCGCGTCACGGCTCGCGGTCGCGACGCGTGTGAATAAATGAAAACGTATTGTTTTCGGTGGCGGCGCGAACGATGAATAAACGATCACTGGGAAATCGAAAAGCAACGGGCGCTTCAAGCAGCGACGTCGTGCCCGCTGATTTAAACAAATTCCCTCAATAATGGACGCGAATCCGAGCGACCGAGCGTTAAATCCGCGCCGAATCGCGGCCTGGGACGTTCTCGTTTCAGCCCGCTGCCTCGATGCGTCCCGATGGGAAGCGCGAGGAGGGCAAAAAACAGCCGAAATCCCGCGAAACGGTTTCAAAAGAGCGTTAAAACAAGCTGAATCCGCGGCAGGAGACTTTATTCTCGGTTTATATCGGCGATAAAGGAGGACGATCGTCCGGTGTGATATCGCGGCGGCAGGGAAGGGGAAATTATCGTCTCTGCCACGTGGACGAGCATTGTCTCCTCTCCCGTCTAGACGAGCATAAATCTCGAACCACTCGATGGATTGTTAACGCTCCGCGTGCTGGTCACGCTTGAGAACATTTAAACGCAGTATAGTTGGATTTTTTGCGCGGGAGATACGAATGGACTAAATGTGGGGAATAGATGCTTGGGCACTTTGAGTGGCCAATAGTTTTGCCTAGAGTATAAGAGCAGGAAGCCTCTAACTTTTCTGCGCCATTTAGCGTGATATTGTTTCGCCGCGCAATTTCGTATGGAATCGCAAGGGGATAATATAGAGAGGCGTTTAGAAAGAATTACTGGTCGAAATAGCCGCGTGTCTGTCGGAGCTTATTATTCCAAGAGACCGCGGAAACTCGGGAAACAGCCGCGTGTTTAGCAAGCCAGGATGGCCGAGGGAGGGGAAAAAGTTATCGATCTCTTGCACGCATGCCAGTCACTGTCTACACGCGACCAGGTCTCTGACCAGACGCTGCAAAAGAAGCCAGGCAAAGAGAAGACTGAGAGCGGCTACAATGTTGGAATTTACATGGACGATCATCGCGATGCTTCTCCTATCCGTTGGTACATACTCTTTCGTTTGGGGAATCTTTTATAGTTCCTCCTTGTAGATTGTAGGTAATTGTTATTTTATTTTTTTATATTGTTAAGCTCGGATAAAGAAGGAGCGAAGAAACTAAGAGAAATGGATTTCGAGATTCTAGGTGTATCTATTGGCTTCCGCACAATTCCCACACGTCTTTCCTACAGTAATTTTATCTGCTGATCGTCGAGTCCCTGATACTACACAGTATTTCCAGGTTGTACGTTGCACGGTGACAGCTGCGACAGGATCACCTGCAGCTGCGTCGCGCGATAAAGGCGCGCGGCGAATGCAATTACAGGAACCCAGGCAACAGCTAATTACACGGAAACGGGTGACGTCAGCGCTCGAACAGTGTTTCTTTGCGTTCCACCGTACCCCAGTAATTCTTTCGGCCTGTCTCCTACCTTGAAGACCTTGGCATTGAAATTACAAGCGACAGCAACGAAAGAAACGAACGTGCGCGATAGAAAGACAATCGCGGCTGGGTAAATACGATCTACAAATGTGAACGTACGGTGGAAAAGAGAGCTCGCTGCACCCTTTCACCGTCTGGCCCGTTCTGCGACTTCCACTCACGTCCCACTTTGCTCCGAAACTGATAAATACTTAATAACGATTCTTTCCTCGGTGGAAAGTCAATGTAAAATTCCATTCTGTTGAATTACAGAAGCATCGTACCTCTGCGTTGCAGGTGAAATATAATTAGTTAGCGTGGAACGTTAGAGGAAAGATGAACGGACTAAGGATTGTTAGGGGGGCGGGGGGGAATGTCGAGAAGGTGAAACGAAAGAAATCCGCTGACGCAGCTGAAGAGGGGCAGCCGGCGTGTGTCGCAGAGCACGGAAATTGGCAAGGATCGAGATGGATTGGCGCACGAGCAAAAAGCTCCTGACCTTGAGGTACACCAGTGACCTTGAGGGCGAGGGTACGGCTTCCGCATTGCTGCGAAATGGTGGGAGGCCTTTCGTCGCAGGGCTTTCGACCGGTCTGTCCAACCTCGTCCAGCCTGCCTCGCCAATCCAGAAAACCCAGATCGCAGTTTCATGGAAATTATCTATCAATCGCCGCCAATTTCATGGAGGAAATTGACATGACCGTGAATCTACTTAGATTGCCGATATTCATTCATCGACACGACTTCCTTAGAAGTGTCTGAGTTAGTCCCAGTTCCTCTAACATTTAAGATCATCCGAATAACACTGAAAGAACCTAGACCGAAGAATAATTCCAAAAGGAATCGTAGGAAGAGCCACCAATCTCCGATTAATGAAGTCCATAATAAATGTAGCAGCGCGAGGAAGGAGGCGGAAGCTCGCAAGACCGTGTCCCCTCGGGACGATCATAAAAGCATCGTCGCTTTTCTTCCTCATTAAACAAACACTCGCACCCCGTGTCCCAGGCCAGACGTGCCCCGCGACATTATTACCCGCGATAGGATCAACGGCGCGGCTCTCAATTTAATTACGCGATCCTCCGGCGGCCTGGTTACGCGGAAAAAATGCACGGATTAATTATGAGCGCAATTAGAGGCGGCGATAACGAGCGCGCAATAAAGTCCTGAAATCGATCCAGTCTGCCGCGCTCCCGTTTCCACCGTAGAAGGTGCCCGCCACTGTCCCATAAGAGGACGACCGTAATTTATTCGCCGTCAGATTAAGCCGTCCCATTAGCGGCAATCGATAGAAACGAAATCTTGTATTTGCCCGATCGGAAGACCAAGGGAGGCTGTTCGCGCCCCGTCGATTACACGTGCCCCTGTGATTTATAATCGGGCGCGCGGAAGCGGGCAGACTGACCGGATATAGCTCGCTGCTCAGACAACCAGATGAATATTAATTAACGACGTGGCTCGCGCGGGAACGTCCTAGAAACTTGAAGCTGGAAAAACGACAAGTAATGGGGTTCGGTGCTGTGACGTGCAATGGGGTGGCTATTGAGGAGGATTCTGAGGATGGAGTGTATAAGATCGGCAGTGGCGCATTCAGGATTTCAGGAGGAAGCCGGGTTGGAAAGATAAAAATCTTTTTAATGTAAATTCGATAAAATTTGTTAAGCGAGGGTTGAGCCATGTTAGGCTAAAAAATAGGTAATTCTTTATGAATTTTTTGTACAAACACGGTTCGACCACAGATAGCCACATTCATATAGTTAAGAATCTCTTTTCCTTTTTGTATTTCGGATAACCTTTACAGTGCTTTTCGTCAACGCCAGGGCCATTCGATTATTTTTCAACGATCTCTCTGTACCTATCTGTCATATTTCTTTTCACTATCACACAAAAATTCAGGACGACAGTTTATGGTACAATAAAACAGCCTGCCAAACCTCAAATTAATTTATGGAACCGTTTTTGTACAAAAAATTTACGAAGAATTGCCTATCTTTCGTTCCAATAAGGCGCAATCCCCCCTTAACTAATTGTAAAAAATTATTTAAAGAATGAAATCCAGTTTTCTTTTGACAAGGTCTTGAATTACTTCGATCGTGGTTACATTAATCTCCCCTCTTGTTGCGCCACTGGGGGGGTGGATCTATAGAATTTGTATTTTGATAGTGTAGAAATGTACTAACCGCTAACCTTTTCAATCGACTTTCCACCGTGAACGCTAGGCGGAATATAATCTCGGTGTTTCCATTGCGATTAAATGGAAAGATCGAATAGCTGGCGGTGGCAACGAGAACAGGTATCAATCAAATTAGTTGCCACGACTAGAAAGGGGATCGACCCAGCCCGATTAATAACGGTCGCGATTATGCGTGCCGCGACTATAATTTATAATCGACCGGACGAACGACGTTGAAATTTATACGCGCTGGATGAACGGCGGGAGGGCAAGGGGGTGGTGGAAATTCGCCGTGAATTAATCAACCGCGGCGCGCGCGAAAAGCCGGCAGCGAGGCTGGCGGGAGCTTGTCTCCGCGTATTCCGCGTGTTTAAAGTATGAAAATAAATGTGCCACGCGGACGGCCGGCTCTCTCGCGGCACCGGCCAAATATTTACACGGCGAAGCGCGCGAAACGTTACGGGGCCGCTATAAATCACGGGGAAACGGACGCGTTCGAGGGGTCCTACGTTGCGTGGCACCTCGCTGAAGGGTTGTCGTGTACCGTGAATTATTCGTAGCGAAACGAATTCACAGATTGCTGGGAACGTAGCAATTTAGAAGTGGAGCCATCCGAGGCATTCGAAAGTTGCCTGCTGGGGCCTATGTCCTCGCGAGAATCGCTCTCTTGAGGTTCCATGAGACGAGTTTAGATGCTGACAGACAAACATGGGGAAAGTGAACCATACCGAAGAGGAATTTAAGCTTCTTCGGTGAAAGGAATTGGCATAAATTTTTAGAAAACACTGTGTTCCGTTTAAGTTACATATAAAAGAAGATTTTTTTATGAATTTCGAAAACGATGTGCTTATCAACGCCATCTAGTCATCTGATATCGATGAAACTATACCAAGAACCTACATCAAGGCTCTTTTATGCTCCAAGGAACGTTCGACTCCGATAAATTCGCGGAGAACGAGCGGCTAGGGACAAACCGTGCAAACCCTGTAACTAATACCGCTCGATTATGCATACTAGGCGATAATTTATAATTGACTCGACAGCCACGCGCTGTAAGTTGCACGAACGATCGATTACAGCTCGTTAGGTTGATTTACAGGCATCGGGAGAGGCTTTCCTGTCAGCCGCTCTTCCCTTAACTACTCCCGTGTTCGAGACTCCGCAAGAAGAATCCCCCTGTTCGCGGAATAACGCGAGCTCTTATGGCGAACGTGACGGAGGCCCGCTCGAGGACTCTGCTCCTCGAGGAATCGAGCAGCTTCTGCCTCGAGGAGTATTCGTGGAAACTGTGCCGGTCTGACGAGGGAAATTTTAAGGAAAGGGTTGCGCGCAAGAATGAGCAAACTGTTCCTGTTAGAGCAGGGGAATTGGAATAGATTGGATCGAAGTAGTAGTGGGCGTTATATGTCAGACGCGAAAACTCTCGTGTCGTATGAATGGGGTTTTACTGTTTCGAGAAATTGCTCAAAAACAGCTCTTCTATTTGTTGCAGAAAAATCGTTCGATGAGAGTGCGAAGCTCCAATAGTTTACGCAAACAGTTAGTACAAATATCAAACACTCGCCACGTTTCTGCAGACGCACACAGGGGCGCGGAATCGATATCAGCGCGGTTTAAATATTCGTATTTGCAAAACTAAAACGACGCATCGTTTGTCCACTACGATATTCATGAGCCAGCCGTTGTAATAATTTCAGGGGAGCGCGTTTTCACTCGCTTTGCCTAACGTTTCTTCCAATCCGACTCTGCCGTCGATTCGTTCCCTCGTTATCTCCATTTTTCCGTGACGTTTTCGAGCCAGTCGAGTCAATGATCCCTGGAAATTATACAGGTTCGCTCGCGAACCGATAAAAGAAAAAAGAACAGTGGTAGAAGGACGCATTTCCGTGGTCGCGTTCGAACGCGCGCGCAATTTCCTCGCGATGCGACGTCGCGGCATCGATCGCTGAGAATTAGCATCGGTGTAAGTGCTGTGGCGTATTTACACGTATAAGCTCCGGCTTAACTTTCGGCTCTAACTAGTTTAAACTTAACGCCAGAGAAACTGCGGTTCCAGCAGAACTACCAAGCAAGCGCGCACTCTCCCAGATGTCTGGGGGATGTCGGAGGAGGGACTTGTCCAACAGTTACGCGATAATAGAGCGGTAAGCGAGTCGACAGAGAGAAAGTAAGATTATATGAATCTCCTCTTGTCCTTTTCTTGGGGGGGAAAGCCTCTGCGAGTGATGGCTAATAATATCGCGCGGCTAATTTGTGCCGTAATTCGTTCGGATTACCCTAATCCTCATCCACGCTCTGGATACCAGATACTAGGCTAGGCTCCAGCGATAAGGAATTTTGAAGGAGTATTTCGAAATTCCATTACGTTTCGAGCAACGCTTTAGTAGCGTTTTTACGGAATGAAAGGAGATCAACCATCCAATAAATACATGTACCAATTTCCCCAAGTGCAAAAGCAACGTCGTAAAAACGTCGCGAAATAAAGGCCAGACAGGGACTGGTTTCGCGAGCAACAACGCAGAAGGAACACCCACACGACCCAGACCCAGACTCCGCCGTTCGATCGATCGCGCAAACAACTCGCAACCCCTCGAAAATCGTCGCAACCCCGCGGACGTTCTACCAGCTCGGCATTCGAGTCCCTCAATCCCTGTTAACTCTACCCTCTGCTGGGTTTAATCTATACCAGACCTAGCCCAGGCTGTGCGGCACGTACAATTCTGTGAATCTAAACTATGGATCTGTGGGCATGGCGGAGTTGAACCCAGGCTGCGCAAAATCTCCGATATTTCACGTTTAACTTGCTCCAGATTTAGATTGCAGGGAAACTGATCTGTATTATTGTTGAATTCTGTTAGATCTTAGCTGTGGCACGCGTGGGTGGTGTTATATTCTAGGCTATGCAAAGAGTTGAACTAGGAGTGATCAAGCTCAAGGCACAAACTACTCAAGTTTCCCAACGCTATCGGACTTTCAAGCTCCCAGACAATATCCAAAGCGACTGGAACCGCGATCAATCCAAATGGCCCCGGAATAGTCGACGCAGAGAATTGGCCATACATCAGTACACGTGGCAAGGCGTCGGGTCTAACCCATTTTCCACGCCGCAATGCCACAATGGGCCATGAGAAGGCTTTTACCCGGGAATAAGCCGCGGACAGGCCGAGCCTGGATCGACAAAAGGCGAGAAACGCGCGAAACGTGACCCGATATCCTTCGAGGACGCCCTTCGGCAGCGCCCCGCGAAGAAAGGACCCAGGTGAGCGGGCGAAGAGAGAGGGTGGACGGCTGCGGAAGGGAAACCGGATGGAACGGTCTTCGGTATCTAGATGATACGGCCGCCACGCTTCGCCCGCTGCCCTTACGAAACCGGATGGAGCTGTTCATCGAGAAATCTAGATGAACGATCTGCTCGAATCCCTTTTGCTTCGTCATAATTCGGAAAACTCTTCGACTACTCTGATTGGAAAGCTGAACTTGCACCTGTTTTCTATTAGATGAGATAGAGTTTCATTTTGGATGAAAGTTGTAGAGGCACGGTAAACGAATCCAAGAATTCGAGTGACACAGAAAAGGCAAGCAAGTATTGGTTCTCAGGAGATACGGAACGACGGCGCTTTCCGTCAATGCCCAGATGCAGATGCTTTCGTTCGAATGTTCATTAAAGTTTAAGCGAATCCAGACCCCGCTGATCTGGGCTAAACTTTTTAATAAGACGTCGCCGTGCCGTGACTTTTTAAGCGAGCTCCGCCTCGCTGCCGCCACGAGATCGCCCGCTAAAATCCGCTTTCGCGACTCGCGAACCGTTAGACCGCGCGCACTGAGACGCGGCGAGGTCTTAAATAAACTCCGCCGTCGACCTAACAAGCAGAGGCGAACTCGACGCGGTTGCGAGCGGAATCTTGAAAGAAGAAGACAGGAGAGAGCTCGGTGTTCTAGCTGATATTCTCAGACGTATCATGATGGGATTCCAAAGTCCCTTCTTCTACTGAAATCTATCACACTACTTAATCACCAAAATTTATAGAAATAATTCCTCCAACCCTCTGTACCTACGCGCAAATCAATATCACGATTCCTGGTATATCAAAGTGTCTATAATAAAAACTTATCCCACGCGAAATATCGCCTCTTCATCCCCTAAAATCTAAAACATCCCCAAATCACCCTTCCCACCTCGCGCCAATGGAGCGACATAAAAAATGGTTATATCGGGGCTCGTCGCCGTCTCGACGTTGCTTTTCTCGAGGTCGACGTCCCTTCGCCCTTCAACGACCATCAGCCATCGGTGTCTCAACCCCCGTGGGGGTTGAAGAGCCCTGTGCGATGCTTCGCCGAAAAAGAAGGCCGCCTGTTGCTGGCGCTATGGCCACGGATAGAGGACGTTTTAAAGCGAGCCAGCCAATCGATACGATTCGAGGTCGACCTGATAACCTTTGCTAATGGAGGCTCTCGAGCGTCGTCGAGGTGGAGGGACGTGAATCGCGATCGGGCTACCGTGCGCTGGGGGAGGGGTCAACGACTCGTTGCAAACGCGCGCTCTGCTTCAAACCAAATCCATATTTTTCACGGAAACGAATGTAGCAACGAAGCTTTTTACTCTCGTGGCTGAAGAGTGGGGGGTGCCATCCCCTGGTAGGTAAAAGTGTCAGGGACGTTTCTTTTCAATTGTGCGCTGTAGTGTGCAACTAACTACTCCGGAGGAGTAGAATTAGTTGATTCGATGATAGCGGTATGTAAAAGTTGGGTCGTTAAAGTCTCGTTACCTTGATTGGTTCTTTGAATGGTTGATGCAAAAGGTGCAGATATCGAAGATCGAGTTCACACTGATTGTCCTCGCCGAGGTGCTGAAATTTATTAATTTCAGCCGCGATATTTCTATTTACGAGATAGGATCGATAAACGGTGCTGCACGAAAGTGCAACGCCATTCAGCGTGGAACGAGCGTTTAGAAGGCACGCAAGAATTCCTCCGATAAATTTATCCGCGAGTTCGCGTCGGGATTATTAAATCGAGCGTGGTAAAACCAAGATTCCCTCTGTTTACGGTCTTCCTCTTTTCTCTGTTTCGCCCTCCTTGCGAGGCAGTCCCTCTTCCACTTGAATCCACTGATCTCTTCTACGCTTCAAAACACCGTTCGACACTAATCTGCTTCCAACCCTTGTGCATCGAATTTCATCTTGCGAGACAGAGAGTCGTGTGAAAATTCTAGGGAAGTAGAAGGATTGGAGGCACCAGTGACCGCGAGCTCCAGTTCGATCCGTCGCATCGAGCTATCCAACGCATCCGCATTGCGCAGCACGTGATCGAGCATCCGCTCTAAAGGCTGAGGTGGTTTTCGGGGGGCGAGGGCAAGTTTCTTGCGAGCGAGGAATTGTTTGAGTTCGCTGTACCTTTTTCTCCGCGAGGAGAGAGAGGTTTCAGAGCCAGAGGCCCAGCCACGGCTTTAATTCCGTCGTCTAGACGCTTTTGTCTGGCCAAGAACCGCGTCTTCCCTTTTGTCGATTCGCATACGACATATGTACCTACACGATGGCGCGCGAGACTTGTTATGACGCACTTATACGCATTTCACCGGGCAAATTTCACTGTGATCGCTTCACTGCTTTCTTGCCTGCTCCTTTCCGCTCTAAATTATGACAATCTGAGGACTGGAGCAATCCAGGTGGTAACACAAGTCCCACAACTTCTGTACGAGTGTAGGAAGAAAATAATTTAGAAGTAATTCATATTTACATCCACTGTGAAAATATTTAGAGGAACCGTGTTGCCTCATTTTCTGTACCCCGCCATACCCGTGGCAGGGGCAAGATGGTTTCTCATTACATTTTTTAAAAATTTAATAACTTCAAAGTTTTATATAAACGTTGCTCAAACTATGTACCAAAGGTTAAAGTATTAATTTATAATTATATATTGATTCATAAAAGATTAAATAAAAGGTATAATTATCAATGTTTCTGCGTGTTTGCTTAGCTTTCCCATCATGCCCCCTTCCCCTACACAGCTTAAGAATTACTCGTAATACTCTAATCACTCTAAACCCCAAGCGCTGCCATCAATCGTAGTGCGGGCAAAATTTCAGATCCTGATGAAAACCGCAGTCAGATTAAACTGTGGAAGCCGGTGTTGCGTTCGTTCGGCTATCCGGCTCTCCTCGAAGCGTTTCATCGAGCTCGAGCCGTAATACCTATCGGCTGAACGGTACTCGGTGTGCGTGCCACCCCGCGATTATTGTGCGTACGTGTGCCATATTGCGTGCTAAGGTCCATGCCAGCCCGAGCAGGGGCTAGACGTGTCCAGCTTTATATATTTTATGCCCGATACGACGGGCACGCGAGCCAAGGGTACGATAAACCGTGCCAGCAAATGAGAGACAAAAGAGGGGGACTCGCGTTAGAAAAATGCTCCGCGATAGTGGACACAGAGAAGTTTGATTTGTGAGCACGGCTGCTTGGCGAGTGGCCACTGTGGGCCTGCAAATGGGACTGTTCCGATTCTACACCCATGGCGTGACGGATTTGAATTATTGCTCCGGATGTAGATTATGCTGGAGGTGCGACCTAGAGCTGGAATATCCTAAACGTACCATACGCTAGCCCTAGGTCGACCTGAAACCCAGATTAAAGCCCAGGTTAATGAGGATTTAGCCTACGTTGGTGTAGGCTGCTGCGAACCCAGGTTAATCGGGACCTAGGTTACTTAAACTCGGGTTAATTTCGACCCACACTGCTGGAAACCTAGATTAACCTAGATCTGGGATACTGAAAACGTAGTTTCTCCCAGGCGCCAGGTAAACCTAGGCTGCGCTGCAACTAAGTTAACTTGAACCTACGATCGCCTAAATTTGGTATCTAAGCTGCGTCGGTAGGCTGTAGTCTACGGATTCAACTACGTTGCTACAGGGATAGACGAGTAAAAAGAGTGAAGAGAAGTAGAATATCCTGCGACGACATGGCGGGCCGAGTCCTTTCAAAAGTCCCCAACGAAGGGCCACTTATAACAGCCATGACCAGCAGTTGCAGCGCCCACATGCAGACGGTGGCATGAGGGACAGCGGATCCTTGCCATCTGCGCTGCAACAGCTGCAATCGTGGATGCAGCGGGGTGCATTGAGCCAAGGCCCCGTCCTTAATCTACTTTCATTATATTTTCGCAATTATCCGTTCGCGCACCACGGAATCCTCTTTACCAGGGCTGGGCACGCTCCCTGACCATTGTAAGCTTTTTTTATATTTCAACAAATGTTGCAGGGATTGTTACTCTATGGGACTTTTTTCAATTTTGAGAACTATGACCTGTATTTGGGGGTAGAGTTCCAAGGGGTAGAACGATGGTCTTCGAAGCCCGAATGTTCAATCATGTACTAAAAATATTCAGCAAGTTTATTGCGAAGTGAAAAGAACATCTCTCCGCTTTACTCAGATCGAAGGACCCAAAAAATTCGCTTACCCCTTCGAGACGCACCCGAGTACCGATCAAAGGGGAAAAGGAGGAAGGCGTTGAACTTCAAAGCAGCAAGGGCCTGGAAAGCAAGAATTAACGAGCGATCTCGAACATCGCGAGGGTTGTCTTAATTAGATCGCGACTCCCAGCACTCTCTGCCTCCCGTTCTTCCTCGGCCGGGAAGCACGTCGGTGCACGGGCAAGTCGTTGAAACGATGCAGACGTAACGAGAGAAAGAGGTCTCGAGTGCACCGTGGCCCTTCACCGATCAAAGCAGATCCGAAACTTGCCCCCGAAGAACAAGGAGCGCCGAGTGCCTCCTCGTCCGATGTATCAACGATCAAAGGGGTAATCGAGGGCATTCGTTTTTTTTTTCCCAGTAATTAAACGCCGACCCCCGAGCCGCGAGGAAAGTTACGTGCCGTCGCAAGGATCTTCGCGAGTCGTTCCGCAACGGTGAACCGGAGGCCTGGTCACAGAAATGGGGAAGGACAGGGCTCGTCGAACGGTTCGCCGCGATGACAAGCGACATGCTGGGAAGCCTGGAGATAAAAAAACCGTGGCCTGCAGCCATGAAACAGCGAGGCTGCCTCGAAAGCACTAAAAATCCACGCAACAGGTCGTTCTGTTCAGCTTGGGTGAATCGCGACGAATACGTGCGTGTCTCTTCGCCACGCACGTGTTGCCTCTCTCTGTCTGTTCTACCTGTACGCACGCGTGAACGAGCGTGTATCCTTTTACGCTCGAAACCGCCCACTTTCCGTGGCCAATGAAGCCTATCGATATGGCTGGTGTATCGGTGAATTAGACGGTTCGCGGAGTAGCATTTGAATGAAGAAGGCAGACCTGTTTATTATGAATGAAAGTGGAGTGCAATTTGGAAGTGCGCCGCTGGTTACCGCAGCCGCGGAGAGGAGAACGCTCGCGGAATTAACTGAAACGTTGAGAAATATGAGCACCGGCGTCAGCCTATCCACTCCGCAAGAATTTCTTCGCCATCCCCGTGGCAGCAGGCTGCCTCGTTCCGAGCAGACCTGGCACCAGCAGCCCGAAGGAACGAAGGTCTGCCAGTTACCCGCGGTGGAACAGGTCTCCGGTTCCGCAGACGAGATCTTTGTCTTCGCGCCACAATGATCCTCTGCAGCGAGGACGAACCGCGAAGGCGTTTCACAGGGAAACGTTGTATAATACCAACGTGGTCGACGGTCGTTTCGTCTCGCAGAGGAGAGGCATGTAAGTGGAGCTCCAACAGTGGAAAACTGGAGCACATTCTCTCCTCAGAAGAGAACGGAATTGTCCAGAATAGAACAGTCGTGACGCTGTTATCGGTGGCTCCTTTTTTTTTTCAGATCGAGCACAGTATTCTGAGAATAACAGTCCACTAGCAGCCGCTTCTTTCGATGGAGAATTAATAGAAACACAAAGGGGGATCTCAACCAGTATCATTTATAATTCATAGAGTGTCTGCTTGTAGTTTACTATCTCTGGTGTTGAATACATCAAAACGGAAACTCACATTAAGTCCTTCTTCGATCCATCCCCCAATTTCCCGGAACCCTTCAAAATCATAGAACTTCGTATTTCAAGTTATCCACCGGGCGAGCCCCCCACCACCCACCCCCTCTGCCCAATTAATCTACCCCGGGCGCGTGTATAATCGGGAGATCATAGACGCCGGTGTCCAAAGGGAGGGTGGCAGGGTGGGCGCAGCCAGCAGATCGCGTATCAGTCGATCGCATAAAGGTTCCAATTAACGGTTACACACACGATATGCACAGGGAGTTGGGGCACAACAGGGGCATCGGCGTCGCCATTAGGCAGCGTAACGACGGCCACGACGGTGGCAGAGGGTTGCCGGTTTGCAGTGAATACGCCGGATCGCCGGGGGTTGCGCGCACGTCCAAAGGGGGCGAGTTTGCACTGGGCATACACAGACGATAAACAAGGCCGCGGCGCATATAAGGCCTGTACAAACTTGTCAGCCCGACAAACCTGACGATGATTTATGACTGAGGTCCTGGGTGAAAGGGGCCTGCCACCCCCCATTGTCGCGGGGGCGAATCTCCGCCCGTGATCGCTCGGGAAGAAAGGAACGGGACCAGGATGTGGTCCAGCTTCCCCTTACCATATTTCCTGACTTGGACTGGAAGGTCCTTGTTCTCGGGGGTTGTCCGCGTCTCGACTATCAAGTGGGCATAAGTAGAGGGTGGGTTGAAAGAATTGCTGAGAAATCGATTCTAATGGCAAGAAAAAATGGGGTCAAGGAACTCGAAGCTTCTATTTTTCTTTGGTTTATGAAAATTTGATTCGAGGGTAATCGTTGACGATTAGGAGCGAACCTGATCCAAGATGATATTCGGAGGCAATCGAATTTAGAACCGCCATCGTCTCCATCGAATTGTTCAGCGGTGCAAATCTCCGCCGAGTCCCTCTCGAACTTTATTATATTTACGAGGGAATACCCGGGGAGCTCTCGGTCGTTTTTCGGCAATTAAATTCGAAGAAGAAGAAACGCGAAAGTTGCTGCAACTTCGACGGCCCTTCTGCCAGCCCCACTCCCACCGTATTGTTGCAGAACATCGATCCGCCGCCTAATTAGGGGCGCTTTTCAATTTCACCCAATTGGAGAATCCGCGAAATTCCCCTCTCAAGTTCACTGTTCGAAACTTTCTCCAAATCGCATTTCGAGGCAACGTGTAAATAGAATAGATGACGTGGAAAGGGAGACTCTTCAGGAAGGAGTATTATACATGAATTACAAATACGTTCACTGGATTCCTAAGCCTCATTTGCATGTGTCAACGAGTGACCAAATGGGGCAATTGGCAATTGAAATGGGTCACGAACGAAGGCACTTGGAGAACAGTGTTCATCGAAGCTGTACCTCAACGAATTCCCTTGAAATTCACTCGTCAGATCCTAGAGTTACCAACAATTAAATTTCCTCCAGTTACACCCTCCGTTTCCCAAAAATTTCCACGATTTCCCATAAACTCGTCTCGCCACTGGCAGCCTGGAACTTCTCTGCAGACCGAGAATTTTGAAAAACACGAAGCTTCGGGGAACTCGAATTTACGATCCTGTCTCGTGGACACGGCGATCGATCCTCCCGGCGGGTATACAACAATGCCTCGAAACAAAAACGTGACGTGACGCCACGCACGTGCTGCGGACATAAAATATGCGTGCCCGGCGTGTTTGTGAACGTCAATCGGAGCCACGGCATGTCGGATGGATGGATCGATGGTTGAACGGCTGTGAAACACCGTTTCAACGTTGTTCTACCACCAGTGTCTGGCCGGGGATCGATCTGAACCCCTGTATACTCGTGCAAACGTATCGTTGGATCTCTGGTTCGTTAGTGATCGTACAAACCCCTTCGTTTTGTCGCTGGGGCAGAAAATGTGTTCTGACTTGATCTCAGTCGATGCAGTGGGCAAATAATTTTATGTACTTGGACGCTAAGTAAACTTTAAGATACTTGGAATCTTGGAAAAAGGAAGTCAAATGAAACATTTATCACTTTGAAGAACACCCTTTTCATTTCAGATAAGTAGAGGAACTAATAGCATCAGGAATGAAAGTTCAATGATTTTCCAAGTCAGAAAACGAATCCTATTAATTTGTGCGTTAATTTTAACGCAAGTGTTTAGAAACAGAGGATGAAGAGACAACGACTCTAAATTCCAGACGAGTTGATGGAACAGAAGGGTCGTAATAACCGAAGGATTCGCTAGGAGGATCAACAGGAGCCCTTGTCCAGCGTCGTCCAACTGCTCCGTTGGAAGGAATCCGACAGGTCGGAGACTGCAGGGCATCTAACAGTCAAGTGCTCCGTCCCTTCGGGCTGTCGATAACATTCGACTGCGGAGCGTTCAGAGGAAGGACAGTCGTGACAAGATGCTCGAGCCAGGCTGAACGTGTCCCCGTGTGTTTCATCACTAAAATCCTATTACCGTCGATATATAGCAAACACAATCGGCATCGATCGTGTCCTGTCGCCGACTCCACCTCTACTTGGCCACTTGCAAAACGAGAAATCCACCTCGTGTACACGTCGCTCTGAATTACCACACTTTCCAATTCCTCTGATCGTAGACCAAGCCCGCAAGTGTTTCTCAAATTGTATGACAATTGCCTCAGAGTCCCCACAAGCCTCGATGGCACGGATAACGAAGTGAATATCTAAAGTAGCAGAAAAACTACTGCATCGAAATAGAAAATGAATATTGAAGTACCAATTTTCCAAGCATTTTCAGTTGTCAAGATGTTCATGAATTCTACAAGAGTCTCACACTTTAACAGGTCCGGCGGGCAACTCAGGAGCGTGTTAAATACGTTTA
This sequence comes from Andrena flavipes, assembly GCA_963971345.1. Taxonomy (NCBI): domain Eukaryota; kingdom Metazoa; phylum Arthropoda; class Insecta; order Hymenoptera; family Andrenidae; genus Andrena; species Andrena flavipes. The sequence continues at coordinate 43,095,663 of OZ020482.1, forward strand.
ATCAAGGGTGGCTAGTCCCCCGGGCGCCCTCGCCTTCGTGGAATCTTCCAAGGGCTTCGAAAGGACCTTGGCCAAGGGTGTACCCCGCCAGAAGGGCTGATAAACGCGTGCTGTCCGCGACACTCGAGAGAGAGAGAGAGAGAGAGAGAGAGAGAGAGAGAAAGAGAGAGAGCGAGAGACCCGATTACACCGGGGGTGTTTATGTGGTCAAGCGAATCCTGGGGAAAAGGGGCCGTCGCTCGATATTGGGCTAAGGGCGAGGGTGGTCGGACAAAGGGCGAGCCCTCGACGCCCTGGACAAGAAGGATCGCGAGGGGGACGGAGAAACTTTGCCAATTCTCCTTCACGACGTAATAAGTCGTTGCGAACGGAGGCGACGGTACAAGGGCCGGTCGATTCGATCGGAGCTGGCTCTGTCGAGTTAATTCTTGCCTTTCGTTTACCCCTTAATTCGGGGTCGTGCAGAATAGAAAAGAGCATCCCGGGTCCTTTCATCGCGCTGGATGCCATCGAATCTCCACGGATCACGGGCTCGAATATTGCATCCAGAGAGAAATCTTTCCGCGCGGAGAGAAATATGTTGCAGACGTGCTTCGAAGCATGACTAAAATTGAAATTTGAGATGAACGAGATCCTCGGTCGATTTCAAGCCCGCGTTCACAATTTTCCCCGACGATTTCCTGTGTAGACAATCGAAAGATATCCGCAGTCAGCTCGCCATGCTGGGATAGCAATTTGCCAAACGGTCGATGGGAATTTCGGGGGATACAACAGCGATGGTTTCGCGGCCGCGAGAGCTCGCCTATTCGCTCGTTCGCTTATTCGCTTGTACCATCGCGAATCGCGCGTTTTTCACCCATTATCGTTTGACGTACGGCCGCGTATGGTCGTAACACACGCCGATGGATGGCCATCCACGAACGATGTTCCTATTAATAACCCGTCCGCTAAAGGGGATGGGTCGCGTCGATTTTTCGAAAAACCGCGGAAAACGATTCGACGAATCGGAAATAAATCGACGCGGCTCGTTTGAAAAATTTTTAATTCCGTTATCGGCGCTGCCGCCTCCGCTCTCAATTGTGCGTGTGCCTGTGTGCAAACGACGAGGCCAGTGGGCTGGGGAAAATTGAAAAAGAGCAAAAATATTGGTGGACGGGGGCAACTGTTGGCGATCCACCTTCGGTTCTATTTAATTTCACTCGATAATTCGATGCTGAATTGGATAGGTAGAAAATGGGGAAATATAGTGGAAGATCAATTAATATTAATGCGTCAATAATTTCGTAAGATAGGATGCCAGTGAACTTGTGGAAACAAGTATGAAACAGCAAATTCTTCCAGCATCTTGATAACAGCTTCCAAGAAACCGAAGTTCTTCAACCTCCGAAATTAATATCCAACTTGCTCGAGATAGTACAGTGCTCCTGACTTGCAGAATCCAAATTCTCAAACTCCCACGTCTCTCCAAGATCGATATACGCATCCACAAGAACATAGGGATCTGGCTTCTTCTAACGCGCTAATGAGAAGCTTAGAATAAAGAAACGCGCATCAATTACACGGGAACAGGCTAAAGGAGCAAGCCATTCCGTCGACAATGACTTCGGTAGCACCTCGGTCCATGGAAAATCAGCTTTTAAGTGGGAAGAAACAGCTTGTCGTGGATGTACAGAGTGGCACGTGGGCGAGAGGATTCTTCACGGGGACAGGATTTACAATACCGGCGACGAGGACAGCTCTAACGACGTCCACGATGGCAATAACGACGACAGCCATAAGAAACTCGCCGCAAACGCTATGATAATGTTGCCGCGAGCACAACATTAGCCCCGAGCGCGCGCCATTAAGGAGAGAGGAAAGATTATTCGCCAATAAATGGCTCTGCCTCCTTGTAAATCGTATCGACGCAATAATCTTCCCTCGCCAAATACGGCAATGATTTACTCACCGAAACCTCCGATCGAAGGGGATTCGGTCAGCTACGATAATCTTACCGAAGAAAAGGCTTTATTGATTTCAAGTATCCGTGACGCAAGAAGCTCTTCCTCGCGTTGACTGGCTCGACGAGTGCCGACTAATTTTGGGCAACTCTGTTGCTGAAATTGCATACTCGGAGTTGTCAGCTCCTTTTTTCGAATATTACATCACCAAAACGAGAGAGTGTTATAAAGAAAAAAAATTGTTGGAAAAACGGAGTCACCGTTTGCTTCCCTGGATTAACGATTTCATCTTCATTGATGGCGAGATTATTGAAGATCTGGGGAAAGCAGCGTGGGTAGAGGACGCTTCGCCAAACGAGGTATTCGATTAGAAATTCTGCAGTGCGCCGGAGAACGACTCCGCGTAGGACGAAGGGCTGCGCCGAAGAAACGGCGAATCGGCTGGGCTGATTGAACACCAGGCGACAGACTCCAATAGAATTTCGATCGATCGGGCCTGACGTAAATTGCTGCAGACGCACGGACGCTGCGACGCAAAAACCAATTAACCCACATACCGGAAAATTTCGCTCGATACCGAAACGCCTGGCTTTTCCTTCCTTCCTGACATGGGAAGTCGAGGGACAAGGAGCATTCCTGCCTCACCGTGAGAAACGCAAGCAACTCGACAAACTATTTCGCCGAGCGATTTCCTTTCTAATTCTACGATCCTTCGTCTCCTCCCAGTCAAATCGACAAATCCTTAGACATCTTCCGAAGCAGGGAATTAATTAAATAAAATCAAATACATAAATCACTGTTGCACACCGTTCCTCCCGGCGCCAGTGTTCGCGATGGATTTGTTTTAACTTGTTTTAACTTGTTTTCGCTGATTCTTTTTTTAATCGCGCCACGACCGTGACACGCGAACAAAGGAAAGCAGACGCGCTTTATCGCGCTGGAAACTCGATGATTTCGTTCGCTCCACTTTTGTCGAGTCTTCTGGCAGCCAGTGTCCGAACGGTTTCGAAATCGCGGAGAAATTCACAGGCCGCTCCCCGGCGAACGCCTTGGAGAATGAAATGTACGTTGTATCTAAATTGACTGTGAAAGAAAGCGTCGAATTTACAAAGGGACTGCTAGGGCTGTCCTGGCGAGCCATTCGCGAGGAAAGCAGCCACGGCTCGCGTGGCCGAATACGCGGGCAATTAGGGTCACATGGAATATGAACGAATACGAGGACAGCGAAAAATAGCCCGTTACTGTCCCAGAAACAATTAACGATATCTAGGCCGTTATAAATAATTACAACGGCGATGTGCACGCCGCGTCGCCCGCATCTCTCGTATCTCTCTTAATTAGTCCATTTCATTTTAACGAGCCGTAATCTGCCTGCCGGCCGATTATTTTTTTCGTCGCTTCGGCGCTGCCCGTCCGAGCGAAGTCGCGAAGCGCTGGGGATATTTAAAAGAAGGGGCAATATGTTATTCCGACCCCTCGGCTCTCAATCACGCGCCCAGACATCTTTCAGATTACTCGATGATGTCCTTCCATCCACTCGCAATTAACCCCGCGTGTGATCTACAATTTCATTCCTCCGGCATCGCTTCTGTGCCGGATTCTCTCATCTGTAGAATGATTACGCTAATTAAAGAATCCTTTCTCCCACAAGCGCGATAGCCGAGGCGACTGCGGATACTGTAGCTTACAATTAGATCCGAAGTGCAGCTCGGAGCAGCCACTTCGAATAGCTGGAATGTGTCAGACGGCTGCCAGTGTCCCAGCTATTCGCGGTGCTCGAGGATGCTTTCTTCCGAGTATCACACTCGGCCAGCTGAAACGCGAGGACCCACTTTCCTCGGTGTGGCACGAGAAACCGACTTTAAGGTCACGCTGCCACGCCGCCTGGACGGCTGGACGGCTGGACGTAACCGGAGCATCGTCGGTGACGTAAACGCAAATCCGAAGCCCGCTGGGAACGCTCGGATTAATGCAGTTATGAGATTCTTCATATTCAGGCATGCAGCACAGCCGCGTCTTTTTCTACGTTTCCAACCTTCCAGCAACAATCTCTAATTGCCACTGGATTCCACCTTACCGCATCCCGATATTTTTATCCAACGCGATACTATTATTAAATATCAGTTTCTAGGTATTCTGCCTTGCGGAGAGGCGACTTGCTGCGAAATCAGTAATGAAAGAAGATGGAGAAAGAGGAGATCCACCGAATATATTTTTTGGATAGTAAATAGTGAAAGAGTTCTGAAGAGTCATGATCGTGTGAGTGCAGCCCTGTAATTAGTGGCTCGGCACAGATTTTGCCTTGCAAGTTAGATTCCCTTGCGCGAGGCACACCTCAGATTCGCTAATCGTCGACGTTCGGCAAAACGCTCGATACTCGCGCCGCGGAAAAACTCGTTCGCCGTCGAACGCACGCTAAACGAGTGAGCGATATTGTTAACGAAGCAGCGTGCTGGCCACGCGGCGCAACAACGACGGACTAAGCCAACAAGATCGTTCGACGTTCCATTTCAGCGCCGCTAGAAGTGAATAAAAAAGGACGGCGCACCGGCCAGGGAAAATTGTGTTACAGCGTATAAATCAGTTACGGTACGGCGACCACGGCAAAAGTCGCGAAAACGCCGACCCTTTTTGCCAGCCGGCGCGAGCGACTGACGAAACGCTTCTTGTGTTACGAATCTCCAACGCGTGTCTGCGATTTTTCGCGAGCCAATAGTTCACCCGTTTCGCTGTTACCGAAACGTGGCTGACCTTCGGCCCACTTTAGCCTGTCAATCTCTGCAGCCGAGCTGCGATCGATCGTGGCGCGATCGATGGACCCTCTATCGGAAAAGATTAACTACACAGTGGAGGAAATTAACAAAACATTGAAAGCTTGAAAGCGAGCATATCCTGTGGCACCAACGATCGGGGGATGGTAGAGATTCGTGGAAATGATAAAAACTGTAGCGATTCGGTGAAAAGGAGCGTCCTATCTGCGAGGAAACAGGGAACCAGCAGTGTGCACATTTTAATGCCACTTGGCGGTCATCGATATTCATCGGTATTCATCGATATTCATCGATATTCATCGATATTCTTCGATATCCGTCGATCCACGGTCGATTGGCGCGCGATATCGCTTCCATAGAGCATGGAGACGCGTCGTCGCGCACACGGACGCATCCAGGCACCTATTAACCACCGTGCAATTAGCATATCCTGCGTCGCGGCGGTGCACACACGCGCGCACTGCGTGCGCTACATAATGCATCGACCAAGCTGCATGGCAGGGAATCAGGGGAACAGAGGAATGAGGGAGGGAGGCAAGTCCCACGGGGAAACGGTGCAGTGCCGTTGCACCAGATGCCACGCGAAGAGGAAGTGGTGGGGGACGAAGGGCAACGTGAAAATCCAAGGGAAACTTATAATTAGTTGTTGTGGCGAAAATCGAGGTGGTTGAAGCTGGTGAGATGTTAAATTCATCTGGAATCTGGAATAATCGGAAGATGCGTCGCTTCCTACTTAAAATCGTACATCTACTCGCATCCCTTTCCCAAACGAAGAATATCTCTGTTTACGCAGCAATCATCGCGGAATTCTCCCAAACCAGAAGGTTCCAAGAAACACGCTAACTTCTAAAGAATCCAAAGCCCCGACTTTGGCTCCCGAAACCCGCGAGACGATATCGATTCAGCCTCCGCCGAGGCGAGCAGCAAGGCGCGCCTTTCAAGCGGAGAGGCTCCGTCGCAAGCGCCGAGGGAGCAGCCGCGGAAACGTTTCCAGGAAGAAAACAGTAAAAGGCGAGGAAAAAGGAGATCGCGTCGCCAGCAGCTTCGCGCCGGATGAACGGCTGCTCTCGCCCACGATTCTAAAACCGTGCTCTTTTCCTTTCTTCCCTCTCTAGCTTAGTCCCTGCCCTTGAAGCGCCGACAAAGGCGCGGGCTTCGATCCTCACCAACCTCGTAATTAGTCGACCCACTTTGCAACGCGGAATCGCCGCCACTTTTCCCCTCCCCCTGCCACACGATTTCCACGTTTGCTCCTTTTTCTCTCTCTCTCTCTCTCTCTCGCTTGATTCATCGACTGAAGCCGTCGACTTCGCGCCCTTTTGCTCGCCTGGCCTCGTTCTCTCCTCGTAGAGGCTAATTGAATTACTCTACGGCTCCCGCCTCGTCCCGCGAGAACCAAATCCCTCTTGAAACGGGGACTTCGATCTCTCGAGGCAGGCTGCGCGCCGTGGCCATTTAATCGCGATGCTCCGTGGACGATTGTGTGCGATGTCAAAAGTGATTTCAAGGCAACTGGGTCGAACGCAGTGAAAGTGTTTAAGCGGAGGAGGGGAGTACGGCTCGCCTGTGTGTCCAGCGGGAATGGACGGTGAATAGTCAGCGAGTTGTCCGACGAGATCCGTCAAGGCGGCCAACGACGTAGGGAAACGGAGCGTGAGCGCGTGCTAAACTATCGAGGCGTCTGCAAGTCAATATCCGAGAAGCACCGCGGCACCTAATTATCGGGCAAGATTAACGTCGGCTTCGGTTATCGATTGTCCACGGTCCAACCGGCGGCCAGACGGATTCGAGATATCTCGACGTGGTCTACTGGTCGATATCCTGGAGATATCGCGCCCGCTGCGCTGGGCTTGGCGTACCAGTGACGGATACGCTGCGACACGTCGACGACAGACTCGAAACAGGATTTATCGATTTCGATCGAGTCCAGGGAATTCCAAGATTACTCGTGTCCAACCACAGAGTCTGTTTGCCCAGAGTCATTTCAGATTCATTTCACGAGTGCAACTAGAGGGAACGCGAGGCTATTAATCGCGCGATTAAATGGCACTCCTCTCAGAAATCCAATGAAATCGTCCACCGATTCCCGAGGATTAGTTGGATACCCACGGCCGCTTCCTCGAATTTTTGCACCTGTTGCGATTCATCAACGGCGCCCAGTACGGAAGGAGCCGAAAAGCGCGATGTTTTCCCTGGTGAATGGGGGCACGTTCTCGATCGCGATAAAAGCTCTGGGAAGAGACAAAGGAAGGGGTGGGTGTCGCGGAAAACCGGGCACGTGGAAAATGTCACGGTGGTGTTTGGCTGGAATTCCACGCGCCTTTCCATTGTCGAGGCGTGAAACGAAAGTAGAGAATTCTGTTCACCTCTGGCACGCTAATCACGCGAGCAAAGTCCAACGAGGTTAACAAACTTCCATGTAGTACGATTGCATCTACCTTCGGGTGAAGAAGGAGCTATAATTCTTTATAAACATATCAAACAATTTCACTTTGTACCCAATTTCTTTGAATTTCGAGAGAAGCACTCTTTCCGCGAACACAGCACCGTCTAAAATCTAAAACGAGAGGGAGGTGAGAAGAACAAAGGGTGGAGGGTAATGAAAAATGTCGCGTGCAGAATCCCAGACAGAGCAACTTCGCTCCCAACCGAATTTCGCCGTTCCCGACCGATGACAAATGATGATGACGACAATCGGGATGGTCCATCCATAACAGGACCTCTCTCCCTCCTCTCACGGCCCCAGGCACCCTCTTCCTCCCCATAAAGGTTACCATGACTACAAGGACACCCCGTTTAGGCACAGACGAACATGCGCGCCTGAAAGAACCCTCCAGGTTCGATCGCGCCACCCCTCGATACCTCGATTCTTTTCCCGCCGAGACCGAGGAAATTTCGCTGTAGAGAATTAGGAGATTACGCGATTGCGCTTCTCCTCCCATTTCAAGACTTGGGAAAATAGAAAAAAGAAGCATCGAAGCTGGGGAATGTAAGCAGGGGTTCTCGATGAGTGACATGGGAGGGTTGTGACGATGTTCAAGTCTTATCTACTCCAGTTTCCTATATATAATTACAGGACATTAAATATCAAGACTCGCAGGAAGACCCAAAAGAATGTTTCTCTTAAAAAAAATTCATCCTGAAATTGAAAGCTTGTATCTCGCGGTTGGGGATACGACAAAGCTTGGCGCTGGCGATGAAAGCAGCTGGAATAAGTGTTCCCCGCTGAGCAGAAGGAACGTCAAAGTGGGCGAACAAATATGGAGAATCCAGGGAACATCGTGATCGATTCACGACGCCCAAGCGGAACGCTCGTCACCGTGACGCTCACAATACCGAGTCCGTGCAACAGAAATTACCAGCGGCCGTAATTGTTATCAATATTACGCTCAACAGGTTCGTCATCGCGGGCTGATATAAATTTGCCACGGTCGCGAGCCACGATAATGAATCGACGACGATCGTCGGCGCGTGGATCGCGCTCGGCCCGATTATAAGTTGCAGACTTTTCTGCATCCTATCGAAACGTGTTTATGATTTATGGCTGGCTCGGTCACCTCGTTATCAGTGATCCCGATTAACCCGATAAGGCTGCCCTGACAAAGGAACAGATGCTTGGAAGACGAAGTTGGACTGTTCGTGTTGCAATCTGCGCTGAGTAACGAGAATTTCTGCTCTTCCAGCGAATGGGAGATTAGATTCCGGGGGAACTCGAGGAAACTGTATTTACACCCTCTCAGGGAAATTAAAGAACCGACTGCGCGAGCAGAATTCCGCTGATTCACGCTCATTGATTGGGCCGTTCTTTAAGAGTCCAGCTGCACATGAATCTTCTAGGAAGAGACACGTCTCGCAATTAGCGTCTGGGAATTGTTGCAGGCTTTTTAAATCGCGTGCAGGGCTGCGCATGTCCGCCGAGAATGTTCGGAATTAATGAAATCGTGGGCAATCGCGCGGCGGTTTTTCCACGGACCAGGAGTTTCCCCGATCGAGGGGCGAACGGGAAAACGGCTCAAGGTGTCGGCGGGGGAAATCGATTCCTCGGCGGTGCTCGGTGGAGATTGCCACGGCGCGGCGGGAGATCTTCGAGCGCGATAAAAATGTAACAGCCGAACGATTCTATCGGTTGGAGAGCTTGTATCGGGTGATCGATCGGTGTATAGATACAGGGGCGCTCTTCAGCCCCCCCCCCCCCGGAGGATGAAAAAAATGAAATACCAGAAGTGGAAATCGATTTGGGGGTTGAAAAAAAACGAGGACAGGCGTGTGGAGAGTGACCAAGAAATTTCGTGAAAAATTGCGGCCAAAGTGGAAACGAATTTGCGCAACACGTGACTCGGAATATTGCGCGCCTCCCGTGCGTTCCGAACCGAAAAGAATTTCGCCCAAAGACGTGCAGATAATTTACATGCAAGTATCTCTACGTCGTGAATCTGTTTAAACTTCCATTTGACCACCACTGTACACGGTATCGTGGTCTGAGGATCAATGATAAGCTGTGAGACAACATTGCTTACCGTTAACGATATACCGTGAAACACTGTACTACGTTGAAACAATTACCGTCCACTATGAGTCACTCGTTCTAATGCAACTAAATCGATGACTAAACAAGTAGTCTTTTACATAGAGAATTAACAGATAACCGACTGTAACGCAGTGATGCATTTAAGCGAGCGCTGTACACAAGTGAGTTTTCGTTAGCTGAGACCAACGTAGTACCACGTGCATTGTATGTTAAGCCGCGTTACCTCGAGTCTAGCAACCACAAGCTGTTCCCTCGGAATGCAAGAAGATCCATGATGCTTACCTGAAACAAAGAAAACGAGAGATCGTTAAAGATTTTACTGGCTGGCGCTAAAGCACGATAGAAATCAAAGCCCCTGACCCGCTGGTCGAGCAATTAGTCGGTTCCTTGATAATCGAACGTGTTTCCCGAGCAACTATTACCGAGCCGTTGATGGACTCCGGCATTAATTAAACGGCTGCGCCCTGCAACGGTTTAACCAAAGTGCAACGATCGTGCGTTTGGAAAAATGTTGCGGGCAGTGGAAACGGGGGAAAATCGATGGACGGATAGAAGAGGGGTCCAAAGACAAATCGATCCATTGTCCTTTCACTTTCTACTCGGGCTGACGAGTGGAAAGCGTATCATTGCCCGCTGTTAACGGAAATCGCTTTTAGGAATGCGGAATCGAGTGGAAATTTAAAGAAGTAACAGAGTATGTACCAAGTAGATACTGCATTGTCTCTGCTAAACGGTTTCTCGGTGAAAGATCGTAAACAACGGTTCGAGGGATTGCATAATAATCCTCGAGAATGATTTATAGAAGACAGGCACCGAGGAAAGGCGCCTCGAGAGACTTGCTTTCGCACAATTAATCACTGTCGAACTTGGAGCGCGATCGTCGTCGAACGTGAACGCTCCTTTTCTCGATCGAACGGTATTGTTCCTTTCCTCCCGCTGATTTCCCATTGTTCCTGTTACATAACGGGTCTCGATACATTTTAACGGCGACGAGAGCGTGCACACGGGACCGCAAACGGCGCTGCTAAGCCCCGAGATTTTGAAAGACTCGGGCGACGGTATCATCCGTGTCATCTGAACTTCGTGGGAGAAAGCTCTGCGTGGCGAAATTTGCATAAATCTTGGGAACAGCGAAACACCGGGTCTCAATGAATCCTAGCAAAGCTCTCCGCCAATTCTACTTCCCCTTTAACCACGAAACTCCTTCAACATTCGGCTCTACGAGATTTTATTTCTTACTACCGAGCTCCTTTAGAAAAATCACCACTCTTGCGATATATACTCCATCCACTTCTTTTTCTTCTTCTTTCTAAAGTCTAAACGATTCTACTGAGAAAAGTAAGTTTGAACAAGTGGTTAGATGTCCAGTTAGTACAGCGACCATTGGCTGCTCGCACAGGAAACGCTTCCCGGACAATCGTTATGCAACGAAACTGAAATATTTCGCTGTCCATTAACCTTTATTATTGCGACGTCGTGGTCGCGGTGCACGCGACGCGCGTTCAGCTATTAAAGTTGCATTCCTTCGCGGCCGCAATGCGACCAAATTTTTCCTCGCTGAAAAATTATGCGGTATTAAATTCCTACGGCCGTTCTGTGCCCGCGACTTTGTCCCAGCGCCGCGCTAACGTTCGGCAAATTAATTGAAGAAGCATTCCCGAGGGCCACTGCCATCTATCCCGCGATTCATTCTGTTATCGCACTCGTTTCGTTTTCGGACTCAGCGCTCCCACGATTTGACTAATTAAAATGCACAGTATTATGCGTCTACGTTGGAATTACGATAGGATTTTCGAACGTGTCGCGTGGAAGTACACGAAAGGGACTCGAAGTCAATTCTAATACGATGACTGTTGCGCTACGTCCGCTAGAGTTATGCAGAGCGATTCTGATTTTCTATGCACTTATTCCGATCAATACTACCAGGGATTTCACAGCGTTTTACTTATTTTAGCTTGATTTAACTTCAGTCTAGACTCCGAAGGATGCAGCTTCAACTTAATTATTTCTCAAGAATCGAGGCAGCGGGTTAACGAAGAGACCCAGTCGTCGCTATTTCAGGACTAACTACCGACAGCGGGGGAAGGGAAGAAACGCGTTGAAAAGTGAGTAGGTAGCACCGTTCGCGGATCTGATAGCCCATTTCCGTTGTTGAAGGGCGAGGGGGCCGAGGGAATTCGGAAGAACCGTCGACACAGATGGAGATATCGATTTATATGCATGCGAAGAGACTACCAGAGAGCAGCGTCCCGACAAAAGTTCGCCCACCGTCGGTAGGATGAATATTTATGGTTGTTCGCCACCGCGAAAGAGACTGATACTGTTCGCGGTGAAAAAGGGAGCTCGCGAGATCCCGACGAAGAAGGATCGCCCCTACACCGTTCGCTGTTAATAATGGCCCGAGGTGAACTCCAGCTCCCACGCCCAAAAACTGGGGAACGCTCGGGAAAAACTCAGCTTCCGCTCCCAAAAGCCGGGGATCCTCGAGCATCCACACCCAAAAGCTAGCCAGCCTGGAGAAAACAAGACAACCGATCGATCCAAGGCGCTCCGAGGTCGGAGCACCGGCGCCCCGCGCAAAAGACAGTGCTGGACGGGGAATTGGAAATGCATTACTCGAGAGATCGACCGGCTATCGGGATTTCCGCCCTAGTTGCCGCGAACAAACCCCGAAATTCGAAATTCCACGGAACAGACGCGTGTCCCTTAACCGCAGCGTCGACTTCCGATACAGCGGGAATCGATTGCCGGCACGTCGATCGTGTTAACCGTGGGCGACGCGCGTTCAAACAGCATCCGCGAATCAACTACCTGGGATACATCGCGCCGCATCTCTCCGCGGAATTTTCAACTAACAAATAGAGGAAACTTTCCCGCGGCATCGATATTCTTCCCAGGCTCCGCGAACATTCCTCCCCCTCCATTCTTTCCTTTTATCGACCAGGTTCCTTCATAAAAATCCTCCTCCGACCGAGCTTCCATACGGATCCGCTCCGTAAAGAAGCGAGGGATATTCAGAACGCGCGAAAAGCTGCCCGTCGGTGGAATTCACGGGGTTTCCACGGGCGCACGTGTCAGCCTGGATCGACGGCGATAAGAAAGCTGCGCGCAAACTTGGTCAGGACCATTTCCCTCCTAGAACATTCCCCGTCGAGCTGCCTGGACGCGACAGGGTTTCAGAAGCGTTCGTCGTTACGCAGCAGTCGAAATACTCGAGCACCAGTATCCTGAATCTCAGTTACGTGGGTATGGATCCAGGATGTCGCGCAGGATAGGTATGTAGATACAGACGTTCCTTTCCCTGCTAGAATTCCTTTTTCACAAACCACCGGCCAGTGTTTCGGAATGTCCGATAGGAAACATAGGTGGGAACAGAGAAACTGTGGAGTCAGTGGTTAAAGGGATGCCTGAGTTAAAGCAGAAAGCTTGGACGCAGTCCACGCTGGCCGAGTTGTGCGAGAGCTTCGATCGCGTCAATGGGGATAGGAAGAGGGGTGAAATACTCCTCACGACCCCACGGGCTCCCCTTCTTACGTCCACGTAGCGTTCTTTTCTCCCCGAGGCTCGGACCTGATTACTTTAACGCCCGGCTGATTCTACGACCCCGCTATATGTCTCTCTACACCTCTCTGCGGTGGGTTTCGCTCATCTCGCGTGAAATGCAATACCTTCGGGGGTCCGCGGCCGGTGGAAGCGAAATAGGGAGGTCGCGGAGGCGCCAGGCGTTAAACCAAACAAGTTTCGGGCTGTGGGCAAGCACTGCGTAAAAAATGGTGTGTTTCGCCTCTGGTTCTGTTCCCATTGATGCGCACTGAAGGAACTTATGCAAGGCTGAACTAAGTTAGAGTAAATAGAGCCTAGATTTCTCTGTTCCCCTCGGTGCAGAGGGGTAAGCACCGAATTTAGAGGATAGCAAATGAAGGCTACTTGTTTGCATAGCAGATTCTGGATTTTATCGAGACACATGCTCGGTGAATATGTACACGTGGCACAGTCGATGATCGTTACAAGGTTCCTGGGAGATAACCTGGGCTCCTAGACAAGCCACCACCGCATTTTTTCCAAAGAGTTGCGTAAGAACGCGAGCGTATAAGGACTTAACCTTGTAATTAGATACCGTGTCGTTTTCCCTTTTTTCTCGCCAACGCCAGACACGATTACACGATCCGGGAGATCGCGGCGATATTGGCGATATTGGCGATATCGGAGGTGAACTGGGAGGAACGACGAGGTAGAGCAAACGAGGAAGTACGCGGAACGATGTAACGAGAGCATTCAAAGAGTTTTAATTGCAAACTTCAGCTCGAGGGCAAGCTTTTTGCAAGTCCTTTCGTCTGGCCTTCACCTACGGTATTTGCTTCTTTTTTGGATGGTACATTGAATCGATTTTGACTGGAAAGTTCTGGGTGATTTGATTTTGAAGTTTGAGTGAAGTATTGCGAGACAGAATGTTGGTTGGTGGGGCGTGGAGTTCGTGTTTCAAAGAGTACGTTTGCACGAGAAACGCTCCCCAGCTCGAACCGCGATTTCCATCGAGTCCTCTTATCGGCACTTCCGGTGCGTGCGGGGTGGTGCAATAAAGCGAGAAATATTGCACAGACGATTCTGTGGCACTGTGGAAAACTTTCATACTCGTGCGTCCAACGGGGAAAAGCGGTGGGAGAGTTAGTCACAACGGCGGTGCAGTTTATCAGAGGCCGGTCTGTATTAGAGAAGTTCCTGCTATGAACCCGTGAATGGGCGAAGATATGGATGAATTTCGAGAATTAAGTGCGTTCGCAGAGAGGTAAATATAGCATTCGCATGTAAGGACAGAATACATTACGTCTAGAGTGACCTATACTTGGCATGTTCTATATCTGATGGATCTATGATTAGAAACTCGTAGGTCTGCAATCACGTATGCATAGTCAATTCTGGGTATAGAAGAATCTATGTATAGCAAGTGGGAAGTATGGAATAATCTATTCCTAAAATAATCTGGTTATAGAGAATGCTATGTTTAGGATAGCCCATGCCTAGGATATCTCGTGCATGGGGTGTCCCAATGCCTAGGGTATTCCATGACTAGAATAGTCTACGTATAGAGTATCCTAAGTTTAGCAGGAGCTATGCCTAAGGTATTCCATGCATAGGAGAACTTATACTTTGGAAAATCTATGCTTTAGTAAACCTATGCCTAAAATATCGTATGGACAGAAGAACCCATGCCTAAATTATTATAACCTTAGGAGAACTTACGCCTAGAGTAACCTATATCTACAATCAGCCATTCCTGGTGCAACCTATACAAAAGTGTATGTACCGCGATAACAGGCCAGTTTACGAAACCTGGTCGCAGCGGGATGCCGAAGCTCGCGCCAGTTGTGCGTAAAAATGTTAAACAGGTCGAGCAAAAGCAGCTCCCCAAGGGTGGAAGTGGTGTGACTCATCGGCGCGAGGACACGCGTGGCCAGAGGCTCAGCCGTATCACTGATAACACTCGGAACACGGCCAGCCAGAGAAGATAAACGACCTTTCGATGCGTTGTCCTGAGACACACAGATAAGGGGCTAGCCTTCCTTTGGAAATCCGTGTAGAAGCGACGCGGAATCGAATATACATATATCTGGGAAAGTTGCCTGCAAACTTTATCCAGCCAATAATTTCTCCACTCAAGAGGCTGGGTCACGACGAAAACGGCCATTTAAGTGCAAGCTACAGTAATAACTTGAACCTGCTGCAGCAGAGTCTTAACATAAACTGGGATTAAGGGAAGATTGGATCTATCGTGGACCAAATTTAGTGGGGATCTACGTGGTCTAGCATAACCTAGCTTCAGCGTCAAGTTATCACCGCTAACCTACGCCCAAGTCACACCTAAACTAAATTTAAATACACCTGATTGAATTTCACTCGACTTCGCTAGGATCCATCGGTCCCAGAAACACAGGCATTCCGCAACATTTGCATAAAAATGATAAGACCCAGAAGGTTGCGTCGATAACTAATTTCCAGAGCAAGTCTGGCGGTGGTCGAAGGGGCAGAAGGCGTCGCGACGTAGCGCAAAAGGAGGGTCGGGTATCGCCATTTTCCAGGGGGTTGCTGTGCCGCGCGCGACAGGGTTCATTTCCATACTGTAATGTACAGCACGTCGTGGACCATAGAAAGGGGTGGACCGCCGAGGGTTTGAATATACGTTTATGCGCCCTAACCGACGCACAGACTGCGGAGGGCTGGCCAAGATCCTGAATGCTCTGTACTCTTCACCGCACAACAAAGACTCTGCCGCGTTAACGAGTCAGATTAATCCTGCGCGCCCTTAATCATCGCCGCACCCACCATTTCTACGTCCATTTTCACTCGATTTTATCTACCATCGTAAATACTTCTCTCAACTACCAGCTTCGCCGATTACACAAGACCACGCAACTTTTATTTTAATTGACACAAACTAAACTACGTGTTCTATATTAATAAATGTTTATAGCTTTTCATACTTCTATTTAAGGGCGGATTTTACCCCCTGAATACCCACTTCGATAAATGTGATTTAAAGTATTGAAAAGTAGAAAATTCAAATTTTAAAATGGTCTTTGTTTCATCAACGCTGGATAAATTTTAGCGAAGTTATGCGAGTTTAAAGATTGATCAAATTTGAAAATATTTATTTATTTATTTTTTAAAATATATATTTATTAGTTATTGGGTTTAGAGGGTTAACGAAATATGGGATTAGAGGTTTTGCCGTCTTGGGGTTAAAGAGTTTGACGTTATCGGTTTGTGGAAATAAGATATGTTTCGTTTATACGGCGTTTTACGAGTTTACCTACAACAGTTTTTTTTTTTGCAATTTACCGAAAACATAGATGCGATGGGCCAAAACGGGCAACGGATTTGAGGTGTGAATTAAAAAAAAAAAGTTTTGTGGTCCTGTGTTATCCAACTACAGCTGAGCCATAACGATCGAGGAGTAAACAGAAAAATTTCATTCCTTTTCAAACCCTCTCCACAAAAGCCCGCGTGCGAGTAATCCCAGGGAAATCGTGGTCTCTCGTCCGCGCGTTAACAGCCTGTTCAAAATCCACTAAACCATTCCCCTTTTCCTGGAAACAATCCTGTACGCTGTTCGATTCCTCTTTGGACCTGCCTCGACCACCTCCATCATCCCCGCGATACGGTTTTTATTTATTCGTACAAATTCCATGGAAAGCTCGCGGCCGTCTAGCCCGAGTCCCGCTTAACGAGAGAAAATAAGAGAGAGAGAGAGAGAGAGAGAGAGAGAGAGAGAGAGAGAGAGAGAGAGAGAGAGAGAGAGAGAGAGAGAGAGAGAGAGAGACGCGTTTAATCGTGGAATAGTCGCTCGCCCTATTCTCCCAGGCGAAGCAGCTTCGATAAATCGCGCTTTCGCTTTCCGTTTCGAGCGTGTCCACGTGATTTCATTATCTCTGCAGCGGCGCGGCAGGCCGAGCGACTCGTAAGGGCGCCGGGAGCTTTTTAATTGCGAGCGACAAGATTGATGGAGGAGCCGAGGCCACGTGGGATCGAACCGAGCTCGCGGTTTAATATCCAGACGGATTCCTCGAGATTTGATTACGTGGCTGAGATATCGACAGATTTCGCGCCAATTACGGGGAAGAAATATCGATGACTGTGCTTGGACGGTCGATCGATTGCGAAAGGAATTCGGAGATGAGAATCGCCGGTTCGATGACTAGCAATGAGTACTGCGAACCGCGAGTATGCAGAAAGGTGGATCTTTAGAACCGACCAAATGTCCTGATGAAATGTTAGCAGTTCCTTTGAATCTGATCTGTGAGAATAACTTCGATGCGTCGAACTGGAGGAATTTCCAAGTCGGTGCTGCCAAAAAGGCTATCGAGAAGCATTTTACACCCGTTGCGTAGTAACACCTAAGATCCATGCCCAATTGTGTAAAAAAAAAAGATAATTATCTCTGTAATAGCCAGATCACGATATATCATTACAGAAAGAACTTATCCCAGCCTCGAAATGCTTCTCAATACTATTTCCACCTTTGCTCATCTCCATGATACATGGTCAAACGCGGTCCACAGCCTACAGTACGATTTCCTTTGGAAAAGCGAGGCACTCGATCGGCAATAATCGTGTGCAGCGGATGCCATCATCTGGGGCCCCGAATCGGAGGCATGGCGCACACCAGCTGGCCCCCGTTGATTCTGTTTTCACCAGCTGTTCATCCTCGTTGGACGGCACAAAGGGGCCCCGGGTACGCGATCGTTTCGAAAGGAAGAAGTTTCCGTGGCTGGTCGAACGTGGGAGGGCCTCCGAGGACGACAAAAGGCCAGGTTGCTACCTGTGCACGGATGCCAGGTGCTCCTCGCCTCCTCCTCGGCCCCCCTTTTTCTCCTCTTACCGGGACCAGTTTCGTGGTAACGTTCAGGTAAAACGCCAGACACACGTCCCACGTGTAACCTGCGCCTCCGGCCCGCACCTCCGCTCCACCATCCCCGATATCCTCGAGTCCGCTGGAAATTCGAGCCCGCCTGATTCCATTTTTCCTGGATCCCGTGTAATCCGAACGGCTTTTTTTTGCCGCTGATCCTGGCGACCTCTCTGCGCGCGTTTTCGTCGAGGGAACCTTCGAGGTAAGTACCTCGAATGGATAGCCGCGACCTCGCCTGCGCCGCCCAGCCACGGTGGAAAATCGTGGGCAGACGATCTCGCTTCGCGGGATCAAGTTATGATAGCGAGAAGGAAGAAACGAGCGAGAAGGGTCCACGGTGGCCCCGTTTCAGGTGGTCTCGCGACGTGACGGCGCAATTCCAGTTTCCGTTTCTGGCCTCGAACGTCGTCGACTGGCCTGATACGTCGCAAAGCAGCGGGCTGCAGTGAATCCACAAAGACCACGGTGAACAGAGTTCAGGCTGGATTCGAAATTCCGTCGACCCTGCTTCCCATTCGCCGCAGCATCGCGTTGCATATGAAGCATTAAACGTGCACGGGGATCGTTAACAGGGAAACGGTACCTCGCTGCTCTTGCGAATAAAGAAACTAAGGCCTGAACAGCGAAGAATTCCTGGGGAACATAGTTTCCGAAGCCACGTTTCACTTTGCTCATACCACGGAACAGAATTCCATCTGCGCTCGCTTAAATCATCCCCTCTACGCGATGACCCTTAAATTTAATCTAAACTCTAGAGTAACTGTCTTCACGCGTCATTCGCGGAGCGCGACCATCAAAGTTAGCTATCAACATTCCAAAGTTAATTAAACCAAAAGGAGACACTGTGCCCAGCTGTTCCGCAATAACGTGCAGCATGGCCGCGCGATAATGGCGCCGGAGCGCGGGAAAAGACAGCGAAAGGGGACGTCCGCTGGATAAATTGGATAAATTTGCAAAGGTGCGGGTTTATTGGGGAGGAACGCGTACGACCGAACGGGTCGCTCGAGATCCCGAGAGGATAACGAGTGGAAAGGCGCGCTAATTCGACGCCGAAGGCTCCTGGCTGGTAGCGCGATTGACAATTAACGGATTTACCAGAGTGCTATAACGTCAGCTTGCGTAAACGTGCCAAGGTTGGGCATTTCTGCGCTCGCTGGTCGAGAGAACGTCCATCAGACGCCGCAACTTTGGATGTAGTAGCAACTTTGGGGCGTTGTCGATGCAGTGTACTAGACTTCATGACAACAGGGCCACCTTTCAACCTTCACCCCAGCAAATATGGAAGATAAAGCATCATCCGTGAATCGAGGAGCTCGAACCAGGAATAAAGACGAAGACACGGAGTTTCGTCGAGAATAAATAGACACCGGGTACGCAAACAATCGAACTAAGATTCCAAACAGTTTGAAAGTTCCTCTTAAGTGTCTCCTTAAAAAGGTTGCTCTGGGGATTTCCAAAAGTCGATTGTCAAGTCTACGGGGCCCTGGAAAGTGTCAGAAAGGAAGGGCCTGGCTTTCATCAGTCACCAGCCTTAACACCACTTTCTTTCTCTGGCAATAAAACCAGAGCCCCGAGACCTGGACCCTTGACATCCCCTCGGTAAAACGTTATGTTGTGAATGCTCAGATTTCCCAACTCGATGGCCCACCCGAGTCAGCTGTAAAGTGCATTTCGCGGGCAGGCACAGTTGCGTCGACGTTCGAGGCCTTCTGCCACGGTTCATTAACACCGTGACGAAATCAGAGGGACAGGCTCCTCGCTCCTCCTGGAGAAGTGCCCCCTAACGAATGAATAGCAGCGCCATGGGGGGACTGCGATGACAAGTTTCTTCTGGCACTCGACTCGGACAGATTTCGAGGCAGCTTGCCTCGAAACGACGGGAAGATATCTTGATCGGAAGGATTTCATCGCTCGCTCCTCTTCCATCCTTGCATTCACTCTCCATTCGTTTCAAACAGCGAGCTTCTCTTCGCCGACGAACAAGCGACTTATTATCCCCGCGTAAGAAGCAATTGTTCTCGGGCAATAAGAGAGCCGGTGTATCGTTGCGGCACCCGGCTCTTTGTTGGCGCGTTCTAGAACGCTGGGAGGACGGTGTTACGACCGAGCCGCAAAGTCCTCTTAAACGTGTCGCCAGTGAAACGAAGCGCGACTCTTCGCCGCTTATCAGACGCGAATTCGCTGGCTAGCCACGTCCTTTGATAACTTCAATGCTGTGTTTCAATGGGGAACAGCCGAGGAACAGGTGCCGGGGCGCCATTGAGCTTGCGAAGGGAGTTTACCGAGCTCCTTAGAAGCGAGACTGCACCGAGTCGAGCGTAAATGGACAATTCGTTAGTGTTTTTAATCACGGGGAACAGGGAGTCTGTGATGTAACTTCATAAAATTCTAATTACACCACAAACCGAGAGCTAGAATACTAAAGTGAAAGAGTATTTCCTTAGCATTCTCGATGAGTTCCAACACTTCAGATCACTCTCACCCCCCACCCCAATCAACAAACCTGGGAACCTGGAGATTTCAGAAATCTCTGATTTTCTGCCCAGCATAATTGCAAGGAAAACAGTTATCGATGGGAAGCACGGAAAAGAAGTCCGGTCCTCGAGATTTTTCGTCAAACTATGCAAGGGAGCCTAATGAGACTCGATCGCGAGGGCCAGGGACGAGGGAGGAATCGGGGTGCAGGTGTGCCGATCCGAGCGGATTCGAGTGCCAATTAGAGAGCACCAGGATTATTATTTACCGGCATTCGCACCCTTTTCGCCCTCCCCTCTCCCGTTTGTCGGGCCTTTCTGCCCATTTCTACCGGCGGGCTTCATTAGAAATTACATCGAGTCGCGAGCAAGTGCTCTCGCTTATTAAGAGGGGCTCCTATTAGTCGGCCGTCCGAAAGGGGGCGAGGGAGAAGGGAATACACGAAAGGGAAAACATAGCCCACCGGCGTCCCTCTTTTCGTCCCTTTTTTCCGTTTTCCACGTTCGCCGAGATCCGCGAGGCTGTATACCTAGTCTCCGGCTTTGATCCTCGGTGATGCGCCATCGACGTATTAGAAATCGTTTTACGAAGTAGGAGTAATTACACCCCGGTGAGAAGCGATCGGGTCTTCTCCGCGTGGAAAATAGTGTCTCCCGACAGTCAGATGGTTCATCAATGAGAATTCAATCCGCCGGATGAATGGAGGAAGAATGGAAACTGACGATGTCGATCCTTTAATTCTCTGAGCAAATGTCGGGTAACGCGATGGAAGTTTCCATTGGAGGGTAGTCTGAGATATTTCGAGGATTCCTTGGATTCCAATGGATGTTTTAATAAAAACTAGTACAAGCCTCGTGTACAGGGTGTCTTATGATGTTCTAAGAGCATTCTGATTAGACGGGTTGAAATCAATTTTTTTGTATATTTGGGTTCAGATAAGTCTAACAGCTGAAATCGCCTACTCGAGCGAGGCATGATTTTTTAAACACGTCATCCAGACCGTATCAAAAAGCATTTTAAAAGAAATAATTCTATTACTTTTATATTTATTATTTACTGTAGAAATGTAGTTTAATAAATAATTAGAAAAAAAATTGTATTTCATTACTATAATTATTTCCGTAGTAATAAAATCCTGACCGATGCCTGAAAATCCTGAAAAATCCTAGAGATTCCTGAAAATCGTTGAATTTATCGGCGCGCTACACGGAATGACCGCTTAAACCAATCCAAGACGCGATACGTAATGAAAATCAAGTTTCCTCAGGAATCTCTCCTATCGGACACACGAGCACTGGATCATTTCCAAGCACAGAACAGATTTCCCTTGCCAAGAGGAAACAACTGTTGAGAATCGATCGGTCTATCCCTAATCTATCGAAAGTATCGCTCTCTCGTTAATTAATCGAGGCAGACTCTTGATTACCCAGATTAGCCCTTTCACCGAGAAGCTCGTAATTTTTTAAGTGACCCGGGTCGCAGTGCACGCCGGTCTCTGAATAATTTGCGCGGTACGCCGCTAAAAACAAACTGGATCCGCGTAGCCTGCAGCCCTGCGCCAAGGACCGCCCGTTTCAACCTCCCCCGAAACGAGGGAATTCCTCTTGAGCGGGCGTGGGATGAATGTTGCAAGGTCCCTTCCATAATGCACCGCGCCCCAACGCTGGCGCGGCTGGCTGCGAGACTCGCGCGATACTCCAGAGCGATCTGCCCGCCGCGAGCTCGAGCTCCTCCACGCGCCATCCTCCCTGTCACGTATGCAGGGGGGAGCAGAGATTTCAACGTGGAAATCGAGTCGTATGTCTCGCGCCAGTCACCCACACCGCGCTCCCACGGAATTATATCTGCTGGCTGCCGGATACTTTCTGATGAAGCCGAATCGCGAACCAGCCTCGCGAATCCAACGCTTTGTTCTCTCGCGGTTTTCAAGGGGACGTTTGTTTTTTTTTTCAGGGATGTTTTGGAGATTGATTGGGAACGGCGGTGTTTGGGGGAACTTGCGTCTCTTTGAAGAAGCTTGAGCGAAACAGAAGCTCGTCCTACAGCAACCGAAGAATGCTAATCGAGCACAAGTTGACCGTTCAAGTTTTCACGCACAGTATGGCCAGCCGTTTTTCTTTTTTCGAAGATCCGGAATTAAAGCCTTCGATGTAACAGCCTCGATCAGAGATTTCATAGAGTAAAGCCAAAAGCATAGTTGCCCTCTCGACGAGGTTGCACGCCCCTGAATCGAAGCTACCCCCTATCCCAGTCGCCATAATTCAGGCTCCTAAGAGAGAGCCAGCCAGCTTCTCTCCTTTATTCTCGCATGTAAATACGCCAGTCTGTGTAAACGCGAGCGTATGCACGCGCAGACAGAAGCGGTGGCCTGTGTATACAAAGAGTTGCTCGACGGCGGCGAGAGATCGGATATTCGACGGTGCAGCCTGGTCCATGCGAGGCTTTTGTGCCCGTCGGATTCGAGGGGGTAATTTCGAGAGGCACCCAACAACGAAAAACCAGCCCTGCCTCCGCGGAGGCCGACATAAGGCTTGAGAATCACGCGCGCACACGCTTCACCCTGCTTCCTCTTTTTCCCTCCGTGAGGGCACAACGCGGGTTGAATCCTCCCGACGTTAACGGCGCACGCTTTCGCCCTGAGTAGAAATTACACACGAATCGTCCAATGGAAACTCGTGTCTCGCGGAACGAATCGTTCCCACCTACTTTGTCGTGCCCCCTCTTCCCCGGGAATAATCGTTTTCACCAAAAACAAGCAAAGAGATCTTGAAAATAATTTAGCAATAAGGAACTTCGATTCAACACAGCTGAATAAAGAATACCCCCCAGCAGACGTCCACGGATGCAAGGCTCTTTCATTGAGGCTTTTATCGAGAGGGGGCAAGAATCTATTCGAGATTCGACCAGATCGCCCGTGGAAATTTATTCAGTCATTTTAATAAAATATTTCGGGTCAGCCGGGGCTCAGAGATAAGTCGACGCTTTGAATACTATATTCTGTTGCGGGCTGAACTTTTCGACCCCATACGTCGAGGATTTCGAGTCCTCGGCGAGCTGCGTCGATGGATTTTGATGGCGGAGCCGATAAAGGGTGGGATAATCGGTGGCCGCGCCGGTTCGATCTAAATACCTGATCAACCTCTTATCCAAGGGGCACTCGAATGGTATAATATAATTCAGCCTCACACACTAAAATACAATCTACACTCTGCCCATCCTTAGTATCCGAGAATCGTCCCCGGGAATCGTAAAGAGCGGCCAGAAATCGAGGAACAGTCGATTACCACAGCCCCAAGAGATTGGCCACTTCCGTAGGAGGCAGCGCGTCACTAAGGAAACGAGTCTGTGGAACAACGAACGAGGATGGTCGCGTTTCGCGGGCCACGACAGGATGCAAATAATAATAAGACGAGAGATAAGGGGCCCTGAAAGAACTGGCCGATCCTGAAACCACGAGAACCAGGTCAACAGCCGGAAGTACGACCGCGACGAGCGTCTTCTCGAAGAAAGCGTGCCTCCGTCTCTCTCCCGGCGTTCATTGCGCGAGGTGTGCTCTTCTTCCTGTTCCCTGGGCTCGGTCGTTCCTACTTTTGTCCCGATGCACGCGCTCTCTTACCTGCCCCTCCGAAGCAGCTTCGTGGACCCGGTTTTTACAGGTCGGCATTACAGTCCGCTGGTAAAAACGGGACAGAATGGGGCAGACAGATTTCCAGCTGGTGGAAGCCTCTTTCAGGCTGCTCGATCACGTTATCGCGGATTCGTGGCCTTTTTCCTCGACCCTGCCTTCGAGGAACTCTTGATACTGGCGGGATTGATTTTGCGCCGCTACAGTTTCTTCTGTCGCGTACTCGGGCTGTGGTCGTGACGAGTTTGATGGTAGATTGATAACGAAGGGAATTGATTCTAGTGACTCCTCGTTGAAACTCCAAAGAGGTTAGAGAAGATTATCTCTATGTAGTTTCAAATTCAGTAAGATCGTAGGTGGTTACGATTTCTTGAGGGTGTAGCTTTGGAATTAAATCTTCCAGAGGTGCAGGTTCAAAGAGCATATAGAGAATCTTAAACCATCCGAATAAGGATGAAAATCATTGGAAATTCATTTCTCGCTTGCTTCCATCATCCGAGATTCCCCCGTCTCGCCCAGAGGCGTGATCCTTCTTTCGTGCTAGCGATGGTCGATGGAGAATTAATTCGACCAGGCCGGTTTGTTTGGCATAAACTCTGCCACGGCATGAAGAACTCTTGCGCGGAAACGCCTCGAAACCGCCACTTAGTTACACGTAGCGACCGTCAATCGTATCGATTCCGATAACGTATCCTTAACGTGAATTAGTGTAAAACCTGTTCCCCCTTGTAACGTGCGTTTATGCAAATCCAGTGGAAGCAGACACTAATAACAGCGACACATCCGATCCCCCTCTCTGAACACACGCGATCACCGACTGATCGCCGTGGGCAAAATTGAACGCGAAGTTTGTTGGTTCACGGTGGATGTGCCGCGATTACTGTTACTTTTCAAAGTAAATTGATTTATTTTGCTGGAATGAATCACGAGTTGACACGGATGGTATTATCATTACTGGAAGGGGCGTTGGGATCGGAGGGATTTATTCGAGAAAAAAATACAGAAGCGCAGGATGTTTTATTAAGCTTTTAGCCAGAAAAGTATAACATCTTTGGGGGCAGGAATAAAATGAGCTTCGGACGTTTCCAAGCGTGCAGAAACTTGACCAATAACGTTCCGAACAATGCAGATTGGATATAAAAGTTGAGAGGAACAGAATAATGCAGACTATCGACTAAGCACGGTTAGCACTCGCAATTTCCATTAAGCCGCCGAGCAGGGAGGAAAAATCGAGAGAGGAGTATGATTTACGATAATCGCGACGGTTCGTGCGGCCCCGTGTGTTCTGGGAATGCAAAAACGATCCCTGATTGCGATCGTGATTGATAACGGCCGTGCACCGTGGCACGTATGCTCTACAGGTGTGTCGGCGATCGTTAAGGCGCGTCTAATTGAATGTACGCTTCAATTAGGGCCTGACAGTGGTCGTGGTCAGGCACACGCCCGACTTTGGTTGACGCGCCAGGGCCATCGAGATGCTGCGCTTGGAAGCTGACGAGTGGGCAGCGTCAAAACACTAGCTTCGATTGGTAAACCTAGCGAGAAAGGAAAATCCCTAAGGACTTCGAGATCCCTTTGCAATTTCTGGAATAATTCTTTGAAAGCCTGAACCATCGAGATCACGAAGAGTCCAAGCGTACAAAACCACAGGGGATGATTCTCTATGAAGTCCTCTTACTTAGGAGAAATTAATTTCAATCAGAAACCCCACCGCAGAATCTTTAACCGCAATGTATATATTGCACTAAGTTGCAAAGAGAAGATACTCCAATGGTAAATAATCAGAATCCTCCACCACCCACGATCACATCCCCCTAATCGATGTCAATCCAAGCGCAGCATCGAAACCCAAGTTCCCAGGTTGTGTACAAGGCTGGCCGACCGCAGGTGTACGGTCGTTAAAGACGGCTCTAATTGAACGTAGGTTTCAATTAAGGTTGAACGCTGCTCGGTGGTCGTCGCGAGTACCTGGAGCTTGACCAGGGCCACGGGTTTCCTCACTTCAGCGACCATAAACAGCGGCGGCCACAACCCCGCAGCCCCCTTGGTCCACCCGCCATGGGTGCAATGCATCTCGACTGGAGCACGTGAAACAAGCCGGCCCGCTCAGATATCGCTCTGATTTATACACGCATTACCATCCAGACTGGACTGCCGCATCGTGACCCGCGTCGTTATTACCACCTCGCGTGGATCGCGTACGGGGTGGCTAGCAAGAAACGGAGCTTGGACCCTTGGAACTCGGTTTCAAAAATATTTGGAAATATTTGGAAGAGATAATAGGACCTTCGTTAAACCTTGTAAACATCGACGCTCGTAATTTTACCAGCCTACATAGAAGTCTAGTGTTGTATAAAGCTCGAGTCTTCGAAGCTTTAAGGCTCAGCCTTTAAGGCTAATATCACATGAAGCTGGAGGCTCTTGTGTTTAATAGTAATAAAGTTAACTCCAAGTCCTTGATATTATATTATGCGCGATCATTATTGTAAAACGTTAAACTTAAACATATCACCTCACTACGTACAATTTATACGACTCGAGCCTTCGAGCTTGAAGACTCGAGCTTTAAAGGTTCAACCTCACACGGGCACAAGCTTCGAGCCTTAAGGGTACGAGCCTTTAGGATTTGCACCGCGACTCAAGCTCTTGAAGTTCATTTTAACAACACTACATAGAACACAAGTGGAAAGGAAGAACGATCCGCGAAAAGGTGGCGCCAAAGAAATTGATTCCGATTTTGGCTGGCCTAAGAAAGGGTGGGCCACCACCTCGACGACCCTTTCATCGTTACAGCAGGTTCCCTGAACTACCGCCTACCCCTTCGTCCCGCGAAATATGCGCGCGACGGCCTCGCGTGTTTATTCGTGCTCACGTACATGCAAATGAACGCTTATTCCCCGCGGCTTTTATTTCGAAGGGTCACCCACCGCCCACCCCGACCCCCGGCGCTCTCTTTAATGCCTGAATTTTTCCTTCCTCCTTCTCCTTTTTTTTTTAATAAACGCGCGGATTACCGCCCGAAACGATATTAAACGCTGCCGGCGGGCGAAATTAACGGTGGCGCGTGTAAATAGCGAATTAACAGCCGGGCGAAGTGCGCGGACCGAAATTAGGGGAATAGAAACGGAGAAAGTGGCGAGGGGAAGGTAAGGAGGCGCGTGTTGAATGGAAGCGCGCGTTTTGTTCGTCCTGTGCGGCCTGCCGCGAGAAGGGTAGCTTCTCCGGGGGGAAACGTCACTTTTCCAGCCTGATAAAAGATTAAACCCTTTGGCGAGGAGGCGGAACACCGTTGCGCGGGGCAGCTTCCGTTTCAAACCCATTAAACTGTGTTAATTAAGCCTCACTTTTCTCGCCAAACCGAGCGAAGCCAGCCGTCTCTGCCACTTGTGTAATTCAGTCGAGGTGTCGAGGTGTGACTGGTTTCCCTCGAAGTAGGTATCAGTGATTAGAGCAAGGGTAGTTGAGCCGAATGAACGCGTGCAGGTGTATTTGCAATGGTTTTTCTCTAGCCAGCCGGGGAATTCGAAGGTAAGAAGTGAACCGTGAACGGAGACAGATCTATTTGGGAATCCTACCTTCCGCGATGATAAATCGGAACAATAGATAAAAATGACACGCGAGGAACAGCGTGCATGGAGATCGAGATTCAAAATTGCTAACGGTCCAAAGTGCGCGGCTACGTGCATCCCGATAAATAGCTGGAACAATATTCGATACAATCGATGGGCAGCGTGCGGGAATTAACCAGCAACCGTGCAAACAGCGAGGCAGCGCCGGTGCAAGCTCGCCTGAAAATTTATGCCCGTCGCAAACGAGCCAGCGACACCCCTGTACCTCGAAACCGAGAGGACTTTTGCTTACCCCGCGCGTGTGTTCCCGATTTTTGGACCCACGCCAGTCACATCGTCCCCCACTCTGACAGTGCACGCGCCTCGTTTCGATTGCCTCTCGAAATCGTCGGGCGATTGGCAACGAACGAGAAGAACAACGCTGACCACGATTGCAGCCTGATTCGCGCCGTCACCCCTGGATCTATGCACTCTGTTTGAATTATCACGTGGCATATGTGGCCGAGAGAGCAGCCTTCCGTCAGCCCCGAGGCACTAAAGCGTTTCATTGATATCGCGATATACAACGCGCGATATATCGAGAGCGGTGCGACAGTGGAGATTTTTCACTAAGAAATTTTGTAGCTGACGAGCTACCTCCGAGGATCCGCCACTTAATTACCGCTCGCCCGAGTCCCAGAACAATCGACGGACTCGACTCTGAAAGCGGGTTGGAGACACCGGGAGGATCGCGTAAGTAATATCATCGATATTAGGTTGCGGCGGTGCTTCATGATCTTCCCAGGGAAGCTAGTAACGCTATATGCACAGCGGCTCGACGCGCACGCTACTGGCGAGACCTTTAATTACCAATTAGGCGCATTATGCACCTGCGATTATCGTGCGGCTGGATCCGAGGCTCTCAGTCTGCCCGTTGGAAGGGGATTGTCTTGTGACGCGGTAACAAACATTGAATAGAGCCGTCGAGTAGCAACGTTACCCCTTTGATCGGCCAATAATCGATCGGCACCCATCAGCGACCGATAAATTTCGTGGACAGCGGCGAACACTGCGTCTGGCCCCTCTATTTGCGCGTCTCCTCTAGAGCACACGCGAAAACGAGTCGTTGAGACAGCAATTATTCCAATCGAACCACACCCCTGCCCGTTAAACATCCAGCAATTACGATCAATTACATCCCATCGCTCAATTAACAGACCTTTGGTACACCTTTAATTTCGCTTTATCCGCGTCATTCCATCGCGAGAGCACGCTCCAATGAGCTGTCGATCCCTAATGATCGACGCGTGCTACGTTGCGTTAAACGGCAGAGTGCCCATGGTCATTTTTCGCCGACCGCGTCGCGCCGTTTAATTGCAGAGACTTTTCATGCAATCGTGGTCGAGACGAATCTCCGCCGGGGCTGATGATAATAGGTGGAGCGGGGGGTGGGGGGAATTTAGCAGGCAACGCGGGGGCCGGTGAATGCGCTCATCGACGAAACGCAAATCGAATTCCGCGTTCGGCGCCCCGCGGCCACGCGGAGCTCCGCTTCCGTCGTCAGACGCCGCGAGGATCCAGGCCTGGGAGCCCCGTCCCTCGACGTCGGCGTCGGGAGCGGCGGCTCGTTACACTCGTCGTCGACGTCGACGTCGCCGCCCTCGGCGACGCGACGCTCATCGATTCGAGGGGATCCGCCCCTTCCGCGGACGTTCCAGTGACGTCACTGGAGCCGCGGCACCCCGACGCGGATTACTCGCCCCGTGCACGCGCGCTCCGCCGCCTATGCACCTCCGGCGAATGTAATTGTAACGCCTAATGCGGCGTGTAATGGAAACTGGGCATACTACAATTGAGAGATCGAATTTCGTTAATGTTGTCACGTTTCGGGGATAAAAGCGTGTAACCAGCAGATGAGGATATTAGGCTGGTTCCACAGTTCTCTTAGAATATGTTGTCTAGTCGGTGCTGATTATGGGACACGTGTACGTACTGCCGTGTAAGCGTTGCAGGAAGTAGAATGTGGTAGGAATCCCAGGCTCTGCTTTATACAAAGTGTATTAGACCTACCTCGTCCTGATGCTACATAGACTACATATTCTACCTCAACTGTGTCGAGACTAGTCTCTGTTAGGAAATGATGCGCAGGCTAAATTACTCTGTATTGGGCACCTCGGGATCTTGCAAAGTTAAAGCAGGGATATCTCATTGCCAACTATAGCCAAAGTGAAATTTCTCGATAAGACCTCGATTATCCCAACAACAGGGGACTCAATGTCCCTCAAACTTCCTCCTGTCCCCGATGCAACTTCTCCGTCGCTACCCAATGTTCAAAGCCTAAACTGAAAGCCCACCACCGTTCCGCAGTGGCGATCCCCGAGCCACAATGGTAGACACCATAAATTCCAGCAGCCTGGGTATCTAGTGGACGAGCAGGTATTTCCAATTGGACCCCCAGGCTGCGCACTCCCGTCCTTTTTCGTCCCTGAAAGCGCAATCCTGACAATGCGCCTCGCACGGCCATAATGCAACCTGCACGTGATGCATGGTCGATGGGGCTAGGACACGGGGCAGACTAATGGACAAAGCTTATGGTTAATAATCCGGCCGTCGGCGAAGCGAAGGCCCAAGGTGGTGTCGGTGTAACCGTTATGGGACGACGTTCGCGTCCCATCCAACAGTTGGCAGTGCCCGTACAGCTTGATTAAGCCTCGGGCAGCACCGACTGCATCTCGCCCGTCGATTGGTCGAGTTCCTATCGCGATCGTCTACCGATGATAAACGCTCCGTGTCGCTATTCCGATACGTCACGGAAAAAACGGTATCAGCTGCGCTGCGATTCTCATTAACAGAGACAAGTATTCCATTCCCTTCTTTCCAGCAATGCCCGCCGAGTAAAGCGACCGATATACATATTAAGTTCATAACAGCGTCGCGACTGTCCCCCACATCGCGCCGTTCGCATTACCATCGCGACTTGGCAGGTCCGAGACACCTGCAGCGATCGTTCAAAGTCTGGTCGACCTCCAGGAGGCCTGGCCTATCGGATCGGTAGCATCGAGCCAGCAGCCCGATCACACTTGACTCAACGGCGTGACAACCAGTTTCCCACGATTCGAGGGAACGGGAAAAAAAACCGGGGCGCAGCGGGACAGAAGGGGGGCCGGGGAGGGGGCGAAGAGAAAAAGAACGATGGCTAATCGGATAGGTGTAGCGTGTGCAGAGGAGACTGGAAAGGCGTCGCTGGATGCTTATGCGCTCGCATAGCTCTGTGCAGCCCGGTGGACGGCCGATGAATTGCAAATTGGAGCGGGCGTTGTAACAGTATTGCGTTACACTGTTAGCCGCGTAATGCGTATTCCAGAAGCTGGATTACCGTAACAATCGGCGCATCCTCTACCGGCACGGTGCATCGGTTCATTTCACTCGTTCCTACCATCCCTCCGCGAGGGGAGGCGAGCATCTCTGCCGATTGGAATTCACCGGGCGAAACAGCTCGTCCCTCTTTTTCTCTCAATTTTTTTCGCCCTTTCCGCTTCCCTCTCCGCCCTTACCGGCACACGTTTTCACTGGCACGTCTTGCAGTAACCTCCCTCCCCCCCCCCCCGCCCCTTCGGTTCGCCCGGGCTTTTTCTCTCCCCCGCCGCAAGCCGATCGCAATCTCCGCGGTGAAAATAAAATATCGACGACAGAGGCGCACAGTTGCACCGTATCGACCCGTAATAAATTATCGCCGATAATCGTGGCCGCGATAAACGTCGTTGTTCCCGGCGGCCGCGATATTTTATCGGCTCGTTAACGGCCACTCCTTGGCCGCTAATCACCGGTCGAAAATCGCGACAAGCCTCGGCCAGGAGGACGGCGTGAACACGCTTTGTCTCAAGCAGCCCTCCGGTGGACGCGCGCTCTCGCCTCTCTTCTACCGTGGTTTTCCTGTATCGATCGAGGGGAGCGACCCCCTCGGCGACTTTCCACGCGGCTAGAGGTGGCAGACGAGCCAGAAATTTGTAATATCCGCGGGGTCGGATAGTTGAATAGTTACGCTGGCCGGGATAATTAATGCGCCCGCGGAGACATCTTATTGGGGATGCTGATAAGCAGTCGCTGCTACCGATTAGAGTACATCTGATCGCTGGGGATTAGCTGCTACCAGAGCCGAGGGCATCTTGGTCGTCGGAAATTTTACAATCTCATCGAACAGCGGCTAATCGTAAGTTGGAGAGTAGAGGCTGACAGATTAGGTCTTCTATGACTACGTTTTGATTATTCCGTATGTTTGCCCCGCGCGATTAAGTTCCATGAATATTCGGCTAACGAGTAATCGATTTGAATTAGGGCACGGACGACCTGGGTATTGCGGACGGAGCGTACACGCGCGTCGAACAAAGACGCCGAAATTTTAATGCAAATCGGGTCGTATCTGGGAATCGGTAATTTCGCGAGCTCCCTGAACGCGGTATGATCTTCGGTGGTGGTTATCGAAAGCGGGCGCGCACGCCAGCGCAAATAGAGCGCAATTAACTACGCATTAACATAAACTGAATTATGGTGGTTGATAGCAGCTCGCGGATACCTTTTCGTGTAAACCGATTAGCTGGCGTTCGCATGAATCCACTCTCTGCTTGTCCCACGAACCGATTAGAATTCGCGTTCGATCGCGATACGCGGATTGTACCTGCGATGCGCGATTAGACGTTCCGCTCGTTTCAACTATGCTTCGTCCGTCGACGAAACGCGTTGCTCTTTGGCCGTCGACGCGAGATATTACGAGTAATCTCGTCACGAACGGTAACTTCCGTTCCGCCTGATGAAACTTAGAGAAAGAAACGCGCTCTCAGCGTAAATGAAAGCCTCTATTCCAGCCACGCACGAAACGGAGGGATATAGCAGCGACAGCCGAAAAGCGACGGATTCCCCTGGTAACCAAACGAAACAGCCACGAGGACTCGCGGTTGCGAGTATAACAGCGACTGTAACCGAGCTAAGTACCTGCCCAGGTACTTGGTAATCAGGGCCATTGACTTCTGAAAAGTACCTGGTGCACGCGCTTCTCTCGTCACAACTTCCACGACAGCTACTCTCGTGCATCCCCCGGAGTCTCTTCTCCAAATCTTCCTCCTCCTCCCTTGATCCTCTCGTCTAGACCATTATCACTGTACCCGCTTCTACTTCGTGGTCGACGATCGCCGAATAACAGTCGGAAGCTCGTCATAATACAGGAAATATCATCGAAGAACAGCGGGTGACAATGTAAATCGAACGCTTCTAGAAAAAGGCAATGTCTGTGTAAATACAGGCTGATTCTACTGAATCCAAACAGTTATTTTTTTCTAGGGAAGATACATTTCGTGTATACTTCGGTGGTTTCGCAAGGTTGTTATTCACAGGCAGAGACAGATAGGCAGAAGAGAGTGGCAGTTTTGCATTTTACAGAGATGAACACGTAAAAGCGACGTCGCGGTAGTTTGGACGCATGCGAATATTGCGAAAGGGATTATAATTCGCGCTGAATCGCGTACAATTGAATTGTGTCGAGGTTGAAGCATTTTTAACCGAGAACTCGATCCGTGTGAACTCGCAAAAAAGTTCGGCTTCATAGAGCAAGCTGAAGGCAGCGTGCGGAGGGTATTAACGGGCATTCAATGCCACGCGAAATTTGTGGTTTCCCTTTGCAAACGGGTCGAAATATTGCATCACGGCGATATCCGCAGAGCCAGATTAACCCACGGTTTCACCTCTGTGAATGGAGCTTGCCAAATTATGGCCAGTGAATAGAAAAAGGTGAATAATTAGGCAGGGAACTTCGAAGTGATTAGAGTGAACAGAGGATTAGATCTAGAGATATTATTCGCTACACTCGTGCTGCTAAATACCCAATGCCATCGAGAACTCTAAGAATTCCTGCAAATACACTAATTACCTATCCGACTCGATATCAGTTTGATCGCTTATTTGCTACCCCCTTCCCCCCCTCCCCTCCGCGTCACTAATTCCATTGAAATACTGCAATCAGAAATAATTTAAGCCGCATTGAATGCGGATTTACATTCCACGGATGATCGCGGACAAAGTGGCGCTCGATTCCTTTAATAAAGCTCCCTCCAGGAACGGCGCTCGGCCACCACCCTCGGGGCCCTTCGAGGAAATAAAATACAAGCTCGCGGACGTGAGATCCCGGTGATAGCTCGCGATGAACAGCCACGGAGGAGTAACTGACCCATAGAACCCTCGGATGTTTATAACACAGTAGGGAGACGCGCACAGGCACGAGGAAAAAGAGCTGCTCGAACGAGAGCAACGAGAGAACGGAGGGAACAGAGAGGCGGACGAGAACGGGGAAGAGAGAGAGAGGGCGGTTAAGAGGCAGGGTAAAAGAGATCGGGAAGACGCGACTCGTCGAGGAAGAATAAAGAACGGCGAAGAAGGCCAGTGGCCGTCACGGTATTGCTCCCAACGCGGGTCGCTTTTCTCTCCACGTATACACAGGGTGATCCTCCTACAGAAGCGCGGAAAAATAAATCGAAAATATAGAATCACGTTTCCAGGAATATTATAAACATCGCGGCTGAAAGAGCCATGATATTTTTGCGAAACAAATCCACGGATGCCCATTTTAATTCCCTTTTCATTACATTCGCGAGCAATGGCATTCATTGTCTCGGCTGAGCACAATCTCCACAGAGTAACGGATCAGCTGTAGTCCGAGGGAATAAGCCCTTCGTTCGAATGTTCGAGCCCTCGTCTTTTTACGCCATTAATCGCCGAGTACACTGTCCCTCGCTGGAGCATTGCACTTCTGCTAAAAGAACGAGCTTGGGGAGCCAGTGAATCAGTAGCTCTGCTCGATCTCTACTTAGTTCCTGGAGATGGAAACCAGTCTGCAACCGGTTGATTCGCAAACTCTGTAATTTCGACTTATTTGTTCCGCGGGGAACCAGTCCGCAGCCTGGTCGGGGCACGATTTTCGTCGCACCCCGTGTAGAACGGCGCCCGGAGCCAGCAGATACCGTGGATATAGTGCCTCCTCTACAGCCTGCTCGCTCCTCCGCACTCTGTTGTGCTCCCACTGTCCGCAAATAACCTCCGCGTTCGCGCAAGTGCGAGGCTGGAAGCAGTTCGGGGTTTTATTACGCCCCGGCGGAACGACCCAGGCCCCAGCCTGAATCTAACGAAGGCCCGTCGAATCGTAAGTCGTCCCTCGATGCTTGGGAAGAAACGAACTTTCCGCCGTCCCGAATTTCCCGCGCTCCCTCCTCCTGCCTGACCTTTCGTGGCAGAAGCTATTTCCTTCCCCACACGCAGGCCACGCGAGAGCCTCGTCGTTTCACGTGTTTTGCGATCGATTTTGTCGAATAGGTATGTATAGGTACTCAGGAATCTGAGTGGCGAATAAGTCAAGGTGGAAAAAGAGAATCTTCCTTGTGGCGATGAGAATCGCGATTGTTCCGTGTAGGAGCTTTGGAAGAGTCGTCTGTAGGTTACCTCGCCTTCTTATCGTCCCAGCGATAGAAGAAGATGAAGTTTCTGACGCACGCCCACGAGGACGAACTCGAATCGAGGCTTCCCTCCCGGGGCAGCGAGTTATCGCGGCGGACTCTGCCCATTTACGTTGTCCGCCGCGAGAAGTAAGCCCCAGTGTCCTATGCGATTTTAATTACTTTCGCGAACCGGCTGCACCGGACTCCGGAGATTGCTGAACACTCGCGTGCACCGGTAACTACCAACTCCTGCACGAAAGTTGCCCTCCAATCCCACGGAATAAATATTCAGCCGGGATGGCGCGGCGGTTCCTAGAATTTCCTTAGTTTCCAACTTGAAGAAAGATTAGGCCGACGCGGTAGCTTCGTGATAATCGCGAAGCTTTGAAAATCTTTCTATAGAAATATCGAAATTGGAAACACCCCGGCAGCATTCGAAGGTGCCTTCGAGATCTAATCATCCCCGACTCAATTTAGAAGAATACCGATTCTACGGTACCTACCCTGTATTTATACTCGAGTGGAAAATAGCGAGAGTAGATGTACCAGCAGGATTATCAGAGCAATCAAGAGAGAAGCATCCACCGCGCTCGTCTTCTTTACACCTTGCAGATTTGCAGATTTATTCGCCCATAATTCTGCCGTCGATTAAGAAAAAGGACAAAAGGGCTGACCCGAGGAGGCTACTTCTTTTTGCATCTCCCTCGAAAGGAGCCTCGATGTCAGTCCGGAGGGAAGGGAGAGAAAATTGCATCGACGGCGCATCTGCGCGCAGGATGGTCGCAGTTGCACCTGCGGACGAGGGAAAAGGACTAGCCAACTGGCGATTCGCTGTGCACGAGCGATGCGCGCACCTGCCAGGCGAGGCGAGCGAAACGCGACGTGTCGCCGACAGACTTGACACCATTGCTTTGTTCCTTTTACGGCGAGATTATGGAGTCTGTCGGAGCATTATCGCAGAAACTGGTTGCCGCAGCTTGCCCATTGAAATGCGTCAAGGTTGTCCCGGCAGGTAGGTCGCCGGGTAATAGTCAATTGAACGTCCAGCACGCGGCACTAGGAGTTAGAAGGCTACCCAACGCGAATCGTTTCGCCTTCTTTCCCCGGCCATCGTGTCCAGCCTCCGAGTACCGATGCACTTGGGACTGGCGGGATGTCCAATTACGAGTCAAAGAGTAGAGGTGACGCAAGGACGGTGAACTTTCACCCGTTGCCGCAGAGATTTCTCTCGGATCTGTCTGAATGCTAATGCTGGGCGCTTCTCCTATCGATTACCCAAATCTTTTAACATCTGCGACCGTTTGAATATTTCGGATTTCTTCGCGGATCCTAAGTTCCCCGATGTTGTACTATCTGGAAGCTTTGGAGAGAAGCGAATGAATTCGAGTGAACGGTTAACACAACTCGAGCCGTTCAGTTTCCTGTTAGATGGAGGCGCAGCTCCTAAGCTCGATTCCCGCAAAGCGACAACCTCGGCGCTGCAAGGCATCCTTCACTTTCCTCGGCTCGATGGGATTTCCACTCCCTCGGACCCGGTTGGGAAAGACAGGTTCGATATCGCGGAAAGAACGATAATGGAACAACAGCGGCGAGGTAAAAGTGAATCGATTGTATTTTCACTAAACAAGCCTGGATTTTCTCGGAACCCGGACCGGTCAGGGCTCCGGCGACCAGGTAGATCCTGGGATAACGGGTGATTTAAGAAGAGGCCACAGAAAAGATGCAAATTTTCGCGACCACGGATCGCCATGGTTGCGGCTTAAAATAGAGACTCGATCCAGAAATCGCGATAAGGACATCGCGATACAAGTTTCTTTAAAATATCAGAAGTAATGGTCCAATTAAGACACCAGATACAGTCACATGATTCAAGATAATATCTCCTCTAATCAAGCAATAAAGTAGCCACTACCGTAAAAGCTTCTACCCGCTACACATAAAATCTTTGAACGTTAGAAAATCGAATCAATGCACAAATTATAAATTCCATCTGAAAATTCTCCCCTCTTCTCTAACGCGAGCGAAATAAACAACAAAGTTCTGCCCAAGTGCATCATTTCTAGCGTCGACGTGAAAGTGTTGCGAGTTCCGATTCACAGGGCTGGTATCGATCATGGTGGAAATGTGTTCGAACGAGAAACACGTCGAAGTACTCTCTCACGACCCTCACCTTTCCGTGTGCTCCGAGCCGGCGCGAGGGTGGCGGAATTGTGTGCAGAGGGATGCAGTCGGTAACCCGCGCAAACACTACACACCGTCTCTAAAGCCGATTTCAGCCCCCTTCGGCCAAACCTCCAAATTCATCGTCCCTCTTTGTCCCGCCTGAATCCCGGGGATATCCTCCAGCGACCAAGTATTTCCGTCTGGGCCTGCTGTTTCGGAGGCCAGCCTCGATAATCGCCTACACAACGCGCTCAACCTTCGCCCGGCTAGCCGTGCAACGTCTTTCGCCGCGAAATTTGCAACTGCAACACGCTACGCTTTACAGCAACTCGGATTTAACCGGAATTTTCCACGAACCACGTCTGGCTCCACTCGAGTTCGAGGAACCGACGTTGAACTTTCATCGATTTCTGGCGAAATTGATGTTTGCAGCTCGAGCCTCGATTGCCGTAAATTTCTGGCGATCGAGCTAGAGCCTCGCGAATCGGCAAGCTCCGCGACAGACTTGTGCAATGCTACGGGCACAGATGGCAAACTAAAATGAGCTCGCACCGTTGCGCGTTTGGTATTTAATATTCCGCACGGATTGAAGCGAATTCCGGTTCGCTGGGAAAATAGCAGCAACCGGGGTGGAAGAGACTGAGTATTAAAAAAAAAAATGGTGCAATAATATAAACGGCACATATTTGAAGAATTATTGGAATTAGATATCGAGTGGCGCGGTTATCGATGTAAAAGATAAATATTGCCCTTTGCACTTTTCCATCCCGGCAACGGTGCTGCACGGGTCGCGGGAATCAAGCCACCTCGTTTTACACGGAAATACAATTTCGACAAATTCCCCTGCCACCCTCGCGCCACCCTCGACGGCCCGGTGTACACAGCTCGCTGGAAAACTGAAAAACTGTCGCGCGGCCATATGAGCGCCTCTATTAAACCAACGATTTAACCGTGTTCGATGAGAAGAGGAAAGAGACGACCGTGAAATTGCATTTTTCCGATCATGAGAGATTAAAACACCGTGGCTCGACTCTGCTTGTTCTACCAGCGATCCAGATGAACGAAATAAATCTGTTAGCGACGAAAAAAAAACAATCTTCCGATCCTTCTAATCCTCCATTACTCTTTCTTTTCCCTCGTCGAAAGACCTGATTCGATTTATGATCCAATATACCACTCGGAAGCTCAGGAAAGGCTATGCAAACTCGTTAGAGGATCTGCATTTTTCGAGGACGAAAGTACCAAGGGCCCCAACCACTTTTTCGTGTCCACGGTGGAAAAGGCAGCCCGGGAAATTTCCTCCAAAATCACATTAGCGGGACGCAGCTGCTCTTAACGAGGTGCATAGGTTCGAATAAACTAAGCTCCCGCCAAAAAGTGACATTCCCATTTCAGAGAAGCTTACTTTGAAAACAGTATATGTATTCCCAAGTGCGACGAGCTTGCATTAAAAAACTTCACAAACCTCCAGCTATATTCGTCAAAGTACCTTCGAATCTCGCCACCATCAGACGCCAAGAAACCAACAACAGAACGGTATTAAGCCCCGCAAAAAACTACTTAGTTCCATAATGAAACCACGCCACACCTTCGAGCGTAAAACAAGACTACTCTTAATCATTCGCCCCCCCCCCCCCCCCCGGTGCATTCTGTCTCGTTTTTAGCCAGATTGAATCCCACGCTATCAAAGGGTAATCAGACGGCGTCGGGACGCGTCTCGTTCTCGGTGCCCCGGGCCAATTATTATTTAGCAGACGCGGCCCGATAGAGAAAGAGGGAAAACGACGAGGCGACGGCGGGCTGGCAACAATTTTTCTTTGCTGCAGCTGCCAGCGCGCTGCACCGCCGAGTCAAAAGTCACGAGGGGTGCGGCGGGCCGTGCAGCACGCAGGGGGAGACCACGTCGCACCGGAAATACCCGCAAACACATGCTCCGCCGGCTTCCTGTCATGTAGGTGGTTTAACTCCGAGCCCGGGGTGACGATAAAATATCATTTCCAGGCAGCTACGGAGCCGCGACGAACTCTCCTGCTTCGACTCGTCTCGCGCCAACCAGGGAAACACCACGGCCTGCGATTAATTCGTTCTCCCCTGTATCTGTCGCTCATTTTCATCCAGGCAACGTTTTATCGTAGATTTCGGCGTGTTTAAATGTTCCCGGTTGTAATAAGGAGTTGCTTGTGAATATCCAAGATTCGATGACAGAGGCTTGTGATAATTATTTCTGCGGTGGTGTGCTTCTGTTTCGCGCGGAAGATTAATAACATTGGTTACACAAGGCAATCGAAGGAATGCCATTCTTGGGCTACGACACATTAGTTACTCTCTAATTTTATCTCGGCGTCATTAGACTTTGATCCTTGTGCCACTTACGGCGCGTATTCCTTTCTTCGCTGTTCTACGTCTGAGAAAGTGGATTTCCAATGCGAAGACAGTTACGGACGAGATGGATAAAGGAAGAGTTCTTTTTAGAGATTCTTGGGGGATATGAGGAAAGAAGGTCTGTGGCTAACGTTCCACATTCTCACTTTCAACTCTGCTCCGTGATATTTGGGATTGTATGTGTTCCGTGTGAATCCAAGTTGCCTCGCCACCGGATTTCTTCTTGGTATAATAATAATTGGAAGCAAGAAGCTACCGAGGTTCTCTTTTCTCTACCTCGAGGAAGAAAATCCTCGACGCGAAGGAGCTTGAGGAAATTTTTACTCGAATTTCCTCTTTAGTGCCCTCTTTGTTGCGTTTAATAACAAGCTTGAAAGCGCAGCGTGATACCGTGACGGTTAATATGGTCTACATATTTCATAACTAGAATTTCCAGCGCTCCATTGCTGAATAACTATCCTCCTTTGTCAAGGCAAATATGCGAAATTATTCCTTCTATATTCAAGAAGGAATCTCCTGGAACTGTTGAAAATTTCACGGCTGCTGAGATCCCGAAAACAATCGATTTCGTAGCGGAATCGCGGTGGAGAATGACGAGGAGATTTCCATCGAGAATCAAATCCAACTGGTCGCGCGAGCCAGTTTCCAGTTTCGAGCCACAATATTGCTTTCATCCAGTTGGAATATCCAGTTTAGTAGGATGAAGGCGCGCGCGTATTTGGAGCATGACAAGTTTTCAGATTGTGTATGCAAAAGGTGGCCCGTTGCTTTTCCGCGCGCCTATCAGCTCGCGGTGCGCTCTAGCCGGTGCCTTCAGCGAGGTTTCAACAAACACCGAATCGAATCGAATGGAATCCGTGGAACGGCGGAGGAAAAGGCAGCTTCCTGCCAACCGAAAGGGGCAAGGCATTGTTCAGCACGTTATATCGCATCCAGATAAGCTGGCCAGCACTCTGCTAGAGGCAGCTGCGATATCACCTGCCCATCTGGCGACTTTCTCGTAAATTAAAAGCCATCCCCGCGGCCACCTTTTCCGGGCGAATACATATAGAAACGCCTCGGCGAATTAAGCCTCCACGCTTCCCGATGCCCGCTTTCCCATCGCCAGAACTCCATTGAAACACCACTGTTTCATCGAGGACATCGATCGCCGATATTCGACTCAGACAGAGGCTCCGACTCGCCGCGTCCCGTTTACCGGCAATAAAACCCAGATTCCTTGAATTAACTATCGAAGCTGGTCGCGGAATTCTCGCGTATCGATCAGCTGCAACGGGGACCAAAATACAGACACAGTGCGCGGATATTTATGACAACATAATGCGAGCTAATGGGTATTCCTGTTACGTAACGTTTAGCAGTCTTGCAGAATCCAGTAAAATCTACTCGAAGCACATCCCGTAGCCGTGCCACCTAGTTTCTAATTCTTAAATAGAGCCCCAGGTCGACTGTGAAAGGAATCGATAATAGGCTGAAACGATAGCTACATGCTCGATCCCGGGATATCCTCTCGATGCTGGTCTAAGCCGGACTGCGTCCTCTTAGCCTCTCTCTCGAGAGCTGGAAAAGCTTCCTCTCCCGGCAGAAAAGCCGCTGGAACCGCAAAGTGTTTCTGAATAGTTGCAGAGAAGTTGGTGGGAACCGACCGAGAATTATTCGGCTCTGGGCCGCGTGGCCAGCTCGATTTTCGTCGCTGCCTTTTCGAGAGGAGGAACCGAGCATCGATCCCCAGCGACTGGTCCAGGAACGAGAGGGGATTCTCGTCGATGAGAGATGGCTACTGAGAGAGGACGTGCTCTCTCGCAGGCAGCTGCACCATCACCTGCCTGGCAGCTGGCTGCTGGCCTGCGGCTTTTGCCTGCTCCCGAGTCTGGCCGAAAATCAGCCAGACGGGCGCGTTTCGACGACCGGTACCGCGAGACCAAGGCTACGCCGACAGACTGCCTCGTTCAAGGTTCACGGTTTCTCTTCCACGCTCTATCGATCCGTGGAGCGAACGCCTACAGCTGATTCCCGTCAAATTCTCTGGCCGCAGGTTGGCAATGAAACGAGGGTCCTTGGAGCGTAGATGGCAGATTGATTTTATCTACTTTCTGGGTTCACAGCTGACAGAATGAAGTATTTAAAGAGATTCCGAATGTAGCGAATTTTCCCCACAGAATAAAGATTCCTTTGAAAGAAGCTTCCCAAGGCTATCGATGAAAAACTAGCGGCTATCAGTGTGGGCGCGTGTCTTCGTTCCAGAGCAGCTGGTTTATTTATGCACGATAGGCAGCCGATCGACGAAATTGTCGCATATGCCGTCCGAGATCTAATCGCGTGCAGATGAATACGCCTGTTTCAAGTGCTGTTATTTCGTTTCGCTCGGTCGTGGAAAAGTGGATGACGAGGTTGCCGGAGGAAGCCTCGCCACTCGATTCAACGGTCCCGTATGTTCGGGGGCGGAGGAGCGTTTACATTGGTCGCGCTGGGAAATGCGAGAATGGAGTGCGATTCATCCCTGGATTTATCGGTGGCTGCACGCCTCGCCTATCGTCACTGAACTGTCGAGAGATCGGATCGCGAGGATCGGCGTTTATCGCGTCGCGTGATCGTGAAAAGGGGTGGCTCGTCTCGAGTGCGCCAGCTCTCGTGTGTCTGGTTTATTAATTAACCTGTGGATCGCCGTTTGCCTCGTTTCCACCTGGATTACCACCACGAAAACGGTGTAATCCACCGCAGCAGGACTCGTCCCTGCTATCACCTGTCCACGGGAAAAGCTACTCGACTTTCGACTCGAAATTTCTCTACCACAGCTTCCAATTATAAATCACTCCGTGCACGGCGAGCACTATCTACCGCGCGTCGTATCATTTGACCACGTAAACAGCCTTCAAACAGCCTCGTTCCATCGACCATGGAAAATACGGAGCGGGGTAATTAACGCGGTGGATCGTGGCGAACGTTTGCTCGGCCGCTCGCAGCAAGCAAGGAGGACATTGTTCCCCGTGCCGGTTGTCGAGAGTGGAAGGATGACACCGCTGAGTCAACTGGAACGCATTCTAGAGCGGCTCGATTGAAAGGAACCTCGACCGCGATGAAGATGATACTATATCGCAGCGGTGCACGGAACCAGGGCATCGCTGAACGCGCCGAAGCCATTCAACGGGACCCAAAGATGCGTGAGCTTTTCACCCTGGCAGCGAATAAATTCCAAGGAGAGCATCCTCGTCGATCACTCCGGTGCTCGATCGCTCGTGGCTCTTCGACGTCGCACGCGAGAATCCAGGGACGAGCGAATTGAAAGGAAGACGTTCCCGAGGCGCCTAACCGTGAAACGCTAAACGCTAATGAGCACCCACGCGGAGAAGCCCGGGGGATCCAGCGATCTCGTTGCGCGATCGAAAGTTTCGTGTGACGAGCGTGACACGATTGATCGTCCACGTGGCGGCCGAGCGAGCACGCGCGTTAAGTCAGCCAGAAGCCAGAGTCGGTGAACGAGAGCCGCGGCTTGTGCAATTTACTCGAATGGCGTGTCCGGAGTCAATGCTAGGACCTTGCACTCTGCGTGCACATGCACACGCCGCGTGCACACGTATGCATTATGAGCGGACGCGTGCACACGGAAGAACGCCTGTGGAGGAACGAGGGAACATGGCGTGGCCGCGACGACAGAGGAAGCAGAAACGACGCTGGAAAACGCAGGGAGACTGCTATAGCGGAGGATATCGGCTGAAAATGAGAAAACAGCTCGACAGAAGAGCCCACCTTGGAATTAAGAAACGAGGTGGAATTAGGGATTCCTTCTGAACGGAAGTTTCGACCGTAGACGAGGAGCCGAGCGTGAATTTTAAATCGACTGTAAATTAAGTAGCTAGAGAATGATGTAACTACAGCGGGAGCGGGAATGATTTGGAAAAACGAAGAGAATGTGCGTGACGAGTGATGGGCGAAAGCTGTCGCGAGCAGGGGACGCGAAAGCTGCAAGGAGAAAGAAGAAGCAAGAGGAAAGACTGGGATGAACGGACACTGTCAGTCACGCGTTATTATCTCGCCAGGCGGATCGTTAGGATAAACTGCCGTTCTTTCTCTGCCGCTTTAAAAGTCCCTTTTACTACGGTCGTCCGCATCGGGTTAGTCATTAACGCGCTCACTTTTCGCGCCTTCCCGCCAGGGTTTACGACAGGGACTTATGCATGTTTATACGTCGTGACCCGTTATTGAGTGGCTTGCTTGTGGCGTCTGATTTGTCGTGGCCGCGGAAGGCGAGACGGAAGGAGCGCCTCGGCCACGATAAAACGCAGATAAAGAATCGTTCCGTTCTGCGTGCCCATTTAAACGCGACGTATATTCATCAAACTGGTGCTTCGGAAACACTCGCCCCTCGTTTACGAGCGCTAAGGGCCGGCTAATTTTATTTTCCCGTGGAGAAGTATACGTTCCGCCGGTGTCCATCCTCTGGATCAAGATGTCCGATCGTATCATCGATGCTATCGTCACTCTCACGG
This sequence comes from Andrena flavipes, assembly GCA_963971345.1. Lineage (NCBI taxonomy): Eukaryota > Metazoa > Arthropoda > Insecta > Hymenoptera > Andrenidae > Andrena > Andrena flavipes. The sequence goes on from OZ020482.1 coordinate 43,139,467, forward strand.
CTTGGCCGCGTCCCGTGCTGCGCGTACCTCCGCTCAACTCTTTCCTTTTATCGAAACAACCGTCGTTAAGCCGTTTAAGCGCGTGTTAGAATGTTAGTTACACGATGGACGATCGTCGGCTCTCTATCGCCGATTCCGATCGAACGGGGCACGATCGCCCGGGTCGCCTTCGACGGGACCGCTGCGAGCAACCGAGACGTAGGTACTTGGAAGCATCCAGCTGATAAACCGATCCCGGAGACAGCGGATCGCGAGATCGTTGGAGCAACGATCTCTTTCTTGCAGTCTAGCTTTAATGGAGGATCGAGCTACGTCCGATAAGGAACAGCTTCGGACGAATATGCGCAGAGGAGTAGCGTGCGAGCGAGGACTCGACCAACCTGTTCACCGTCACCGCGCAACACGATTCTTGGCGATTCGCAATTTATTTCGACCGTTCGGCACGGGGAACAGCGCGCGATAAATTGCACAGCGCGTACACGTGCCGCGTTTCGCCGTGATACGCGGAAACGACGGGACGCGACGCATCGGCTGCACGTGCAAAGAAATATGCGTGCGTCATCGGCTGCGAAACGGCCCGCTTCGGCACGCTAGATAGTCGCGCGGCTGCTGAGGACAGCTATCGATGCCGCCCGGTCGACGTGACATCGTTCGATGTGCAATTATCGCGTCGCTGCTCGGGGGGAAAAAAGTCGCGGCGCTCTCCGCCGGCAACTTCCTTCCACGTCGGAATGGAAAAGAAATTTTCCCCCAACCGCTGGATTCGAGCGCAATTAAAACGTTACACTCCGACGGACAGCGAGATATTTTTCGTCGATTAAGCCCGCTCGAGAGGAACAACTACGAACGAAAGCCTTTCGAGCGCGCGGAGAAGATGCATAAATTTGAAAAACGAATATTGCGCTGGCTCGACGATCGTCTCGGGCTGCGTCGCGATACTTATGAAACTACGACAAGTAAATACCAATCGACGATAATTTGAAGATCGAAGGGTTCCCTTCCAAGCACCGAATCAAATTTGCTCGGAAGAAGAGCTTGTGCGGCCACAAAAGTCTGCGGGTTTTAAAGAAAGTTCAACTCCTCACAGATATTAATATTATTACAATATAATACATACCTATAGAGATAGTAAAATTAGAATAAAGACGAGGGAGCTGTAGGAACTGTTAATAAGCCTAACCTTAAGAACATAAAGCTAACAAGTAAACATTAACTTATAGTAAATGGAATTTTCGGATTGGGAATAAGTATATTTCTTGAAAATACTCATAGTAACCAAGAAATCCTGAAAATTTGATCTGCAATAGGCCTATTTTAACCATGTTATTGATGTGTACACGAAAACTTGTAAAATCCTTTTTTTTTTGTGGTGCAGAATCCGAATATGAGGTATTGATGTAAAAAAAATTTCCTTGTCCTTTCCTAGTTTTTTTTAATTAAAAAATTCCTTGCTTTTTTATAACTCAAAAAGGAAACGCCGAAGAATTTTTAAATATTTTTTTCAGATTCCTCGCACCAATTTACTTCAAAATTCATGTTAACCGGTATTTTAACTCCTAGGGGCCACATCTGGGCTCCTAGAGCAAGATACCAAATCAACGAGTGTTTTCGTCATGTTTCCCCATGTTAACTTTGAAATCGTCTATTTAAAAAATTCTCCGGCCTTTCTTTATTAAGTTATCACCGAAAATGAATTTTTACCAAGGGAACCGCCTTAGGAAACTTTTCCACACAAACAATAACGTCATATTCGGATTCAGTAATACCCCAAAAATACAGGGTCAGCGCTTACGGACGAATTCCGCTACAACCACGCACCAGCTCAGCGCAGAGCTGCCAGCCGCCTGGACAGCAGTGATGCCCGGGCTTCGAAAATTTTAGGATAGTCTCTTTCAAATTGACGTCGCAAAGAGCTAGGTATTGGGAATTTCCCGGCCCAGGTAAGCGAGCCGCGCGCTCCGGTTTTATTACCGGTTTACCACTCGCACCCCACATTACTGTAATAACGTTTGAAAATAATGTTGATTGATTTCGTACCCGTCTTAATTTAAACATTTTTAGCTACGACAGAGTTGACCGCGGCGCTATACCCCTGTACGGACAAATTTTTAGCCACCTGCGTGTAAAAGCCACAATAATGGCGCATCGTTTCAAAAAATGACGTTAACGGAATCCGGTATAGGCGTGATGTTGAATAGCTAAAACATTCAGGCACAAAAATTCTAGAAAAAAAACACCGCTACAATCAAAGACACATCCCATTAATTACCCTTCACGTCTGATCTAGATATGCACCGCATTAAAGATAAAATAATAAAAAAATAAATCCAGAATAGATTCTGAGGTCTGCACAACTAACACATAATTGAATAAAAATTTAATTTCTCAATTTATGAAAGTAATGATACCGAAACAACTATCCTATTTTTATCAACACCACGAATTTTAAAAACAGCATTAAATGCAGTATCAAATAAATAGTTTGGAAAAGCTTTTTACAACAATTATGGTTATAAAATTGAGAAAAGAAACATTAAGTAAACGTAAAATATATTAAATTATCCATCATTAAGAGGGAATAATTTTTCCTTATGTTTCAGCGCAAATTTCGCTCCAAAAAGGCACCAAATTTTTCAACCCGGGCCGGGAAATTCTGAATAGCTCTTTGCAACGTTAATTTGAAAGAGACCATTACAAAATTCACGAAGCTCGAGCATCACCGCTGTCCAGCGATCGCTCTGGCAGCTCTCCGAACACCGGGATGGTGCATGGTTGGAGTGGAAAGCGTTGGAGTTCGCGCGAGCGCAGGTTGCGAGATAAAATGCTGACCCTGTATACACAGATGCCAGGCTTTAGCCAACAATTCCCAAATAGGAGGATTCTGCCGTTTTTCGCGTACGCATCAATAACACGAGTAACATAGGTCCATTGAAAATATAATAATTTTCAGGATTTCTTTATTACTATGAGACTTTCAACAAATATATTCCAAATCGGGAAACTCCATTCACTGCAAGTGAATGTTTACTTGTTAGAATTAATTTATGAAGATCAGTTTACGCTGACGCCATAGTGTCGGGACGTTTGTTTAAACGTTGCATTTCATCCGGAGAAAGAAGGCACCGGCAAAGTGAGTTCGAGAAGTGTGACAGATATTTCTTCGCGTTGAAATTGAAGCCTGAACGAATGGTTTCCTGGGGGTCTGATCGAAAAGCGACGAAGGCAATGAGAGATCTATCGTTGCCGAACATCCCCCTAGCCCGCTCGCCACCCCCAGCTCTGTCCCTCGAAGAAACCGCTTAGCAAGCGCGTCTGTCGCGAAAATTGAACGAGTGGAGAGCGGCTCCCCGCGAAGATCTCGTTTCTATTAGCGATTCAGCGACGAGGGAGGCCAGCATGGGGTGGCAGCGATGGGTGCAGCCCTCGTTCCGCCAGCATAAGTTATTCCCTTTATGTCAGCGGCGTCGCGCGACGCAGATGCCTTTTCCCCACGCGAAACGCGAGGGGGGCCCACGGAGAGGAGCTTATGCACGCTTGCACACGCGTGCACGTGTGCCCTGTGAATGCAGGATAAGAGCAGACGGCGAAGCGGCGATTTCTTTGTTCGGGGGCGTATCTCGCACGCGGGCTTCTCTTTGCACAGCCACACCGATCGCCGAACACTCGTCGTGCCCTCGATCGCCACCGTTTTTCCATCGATCTTTAACGCTTCAGTCGCTCAAACTCAATCCTCCTCTAATCCACACCTGACGGCGATTATTTACGTATAATAAGCTGCAATCGTAACTACAACACTCGCGAGCTAAAAGAAAAATGCAACTGCTGCAGGGTCAATGATCTCGCTTCTAAAATACAATCGATTTTCAGACGTGAAAGGCACTCGGAGGAAACTACGGCCACGTTTCGCAACACTCGAACAATACATTTTGCCTGCTCTGATACGCCTCGCGCTGGAAAGACACGTTTCGCCACGCTCGGAAATAATCCTCCAACGCGCGACCCTGAAAACCCCCGGCACGGTTTTCAACCGCGAGCCAGCATTGCGACGGACACGGACGCGTTTAAAATCCGAATGACGCTTATCTTTTACGGGCGTACACGCGAGGCCGAAAGGCGGTCGCGTAACAATAGGTGAAAATGCGGCTTTCACATTTTACCCCGCGCGGCCGGGGGGCTCGTGGGTGGTCGCCTCGCGTCCCATGCCCCCGTCCCCGGTGTCGTTAATATCCTCTTTTCAAATAAACACCGCCTTTTTGTCATTTAAATGCCGTTTAGTCGGCGCCCGCTTCCGGTCCCGGGGCTATTGTCGCCGGCTACACTTGCGGGATCCCGGCGTCGATCGTAGGAATTGAAAGGAGCGGAAAACAAACGGCGCGCTTCTCTTTTTTTCTACGAGAGCGACAGGGGTAATTGCGACAATCGCGAGTGCGCCGTGAAAGGGCCTCGCGACTAAAAACAACGAATTAAAGAGGGACGCCGGTAATTTTCAGTGAACTCCGATGACTCTACGAACCCGTGTCACGTTTCTAAAACGCTCGTAATCGAATCGGATTACAGATCTCGAGCACCGATCCGTCACAACGTACGCGCGTCATTTAAAGCCGAATATATTATGCAACGTGCGCCAGCGTGGGACCGGTATCCTTCATTTAAACATAAAAGCTCGTATATGTAATCCAGTCACGATTCCTCCTTATCTCGGAATGCAGCGGTCGTCGCGATACGACCTCTCTCTCTCTCTCTCTCTCATCCTGTAGCTTCAACAAGGGCGCACAAGTTTCCCGCGCTTTCCTACACCGAAACCTTTGTCCCTTTGCAATCATCAGCAATTTCTTCCAGTGACTTTAAACGACTGTACTGTACACCACACCATCGGCAAAAGGGGCCAGCCGTAAACGCGGAAACCATTAGGGCACCTAAACCATAAACAAGTGTCCCTGGCTAACAATGAATCGAACGGATCAACGAAATCCTGGCGCAGGCAAGCTAACGGTAATTATACCGAGCACAGGTCACAGCAGAATTATTGCCCGCTGCTTAAACTACTGCGGCGTTTTTCTGGTGGCCCACATTCTACGGAAAGCCAGCGAAAAACCGCCGCTGCCCCCGTCCGCCAGGTAGACCCACGGAAAGGAACACAAAGGGGCACAGGCGGCCCTCATTATTCCTAATCCTCAAGGTTCAATTTCCTGCTCGACAAAAGGCGACGCGGGAAATGCCCGGCGAGCGGTCGGGAAGCCCCTGGAACGAATACGTTTGGGATCCACGGGACTTTCGCAAGCATCGCGAAGCGGGGCGGTCAAAAGTCATAACGATTTCGGGGAATCTCCGTACTGCTTCAAATCCCTGTATGTAAATGGTGACACGTTTCCGACTCGCAGTGATATATTTCCCGCGGGATCGTGATCCCGGCTATCTTACGATTCTAGTTAACTTTATTTTGTTTACGCCGCTCCGACGATTTATAGCGCGTCCCGGTGAACTCGTTATTCCCCCACGGTTCGTCTATTTCGATGCCACCGTACTGCAAAATCTCGGTGGCAGATTTACAGGTGCTGCTGTGGATTATTTACGCGAACCCGATCGGTTTAGAGTGTCCCTTGTTTGACCGATGGTATCGGTGAACAAAGAAATCGAACGTCTGGCGGCTTCCTTGTTAACAACGGGGGACTTCGGAGGAACTGTTTTTTTTCTCAATTATCGAGCTAAAAGGAGAACGCGATGACCCACAGAGGCAAACAATAAACACATCGGCATGGACACGCGTTTTCTGAGTATCGACGGTTATTCTCTGATACAACGTCGGCTTCTTTACTTCCGAAGAAGGGGATATTGGCTTTGAAAACCCCCCCGCTGCCAACGGTGCCCTAGGAAACTCTTTCTAAGAAATATACACGACGGATTCCTACTACGCTTATTTAGAAACAGAGCCATTTGCGACTCAAGGCGAGCAACGAGCGAGCTGCGCCGAGAAAGATGTGGCAATTGAATTGGTTTAAGGAGCTCGAGCGCTGGCGGTAGGGGGTCGTGTAATTTTAGCGCCCATTCCGGCAAGAATCAGCTATCTGTGGCTCCCGAAACGTTTTCGCTGCTCGATGGATACCCTTGACAACGGGAAACGAACTTCGTTCGCAGCGTAAACACAGATTCTGCTGAGTATTTGCTAAAGAATTAACCTCGCCTAAATTCGTCCCCGTGTTTACCAGAACGTACACTAATCGCGCACGGACGAAAATAAAAGAAAGGAAAGCGATTCCCGATTGCGCCGTTGGGCCAACTAGTGGCCGAGCATTAGCTGGATAAATACCGCGAAATTTCGTCAAAGTTTATGCCTATTTATATCGGCCGCGATATCGAGATGGTGAGAAATTAAAGTCCCAAGCTTTTATCGTTGCGACAGAGATAAGCGCGATTCTTCGAGCTTCGAGAACCGGCCGAGGATTAATGACGCTGAACGGGCGGCTATAATTCTAGGACGCCGCAGAAATTCGGTGAAATCGAACTCGAAGGCATTCTGTCGGCCAGCGGAAGGAAGGATTATCGATAACCGTTGCGGCATCGCCACGAAGAAGCTGCGGTACGTGACGGAGGGAGAGCGGGATAGATCGAATCCGGAAAGAAAATTTAATGGCGCAGCGGCGTGCTACTTAAGGGCGGATAAATCAAGGGGGCAAGTTCTCGCGACAATACGTCATCCTACTCGCGGCGCGGCGCAAGAAACTACCGCGCGCGCGGCGTGCATGTAAAAAAAAAAAGAGTTCGCAGAGTTGCAAGGGGGGAGAAAAAAGCCGAGATTTATACTGGCGCTTATCGAACTCACAAATTACGCGGGTCAGAGGAAAAAGCCAACGATTTATGCGCACGCTAAGATGGAAAGTGCGTTTTACTCTCTAACGAATCCGGAGAGCTCTCGTTCGACGGCTAGCGAGCGTGGAAAGTGGCGCTAATTAGTGGTGCCAGCGTTCCGCGCATGGAAATGCTTGAAATTCGAGGAGATTTGTCGGGATTTGTACTTCCCGTTCGATTTTATGTCATTTCGGCGACAGCGGAATAGAATAATTTAAGGACACTGGTACGATTAATCGAGACGAACGATGAATATAAAGTTCATTTGGCTATTAAAACACTTTAACAGCTGCAGGAGCTGTTTAGACGTTTTGCCTAAGACGCGATTAAGCGTTCGAAGGTTCCCCCGCGCGTTTAAAGTTTGACTGTTTAACTTTTCAGTGAGTATTGAACCAAAGTACGTAGCAGAGCAATATAAAATTCATACAGAAATGTGGGAGACCTTGCAGCACTGTAAATATGTCATGAAAATATAACCGCGAAGACCATTACTCGAATAACTCTCTGATTAAACCCAATCTTCCCATGAACATTAATCCCCAATCGACGTATTATTTGCAAGTAAATCTCAAACTTTCCAGTTGGTATTTGTCATTCGTTATTTGAAATAGTAATTGCCTAAGCGTGCCGACGGTGGTCACCCTGGGTGACATTTTTATAGCGAGTGCACATATCAACGCAAACGTAATCTAATGAAAGTAGACAGGCTTTAAAAAGTAACATGTGAAGATTTGAAATTTCCCGAGGTTGCTTACTCTCAACGAATTCCTAGAAATATCTATGTTTGATGGACAGGAAGTTCTAGGAATCTATAGATTATGTGACTCGCAGAGGTCGGTTTATTTATGATACTAAATAGACGGTGAGGGGAACGACCAGGGCAGAAAAGAGATATGATATGGTTTAGGAGTTTTATGACTCACCATACGACGCCGAAGGCACCATATCCGATGGGTCTGTCGGGTTGAACGGGATCCTGGGCCGGGGGCGGTGGCGGGGGCGCAGGAGCGGCGGGGTGATAGTACGTCGGGGGTGGCTGGGCCGCAGCCGCTGCCGCCGCCGCCGCGGCGAGGACCGCTTGCCCCGGGTGGGTCCCCGTTGTCCCGCCGCCGCCTGTCGCCCCCGCCCCACCCCCCTGCATCAGCGACATGGACACGCTCATGGACACCCGCGAGTGCCGGCTGGGCCCAACTACTGCCATCAAAAGCGCTCCTCGTTCCTTAGGGGCCACCCTCCTGCTCAATCCTCTCCTGGTGCACCGCCACCGCCACCGCCACTGTCACCGCCACCACCCCGTACTGGTTCAGGGAATCCGGGACGCGGCACTCTCTTCCCCGATCCGTCTTCTACTTCCGTAGCTTTCGAGCTCACTCTTACACCTTCCTCGAGACGCACTACCTACTACTATCGTTCCCCGCGAGGCACGGGACGCGCACGTCACACTGGCACACAACCCGTCCAAGTCCGTCGTTTTTATTTCCTCTTCTCTTCCCCGTTCTCTGACCGCGCGATCAACGAGTTACGCGGTTCAGAGGCCTCGCCGGACTCGCCACCGCGCTGCGCTGTAGGATCGAAGCCGCTTCGAATTTACGAGTCGAACGGTTTCGATGCCGCGGTCGATCCCATGGCACGATCTGATCTCGAGCGTCGCGTCGCCTCGATTAACAACTTCGCGTTTCGAATTGCGCGCGCTTTCGGAATATGGCGGGAAGGGTCGGTGGCTCGGCGAGAGTAAGAGGGGGGGGAGGATCCGTGACACCCCGCTCAAACACAACGGCGACTGTCCTTCGTCGCGTCCTTTATCGCGACTATAGGCAGACGCGATAACACGAGGATAATAACCTTTCGGTATGAAATGCTGCGGTTGTCCTACTGCACGATCCCTCGGCGTTGCTCCAATCGTGGACGGGGCGTTGCGTGTCAGGCGACTCCGATTCGGACGGGCTCGGGTAGGGACGAAGAACGGTCGCGGTTCCTCGAATCCGTTTGGTACTCGATATCTCTTTATCGAGAGGAATGTGGGCCCTCCGGAGTACTGCTCAAAATACCTGCCACGTCTTTTTCCGCGTAGCTTCAACACCCAGAACAGGCGACACGATGCTTAGGTTATGTTTGACACACGCACGCTAGCCGTTTCTCCCTCTTCGCCGTCAGTTACGCTCAGCTGGCCTCATAACGTTGCGCTCGGTGGGACGGCGGTGGAAAGGGGGCGGTGCTTGTCCATAAGAAATACGGTAGCGCGAAACAGAGAAAGGAATGAGAGAAAGAGAAGACTCGAAAGGCTCGGTCGAGTCCTCGATGGCTACGGATAGACTCCGGCTTCGCGGGCCAGAATTCTCCTCGGCGATTCCACCGCCGATCGAAGATACTTCCAAGTGTCCGAGTCTTACGGCCTAGCCAGAAACACTGCCACTTCGCACAGAGGTTCAAGCACGCACACACAAACACGAGGACACGCGCGCGCGTACATACAAGCGGGAGAAGGAGAGAAAGAGAAAAAAGGAGTCTCTCGCGTAGCCGCGATGGAGGGATCGTCGCGGTACGAACAAAACACACGTCTTCTCGCAGCCAAGGCTTGCTGGCCACTAGCTGCAGGGGGAGCTGAGCTACGCCGTCGACAGCGCCAGCTGCTCACAAAGGGTGGTCACGTGACCTGCGCGGTCGCACAATGCGCAACCCCACCAATCATCCCTGCGTACCTATTCGGAAATGCAATCCGCACGTTCTTTTATATTCTACTTTCAAGGATTTCATTAATTACTCCCTTTGTTGCAACGATCATTAAGCTTACTAGCGCGCAATAGACGAACGGCTACTATTTCCTTGCAAGGTTATCTAATTATTTCAAGGATAGAACGTCGGGATAAAAATTTGAAATTCAGATAATGGCGCCAGGATGTTCCAATTTTAAACAATTTGATTTCTTCGATTGCCCACTCGATCAGCGAACATGGTTTGTGAAGGGTAATAAACTAGACTTTGAAATAGCGTCGTACAGTTAAACGTGTATATTTACACGATTATTGCGAATCATTGTCGAACGTATTAAATTAACAAATTCATAGTTCCTCCTTCGCGTTGCGTCGCAACAATATTCACACTCTTATAAAAAATGGTACACAAGTACGAAGCAAGCAATGTACAAAGCGTGGTTTGTTGTTGCTACGGTTGAAAGAGAAAATCGATAGCGTTTTTATGCGATAATTTTACTAATTGTTCGGAATACGTTCCTGTCGAATTCGAATAACGTTTGAATTTTGAAAAACGTGGCGAAGGAAACGTCATCGGTCTCATCTTGCAACCGTAACAGTTTTATTTAACATTTTATTGCATATATCCATGCTTGTATCGATATCCACATTTATCATATACATTTATCGTTTCAAGTGATAAGTATACCCATACAGGAGAGTATTATCTGGTTTCTTCCCTTGTTTTCTTTGTTTCATTCACTTGTACAGATATTTGCGAGGCATGTATTCACAATTAACAGTACGACAGTAGCAAACCCGATAAATTTCTGATCTGAAGGTAACAAAGGCCAAAATTATTGTGTTCGTACATCCTTTCTCTCTCTCTCTATCTCTCTCTCTCGTTCTCTCTCGCTCTCTTTCTTTCTCTATACACAATGAAAATAACTTTCCTCTTTTGTTTTCTAGCAATCACATTGTGCACATTAACGAACTAGTTGGTACGCGATTAAACCTAATTCATTCTTAAATGTATTCTAACTTCCTAAAATCGCCCGCTCTACGTCGTCCTTACTCGTTATAGGTACAAGGTGTGAATACAGGCCTGAAAAACTTACAATACGATCGTGTAGGAAAATATGAAAAGGTCTACATCTCGAATCTTTCATCTTTTCGCGCTAAATAGGCTTTCTATCTTTGGTCTGACCGAATTTCCTTCGACGATATCCCGAGTCCCAAGAAAAATAAATTTTCGCTCTAATATCGTTACCTCCTCCCTATATTGCAGATAACACAGTCCTCGTGCTCCCTTCTCGCACCTCCACGTTCACGGGTTTACGTATAAAAGACCACAGACACGGTGGTTACAGAAGAATTCAGCTCGAAACGGTCAAGTAGGAGAACAAACACCGCAACACGCTCGATCCGAATATAAACTGGCTTTAAACGGCACAGGGATTTTCGTAAAACCCATGAGCGCCCGTGGACATAATTATACACGCGCATGTTTCCATGCGGACCATTATTTTACTCTTTTATACATTATCGTTTCAAAAGTTTGTACAAAATTTTGAGAAAATAGCACTCCTTAAAATGGAGCAACGACTCTCCAGTGATCCGAGAATTTTTAGAAATTCGTGAACCCTCTTTTGATTATTCACTGGGCACCGATGGGCACGGACATTCAACGTGGTGTGTTGCTGCTGATTCAGTTTGTTTAACATTAATCCACGGTACTATGAACTAACAAGCGCACAAGTATTACAGCGATATTAAGCTCATGAGGTACGGCGTACTTTCGCACCGTAAGTAATCTATCATTTGGCGAGAGATTTGTGTACATAGAATTAAAATTGAAAGCCCATGAAGTTGCTATAAAAGCAAAGTAAGATGTCGCGGATTTAAATCGATCCGCGACACGCGACTCCAATTATGTACGGAGCCGGAAGATGGATAACGCATACATACAATATAATTACATAGAAATTATTACGCGCACGCAAAACGAATCTGATGACAACATTTCTGCGTTAATCGCGAATTAAGAGTGAGCCGGATGACGTTGAATTATGAGAATAACGAAAACAGCCTCTTAATATCGAAATCGGATAACAATGAAGTATAACGGATTCGATAAACTTCGTGTGTATAATGTCCCATAAAATTTGTGCGAATCCTTCGACTTAATTTTAATAGTTCCACTTTGAATTTTGTACAGAGTTACACATTTCGTTCGTTTTAAAGTTTACGGCGTCGTTAGACACAATCACTTTGTGGGAATTTTTCCTTACGTATTTGTTTCAGTTCACTGTAAATCAACTATAAATTAAGAGAGCTCGAAGCCCGTGTTACTAGTAACAGCGTAACGGAGCTTCTCCCGCAATGTACTTTTCTTTTGGTAATTCGGTAATTTAAGAAGATTGAAACACGTGGATGAGGTGGGTAATCGATTCTGCGGATCTTTCTTACGGATCGTAAAGAATCCCCTTATCACACTACCTGATTTGAAAAGAGAAAATAAAGATCGCGCACATATAAATCAATATAACACATAGAATGAATGCGATAATTTAAGTGTACTTTCATACCGATTGTATCACCCGTGTCCTCGTCATCGCCAACCTCGACGCAACGAATCGAGAACGGAGGTTCCAAGTGTGCGAAACCCAACAGAGGTGATTTTGAGCAACTTGTAACAAACTATGAAAGAGACGGGATGTAGAAACGGCGAATGTAGCTGCTTTTCAATGGTAATATCGGAGCACGTACCTTCAGGAATAAGCCTCTTTCTTCCTCTGAAAAATCTTTCTCTAATATATCCCATAACCAGCATACTACGCGATGACTGTCGTGGAAACCACCATAATACTGCGTGTGCTTTCGTAAATCTCGTAAGTCTAATGGAACGTTATCGCCCGAAATTAATCTCTGCAACTGAATACAGAAAACAATTTAAAGGCAATTGCTCTGCGCAATAGCCGAAAGTGATCCGAATTAATTGTTATCTTACTTCTGGAGTTGAAAACAACGCCAACCACTCAGGATTAATTATAGAACGGAATCCCTTGATAAAAGCAGCCGTCTGATCTTTGATTTGCATACGCATTCTGAAGTGGGCCATCAAGTGTATATAATTAATTTTATTCTCGTTGGTGACCGGCACCGCTCGACCTCCAGGAACCAACTCGTGCGTAACTAGTTTCCCTAAAACGTCTTCGTCAAGGGAGAAAGTTAATTCTAATTGCCTAACGTCGCCTTTGTAATGTTTCACAAGGGTAAGACTCCGATATAGGTCTCGATCGAGGGAAGCCAATTCGTCCAACCAGCTGTACAATGCTCCTCCGGTTTGCCCAGAGAATTGGGAGACAAAGAAGGACGCAAAGGGCACGTCTACAACGATACCCTGAAAAATATGGTTCGTGAGTAATCAGTCGGCAAAGCGGTACCGAGACATTTCTGGCTTCATCGCTTACTTCGTACACCGCTTTACCCAGCATGCGGCCGACAAATTCAAACAGTTGTAAGTGATTATCCTGCATGGAGGACGTGGGAGATGGATAAAGTCGATTTTCACTGGTAGCTTTAAACAGATTCAAAGATGGATCGAAAACTTTCTTTATTGTCTCCTCTAAAAACTCTTTAAATACCCCATCTTGATCGATACCGGCTTCGGCTAAGCCCTGCTCGTTTACGAAACGAACCCTGATCACACCTTTAAGCGCCTGAGAAGGTAACATTGCAAGTTGACGATATCCATCCTCTACTATGCGTGTTCTGCGAATAGTACTCGTATGCTTATTTCGTACGTCTTCAAGCGTCGAGAATGTTTCAGCGACAATAAACAGAAATACCTGTGAACGACAATGAGCGTTGTCGGCGTACTGTTGCAAGCGCTCTCAGTCAAGCCCAATACAGCTTTCTCATTCACCACGTGCTTACGGAACAGTACAACCCGCTCCGAATGTGGAATAACGTGAGGCATTTTCGAAAGGAGAAGGGCAGCGCCGCGTCTACCTTTTTCCAAGTCTGCCAGGAAACCTGACACTCGAACTTCCTGTTATGATAGTGTCTCAATTTTAAAATCACGTAATACCAATTGAAAAGCAATTAATTTTAAACACTTAACTTTGCCAGCCAGTGCCCATCGGGGCAAAACGTCCGCCTGCAGTCTCGCCGATAGATCGCCATTAAAAGTGTGTGAAGAGAAGTGAACAAAGGATTATTAGGAACCGACTTCACGTCTGGAACATCTAAAACTTTAGTACATAGCTAATCTGCTTATTATTTATGAATACACACAGGGCACATAGAGACAAGTTTAAAAACAATGTAAAGGAGCACGATGCAGAGACTGTAATACGCACCAAACAAGTTATTCAGAACTGCCTTGTACAAAAATTGATTTAAAAAATACGATATCGTCACGAAATCGTTCAGCTTGAATGGATCTTGTTGTTCGTACATTTCCATATCATCTAGGATTCTGAAAAACAAAAGGAGCAATGATGGTAACGGCAATTCCGTACAGCTGTTTCAATACGTTTTAATATACTAACGTTACATAATGTGTCATACAATCAGAAAATAATATCAACATTTGAAATTCGGGCGCTGTACACTTTGTATTGGCAGCTAAATGGTCTAGAAATGCTTTCAGCCCGCAATGTGGACCCAATGTTCCCAGGAATAAATACATGTGGTATAAAATCTTATCTTGATAGCACAAACCTGGCACAACATAAATAAACGCATGTTTAGTAATACGCTATCGGAATTACTTGCGAGCGTACATACCAGTTAATATCTCCATCTTCATCTCTGTAAGTGTATGTAAAGCAATTTGATAAAGGGAACAAATCAGAGCTATCCTGGTAGTCTCCGGGCTCCCTAGTTTTCTATAATTTTTCGTATTATTATTCCTATTTGTACGTGCTTCCAAGAACGCCCTTCGAAAGATATTAGTTCCGACAGATGTACTCTGTTGCTCGATCGGCGAAGGTATCTCTTTCTCGATAAGTTCTGTCAACGGTTGACCTAATGAAATATTACAGATTTATTTCGATTTCAACGGAAGTACCGCGGGACAACGCGAAATATATGAATGTTTTACCAATTAATTGTGTAACTATCCTTTCTGTCCACAGGCATGCTAATTGCGACTTTACGTATGGTATAGATTCTTGCAAAGGTGTATCTACCTTCTGTGCAAGCCACCCGAGGATCGGGTGCCAATGTGTTAAATTACTTTGTTTCGCGACTACATATTGTTGACACGCCTCCAACATTTTCGTCACAACAAACTATAAATTTTTATGAAAAGTTGTATTTCGTTTTATAAGCTACATAAAACATTTACATGTTCCGGAATAGATCTTTACCGTAAAAGAAGGAAAATATAACTCTTTCAATACTTCCTCCCTTTCGATATTAGCCAGTTGTATTAAGTTGGCTAATAAGCACAGCGCATAGCTACCTTCTAAAGCGTTAAAAACTATTCTCAAATTTTGCTCCAAATTCAACAATTCCAGGCTTCGTGCAAACAAGTTGTATGTAATAAATGATGAAATACACTAGAAATATATAAGTTATTGCACGATTTAAAGCGAAGCTTAAGTTAGGCTATTATTCTTCTAACATACCACTGATGATATATTGTTCAGATGATGGACCAACGCAGGTACACTAAAAATATTGATTAAAAACAGGGATACCAAGTTGTCCGACATTTGAGAAGAGATTAATGGCCTCATCGCCAACGTGACCGCTGCTGACAGAGCTATAGGTTTCAAAGCAATGTCCACTCTCCCCAATCCCTTTATCAGGAAAGCCTAAAAAGAAAAGATGAATGACAATCAAAGTATTCGCTTCTTCCTACGAACGATGAAATTACTTGCCAGAGAGAAGCATGTTAAATAACCGAAAAATCAAAGTTAATAGGATAATCACCTGCATAATGGGATAGAACCCATTGTTGACTAGGTGGCCCATTATATTCGCGCAAAGCCGATTCATACCGGTTCTTAGCTTGTCCATTCCCTCTACTTTCTGAATCGCCCATGTTCCTGGAGACGTAAAGCTAACTAACGTGTGTAATCTCAAATGGATGGATTTATGGTCAGCCACTATCTCGGGTTTAAGATTATCCAAGCCAGTCAGACAATACAGTAGCAATCTCTTCATTTGCAATATCCATGATATGTAATGGTCTTTGTTTAATAAGAGTCCTACGTATGAAGTTTCGGGAGACTCCGAATCGAGAGTCAATACTAAATATCTAAAATGTTCAAGGTCCGTTAGAATGATCTCGCAGTCTCCCACTACTTCGTATCCTTTCGGATATCATTCGCGTAATCTGCTCCTGTATGCACATACCTACATAATTTTTCTATTCTTTCTTGATCCCTCTCTTTCTTATATACAAGCAGAAATTTAAAAATAATCTTGTACATGTACAAAGCAGTTTTCAGCTGTAGATTCGTCTCTGTACGACCATCGTTGAGAAAATTTATGTCAAAGTCCTCTCTGAAAATCATAGCCCTCCTTCGATTAATTTATCCACAATCTACCAGTGCAAATACAGATACACCAACGTCCTCCGATACGGGTCGAATCAATCGCAGCGAGAAAATATATAAAAAAAAAAAAGCTCGAGGTAATTCACCGACACCGATGGAAGATTTCCGAGCGTGTAAATAAATAATTACCGACGATTGATTCAAGATAGAAATACTGCGTAAGCTTTCTGTTGGAGAGCCGTGGAATCGCGGCGAAGGGGCGAGGATAGGTGGCGAGTATGATTTAACAAACAGAGGACTCACAATATTCTTTTATGGGTCAACCATCTTCTACAATAAGCCTGAATTAAGGTGGCAGCAGCCTCTCTGTCTTTCTCGTGGGCTCTTTCCTCCCTAGCGGCCTTCGTTTGCTGTAGGAAGCTGTCCCTTGACGACTCCCCAGCTTTAAACATCCTGGATTTACCGCGAACGGCCGCTGCTAACCACTAAATTATGCTAATGGCAAAACATTGTCAGCTGGTCATCCGTGGTTACTAGCAGTTGACACCACGATTCAGCCACCCACTAGAAAATCATCCTTCGCAGCAGTATATACGTCACGTTGATCTCATTCGGTAAAAAAACAATCACTCGGACCGATCGGCGGTGATTGCCACACGCCACACGTTTCTCACTCTCGCATTATCTGTGTGTACCACCGAATGACAGCCAACTGCGACGGCCATTGTTATTAATTTCATTCGAGGATGAATATTGAGGACAAAGGATATTAGGTTAGGTTAAAAAGCACGTGACCAGTGGCGCCATGAAATCGGGGAAGTAAATTATCGAACTGTGCGATACCGTTCGTCGCTTCATTTTCCCTCGCAATTTGATTTCTCGAAATTCTCGTTAGTTTATGGTTTGTTCCGATACTTCGGTTCTTTCAGATCGTTTGGCGGGTTGCGGGGCGAAGAGAATTTTAGAATAACATCTATTTCGCTCCATCTACTCGAAACAATACACTCGAAATTGTATTTTCATTGTTTTAAAAGATATTCTGAGTAGCTACACGACAGTTAAGAAACTTTGTATAATACACTTGGTTCGTTCATAAAAATAATTGCCTATATAATGTTGATTTTATCATACCATGCACTGCTATTTGATATTTGTACTTTGTCTCGCAAGGTATTGGAAACGAATTCATTTAACAATCAACGACACGAATACTCTTAAGCTTCTTATCTTCTCTACGCGCAGAACGAACGCGGTAACATTCATTTCTTTCTGTAGGAGTTCGAGATTTAAGCAGAACTTTTGAAATTGTATAAAATATTAATACAAGAAATAATTGGATAGCTTTCAGTCCCGACTTTCGGTTTAAGAATTAAGTGGATGACCATTCAATTCTTCAACCGAAACAGTTAGACTAAAACCGATATCAATAGTCGCAAATATAATTCTGTCCCTATGATATAGCTTAACAAGTATCTACAGAAAAGTCGTTGCAATCCATTCACTATTAGATCAATTGCTCATATCTTCCTTTTCTAAAAATTCTTTCGAAGAATTTGAAATTGAAACTTACGAAATTTGGATAGAATAACCGTTCCGTTAAAAGTATTTGTCATTGTTCTTTGTAATCAACTTATGCTATAAGTTCTAGTTTAAATTGTCCTTAAATTAATGTGCTTCTGTTATTAAGTATTCAAGGTAGTCCGTAAAGTTTTAATGTCCTGTCCATACTAGTAGAAGCTATATACTGCGCGTGCTTTCCGAAACGAACACCGGTCGCAGCCGCTGTGTGATCATTGAGCACTTTCAGTTCTTGCCACTGTTTGCACAAGTACACCCTGAAAATAAATCAAGTGGAGAGTAAAAAAGATTGTTTCTCGCGCAACGAATATCGAAAGCATCAAGTGGTGTGAAATTCTCACCTCACGTCCGTCCCAGCCACCGCCAAATACGTTCCGCTTTGATCAAAGCAAATATCTTTCACTTCGTACGATTCTTCCAATTGAAGAGTCTTGAAGTTCTTCAATTTACGCAAATCCCAAAGCTTTACGCAAGAATCCTCCGCAGCGGTAGCTAAATAATAACCGTTCTCGGAGAAGCTAATCGCCGTGATCGGCCCCGAGTGACCTGGGAAGTTGGCCACATTCGATTGCTCTTTCAGATCCCAAATCTTCACCTGAGAATCTGCGGTACCGGTACCAAAAATCAATCCGTCAGGATGGAATTGAGCTGTTGTCAAAGGTTGACCGGCTTGTCCTGCAACCTATAATCAAATCGTGCACAGAAAATACGTTAGAGTTTATTTAGATATCGATTGAAGTTCGTTAACGCTATTTACCCGACGTACCTTCGTCAGTAATCTACCAGTACGTATATCCGAAAATGCCCAATGTTGATCTAACGATGAACTTAGTAAATAATCGCCAGTTGGATGCAAAGAGAGTCCAGTAACCGGAGCATCGTGAGCTATCAATAACAACGTTGTTTGACTAGTTGCTACGTTCCATACGCGTATCGTAGTATCCGGTGATGCAGTCATTACTATATCTTCGTCCGGGTGATAAATTACTCGAGTAACCTACACAACATCGTAGAATTGGTAAAGATCAGGCCGTTTTACTTATTCGCAAAGGAATGTCGGCGATTTATACCTTCTTGGTGTGTCCTTTCAATATCGCAACAACTTGCTCCGTATCTTTGTTGAATACTGTAGCATTCTTATCAGCTCCACCAGTGAGGATCTTGCTGGTATCTGCGCTGTGTATGTCGAGCGCGAGTATACCAGGCACACTGGCAGAATGGAGACCCTGAAACAGATATCGATTGTAATATTCGTCACATTCCAATGCAAACTAATAGAAACAATCTTACAGGATGAGATGCAAGCGTTTGAAACGCGCGAATGCTATCTTGCGGGAGCAAGTCTTCGGGGACCGAACGTCCGCGACGTTTTCTCTCCTGAGTGAGTACTGTGGCTCTTTCCTGAAGTTTCTGTATCACATCCTCGGTAATGCCAGCTTGTTCCATAGGCTGGGCAGCTGTACCGCCAGCTTCCACAGCAACTGCCTGTAATCAAGCACGATTCGTTGTTACGTATACTTGAAGCAACTCGTGAAAAAGATGCTGCGTGTAATACATACTGGTTGCGGAATGGTGGTAGCTTGGACAATGCCAGCCTGTGGTTTCAATGTAGCCAGAGCTTCTCTGGCTGCTGTTACTTCTTTCGTTAATCTAGCGATCACGCGACAAGCCGCGTCGTGCTGGTACAAAGCGTGAGACAGTTCTTGTCGAGCTGTCTGCAGTTGTTGCCTAAGCGTGAACGAGTGTAACATTACCGCGTCCCATTCGTCTTGTAAAATTTTTAATATAGCTGGGATAGACGTAGCGCTCGGCGGTTTGGGCTTAACTATGGGAGTAGCTGTTGAGAAGTAGAAACATGAATTTTACCTAAGCTCCCTGTAATAATAAATCGCAGGATAGAAATGATGGAGCATACTTTTAATATCGATGAGCTGCTCTATGGTCAATTCCTTTCCAGTTATAGGATCTACCCCATTTTCTGTTACATATTTCTCAATCAAACGCTTCTCGAATATAGAGCCGGACACAGGAGATACGACCGGGTGTTCCGGCACTTCGTTAGAAACTGAAAATACATAATTACGAGTGTAAGTATTGGCGGTAATGTGAAATGTTCTAGGTTACGTTCAAAAATAGCCGGTATGAACCAAAAATTTCGTTGGAAAAGACAAATTATTTCTAATCTAGTTGCACAAACCTAACTAGCACGAATTCAGTACAGATTTATGTATTTCTAAGTAAACAACATTGAAATAAAGAAGAATAACTTACTCGCACAAGAGAGCGCCATTTTCAGACAGGCGAAACGTGTTTACTGCGCATGCATTCGCTTCAAATGTTTAATATGCTTTAAAAACCAACAGGTTGACAGTATTGATGTCGAAGGGTATTGAATAATAATTGTAGTCGCTTTTATAAGAGCTTCAGACACTCAGAATTGCTCAGAATACAAAGATATGCATTAATAAATGAACTTTTATACAGTTGGATACATTGAACGGGACGAGTTAGTTCATAAGTGCCACCGTTAGGTGTTTATAACGTTTTTACATTCGTAAACTAAAGAAATTATTAAATGTAGACAAAGTTAACAAAGTTACATAGTCTTGAATATACCCTCCCTCGTCACTGAATCGAGCTGTCTCTATAAACTGTTAAAATTACATAATTATTAAAAACATAACTGGAAATTTCTCACGAGAAAGTAACAGAGATTCAGTTGCCAAAGCACACTATACCTACGCAATTCATACACAATTGAAACATCGATTCGTTGCAACCATATGCAATTACTGTTAATAAATAATAAATTATGAACAAGATAAGCACAAGTTTCCCGTGAGAAAGTAATCAGGGATATATAGTTTATGATTAAACCGCTACAAAATAGTTAATCATCGCTTTAAAATGCGTTTTATATTTATTCAAATATCCCTCTCAAATGTCTCAAACGTCCCTGCATCAAACGAATGGGTCGATAGTTTCCTCAAACTGAAAGCGCGCAAATACTGTGCTTTTTGAAGACAGTCGCTCGGTAAATATACTTCTTTGAGGATTATTAAAAATCTGAAATAATCTCCCCTGCAAAGGAAAACGCAAGTGATACTTGGCGATACTGTCGCAGAATAGATCTTGCATTCAAGTACGACTTCCGCTTTAGTAACGTAAACATGGCTCCTACCGCAGCTGTCGTCTACTTTCTTGCATTCGCGTTTGCAGTTTCCAACGTCGAATCAACGACTACTCGTTATGCATCGGCAAGAGTCGAGGTAACTAAACTATTTTACTTTCATTGGCATAAGTGTTTGCACCTTAGTTTGTCATATTTTTATGTTAAATCGCAATAGATTAAGACATTGTGTAATCTTTTCAGAGTTGCGGTGGTTGTCAACTGAACCGGCATGCAGCCATAAAACAATTCATTAACGAAGACGTTCCTCAATAGTATCCTTAAACACGAAATCATTAAAATATCATACATTTTCGTAGTTTATTTACTTGTTGAAGCTTCTTGTTATTTAAGGAAATATTTGCGGACGAATTGATGGTTTAAAACTCTTGCTGGTTTTAATGACACTTCTCCTTTGCGATCAATGACAGATAATTATTCTTACATAAGATTCCTAATTATCAAGTATGTGTTCTGTAAAGTCTTCATTTGTGTGTGATTGTGTCAGAATGCTTGGTAATAACAAGGTATAAATGTTTATCGTTGTAAGGAACAATATTATCGTATTACATCGTCTAATTTCGTTTACATAAATCCTTACAATACACTATAGCGCCGATGTTGAATTTAAACACATTCAAGGGGCCATTCCAGAACTTGTTCTCTTCGATGAGAACAATGCGGTATAATATAATTACTTATACAATATATTACAAGATAACTTTACATTGTTAACTTTTCAGGAAGTAAAAAGGTTGCACTTGGCAGGATTAACCAGGGAGGAATGCAATGATTTATTATTGTCTAACGGTTTTATGAAAAAACCAGCAAAGGATGAGATATAATGCATGAAAGCCATCATACATTCAGCGTCAAAGTGAATAAATAACTATAAATTTGAGAGATCAGTCTACAGTGTTTATTAACAAATGATTTACTTTACTTTCGATGCCAATTTGTTCTGTTCTGTATAATTGTTTTTTTTTTTTTTACATTTTTATGTAGATAGAGGGGAGAGGTGTAGCTCGTCTGAATCAAAATGAGTATCCTCTGACCTAATATTAATTACACTAAGTATAATAGTCATATTTTGAATCCAAAGTTGGCTGCACGCAAAGTATTTAAAAGGGAGCATTACATACATAGTACTGTATTAGATGACTAATACTTAAAGTATATTTAAAGCACAAAATAGTGAGTAATGAAGGGATCTTTTGATGCACATGTTGCTGTCCTTTAGCACCTCGTTGTCCCATAGTTGAGGGAGCATTGTATTATCTCCCAGTGATGGGGCTGCAATCTGTGATACAACTACTAGATTCCTAATCTGACGAAATTGATAATTATGGAGTGCTCTGGCTGCCTGGGAAGTTTTAGTTGTAAACACTTTACCGTTTTTCATCAATTGTAGGTATACATACCTTTTCTTTCGTTCTAACAAAAAATCATTTATGTATGCACTTTCGACGCCAATGATACGAAAACGTACGAGCAAACGAAGGTTCAGAAGCAGGCACCAAATCGTAACACGAAAATTACAGAGCACGTATTATATTCATCTTTGTTTCTAATATCGTTACAGCGCATTTAAAACAAATTGTCCGTATTATTGAGTATTTGTACTTATGACCTCGAATAAATCATTGATTTAGTATTTGCGTCGTTTCGTGTGTTCGATATTGCAGATCCTTTCCCGAGGATGTAATTTGAGGGGGATGGAAAGCTTCTCATCAATGAGTGATACATATATTTTTATTTGAAATTTATTCTAGCGGTGATATACTGAATAAACTTATAAGGCACTTTACAATATCTAGCTTTCAAAGGAATTACAAATCGTGTTTGGTGAATAACATCGGTAATGTATTTTTATAAGAAATACGTTCAGTTACAAACATTTCATTTATGGGGGGATGAATAAATTTCATTTAGCCGGTAATACTATACATGGAATGTCGATTTCCAATTTCGATTTAAATTGTAAATGATTGACGTCTACTTTTTTTTTCCTTCTAGTTACATGACAGTAATTTGCCGTTTCTTAGTTGTCTTTCCGTCTTATATTTCCATAACTACATTGCACGTAAAGGCAAAAAATAAATAAGCTACGTTTATATGTGTAACGTTATTTCATTTGCATCTGTTTACTTTCATTTAACAACTAGATTATATACATTTGTTTATATAAGCAGCTTGTTAACACTGCGTAGGTCCGTGTTAATGTAATAAAATTACGTTCATCAGGGTTTTACTGAAACCCAATTATGTATGTTTTGCGTGGTGTAAGTAATATCTTACGTGTCTAGAAGTGATATATTTATATATATGCATATACATATATATGTATATACATAAATATCATAAGAATAGGTTTCAGAATTTCCGAAGCCACAAAAACAACCTGCTTGAATACGCGTATCCAGTTAAGAATAATTACAAGGAAACATACTATCCGCTCGTTAAATTACCAATAATATCAATAGCCTTCTATTTAGATACAAAATTTATTCTTTTTTTTTTTAATATATATATATGCATAATCACAAAAAATTAAAAATAAAAGTGTATGTACATTGTACACGTAAAGATGTTACTACATTAATAGACAACTAAAACCCGTTTGTTTATTCAAGCAGGTGTAGCAGTTACTACAGTGAGTAACAACGATTACACAAACGGGGAAAGATTGATGTATTAATAAAAATGTAATGAATCGATCCAACAAGTGGATAGGATTACAAGATATGGAGCAAGAAGTGTGGATTAACAGAAATGTTACGCCATCAGAAGCCAACAGATGAATACCAGTGCCACCCATAGAAACACCTTGGAAAGGAATTGCTCCTCTTCGTACTGAGGTGTTCCCCTAGCGGCTACGCAGAAACAAGAACTTTGTTTCAAAGCTTTCTCATAAGTAGAACCCAAAAGTCGTTCGTATAGAATCATTTACCTGCGCTTGGCCGTGTTTCCCCAGAATTGAAAGTCGACGTGAAAAATGCGAATGGAAATGTTCCAATGCCAAACGACATGTAAGAGCCATCTCCGAATCCGAAACTGGAAAATCCCATATTATTTTCTTGCTCTGTTCTTTGCCCAGCAGGACGGGGTGGGATGTTATTCCTGGAATCAATTACAATGTAAAGTTCGATGTATTACGACATTAGAATGCACCGTGCTAGCGAGAACAAAATCTACCTTGGGTCCTCGTGCCTTGTAGCTCCACGTCCGTACAGTGGAATCACTTTGTCTTTGCTGATTGCTGCCTTGCATACTGGGCACATTTTCCTGGCTGGACGTGTCTCTAACCATTGGTGCAAGCAAGGCCAACTGTATATGCGATTAAGTTACGTTACTTTATACTAAACTAAGGATATATATCATTTGTCAACGATAATCTCACCAAAACAGATGGCCACACATGCTGATAACTGCATCCTTTGCTGTATCAAGACAAATGTTACATTCAAAGGTTCTAGTATCCTTCTCCTTTTCATCGGTCGTGGAGTCCCACGGTTTCGATGGTCCAGCCTGCTCCCCTGTGGTGCTCATGATGGACAACTTTCTTCAAAAATGGATTAAAACACTGTTACCTTGTAAAAGACCACGCGAGACCCTAATCACGAACACGTAGTGATTTTTCTATTAAAGAACAACTAATAGAATCTACGTGACGCGAGAATAAAAGCATTATGAATTTCGTATTTTTCTGCCTGGCAGTAATAATAATCAAGCGTAATCGATAATATATCCAGAGTTATCCCTTGATACCGACGAAATCGCGAATTATCATAACAAGAAAAGTAAATTTAAGGGAACAATATGACAGTCCCTGCAAAGCAGCTGGTGCAAACGGCAGCTATTAGGCGTAGATGGCAGGAAATCGTAAAGGTTAAAACTGCGAACAATCGGAAGGAATACGCAATGTGTATTCACAATTGTTTAGTATCGTCGCCCTCGCGTCCGTTCCATTTTCTGACGCATTATGCATCCACGAACATGATCGGAAGTCATGTGCCCGTGAGAAAAAGAAAATGGAAAAACCGTAGGAGTAACGATAATGGTAAAAAATAATAGCATTCAATACGTTTCGTGCGTGGTCCCCTCGGAGGTAGTTATCGATAGGGCGATCTGTCACGTACGGAGCAGTTCGTTTAAACAAGATATCAGCGAAAAATTGAATCGTGATCGAAGTTCATTAGATGATGTTTGGCAAGCAAAGGTGGCGAGTCCCGTCAAAATACGAATGGAGAAGGGTCTGCCATTGCTGACACAATTCATGCAACTTACTTCAGCCTTTTGACAACCAGGCCCCCCTGTCCTTCTGTCCGCTGTAAACTCTGACAGCCGTTCCAAAAGATGATCCTGACGTATCACTTACACCACCGTCGCAATTGCGCAAGTGCCATCAGATGATTTTCATGATTCCTCGCGAAACGGATGTTCGAAATAACACGTAAGAGATTCGACCTCGGAATGGAACGCCTATCCACCGAAATCTTATCGCTGGTACACGCTCGCGCGAACTTTGCACACTTTCGCGTATTATTTGTGCGAAACTCATCCACGGTTGCTGCTACAATCGCCGTACTGCGATTCTAATACGACCAGTTAAAACCACCACTTGATTAACGCTGTACTGATCGTCGGGCAGTTTTATATTTTATCGGCTGTTCGTGGGACACGATTGAAGCTAGTTCTTCGTTGCCTCAGCCGAGGTCGCCATTTGGTACCCGGAACGCATTTTCCAACTATTTTGAATGTTGTGTGATTAACAGAGCGTAACGCATCCTCTTATTTACATAATTCTATGTAACTCAAATATCGAGCTTCCTATTACGATGATAATGGATTTAAGAAGATTCAAGTATTTACGTACGAGGATTTGAAGTACGTTTGGCAAGAATTTTTCGTTGTTAGTCAATCTTTGTACATTCACGAAACTATTTTAATAGGATTACAGAGTATTGATGAATCTGTGGTGATTTCGAAATTGATTTTTCCATCACCATGGAGTTAAAGATAACGCTGTTGTTTGAGATGAACTATAAGCGCTTAGGATAATGAAGCTTTACCTGCCTCAACAGTTTTTGCTACTGAATATTTCGTTTTGAATAAAGAGTAGATGGTATCGTTACTTGCATATATCTAAGAAGCACTGATAACGCACCAGGTACTGATAATACAATCCATCGCGTTAAATATCAAAGCCTTTCAACAGATAGTGCGTAAGTCGTAGATGTTTTTTTAGAATGAAAGCAGACGAAACAGATTCTCCAAGCAGGACTCTTTCGAGAGCCCAAAGCAGCAGATTCGAGAGCCCGATGTCCTCGAGATTAAAGCTCAGCGGGATAGGGAAGCAGCGTAAGCTTGCCGGCAAGAACCTAACCTCAATTCTGCTGCAACAACGGCAGGCAATTCGTGTGATAGACGGTGATATTGACCTCACGCCAAAGTTACTGACCCACCCAACATATAGCTCGATCGACGAACGTCAGATGACTGCGTTCGAGTCAATTGCACTGTCCCAGACCGCCAGTGCTATGCAATTGTTGCCTTCAGCTTCTGGCATGAGCAGTACGAGGGGAACCTCGTCCACGCTCATTAGGACGTCCTCGATACCTGCTAGCTCTATAATTGCGGACGAAACGCACTTCGAGAGCTTATTCTCTACTCAGACCGACGAACTGGAGGAACTGGACGACCGCGACAAGGACAGAGCTCCTTCTCAATTTTACCTGCCTAGGTAATTTGAGAACGGGCCTCCAATCGAGATTTTCAATTTAGCAAATGCCGTAACAATCTTTTAACTTATTTGTTAACCATATGCCATATTTGTTAACTGCATCGTCGACGCGATTGCATCGAATAATACTTATGTAATCCTAATCATATCCCGTCTGTCCAGTATCGATCCAAATATTTTCCTCACCCGACCGGAAACGGTGACGCTCACTCTGAGGGAGACGGGAACCTTCTTCATATTCGAAATGCAGCCGCGCACTGGCGATTTACGGGAGTTAGAGGGCCTGGCGATCAAGGAAGAGAACGAAACCTACGAGTACAAAACTGTCGGGCCCGGGTCGGTCAGGAAGCTAGTGGAGGCTGAGACGCAGACCATACAGCCGTTGATGAAGTCGCGGGGGACACACGCTGGGAGAGAGAAACGTAGAAACACGGGCATGTTCGTTAATAATTGGGTCATACACGATACATACGCTGCGCCAGAATTGATGACCGAGAGGAATAATCTACTTATCGTGCATACGAAGGAGTCTATGGAGAAAATGTTGCAGTCGGAGGTCTGAGCAATCCTCAGTTCGTACTATCGTATATTGTTCGTTCAAGTTAATGATAGGATGGAGGTAAATAGAATCACGCGAATATACTCTTGACCAGAGAGTGGAACAGATTCGTTCTATACAGAATTTAGAATTTCGACCGTATTTTTACAGAATATAAAAACCATAGAGTGATAAATGTAACCGAACCCACGCGCTGATATTACTCTATGGTTTTTATATTCGTTCTATCTTGAACTTGAACGAATGATAGTACTGATCTTTTTCTATAACACAGCCGCGTAGGATTTCATAGAGTTGAATTTTTGAAAGAGCAGGAACTGAAGTCGAAGCTACCAAAGACCGAGTCCTACACGATACAGAGAACTCCCGAGGAAGAGTTAACCTACATATTCCGGCACCCTAATTTCGCGACCGCTGTGGGCGTGATGGAGCGCATAATATCGAACAATATTTTCATCCACGCGCAGAAACGTTTCACTGGTTTGATCAAGCAGGACCCTTGCAGTCTGGACCTAGAGTTCACCTACAGCCTGGATCTCTTATGGGCTCATACCTCCGAGACGTGCAAGGGCAGACCCGTGTCTAGTTTTCGCTGGAACCACGTAAACAAGAGCATCTTGGCCGTGGGATACGGCGCGCAAGCAAACTCGGATGTAAATAATGGTCTTGTGATAATCTGGTCCGCGAAGAATCCCGGTGTACCAGGCCGCTGGTACGTTTTCGGCAGTCCGGTGTCCGACATCGACTGGAGTCGAGACCGGCCGAATTTGTTGGCGGTGGGCTTCTACGACGGCCAGCTGAAGGTGATCGACGTGAGCAGCCTGGACGTGAACGTGATAAGGCGAAGCCAGAGTGTCACGTCCCCCTCGTGCTCGCCGCAATGGCAGGTTCAATGGTGGGCGGGTGACGAGCAGTTCGACTACCAGGAGCAAATTTACACCTGCGATCAGGACGGCAGAATGTATTGCTACCGGTACGTGGAGGACTTTCAAGCGACCACGATCATGAAGATCTTTAGGATAGAGGGCACCCTGCCAGGAGTCAGCAGAACTTTCCACTGTAAGGATTACGATATATCGATCAACCGGAGCCCCGGGGCGCTGGTGCTTCGCAGGCACCCTACTTCCCAGACCCTTTACTTCGTTGGCTCCGACGAGGGCTGTGTCTACAAATGCTCGACGAATTATCTGTACCAACATATCGAGAGCTTCCTTGCGCACGACGGGCCGGTCTACTCGATGATGTTCTCCCCGTTCTGCTCGAAGATCTTTCTAACGTGCGGCGCCGACTGGTACACGCGGATCTGGGCAGAAGGGATCACGGAGCCGTTGATCACTTTGTCCACGACGATGGCCTGCGTGCGGTACGCAGCCTGGTGCCCCACACACTCGACGATCATCGTCAGCGTCGTCAGTAACGAGATCTGCATTTGGGACATTAGAAGGAAAACCTACACGTCCATGTCTGTCACTGTGTCGCCTAGCAATGCCAGATTCGTCATGGCGGACTTCACGTCGGACGGCAACCAGCTAGTGGCCGCGGACGTGGAAGGTACTGTGTACGTTTACAACTTGGAAGGCATGCCGTTCTCGCCGTACAATCAGACACAGGTGCTGGTCGAGTCGCTGGAGAAGTCACTAGTCACGAACCCGGCCGTTCTACGGCAGCTGAAGAAACTCGGGCCACCGTTCTCTCAATAAAAAGGAATACGCATCTGCGAGAGGATCGTTTAGCTCGTACCTTTAAAGCGTGCGTTAAGATTATCTTTACTTACCTTTCAATAAGCTCGGCACAACACCGCGGCCCTGTATTTATCCTGTACGCCTGGAGTCACCCAGCATCGTTACACGGAGGCAGATACGGCATTTTAAACTTCTTTATCGACCGTCCAGCCGGGGGGCAAAATCCAGCACGTGGGGACCCCTTTCGTGTAGGCCCCCGAAGCGAGGCATGGACCCCAAGGGCTCGCGTGATTCGCGCAAAAGGACGGAAAGCAAAGCGACCATTTGGATCGAGGATGGAAGTCCGGGTGCCGGTGCCCACTCTGAGGCTTGGTAGGCAGGCGAGTCGGCACGGATGGCTGGCTTGCTCGCTTGGAGGAGTTGCAGGAGAGTGCCATGGTAGAGGGGCTTCCATGGCTGCTGCCGCTCGCGGGCACGAACCGCGCTACCGCCGTCAGCAGCCAGTCTTATTACGCCCGCACTCAACTACGCGAACTAAGTACTCTTCTTAGGCCGGGCGAGCATCCGCGAATAATAATCGCGGGCTAGCATACGCGAATCGAGGCCCCACCGTGAACGGTGCTCGTTCTTACACGCGCATCATCGGCCTATCATACGTCCTAGGGATACCAGTATAACTGTACGGACACGCGTGCTCGCTCCATCTCCAGACCGCTCGCTTTACGAAGCGACGAAATCGGTCTCGGAACACGTTCGCGAGTCGAGCCGGGAGACTACGTGCATCCGTCGAGCCCGATTGATTATCAAGGACCTGCTACCCCTCCAGAGGTAATTTTCGGCTTCTTTCTTTATTCCATTCGGTGTGTCGATGAAGCGTGTTTTCGTATAGGAGACTCCTTTGATATTCTTTCTTTGTATTTATTCTGCGGCTTGAGAAATCCCGTGTTATTTTCCGTCTCGCGTATCAAGTGTACGTTCAGTGTTGACGCGTACGTGCATTCTTGTTTTAAGAGCCAATATTTACAAGATATTCGTAGTTGCTTGATCGATTGAGAGAGAATAAAGCTTTTAATATTCCCGGCTCGACTTTAAATAGCGAGCAGAACGCGCGAGCCGTGGTGGTGACATTGTCTCCCTCGCGTGTCAATTGGACCAATCAAAATTCGACAGGCACACTTGGCCTGGAATGCCAGTTTCACTCGCGGGGTGGGAGAAGGCACGCGGGCGCGTGAGTTCGGCGTGAAAATCGTAAGCGAGCGGACGTCCTATCGGGTCGCGAGGACGATTAGTCTTGTTTCCTTGCCAGTAGAAGCACGACGGCGTCAACATTCACGGTCATTACGTTGTTTGTCGCGAGCCAAGAATTCGCGTCCGGGCATACCGCGTGTCGCGAATCCATCCTGTGTTTTGATCGTCCAGGAGAATCGTGCTGTTTCAACCGAAGCTCGCTTCGAATAATATCCAGACTTCCAGCTGCTCACAGACGTCTCAATCGTAACTTAACAAGTGCAACGCAAAGTGCGAAATCGAAAGTAAAGTCACACAGGTTAACCCATTCAGGCATCGGCCACGAGGAACGGAAGTAAAAAAGACCGCGAAAATTCAATCGCATCGCGACAGATTCGGTTCGGAAACCCATCGATTTCGTGGCTCTATGTAAACACGCTTTTAATGGCCACTTCCGTTGAGGACACAGCGATGGTTACGTCACCGTCGACCAATCGCCGCTAATTGCTGGTGGATGCGTGTTCCGTGGGTATGATTTCCTGTCAACTGTTTTGTCGAAGGTCGACGCGTCGAATTGGCGGTGTTACGTTTAGTCGAGTGTCTATCTCGGAAGGTGCACGGACAAGCGAATCAGTGTGAAGACTGCTTCATAGCGACGAACATGTGCGAGCAGGGAATAGTGGCGAAGCCGATGTTGCCGGGGCATGAGCTACACTGTGTCCAGTCCGTTCTAGACGAACCCTGACCGAGTCCATGCTCGTTTCGCTTCAACTGGTCGGCACCAGGTACGAGGGCCGAGACGGGACACGGTGAACGCGCTCGTCTGAAAATCCCGCACGTTTCGTGAGCATCGAGAGATCGGGAAAAGTGTCGTTTCGAGTTAACGCGTACCGGTGCAGGGACCCCAGCCTTCGAGGAGCACCGTGTTCCCGCGAAATTACACGGCTCCACGTACATTCGGTACGCTATGAACATCAACGTTCCTGGATGCAACGGGTGGTTCTTAAGTGAGTACCCACACTTTCTCTTATCCACATCATGCATGCTTTTATACAGCAATTCTTCTCTCATTGAAAAGTTATGGCTTCGTTATTGTGTGTGTATTAGTGATGGGCGATATTTATCGATAACTGCAAATATCGATATTTGCCTGTCAGAATATCGATATTTTTTATCGATACTTCAAACACTGATAATTACACGTATCGATACTTTTGGTCCGCATATCGATAATTTTTTTGCACCCTCCATGGGCGAACTCCACTTACGCCTAGATCGCCCGAATGGATATGTAGAGGGTTGCGGGCGTTTTCTTATTTTTTTTTTGCTTTATAATTGTAGAAAATGAAATTACTTGTTATCATTTTAATACTTTGAATCGAATTATCGATATTACCAATATCGATACTTTTTGAGTAATATATTTCATGTATCGATAATGAACGAAAAATATTTATCGATATGCATTGTCGATAGTTGAGACCAATATCGCGCATCACTAGTGTGTATACATATACCTAAATAGAAAGAGATAGAATAGGAAGGGTGGGGAGTGTTCGCGAATATAACTGATTTTCACATCCTGGCTAACATGGCGAAGAATATGGATTACACATATTTTTGATTGAGTTTATAAAATTGAATTATTCTTTTCGATGATACTGGCGTTACTTTCACACCACCTGCCTCGACACAATTTTTAGGCAGACATTTCGGTTGATGCACTATTATCCCAATTGAGCATTTTTTATACAATCTTAACAGTGTTTATTTTGCCCAAATTCCTTCCTTGAACGTATTTTAGACTCGATAGAGAATACATGTTCGTCAAAGTCTCGATAAGATTTGATAGGGGACCGTGGCGATAAAGGATCAGTGTCGAGGTATCTCGTCTCTTCCATTTACTTCTCGGTTCATAGGTGACACTGTCCCCCAACAACACGGCGTCGAACGTCTAATTAACATTTTTTTCTCCCCGACTAACGGGTCATTGTCGCCTGGATACACGCATCAAAGGGCTTATCTCAGCCACGCGGCCGTGTAACCCAATTAACGTTTCCAATTATACGTTTTAGGGAAGATTAACGAGACTGGAAGTGTAACCAGGCCTGTTCGGCCCGATACTCGAGCTGCGAAACGCGATTCGTGCGCCTAATTGCGATCCGAGATCGATCTGACGCTGAGCCCTGCGAATCGGGCATATAATGCATATAATGCACTTGTTTCCCTCCCGATGCCTACCCTTTTTGATCCCCGCGAAGGTTTATCGGTAATGGCCACCGCCTATTGGCCTAATCGTGACCTATGCATCACGCTCCTCTATCTTCATCTAATTCCTCGCCCCTCGTTGCAACCCGCTACCTGCATACGGCCATGCAGATGCATTCTTTCGTCCTCTGCTTCTGATTAACTACATTATATTAATTATATTCGTTTTAAACAGGAACTTCATAGAAAGGGATCTCTTTTCACGGTTCTTCCTTTTTTTGGAAGGTGAACTGAGGGGTATTGAAATATTTCTTGATACTATTTTTTAGAAGGGAGACATTTTATGGGGAATTCAGGTCACTCTTTAGATTTATTAAGATCTCTCTTATGGGCTCTTCGTTCAATAAAGAAGGAAAATTATTTGAGACTTCCATTAATCGTGTAACGTTGTGGACACCTTGTATACCTACAACTACTTAGTACAGACTGATGTTCCTTCGCCGTCCCTTTACCAGCGATATTTATCTATTTGCTTTCGATAATGATTAGCGACGATCTCTTCGATTTCAAGAAATAGAAATATTACCGCGAATTATTCATGAGCTCTTTTTCATTCGACTGGTTATCGCCCGTCCCCTAGGTGTGAATAGACATTTTCCACTGGGTTTATTTAGCCGTTCGAATGTCGTACAGTGGACATTGGCACGGGAAAGGAGGAACAAGATCCAGAGAAATTGCGTGGGTTTCGTTATCAGCCGAGTAATTTATGTACGCGCGACTAGTAGATTCCTGTTCTTAGCTGAGTACTGCATAGAGTGACATATAATCGCGTACAGTGATCGGTACTGAATAATCAATTAATAAAGGGAATGAATTATAGCTTCATCAAGCCCGGGACGTGCATAAATGTCTCGTAGTGTGTTGCTATCACTCCCGAGATTATCGTTCTTGATTCGAATATGCGAGACAGAAGGAGGATACAATGCGACTCGGTCCGCCGGATAGAAAACAGTGCGGCACAGGTGATAATGCACGGTCACGTTGCGATTTAAAGAAGCGCGAAGGGAATCGCTGACCTGCGTAGGTGTAACGAAAGGCTTAACGCGCAGAAAATTGCCAGGTGGCTTGCGTCCACCTCCGCCTCTCGAAATCACCACCTTGAGATACTTATTGGAGGTCGATTAACCGGAACCACGCGAATACCATCGAGTATAACGTTATACGCGGCTGTATAGCTCCGGGATGTTCCTGGAAATCTTATCAGGAGCAGTGATAGACACTGTGTAGCGAATAACGTTACGCGATACCATTGAGCGTGCCTTACGATCTTTGATAATCCCCATTTCCACGGGAACGACTTTGAAATCGTCCCAGACACGAAGGGCACGGTGTCAGGGCAACAATTCTTCCTGGGATGTTTTTATTATCAAGCCATGGGCTGACATTGAAATCGGCTTGGGGCGCAGCGCCGAGTCAAAGAGTGCCCGTGTAAACACGGCCGATAATAAAGGTACTTGTTCGAGCCTGCTTGTACCGTAATAGACGAGATTAAGGCAGGAAAAGGAGGGGGAAATGGGAGCCGGTGTACGCGTTACGAGAAAGCCGCAGCACCGCGGTATAAATAAGATGATAAGACCGCCGTGTCTGCTCCGCGCGGTAAAGATGTACTAGATCGACGACCCGCGAACAACCGTGGGCGTTGTAACGAGCTTGATAACGTTGGATAGAATTCAGCTATTGTCTCGATGTACAATGTTGCATGGGATGGGAGAAAAATTAAACTATCGCGGGCTTGAAAGTGGAGCTGAGTTTTTACTCGAGGCATCTGTTACGTTTATTATGTAGGCGGAAGTTGTTTTCAAATAATTAAATTGCTAGAATTCTGGAGTACTTCCTGTTTGGGGTCGGGTTAACAGAGTTGACGAATAGGTGATGGAAAAGTTCAGAGTCCCGGCTTGGAGATTCTCGCGCTAGATAGGTAGAAAAATGGGAGAAGAGATGAAGGCGCAGGATGAAAGTGGCCAAGTGCAACGGCAAGATGGCTTTCTGGGGATACACTCGGGCGACGTAGGTGGCAGGACGGGAGCAATAACACGAGAAAACGCGAGAAGAACTCGAGGAGCGGCAAGAAGTCGGCCACCGCAACGAAGGAGTCATGCGATAACGCTGCATACATCTCTGGCGTCGTGTCAGGATGAGATGAACTGCACGATTAAAGATAGGCGAACAGACCGGGAGTTTGCCACTCATTCGATCGCTGGTTTTAACATCGGAACACACGAATCTCTCCGCGCCAACGTCTAACCGAGAATAAAAAAAACGAAAACAGAAATACAGGAACCTTTTCCTCGGATGAATTATCGCCACGTTCCACTCGAATCTATACGATTCCTAAATTCTCAAAAAAGGATTCATGTAAAATTCTGCTATGATCTACAAATCCCAGCAGCAACATCTTCCAGATCCTTGGTGCCCAAAAGTGAGAAAAGTAAGGTCACAGTGGAATCGGACGATCACATTCTTCGGGCAACAAGCAAGGGAAGCGAGAGCTCGTTTTTGTCCCTCGCTGCTCCCCCGTTTCGACCAGAATCCATCCACCGGACCCGGCCGAGCCAGCGCGGAGTGAGACATTTTTAAGAGGCGGCCACCGTCGCTTTACATACCCTTAAATCCCGCGGGGCCGCGTGTACTTACAAGCGGACATTTACGCAGCCTAGTCGGAACAAGGTGCACCGAGTGAGATATTGTTTAAAACTCGGTTGCCCGGCGTGGGTGGATGGCCGCCAGATAAAGGCAGTAAGTCATCAGCCGGAGCGGGATTTATGGATGGTGGTGTTTCACCGGTGTTCACAAGATCGCGCGATACAGGGGACCACGAACTTTCACCGTGCACGGGCCGCAGCAAGGATTCGAGCGACGGAGGAGTTCAGAGTTCACAGAAAGGAGACGCGCGTTCTCCGCCGTGTCCCAGCTTCTTCACGCGCGCTCGCGGAGAAACGAAATCCTCCCCCCCCCACCCCTCGGGGGTGGACAGGGTGATATCTGGTTTTTCATCGGGACCGAGTAAGACGTTGTTAAATGCAATAGCGAGCGTTCAGGGCGCGCTCGGCTTAGCGGGGGAATCTGGGACGGCGTGTACAGCAGGATCCAGCGGATCAGATTGGAAACCCGTTTTAAGGATTCAGAAGCGAGTCGTGACCAAGACATTAGCGAAATTACTCCGGCTCTCGCCGGTTCGATTCTACTGCCTATCTAGATAGTATTTCCTGGCGAGGGAAACGCCGCGCCGCGAGCTCAGCCCCGGCTACTTCATTCCACCGTGTCCGCCGCGTTATTTACGGGCTACAGGACCAGTCATCCCCGCGATACAGATGAAAAACCGACGAATGAAAGGCGCATAAACGCGTCCGCGGCGTCGGATCTCTGGCGACGGACTACGTACAGTCTTCGGGTTTTCAAGAGAGACCGGGGAAGGTGACGGTGAGCTTGGAAGAAATTAGACGCTTGATTCCCCGGGGCGATAGTAGGATGTTGGGTGAATCATGAACGTGTACTGGTGCTGAGAAGAGCGTGAAAACAACGGGTTAGAGGATGAAATTGTAGAAAAGGTCTGGAGGAGGAAGGTTGGATGACTGGGGATATTAGGTTGATCGTGCAGGCTGACGAGCGGGAGTTTGAAAGGAGCCTAATCCTTGATGTAGAGCCACTTGGGCGAGCCGACCAGTCCACACGTTTCAAGCCGCCCGGCCAGCTACCTCATCTACCTTGCCTCGTGTCTGCATACTCGGCATTATTCCTCTGCTCGGGTCTCTCTCACCTTCCTATCGTGTTTGGCTGCGAGATCAGAATTGTCGTCGCTAGTCGACTATCGGACCTCGGACGTGGAAAAACGGGAAAGGGGCAGGAATAGACTCTGTCCCACTGGGGAAATTAAAGTTTGGAGGAGCCCAACGAATTCCGATCAACTACGGTCTGCAACGGGAGGATACATCGCTGGTCTACCCTCCCTTTACCCGTCTTTCGATTCGCCCGATCCGCCTGGACCCGCTGCCAGGTTAGCGGGTCAGCGATCGATTTCTACCCGTTCGGATCAGCCTCGGGCTGAAGCAACGTTTATCCGACGCGCCCGAATCCGCGTTATATCTACTCTTCACCGAACGTTCGCTGTGACTCATTGCCAGAAACGAACGGAGACCCAAAGCTAGGCAATATTTCGTTTGTATTACGATTATTATCAAAGGGAAAGTAAGAAAACTACAGTTCTGCCTGAATTTACTTATTACTTTGTGGAAGTAACTATCATTCCTCCAGTTAAATTTACCTTTGCTTCTTTCTGGAGACGTCTTGAAAGTCCAAAGTATAGACGTCTTAAGACTTCCATAAGACGTCGCAGCGGGTTCAGCAGGATTCTATGTGTGTCAGAAAATATAACGGGTGCTGCGATTAAATAATCGCGCTTACCATCCTCGAATCTGGAATTTGAAATATCCGAGAAACGCGAGTAAAGCGTTGTTTTCTCTTTCATTACTCACCGTGCACGAGCGTCGGTGAATTTATTAAACCGACTCGTAAAAGGTCGGTAAACGGATCCAGCGCGCAGGAACGCGAGTGCGCAGCCCTCGGGCGGTGTTTTCAATCATGCCCGAGCAGAGGTGTCGTTCGTTTCGCCGCGAGAGGATCGGCACGATCGCGACCAGCCACGGTTTAGACGCTTTGTTTCGCGCGACACGTCCAGCAATTAGTATTCAGTCCGCTCGGGACACCCAGTGGAAGCGTCTGTGTATATATAAGATACTTGGCTTCACCAAGTAAACTTGTTTATCAAGTTATACACGGCGGCCGCCGAGCCGAAGGAGAATCCTCGAGGACGAGACCGGGTGTGGGACGAGAGAAAGACAATTCCGCGATGCTGCTTTCTCTTTCTCTTCTCGCGGCTCATTCGAATAGATGCAGGATCCTCTTCGGAGCGTTAAATCGAGCCGGTGTATCGAGGCATTCGGATCCTCCAGGACAGGATCAAGTTAGAGCCTCGCGGCCACCCATTCGCTTTAATGCCGTCGATTTTCGAGCGTTTACAGTTAGCGCGATAGGTCCCCGTTGCTTTTTTCTTCTCGGCCGATTTCGCCGCGACGTGCCCCCCCCCCCCTTCCTCCCTCCCCGTGAGTCACTCACGGGATTCTTGTCAGAGGGTCAATTTACGTTACGAGCCCTTACCGCGAAGTTATCAACATAATCGTAAGATAAACGTCCCTCGTAAAATTAAAAAGCTCGCACTCAGCGCGATGTCTGCCTCCCGCGGTCGCTCTTTTTTGCTCCCGTTCGATTCCATCTCGCCGCGGCTCCGCCGAGGACTCGCGCGTATGTAAATCGACCTTCGGGGAAATGGCGAAATAACGAAGGGGAGAGTGGACCCGAGGGGTCCCCGTTCGGTTGAATGAAACCATAAAAATCGGATCGCGGGGACACGCGGTTGCGCTCGGATCGAATGGTAGCGACACGGGCATATTTAACGTCCTGGGAGTCTCGACCCCCTCGACGGTCGTCGTTTGCCAGCCCGGTGGATGGCTCCAAGCCCGAGGACGCAGCGAAAATCGTGCATACCTCTTTGCTCGCGCCATCCACGGCTCTTCGTTGCATTCGAGCGTGGAAAAAAGTGAGGCTGGACCAGGGCGCGGGACGGAGGGGCCGGGCGAAAGAGAGTGGAGCCAGGGGGCTACTAAAAGTCGACCGGTTGGGGAAATAAGAAGAAGACGCGGAGGAAGCTC
This sequence comes from Andrena flavipes, assembly GCA_963971345.1. Lineage (NCBI taxonomy): Eukaryota > Metazoa > Arthropoda > Insecta > Hymenoptera > Andrenidae > Andrena > Andrena flavipes. Next base: position 43,177,449 of record OZ020482.1, read on the forward strand.
GGAGAGGAACTCGCGGGGATCTCGGGTACGGCCGGGACGACCTTACGAGTAGGGCGACCGCGACAACGACAGAGACAAAGAGTCGAATGTTAATGAGGGAGATCGACCGGGGAGAGAGAGGCTGGAGGCTGAGTAACCTACGAGGAATCATCCGCGGGGATCCGCTTGGTTTCGTCGCCCCGCTACGGTCACAGCCTCTTGGACGTGGTTGCCAGATCTTGACTGGCGCCTACTCATCTTCCGTGTCGTTCTCATTTCAGGAACACGGTATATAGAATATACCATTCCCTGACTCATGCTTGGCTACCTCTTTGTTCCTGGAACAGCATCACGGTCGGTGGTGAAAGGTTTAGTAATCTTCCGCGAGGGAAGGGCTCGTCTGTGGATTTTATTCTGTTGTTTAATGGAACACGATGCGCTCGGTTCATTCCAATTTCAATAGAGGCAGCCTCGGCTCTGGCTCGCCGTTATTCCTATTCCCCGGGCAAGTAGGTATGCACTTCTAATTCGTATGGCTAGTTTCGTAGCATCAATGAAACTCGATCGCAGTCGTCCAGCACTCCGTGGCCGTGCAGCGCGGTTGGTCCGCGTTTAGCACGTGTACCGAGTTCGACGGACAGAGAAAAGGAGGAAGGCGAGTGGACGCGAGATGCAACGGCGTCGTGGTTAGACGCTGGCTGGAAGAAGGGCGAGGTGAACGGGGGTCGTGAATGCAGGCAGCATTCGTGATGACGTGAGCGTGACTCGCTTCCTCCTTCTCTCTTTCTCCGTTCTTTTCGAAACGAGAAAGCTCGAATGCATACGCACCGCGCCACGGCCCATTGTCACGTCCCGTCCGATCCCCGGCCGAGGGATCCTTCACCTCCTCGTCGTGGTTTGGGGTTTAGGCTAAAGCCTCCTGCAGGGAACTGGAAATAGTCCGCGATTCGACGATTTCGTTGGTACGGCAGAAAATTATTGTATCACGAAGCTATGGAGTCCTTCGAAGACTCGATCGTTTGAATAGAGTAGCAATCTGGGGAGGCATGCGAGGGGCAGAACCGTTCTCCCAAAAGCGACGCTTTCTCCCATGCAAATGCGCGCAGGTTGGCGAGGGAGGCCGCCGGACTCTCTTCCTTTTGTTCGGCGCGTGAATCCGGTTCTTTGTTACGCGATGAGGCCCCCGGAGCCTCGGATTGATTGACTCCGTGTCTCCTGGCTGGTGGTCCTAATGAGATGCGACGCTCCTGCTTGAAAATCCCGCCGACAATTAGTGGGATTGTCGTCCCTGGCGACCGGATGCGGCAGAACACGCTCCGCCGAACTGTGTACACGCCTTAATGCCGTATGCACACACACGTGCCACGCGAACGTGCGTCCCGAGCTCCGAAACGCTCGCCGATTCTGGAATATAATGCCTCTCCTCTCGTGTGGCGTAGACGTGCCTCGGTCGCGCACGTATCGCGGTCCACGGAGAAATACCTGACAGCTCTGCGATCAATGAATATGGACTACGCGGACTTCGCTGTTTGGAACAGTAAAGGTACAAAGCTGAGAATCTCATTGAGAATAGATATAAAATGATTCTCGATGTCAGAGGTCGAGTAACGCGGGAAAAGAGATTCGATCTAACGAGGATGGATAGATCGCCAGAGACTTGATCGTCCCCGGTGTTCAGTATTTCGACACCGTTTCCTCTTCCGCGATTAATGCCCGAGGCCTGGATAGCAGACGTCGTTCACGTTAGCCATTCCTCGAGAAAAGTGTGGACATTTTTTTTTGGTACTTGCCCGATGCGGAGGCATCCGTCGTCAATCTTCCATCAGCAGGCAATCAGCGATGTTACCCCGACAACCGTTATGACACTCACACGTGACCGATATGTTCGATGCGTTTCTATTTTTATCCGGCAGCAAGAGGCTCGATGTCGTACTTAATCACGGTTATCGATTGCCTGACAAACTTTTTGCTGGTGCCAGCGAACGATAGCATAGTTCGGCGGAGGCATTCCGAGAGGCGCGCATGTACGGGGTGTCTTGATAGATTCAGGCGATCATCGTCGATATTTCGATTATAACTCGTTTCATTATTGCAGCTGTACTTTTACTGGCCAAGCGTCATCGAAACTTCCGCGAAGGGATACGACTACAGCTTCTATAAACCAACTGGTTGGTGCTTTCAGACGTTGCCTACAGATCAGTGGCGTTAAGATGGGAATCCACGATGAGATTTTACATGAGACTTTTCCATCATGAGACAAATAACTCAGCAACAACATTTAAATAATAGAAATACTCGGGACAGATGATGTTTTTGAAAATATATCAAGAAGCTTGTCTCGCGAGAGTCTAATTTCATGAAATTAATGACAGAATAATTAAACAATAATGAACAAAATGAGATAATTGTCTGGAGAGATTACAGTCTCGCACGAGACACGATATTTTTGCCTTATCGTGGATTCGCGCCTTTAGAGGCTTCGCGTATCCCATACCAGAGACATCAAGTAGCAAAGCAGGTGTACAGAGACTGAAAGAGTCTGTCTTCTTGTTAGCTTTCACGAAGTCCGATGATTTATTCCCCGCGAGGATCCCTCGCTTCGATCCTCGATACGTCCGCGGCGCTGTTATTCTTGCATAAATCGCTGATTAACGAGCTGTAACGCCAGGATACGACCGCGTCTGAAAATCACGGCTCGCATTCGACGCGGATAAATCGATCGGGCGCACACTCGCGGTGGAATCGGTTAAAATAACGCTGAAAGCCAGCAAGGAATTTTATCCCGCTGCACGTTCCCCGTCGTTCTTCCTCTTCTCTTTTATCCGTTGCTCGCTCCGCGATAGTATTTATTTGAATCTCGAGCTATCTAGCGGCGTAAATCTACGCGGAGGAGCTTCGGGACGTTCTAAAATCGGCTCGGCCGACCGAATTACGAGATCGTACGGACGAAACGAACGAGCCTCGTCGGTAATCTCGAAGATTCCACCGCTCGATTACGATGGCAAATTTTCTCTTCGACTAAGCTTCCTGTCTCCGTCTTTCTCTCTCCCTCCCGCGAGGAGGACGCATTTTCATGGAAATTACACGCTCGTAAATTACACTGCCCCGCGTAAAGGCCCTCCTCCTCGTGCATACATTTTCCCCAACGCAATTCCAAAAAAAATTGAAACCGCAACCGACGCGCTGATGAATTTCATCGTCGAACTCTGAGTCGATTCTAATTCCGCTTCGGATCCGCTGCGAACTTTCGTGATACGCTCATCCATCACGCTGGGACTTTTTGCGAACCGTTTACCCTTCATGAGAACGTGGTGTTCGTTATTAAGATACACGATGGCCTTAATAACCGCCATTAAGTTCGCACATTAGACGACTCATTTTGCTGGCATCGTCGTTAATAAGTTCTTTAACGATTTTCTTCCATCGTTGAGCAAACATGCACTGGCACATGACGGAGTGGTTTCCTAGGCGCTGCGTCTTAAACGTCCACGAGAATTCGCCGAAACGATTCGAATTAATTTTCGATGGCATTAAAGGGAAACGATCCGGGGGATGGATATTTGCTTGGTATAATGACTTATTAAGAGCGCGGTGGCCGCGGACGATGGAAGTGGAAGCGAGCCAGGGTAATTGCGCTCCACTGATACCGGGGTTAATTACACACCGTCGGATCTGTTTTCTGCTATCTTAATAATAACCCTTAAGTACACGCGCAGGGACTCTGGACTGACGGGTCTGAAAGAATCGTAACGATTTCCTGTAATATCGCTCGGCCGATGAGATAACGACGCTATGTACCGTTGGCTGGCCAGTGATAAGACGGGGCCAGGCTTGATTACAACTCTCCGGCTTTTCCGCACATCCCGCTACAATGCGCGGTACACAGGTGGTAATCGTACGGTACGCCGCGTCCCATTGCAACCGAGATGCGTCCTCGGTACTATAAATAAAATGATTTTCTAACGGTACACGTCTGTGGGTAAACACTTTTTGCCGCGTCGCCTAACGATTATTTTCCTCGAGTCGCGATAATGATGATTTCCGGCTGGTCTAATGGCGGCGTAATTGCAGAGGTTGCGCGCGACACGGAAAATTCACACGCGTCGCGGCCCTGTCATTAGATGTTTAATGCCATTCATCGGGGCGAACGGAAGCGACGACCGACGCCACGGAGGAGGATGGATTAATGGCCACCGATTCCATTTCACTCCGCGCGCGGGCCGCGTTATGCGAACGATTGTTGGAACGGTGTCCGCGGCAGAGCGTCGCTGCAAAGTTTACCATTAACCGCGATGACAAGACTCTCCTTCGGTACCTCGGCGCGCAGGGGGAGATGAAAGAGCGACGCCTAATGTCAGGATGACTGCACAAAAATATCGGCCGAGCCATTTCATTTTTAACGCTCTGAGTGGCGGGAGGTTTCGAAAAATGCCCCTTTAAGTCGATCAGGCCTTCCTCGCCGAGAATGTTTCGCGCAGCTCGCCCCGAGCAAGCAGCCGCGGTCGCCCGGGCAATACTTTCGACGCCCTCCAGGAAATACGAGCACGAAAACACTCCAAGTGTTAACGATCCTCGATACTTAATAAGACGCTCGAAAATTTCGCCACAACTAAAAGCCAGTTAACGCGGCGTAGTTGGGGAGGGAGGGCGGGGTGGGGAGAAAGAAGGTAGCCCGAACCGTGTTGAAGTCTGTTGAACCGTACGCTCATCAGCACTGTTAATCTGTAATGACGATCTTGCCGATCGCTGATGCGGTGATTGATGGCGACGCTGATCGACGCCGTCGACAATGGGACTTAGGCGTTGAGTAATGAACGTAATGATACCTCCTCTTGCTGTACACCGGCGATAGTAGCGTGGAATTGTAATGTAATGATCAGAGATAAGCAGTCATCTGTTCGGAGAGGACGAGGTCTTAGGAAAGATTTTCCAGCCCAGGTCCAGTTCCTCGCTACCTTCGTTTCTTTTAGAAGCCTGTAATCTACCAGTCTCCTCTAGCTCGCCCTTACTTATCCTCGTCTCTATCCGAGGACCCCTGCCAATTCCAATTCCCAGTCGGATCCCAGCAGACTTCCGTGATCTCGGTGTCCAGCATTCGATCGGTAGCTTGTATCCTCGTCGGCGAGTCCCCGAGCGTCGACGATCGAGAATTAAGAACAATAGGCAGAAAGGACGCGCGATAGCAGACGCAATTAGACTTTGCTCGCGATTTATAGGTGGGACGCAACGCGGCCGTCGCTGCGCTTTTCCGGAGGCAAAGGAACGATCGTATAACACCGGTACTTGTTAGATCCCGTCCACGCGTCCGGGGCCTCATGAAAACGCGGAGACACGGAGGAATAAAGGCTTTACAATGGCAAGGATACGCAGCGCAGCGTTCGCTGGACCATGGCCGTGGCTCGCCGCGTTATTATACCGGCGCGCTGCACGCCCGGTTGAAAAAGCCTCTTGAATGTAATCAGCCGCATTCATCCTGCCACTCACTTCTTGCTAGCTTAGAGGGGGCCCACGGCGAGCGCGTTCCGTGTTTACAAGGTGTACTGACCCACCGCAATATCGCTATTGCCAGGGATATTCAATGGACACGCGCGCGTCGCGTCGCCGTGGCGTCGGAGCTTCCACCCGGCCTACGTTAAGGGCGTTAATCAGCTCGACGTAATTGTTGCCGATCTCGCGGATAAAGCGATGGCTAAAATCGCGAAGCTCGTGCGCGATCTCAAGCCAGGGTTATCGTATCTCTGCCACTATTCTGCAGATTGCAACCAGTGACGCGGTCAATGTAATCTTGGAGGGAACCGAGGTGAACGGATATAAGGTGATCTGCATATTTTTAATTGCAGATTTCATAAAATTCATTAGGTGATTATGAAAAATTATTTAAAGAATAAAAACCGGGTTCCTTTTCTTCTTACAAAGCCCGTTCTTTGGGGGTGCTACTGCTTGCTACAGTTCTAATTCCAATTTCTAAGTCGCGTTCAACATATAAAAGTCGATCGTTAAACCCAGTACGTAATTACGTAAACCCAGTACGTAAGCGCTGTATAAGTTAGCGCTGAGACGCAACACTTTGCTCGGTCCCAGTTGAAGAATCACAGCTGGGGGAAGCTTGGTGCGACGGGACCGAAGCACCCCCGTGAAGACGGAAGATACCTACGCGCACCTGGTGCTTCTGTGATCCGTCACGATCGAGCTCGGAGAAAAGTGCGACGACGCCACGCCGTTATTAATGGGGGGACATCATCGTCGGGAGTGGCAGGATACAGCAGGGTATTTATTCGATGTCGTCGACGCCGGCGATAACGATATCTCCGTTGTCGGACGGTCGGTTACCCGCGTTTCATTAGAAATATATCAATGGCCTGCACGGGGGATTACGGATCATCGTAGCCCCATCAATGTTAAGTGGCTGCCAGGCAGGGGGACTATAGACGCGGAAGAGATGGCCGCCACGGCGCGGATCGCTACGCGCTACGCGTTCTTCACCGACTAATGATGATTTATCGTGGGACATCGACGGTTTGTTTGCTAGCGTCGCGCGCCTATCGATGCTCGATCATTACGACGCTACGTCACGATTCGAGAGACACCTCTGCTCGGTTAGATCGTGCGTAGCCATGGATTCTTCCATCGATCCTAGCCCACCTGTGGTCCCAGGAAATATTAAATTTCTGGGTTAAGGTTAAGGAGAATCTAACCACCTGTTTCAGCTTCCTCAGGGGACTTTAATCAGTGGTGATTATGATTGGGTATATTATTGATACGTGTACATACGTAAATTGGCGATGGTATAGACACCAGAGGGTATAGACCAATTCCATCCACGACATAGTAGACTATCAACCTATCATTACTGCGCGATATCGCGGAAGCATAGGCGATCAATCGAGTTATACACGCTTTTACGAGCGTATCGGTAATGCCCTCCCTCTCGATCACAAATGGAACCCGCCGACAAACGGTAGGGAAGGATCGTTGGATTCCCTGGCCACTGCAGTCTCTAACAGCCTCTGGAGAGGTTCGTTAAAAAACTTTCAGCGGAAGTTGATCGAGGATTCCCCGGTAATAGTGGACGGTTTCTGGAGTAGCCGGGTTAACGCGTCCCTTCATTTATCGAGGATCGGTCGCCACGAAAGGGCGGTTGACAATCAAAGGGACTGGACGAACGGGCAGTCACTCAGAGGTTTGCTGAGAAGACACCGATCAGGACCAAGGATCTTTTCCGAGGACGTGTCTTCGCACCTTCCTCGACAGGAGCTGACGCTGGCTGGATTCGGAACGGTCAACGGTGGGTTAACAAGCTCGGAGACGGCGACTATCGTATCCCAACATCCAATACCGTTGACAGCTCCTAAGTAGACCATAGTTGGTCGTCCCCTATGCTAACGACCGCGAGCAAACGAGCAGCAAAGTGGAGGAAACTTGACACGGAAATAGAATTCTTACTAATTGCAATCTCCTTAAAAGTGTAAGTCGCCGAAGGTTGCTGTTCGTCCCTTAACGCTTTAAAGATTATGTTACACTTTATACGCGACCCAATAGGACGATTCGATTTCTTTGCGAATGCTTGTCGAAGGTTTCCTCTTCGTCGTCGAACACCTCCGCTCTTCCCACGTCCCTTTCGGCCGATCGTAAATTGGCCAAGCGTCGTTTCCCTCCCGAGACGCGTCAACTGCGAGATTTACGGCGTTCACCGTGCGTCCAGATTTTGGCGCGACAGCCTGCGCACTTTTTGCTCGGTTTGCGCGAGATATCCAGGAATCAGATCCGCGAGACCGGAGGTGGCCCGACGCGGCGAGAAGAGGGACAGTCGGCCGATGTTCTTTAAGCCTCGCATATCGCACTTGGCCCTCTTAATTAGGACATCTAATATCGTGGCGGAGATACCGATCCGGCTATCGCGCTTAATTAACGTTTCCCTCGGACAGCGAGTATTCCTTTTAATCGTCCCCCGAAAACTCGTCCCATTCTGGTCTACCTGGCGAGCGTGTAAATAACGCATTGGGACCCCTTTCCACTCCGAAAATCGCCGTGTTAATTAAATAAGACGACGTTAACGTTTAGAGCGGCCCTCTGTTGCTGTGGGACCAGCAGTTTCGGGGATGAATTTGTTGCGCGGTCCGACGATAACCGCTTCATTAACGAGCAAGCACCCTGCCGTGCAGCCGCGTTTCGTTCCAAGTAAGAGGGTTGAATTGTGACTCGAGCGATTGCTAATTCGGATATTCGTTTCTCGTAACTGTTAAACCACTGGTCGAATTAATAGCAGACAGACCCTCCGTACTCTAATTGTCGCCTCGTAGATTTTCTGTACCTAAACGTAGGGATTACTGGGACGCTAATTCAAAGACTCGCTGTACCTATATTGATCGCTGTTAAGTGGCCGACGAATGAATCGCTGTCGAGGACGAAGGATTAAGATCCCAGAAGCTTGCAGATGCAGCGAATAGGAAATGGAGCAACTGGAAACTAGTTTCCTCTGTCGATCTGCGCGCGCAAATACGAGGGCGATCCTGTCCCCGGAGGATCGTCCAAGTAAAGAGAAATAAATTAGTCAGTCGGGATAGCTTAGTCCAGTGATCATTAACGGTGTCTCGGCCGATGGAAAGATGGCCAGGCGCGTTTACCTCTGGAGCAAAGAATGATTTCCGGTCGGTGAGACGCGGGGCTAACGAACCGCGATATCCGGTGTCCAGGACATGCCCGTATCCGTTTACCGAGCCGAACACGGAGGGTGGTCAGTTGTTGCGCCTCCTCGCCGTCGTGTAACATCCTCGCCGCCCCGATCCTGCGTGTACGGAGGTATCGTTTTCTGGTAGGAGAAACCATTCCCGGGACACGGCTCAGGAAGCGATCATGCGCGGAGCTTGGATGTTGCCTCGAACTCTTAAACTTCAAAGGGAGATCAATTGGAGCCCCGTCGATTCTCCGGCTTGATATCCGGCTTTGAGCTTGCAATTTCTGGGCTGCGCGCGTCGGCTCGACTCAAGTGCCCACGCTGGAATATTCTCGGAGCTTCCCGAGCGCATTAGGGCGTGCACGCGAATCTCGGGCATCGTCCTCTAAAACGGTGTCTACGCACGGAATGATTACGTTATCTCCATCGCGTTGTATCGCATGCATTACCTTAATGACGCAATAAATTCTGCCATTGAGTTATAGGCTAGCCGGGCCCGCGAGTATCTTGGCATAATGAACGAAGATGACGTTGCCCAATAAATCGTAACGGCCGCCTATTAATTATCATTCACCAACGCGGAAGTATCGCGCTCGGCGTCGGGCTCGATTCCATTTTTCAGGGAAAGCCAATTTAATTGAATGCCTCCGCGGCGGCTGTATCGCGAATATTACTCAATTAAAGCGATTTAGTTGCGCCGTACACGCCGAGCGTGTCGTGTTTCTTCTCGTCACGCGACGTGTTGTTCCTCTTCCAGTGGTGTGCATGTTGCCTTGTCCAGGGGTCAAAGGAACCTTCCATCTCGACGGACCACGGCGGTCGCCGGTGTCTCGTCTTCGTTTCAACTTGAGCTTGATTTTCACGTCAGCTTTCTCTTCTTTTTTCGGGGGCCAGGGGCAGGGGAGGACGGGGGGGGGGGGTATTTAGATTCGAATCTTGCGCCATCAAGAACGTGGACGTTTCGACTACCCCTGTCCAGTTCTCGTACGAGATACCGTTAGAGGAACAGTTTTAATGTCTCGTAATAAATCCTCGGCTCTGCTCGTTATGGTCGTCTTCTAGCCTCGTCCCGCGATGAACAATCGAATCTCTCGGCCGGCTGAAATTTATCGCACTTCTGACGACGTTCAAAGGGCTAAATGAGGGATCATTTCAATGGGAAGAATAGATAGGTGGAGGTATCGGAGATCCTTCAAGATCAACGTGAATAACGCTGTTCCATTAATGAAATATATACCATCTTCAAGCTCGTAAAGTGGTAGGCACGTTTCAGACGGGTTCGGTGACCCTTTGCGCAGGCTCATTTTAAGATCACCGATGCAAAGCATCCGTAAAGAAGGCTGAAAATTCCGACCCTTAACCCCGGGGTCGTCTGACCTTGGCTGATACTTAAACGCACAATAGGTACTAATATACCTGCCAACCTGCGGGACAAGGGGGTGCAACCTCGGCCTTGGACTGTCCCTGATGCTTTCATTCATCGATATCTTTCCATAAAACACTAATGGGTCCCCTCGGCTTTAACGGGGTCACAAGAATGTAGCCGCTTTTCTTCAGGACGAACCTTGTAAAAACCCCATTACGGCTAATGCGCCGGGGTGGCGTGGCCGGTGTTGCTCAATTAAAACGATTTATCCGCGTTGAAATTGTTTCTGCCGCATCGGACGGGCGTCGGGCGTTGAGATGCATGACCGACGCATTCGCGATGCATCGGCCAGAATCGCGAGAGCGGCGTATAGACGCGTGCGGCGGCCGCGATCTCGTACCGATTCGGACGGGTCGAAGACGATTTAACGCGAAACAATCAGAAACTATACATCCAGCTGCGTTATGACCGCTATTATTCCACGGCGGAGCATCCTCGGACCGTTCCACGGAACGATCTTATTGCCGTGATCGATTCGATGCACCCAGCTGCGCGCAGATGCATCAGTCCTACGAGCTTTCGCATTTACGCTATCTTCGTATTTATATTATGGATTCAGGTATCGTTTTGTCATCAACTGGTTCTGTACCAATGGCTGTGATTCCTGGAGCAGTTAAATTAATACCTAGTCGAGGTTTAAATTGACTCCGATTTGACTAGAGACTTCGATGGGAACTGATAAGCTCGAGCTCGTTTACAGCACATTCCACGCGCAATTACCAATAACATCAAATGTGTATCCGTGTCGAATGCCGAGGTTGACGTTTATTTGACAAGGTGCTCACCGTTACTTTTCCGAACACGTAGCGGAAGTTCTTTAAACGTGAATAACAGATTTACTACAGGCATTTCGTTGCACTTACGCGGCGCGGCCGAAGGTATCGATGGCTAGATCGTAGGATTTAATTATCGCTGTTAATCTCCCCGCCGGGAACGGCCATTACGTGTAAACGGTGGACCGTACAGTAATTAGCGCGCGTAATAAATATCTAGTTACAGGTCCGCGTACATTTTCCATCTTTTTCTTCCTCCTTCTTCTTTTAATCCATTATTCGACCGGCTAGACGGTCTCTCGGTGTTTAGATCGAAAAGTTCCCATCTTTTCCGACGAGGCTCCGTAAAGTTCGTCGTACGGTCTCGCGGCAAAAAAGCTGGCCAGAGGAGAAGTCGCAGGTAACACGTATCGTAATCGGTTGTTTTCTCATTGAGGGGCCTGCGGCGCGTTCGACTCGGCTGGCGAACAACAGCGAACCGCGGGGACCCTGTTACGCCACGGATCCAGTTTTTCGTGGAAGTCGCCTCGATACGCGGTTTAACGATCGGAGGCAGCGCATCTCTCTGTGCGCGGGATCCAAGGATCGATCCTCTACGCGTGTATATGCGAGAGGGGAAAAACCGTGCGTTTTCCTTTCCGCTGGCGAGCAGGGGGCCTCAGCGGGACGATCGGTCAGGTAGATCTGACAAGCCGCAAAAAGGATTGCCTGTAAAAGGTTTCCCTGGCCTTCTTATTAGTTTCGTTTTAATTTCGTCTGGAATAATAGGTGCGGGCACCCGATCCTCGGCTGGAAAAATGCCCGTTGCGTTCTTCCTCAAGGTTGAGGTGGGACAGGGAAATCCGAGGGGTAGGTGTTCTTCTGTATTTGGAGGCTAGAGTTCCCTGGAACAATTTCACAGTTGCAGTTTTCATAGAGGTATGTAGCTGAAATTTGTGGAATTCTTCTGTATCAAAACCCCTGTAGTAGGTATAAAGCAGTGACGCACCTAGGAGAGGGAAGGGCCCTGGCACCCCTCGAAGAAGGGCTTTGTAAAAAGAAGAGAAAACTGCATTTTATTCTTTAAATGAATTTGTATAATCACCTAATGAATTTCATTGAATTTTCCTGATAAATATTTTGATCAGTATTATAATTACTAATTAATTACCCACGAAACCCTAATGACTGGAGTGTACCTGCCTACTCCATCGTTCGACAGAGGGGTCCCCAATAGCAGAGCGTGGATTTCAGAGTGGCAGCGATCGATCGTGATGCATTGCGGTGGTCAGGTATGGGGCCGATTGTGTCCCAGGAGAGCCGGCAGGAGAAAAGGAGAGCGCAGGGGAGGACGGAAAAGAGAGGCGGCGCAGCGTCCTTGCCCGCAGCTCCGAACTGGTTATGTCAAACAGCCTGGCCGGGTGTGTTGGCCTAACCTGCTTTCAGCCCTACCATCCAACGGTGGACGAGGGATTGGCAGGGTGCCCTGCTCCCCTCTAAATGCCACTTTTTCACCGGGCCACTTCCGGGGCCCCGCGATCCGGCCGTCCATCAGCGCGTCGCATTACGTCCCCCCGATGTCCCTTACCTCTCGAACCCTCTGCTTTTTGCCCATCCAAACGAGAAAACCCCTGTCCCATCGATCGTGGATTTACGTGATATCGGTATGCGCTCGATACATCGCGGATGGGAAGATGCAAAGCTGGACGTTGCACTTTCCTCGTCGCGGGAAGTATCACTTAGAATTGTTTCAACTAGCCTAGCTCCGGCTAAGGGACACTGTATTAGTCGTCTCTCGACTCGATAGAGGTGCGAGTCAATGAATGGCGAAACGTCCAGCGCGCGCTTATTGCCGGAGCGTGCTGAATAATTTATTACACCTTGACCGTGTCGTGCAGGCAATGCGTTACGATACGTTATTACGGCGGCCTGTGGCGTGGAAAAGCTCGCGCGTAATTGGCGCGGACTGGCGATGAATTAAAGGGAAAGTCGTTTCTCTCTAACGCCCGTCTGCTAATCCGCTGGAACTCTCCAGGGACATTGGGGTCGTTTTAGGGGGTCGGTGGAAACACGGAAATCCGCCGACCGTGGCTTATTAAGGCCGAGAGGCACGCCGATATCGTTAATTAGATGCTATAAACTTTGAACCCGCATTTGCATCAGCTACCATATCGCGGCATTAATCTGTTATTTATGCGCGACAAATAAGATAAAACAGAGGCGGAGCCTGGCTCGAACCGTCGCTGTATTCGCTGCCGCTGTTCCACATAATTAGCGATACTAATTAATGGCTGTATCCGAGCTGTAATTATGCTGAAGGAAACACGGCTGGCCCGGCTCACCGTGCGCACAGCTCGGAATACAACGATACAGAGTCTTCCTTAGTGTTTTCAATAACGAGGGCGTGAAATCTCTGTGGATCGAGGGGGAACATAACCATGCGAGATGTAAAGTAAATAGATTTCCTAGCTATCCTATACGCGCTTGGTTCTGTAATGAGAAGTCACCGAGAATTCTCGGATCAATTCGATAGGCAGTGGCGATAGAAGTCTCAGCAACTTTCCCCCTCTGTTCCACAGTCGCCGAGTACAGAGGCACTATTATCCTACGACTATCAGCAACGATGTAAACCTTTTTTGCATGCTTATGCTCAACAACACGGGTACAAATGGTACACAGCAGCCTGCCTTTTCCCTCGGGTTCTACATGCAGCCAGTGCGTTGCGCAATTATCCCAGATCCCGACAACTTTCTCGTCTCCCCCTCTCGTACACAGTAGCCTGGTGATGACTGGGAATGATAATCCTATAATATATATCTATGTACACGAAATTACCTGACTTCTTATTTACCTGGGATTCTGATACCTTTGTGTAACCGAAACGCAGTGGTCAGCTTCACCGCTGAATCATTTCCAATTCGATTGCCAGTCGAACGTTCCAATTGCTATGAAATTTCGAGAAGGAAGATATTCATCCTCTAATGGAAACGCGAATCCAACCGTCGGTTTAGAACATTGCATCCCAAAGCATTCTTCGCGTGTTTCTGATCCCCTTCGGGATGCATCGACCACTCCTCGGAGTGGAAGCTGACGGATACCTCCCAGCGGGCTCGTCCCATCAGAATTTCAGATGTCACGGAGCCGATGAAAATTTATCGAACCTTCGACAAATTAGACAAATCGTTGAACTCTTCGTTTCCCCTCTCTGTATTCATCATTTCACGACGTATCCGCCGGCATCTATCGAGGTGGAGTTTCCACGTTCCCCGAGAAGCTTGCGTGAGCCGAGTCGTGAAACGGTTGTAAAGTGAGTCATTTATCGTTGCAAGTTACGATTGGTCCTCCGGGCAGTTCGGTATCGGCGATCGGCGCTGACAAGCCTCGAGGGCGGCGAGGCGAGTAAAATCACTGTCAATGGGCCGAAGCGCGTTGCTCTCGGGGAGGGGTGATCACCTGTCGTTACCTATTAGTCAAGGGGAGCTCGTAATTATCGGTGGACGACTGGTAGCCATTAGCGTTAAGGGAATATCTCCGCTGACACTCGCCGCGCGTTACGCCTCGGGCGTTATGGGTTTACGCTCCGAGAAGTTCGATCGTTCGTCGTGGCCGCTATGAATTTTGATATGCGCTCCGTAATTATCGGCGCGCACGAATAACTGCCGGCCGTGCCGCGTACACGGGGCATTAGGAATTGTAATTTATAGCGCGCCGTCCTGAGATTTACCGTATCTTGATGGCGTGCCGCTCTATGGCCGATCGTGTTAACAAGTTCCCCTTTTTTCCCCACCCTTTTTGCTCGCTTTCAATTAGTTAGTGTCCTAAAAAACGTGACGATGGCGTTGACCGTGGGCTTCTCTTTGCAGGCAGACGTTCAACGAGGTACTAGAGGATGTTCGCCAGGCTCTGCAGACAGGCTCCGAATGGTGAGTGGAAGTTTCGATCTGTACGTACAATGGGTGTAATTTCTTCGAGTGAATTTAATTGTACTCGGTATTACGATTCATTGACACCTTGATAATAATACCTAGATAGAGGATACATATCTGCCGCGAAAGCGAAGGCAACTCTGCCGAACCGTTGCTATCGCTGGGACATTGTAATTAATACGAGGAAGAGTCTCGTTGCTCGGTGGCCCGTCGCCGTGAACTTAGTCAGAGACAATGGAGGGACTCGTACGATATATCACTGCCGCCTGCGCATCCCTCTTATAGCTTCCATATACATACCAGTGCTTAACGTTAAGGCGCGCCGGGAGAGACGATCCGTCGTGATTTACGGTCGACTCGGGGCTCCCGATTGTTGACTTTCCCGACTTATAATAAATAGAGAACGCGCTCGAGGTGTATCCCTTTACGGGAGAGTCTCCGGGCGATGACGAGTCCCTCCCTTCAAATGACTACGTCCCTAGAAGGCAGCCTGTCCTTTGATATCGGTGACGTCCACTTTTTCTCAAACGTTTCTTCCCGCTCTATGCGCCTCCGTTTCTCCTCGGGCTCGACTAGCCGAGCAAAGATTTTGACTCGAGCGCAGACGACCGGGGGGGCTAGAGATTCCAAAGATAGACTGCCTTTGGAGAGCAGCGTAGTCGAGGTCTTTAGTTACAAGGCAACCACTGTACTTCCGGCTGCGCAGAAAGACCTGGCCCTTTAGGTAGTAGCCATGAACAGCTTGTTGAACACGCCTTAACCCCGGCGACCTTCGCTTTGCGGTCTAGGCCTAGTCAGACTCCGGTTATTAATACGAATGAAGGGGAATCTGCATAAGGCATCCTCGTGGCCGAACACGCGCCATCCTCGTGAATCCCAGCGACCAGGAAACCTCTCCACGTCTGATTGGATATCCCTTGATTGCGTTTCATCTATCTTCTCATTCCTCGGGATTTCGAACATGTTTCCTTGAGGAACAGGAGTATACAACGACACGGGCTACGCAGAAATATGCAGAAGAATCATTAGCGTATGACTACACGCAAGATTACTTAGGCATGTATTCTTGAGGTAGCCTATAGAAAGCCTGTTAAGAAGACGATGAAACCATCCCGCAAGTGCACCTTCACGAGTCGTCTTACTTTCGTATCCCACTGTTCATCTGGAATTACCCCCCCATTTCCAAGTGACTCGCGACACTCGCGAGTCGACCTGAGCGCAGAGATTCGACGACTGAATCCTCTTTCGGAAAGAGGGGGCTGAACGCGGGGGACGCCGTAATACCAGGGGTTCCTTGAAGCGATTACACGAAGTGGCGATAAGCGGCGACACTTTGGTGGACGCCAGCGGTCCAGGGAACGGGGGACCTCGGAAGATCGGTAGCCACGCTGAAAGACAGTGCGTGGATGGAAATGAGACATTAAAACCACGGGCCACGGCCGGCTGTAATGGAGTTATTACGCCGATAGATGAGGAGAAGGCGCGCAACGCGAGAGAGGAGGGAGAAGGAGAGGTGGCATTCCTACGAAACACCGAAGCTTCGATAGTCAGAAGCACGAACATTAATGGCTGGCCGGCGTATACCGAGTGAAATGACTTCGTTAATGGATCCAGGATCGGCTAGCAACGGCCACGGTCGTTGCCTCGACTATTAGTACATATGTATATACGAGCGACGAAGGATGTCGGCGTGTACCTCAGCCTCCATCTACAATCTAGACGGCACGTTCACAGACAGTTGCTCTTGAATCCGTATTAGAAACGGTACTACTATCCGCTATAATTTCTATACATAGTAACCTGGCCCGTTTCTGCTCGATCCATTGGGATTCATTAGACCAGTCAACGGGGAATTGAGTTTCACGAGAATCTCTGGCTACTATCCGCGCGGTTGGATCTTGCCGAGCCCGTCTTTGAACCTTCAGCAACGGGGATTGGACGAGCTCACAGCTGAGACATTTTTGCGAGCAACCTTTAAGGGTTATTGGAATCTTTGCTAGAAGCTTAAATATCGAAATTTTATTAAACGAAGGGTATACGCACGGTATACGGGGGAATTGAGATCTCGGGGCGATTTGGAGGCTACACGGGTCAGAGGTGTCGCGGAGAGCAGTCGCCGAGAATCCTGTCGTCGCAAGAAGAGATTCACGGGCTGTTAAGAGACGGTGGTCGCGCCTTCTTGTAGGTTGGCAGTTCTTCTATTAAGGCAGGTCGCGGAGGCGCTGTAAATCAAGGGTCCCAGCGTAAAAGTCCCCTGGAGTTATTGCGCCACCTCCTGTATGTATACGGGTACCCATGCGATGCCGTGGCTGTTTTATTTCATAAGTAGACGGCCTACCGAACATCACGGCGGAATATAAAGAAGTGAAAGGAGAGGCATTCGCTTCTTGCCCATGGTCGCCGACCCTTTGTCATTTTCTTAGCGTCCGCCGCCGATCAGCGATTGTCTTCGCGTCGATCGTGCTAATTTGTACGTGGTGTCGAGCGACAGGGGTGGGGATATAGGCGCTGGATCAATTCGTTCCGCTATTCAGCCAATCGCAATCGGTTATTGCAAGGCCCCCTACGGCTTTCCACCGATGGGCCTCACGATATGAGGAAGCGATTACGAATTTCGAAGGGCCACGGTTCGCGTGCCGAGGTCGTGGCCCTGCCAAGAGGCGTGGGAACGGGAACGTCCCCGAGGTTTTAAAGCCTCGAATTAACTCCTTTTTCTTTCCCGTCGCGGAAAGGGTTTCGACGGCGCAAATTGGCGGCCCTTCGAGCCTCGAGACCTTCTTCTCTGGTTACGGCCTCGCGTAACGAGACCTTTTCGGTCACCCGTTACGTACCACCTCGGGGCTCCTTCGACTCCCCTGTCTGCCCTTTCGCGGAAACAATTATATGTGAGATTTCCAGACAGACAATTCCATCATCCTCAAACTACACGATAGAAATCACTTTCGAGGCTGCACAGGAGCCACTTGAACGGTCGACATTTTTAATTAATGAGCCTCGTTAATGGGGACATTGTCCCTGTAATCGCGGAGGGGGGAGGGGGGGGGGGGGGCTCGAGAGTCCGACGCGTAATTTCATCGCCCGGGGAACGGTAATGCAGCGGCCCGCGATTCGGAATTAATGTAGCAATTAATGGCTTCATCGTGTGGGCAGCCAGCAGGCGGAAATTATGACGTTGCTCGACGCCGTTGCTGCTACGGTGTTGTAAAGCTGGAAGCGCCGTGGGGAGGGCGGACGTTTATGGACAAAGAAGCACAATCGAGCCTGTTCGCGGGGGTAGTCGCGGGGGAAGTAAATTAATCGCGTAATATACGGCTGCAGAGCGCGTATCACGGATAAACCTACGATTTACCTTTCACGGGAATCGCTTGTCCGTTTAAATACCATGAAATCTCATCCCGAGTGACTTTTGCTTCCCACGGAGGAACGTGACGCGATAAATGCCAGACGCGGTGGATTCTGGCTTCGAGATGCGGACAGAGTAGACTGCCAATGGTTGTATCCGTTGAATTTCGTTGGAATCCAAAGGGAAAGTGCTCTTCGTGGCGAACAAATGTTGTGTTCGTGGTTTGGAGTAGGAATCTTAAAATGATCACTGCTTGAACTTGCACTTGAACTCTACGAAGCCAATGGGAAGTTGACCTCGCCGAGAGTGGCGAGCGAGAAGCTCCGACGACCCTTAAAGAGGTCAGCGCCGCTTAATTATCATGCTAATTAGTCGCAGCCAGCCCCACGGCGCGAACGACGAAAAACACGGGTCACCGTCGTGCGAGCGTTTCGTGATCGATTCGCGAAACCTCGCAGCGTGATCCTCGTTAATTATTTTATTGTCGGTGCCCGGGGCTCGGGCGTAATAAACAGTCTTCTCGGTCTACGAGCGGGGATGCGATTTATATCGCGGCTATTTAGCCCTTGGCGCGAACAGATCCTTCGATTAAATCGAACACCCTCTGCGTCACACCGTTTGCGAATACAAAATGATGGAAATTTTGAAATACAGTGTACAGAAACAAGTCCACGGAAACTTGAATGTTAATTAGAATTCTAATTAGGAAGCGGCTAAATTGAAGGAAACTAAAGTATGCTAAGATTCTATTTCAAGAGCAACGAAGAGGTTGCTTTCGCATGGCGATCTCTGACTGCGATATGTATGTATTACTTATTTACTGGCATCCGTTTCGAATCGGTCAAGCCCAGATTAGAAGTCTGCTAGCTGTTTGACGTATCTCTGTAATCTTCCTAACGGTGGAACGACGGCGACGTCGCGATTAAACGTCATCGCGTAGCCGGAGCTTCCTCTGGTCACCTTGGGAAGTTCGCAGAAACCGTGCCGTGGAATTCGTGGCCGTTACTTTTGCGAGCACAAAGTCGCGAGCCAAGTTGCCGCAATTAACAGGAACGTTAGTAGGAATTTAGTATCTTCGATCGGGCTGGATTTTTCCCGCACAGGTCGTCCCGTTTCCACTGGCGAACGTTATAGTTCTTGCTGTTGCGCCGAGTCAAAGTGTGCGCCTGTGTGCGCAGGTATAGGGACGAGAAGGGCAGCGTTTCCGCTCGGTTCGCGCCACGCGGCGTTAAAGCCTGTATTTAAATGGCGTCTCCCTCGCCGAGATAAGGCTTAATGGCCTTAATGATCGTGCGTGCGCAAGGACACGTCGTGACTTTCCTTCTTTACGAGGACCCAGCCAGCCTTCCAGGATCCTCGCTCCTTCTCGCTGCTCGCGACAATACGCCCCTGCCCGCCCAAAAATTATGCGCAATGAGATTCACCCTGATCTCCTACGATCCCACGACTGCGAGTCTCTTTGGTGCTCGTCTGCTTGAAATCCTGGAAGGACATGCTGATGGGAAGAATAGTGGCTCGAGGAGTAGGGGACCATTTTGATTAGCGAAAAAAATTATTCGTGGAACCATTGTAAATCCTAAATTGTGTGGGTGTTGAAAGACAATTGATCGATTTCCTAACGAATTGAAATCGAGTCTCTGTTATCTGCGAAATCGCGAAAAACCAAGGACAGAGTGGCGGCATTGGGTGATTAACAGGCCCGTGAACTGCTCATTAATGATACCAGAGTGGCTCGTGGAATACCGTTGCACGGTCAAGTTAGAATTCTTACGCGTAACGAAACGCGCCGCGATACCAACATATATTCAACCGACGAACGGGTCACTTTGGATAAGAAGTGCTTTACGACGGATGCTGGAATAGCGTCCCGTGCTTTCTCGGCTCCTATCTCTCCCCCGTGATTATTCCAGCGTGGAAAGTGGCGCTGATTGGCCGCAGGAATGTTCTCGGCTAATGAAATTTAATTGCCGGCGATTAAGCGGCGCGCCATATCTCTCCTACTTAGACAGCCCGAAAACTTTCCCGCCGAACGAGGAATCCTGAGGGCGTTTAATTGCTTTCAGATGTATGCGCGTACGATGTATGGCTCGATTACAGCCAGACGTTACCGTAATGAAAAGCGACGCGTGTCTTTTTCGTGTCCACCACGACTTTGTCTTTGATCGCCCATCAGTGATCACTCATCGCAATTCCGCTGGAGGGATTATGTTTCCTTCTGTGGTATATAACTCTTTCGCTTGAACACTTGTATTCCAACAAAGTCGAAACTTCCCTTCCTGAATATACTCGGAGAACAAATGCAGTCCCTTCGAATCGTGAGTTGAGAGCGGTCGCAGAAACAATCCTCGACTCTCTCCGCGAAGAGAAACCGGAACGGTGAAAAGTCAGGTGGGATTGTCGCGTGGCTCCTGGACAAAAGGGCCCGGGTCACGAACCCCCCGGTTACGCCAGAGGGTAAAAGGGAAATGGCCGTCGGCGCGTCGGCGGTGCGCTGGCCTGGGCTCCGCGGGTCGCCTTGCAGCGGGCGAGACAAAACATTGTCCGCCCAGCGGGACACGATGTTTAAAGGAGATGGGAAGCCCGGGGTAAGGTGTGCTTCAAATTGATTTGTTGTAAGTGATACGCCACCCTCGGTGAACGAATGGTACAATAATTGGGTACATAAACAATGACCGATGAAACAATTTCTCATGTCGGTAACCGTGCGCGCGGGTTGTTCACCGTGTACGCAGCGTATACGGGCGCCGTATAATCTGTGCACGCCTTATCCCGCTATAATTGAACCGCCTGCCCGGACGATCGCCGTTCAATGAGAGTGGACGTGCACGCTCTACAGCCTGTTATATTTTATCTGGAATCGCGACAAGTGCGTGGAACGGGTCTAGCAGGGCCTAGGAGAGCGAGCAACACGCGTTCCGTTGCGTCGCAACGCGACCGCTGTAATGAATGGCCGTCCCACGGAAATTAACACCCGTCGACGTGGATGCTGGAGATGACTCGTGTCGATGGGACACGGAGATCGAGAAGCAGGAATGAATCGGAAGCTTGAGCGGTGGCTGAAATTGCTATTTGAAACGGAGCCGAAGCTCCCGACTTCAGCTACGTTCGTTCAACGAACGTCCCACGAGACAGTGGAATACGAGCAAGGATGCGCGGCCGGTATCCTTGCTCCAGAGAGGACGGAATTTATGTAGAACGTATTAAGAAGCCCGTTGTTGGGTTTCTGTTACTCGGTGCGCTGATTGACCCTGTTCCAGGGGCGGCATTAGCGACTCGCACGGAATTATGATCATTAAGGGATCACCGTCGACCCCGCTCGTTGGATCTGTGTTTCTGTAACGAGCAGCACGGTTGATGGTGATTAGCGATCGCGCACACAGGCCACGAGATCCCCATCCGTGGACCGTGAACGGATCCTATCACGCATCGGTACATAAGGTATATACGTACATACGTACATAGACACTATACATCGTCCTCCATGGGATTTCTGTATATGGCCTCTCGGCGCACGATTCTTTCTCCGTTCGTCTCCTCCGTCTCTGTCTCTGCCACCCACCAAGGCGAACGATACCAGGTCCGGGGCCATTAAACTCGTAATTTGACGTAACGTTCATTTTCGACTGCGCTGCCCGCCGGAGCAGCCGTTCGACGAGCAACGGCGAAAGAGACGGAGGATCGGAACACGCGAGGGCGCTGGAGCGCGCGAAACCATGATAAATAAATCGTCCGTGGCTCGTTTGTATAACAACGCTCGATTTGTATCGTAATAACTACAGCCTGTGGTATTTGTGTTGCGATCAAAGGAACCGTGTTACTTGTATCCTGACGGTGAAATATCGTGCGCGCACGTGAAGTATGGATCGCGAGCTTTCCTTCTCCCTCGCTCCATCCCCTCCTCCTTTTTTTTTTCTCTCTTTGAAGCCAGTTTCTCTCTTTCACACGGGCCCGTGCAAAAGGAGAAAGGAGCAGACCGTGGTCGCCCCGCGATTGATAAATTAGCCGCGCGTCGAAAATTTCTGAATGTAGAGCAACAGGCCTGTCCCGGTTTATCTGCGATCGATTAATTTACGCCGGCGCGAGACACTCGGCCCGCTGCGCCGCGCCGCTGAAATTTACGAGCCTGGGCGACGCGACGGGGCCTTCTATGGGCCCTCGCGAGCCAAGGTCGCCTCTATGGGGGATTTATTTCGCGAATTGCAGCGTGGTAGGGGCGATTTGCAAGCGAAGAACGCCCCGTCCGTGATCTATTGCATAATTGGACACCTCGCGAAGCCCAGCCGTGGCTCTGTGTGCGAGAGGAAGATTACGGGGAAAGTCCTGGGCCACCTCGCCATCCGGCGATCATCGTAAAGCCAACAAACTCTACGTCTCTGCTCGCTGCCGGGACCATAAATTTTAATCGCTGGTCCCATTCGCTAATACCCAGCTTCGCGGTCCGTTGACGTTGACGCTGACGCATTCCTCTGTACCCGGGGCACGGTATCACGCGTATGCGCACACCTACTTGCAAACCTAAAGTTTCTTGTATTCTCTACGGGACGTTTGGAGCACAGTTGATGGAGCGCTATCTGATTGCTGGTACCTATGTAGGATAATTGAGACTCGGAGGATGTGCCATTGAAGTAGATTTCCGCGATAGTCGCGTCCAAGCGTCAGTTGTAACAGAGAACAATTTTGAACGACGCGTAGAGCCGCTATCTACCTAATTTCCGGTGCGTGTAATTTCCGTTTTCGATTTCCATTTAATGCCCCCGCCGGGCCCAATAATTCGCGGGTAATTTTGTTTATACGATTTAATTGGCATGCGTGCGCAGGCACCGGGGCCTCCCGTTCCACTCGCGTGTATAATTTACGGTGCACGTGTAATCTTGACAACGATGTAAACAATTTAATTTTTTTCGAACGGAGCCGCGTCGCTGGAAATGGATCACGTTGCCCTGTGACTGGAGCCACGAGCAACGGGCAACCAGCAACGACCACGGGGCCAGGTGTAGGGCGAAATTGCGTAGCAGGGCCGCTGGTATCTCGGATCTCGCAATTACTTTTCAGCCACGAAGCCAATCTGACCCGTTCCCCTGAAAATATGCGATACAGGGTAGAGAGTTTTTCGGGGCCTCCTTGTTGCATTCTCATCCCGGGGCCGGCCGTCTTCTCCCCCCACGCGGTGTGGCAACTTCTCTCAAAAGAATCCACCGGAGGAGTGGATCTCGGGCCTGCCTTCATTCACTCGGCTGATATCAGGCCCTTCGTATCGCGGTTTTTAAGAATGAGCTCTGCCACGTAATTTGACCCTGCGACGTTTGTACCGTTTCTGGGACAATCAGATGCACAATAGATTCTCAGGATCTTCCAAACCGCTGTTGCTAATTTTACAGAGTCGTTCGCGAAAATTGATCTCGATGTCTAACATCTTTTATACGTAGAACGTTCCAGAAACAGCGTTTCACGCGGAATAACTCGGCTATCTTGCAAACAGTTACCACTGAGACTGATCGGACTTGGGTAAAAGTAGCCGTATCGTAGGATCCTTTAGGCGACCTCGAATTTCCGTGACTTTCTTCGTCGGATAGAAAGTCTCTTGCGGTCGAGTGATCGCGGGGAGTACACCCGGGACTGTTCATCGAGTCAGCCACCACAATGAACATGTATCAAATTTATGGTGTACGGTTGTGGTACCGGTGCGGTTCCGCCCACTCACACTCACGTGCACAGCCGGTGATTTATGCCGCTCGTAAAGCAGCCTCTCGAGGCAACGGGCCCCGCAGAAAAATTGTTTCGTATTTCCACGACGCGAAATGCACCTCGCACGCACGCACGCACGTACGCACGCACCAGACATCCCGGTTGGCCTGTCCTGATGGCGTGCTCGTGTGATGACCTAATTTTTTTGCTCGTCTGCCTCTTCACCTGTGAATATCGCCACCTCGGAACCCCTTCGATCCAGCTGCATCTACATGCAGTTGGGTTAAACGAGGTGCAACCTCCGAGCTCTCTGTCTCAAGACTTGTCCGTGGAAAAGGGTAACGATTATTAATGCGCTGATTATGTATCATACGGCTCTCGCACCGGACGGTAAGGAGGATGCAGTGGTGCATCGCTGGTTAAGTACCTTTGGAATATCTCAGTTCCTTAGAGAATGCATAGTTCGAATGGATCGTCGTGAACAGACGATTTCACTGGATCCTTGGAGAACGAAGATCGTTTCGCAAGGCCGACACTCTTCGCATGTAATTCGCAAATGATCGTCGATCCACACCGGTCCAGATTGGACCCCGAAGCCCCCGAAGGTTCGTTATGGGAACTACGCGAGCTCCCATGGCGAAACGCATTTTCGTTTCGAGAGAATGCGGCCCGAGGCATATCTCTCACGCAACCGATGCACCGTCCCGGCAAACACCGACCGGCTTTTTAACGTCGAACCGTGATTTACCGCCGTTTCTAGCCTGGATCCACCTAATTTCCTTAGCAGATCGATTCGTCAACGAACATTTATTCATCGTTCTCCTGTAGTAGGTGTACTTACCTAGCAATTAACCCGTTCGTAATATTTGTACAGTTCGAATCGCTTCGTTTCCATTCTAGATTATATTCGCGATCCGACGAAGTTGCAAGAGGAGATCATTGAATTACGAAGCTTACAAAATACTCGTCCATTACGGTGCATCGATTCCGCGACTACCTTGAGCGCTGAAAATGCAGCTCACGTCTCACGCGCATTAAACGATTAAACGCTGGAACACAGAGGGTCACAATTTACCAAGAATCTTCGGTACCAGTCTCTCGCCCGACGAAAGAAAAACGAGTTTTACGCAACGAAGAGTGTACGAGCGCCGACGAGAAAGAAATTGTAATTACGCGTGGAGATTCGTGACATTTTACTATACGTTCGCGTAATTTTGCGGGAAGAGCTATACGGGTTTACGCCATCCATTGAAAGGGCAAAGAGTGGCAGGGAAACGCCGCGTCGCGAGTTGCCCAGGGCGAACAGGTCGAAATTAGAGACAATTCCATTTCGAGCCTCGACAGTCGGCCTGTTTCGCTTCACCACGCGTCCGAGCGAACGAAATGCAAATAAATGTTACGGTAACGAACCTTAATAAGGGCCCTGGAAGCTTTATTCTTCGTCGCTCCGTTCCGCGCGCCGCGCAACAAGGCTCGTTGATTCCAAAGACAAAGTCTCGAGTAACAGAAGACTCGCTCGGAACCCGTCGTGCGTTAAAACGTTAATAAAAACCTCGGAGCTGAAGTAGCGCAACAGCGTTGCAGTAACAGTCCTCGCCAACGGAATATCGAGGTCGATACACAAGTTAAAGCCGACTTCAAGGTACGTCTGTGCGAGCCTTAAACAACGTAACGCACGTCCTCGCGTATCCACGATGCTCGTCGAGTTCCTCTGCATAACGCCCGTGCAAAACGTATTGGAGATGCAACGGAGTGCGGACCGAGGTCCCTCTCGTTTACGGATACCAAGGATGGCGAAGAAACTGGGTACCTTGAAAAACCTGTGCCTTCCTACGCGTGGTAGACAAGTGTTTTCAGATCTGGCGAAGTAGAGAGAAGTTTTGCATGCAAATCGACCTGGGAGCGTCGTTCCATGGATGGGGCTATCCAAACTTACACTTTCAACCAACTATTCCGTGAAGTGTTTCAATTTTAACCCAGCCATAGCGCGATAAACTTTTCCTCCCGATGAGGCTTTGTCCGATCGAAGAGAAATTTCGCTGTCGGACCAAGGAAACCTCTAACACCCAGGCACCCAGCTCACATTGTTGCAGACACGCGTGGACGCCGAATTTAAGGCGTCGCCGAGGGCAGGCATCTCGCGTAAAGATGCGCGCCGCGAGAAGCGGCCGTGGAGTTCTCGCGTGTACGCGCGGAACGTCGTAAAATTAGTCAGCGCGAAAGAACGGCTCGAATTCGTGCGGTTTCCTTCGTGCATAAAGTGCATAATGCCTTCTCTTAAAACCCCGGCCGGATACGACGATTTACCTACGCCGTTCCCCCCCCCCCCCCTCTTTCCTCTCGCGAATTTCCCTGCGCGTGTTCCTGAGATACGAGCCTCTTAAGCGCCTTTTCAAACTCCCCCCGGCCGCGATAGAGGCTGCGACGTTACCAACGTTGTATAAACTGATTTATCGGGGACGTATAACGCGGCTTGGATCGCCCCGTCCGCTTGACCACCGTGTCGATCGCGCGCAAGGACTATGAATTTACGCTTGGCTAAAAATCGCGGGGCGTCGTGGGGGGATTAAGGCTCCAAAGGCCGGGTCCTCGACGATGAACGTGGCTGGGATTATTGTGCGCGAGGCGTGGTTGGCTCGTGGGGGTAGTTGAATAATTAGAATTGAATTTATGATATTACGCGCGTGTGAGGTTGATGGATCGGGAGCGTGGGTGGAGTATTTTCGGCACTTTCGATTGGAATTTCAACTACTCTAACAATCAAATTACTCTATCGACTGTTCATTAATTTCCGAGTCACCGAAATCAAGATTGCCTCTTCTCGGCAATGGGGGACAGAAATTCACGCCTGCAGAATCCACTGGATTGATCCTGAGCCCCTTAACGAGATACGCCGCGCTTGGACGTCGAGCAGCACGCATGACAGTCGATCTTGACCAAGCACGATAAGTTGCACGAGACGCGGGCTTTTCAAACAGTGTCTTCTTATCGAAGCAGCCGTGCCTCGTAATTCCCCGTCCCCTGTAACGACGTTTCGCTCCGGGGACAGCCAGAAATCGATACGAGCGAAGAAATGACAGCAACATTGACGGGCCCTGTTGCAAATTCTTCGCCATGAATTATTCATGGGTAGCTGTCGCGCGTTGACGCGAGCCGCCGCCACGTGGTTCAGTTCGTGCAACCTAGTAACAATTTCTTGTCCCCGAGCAAAATATCGCCGTCGTATACGAGGCCGCTTATCAAGATCAGCCAGCCTCCACTGACATTTGTCGGGATGATTGAAACGTTTCTGCGATTCGTTTTGCCGCTGCCCCACGGCGATGGCGAATAGGGGCTTGGCAAAATGGCAACAGACGGATCTGGGAGCTCTTTCTGACGTAGGAGAATTTTGGTACGAAGCTTGAAGGGAAACAGCAGCTGCAAAGCTTGCAGTACATTACTGTTATATTAAAGTCTGACCCAGGGCCGAGTAAAAGCTTGAAAAAAGGCTAACGTATCTTTAGAGTGCGCTCACTCCCGCGAGAGCCAAGTTCCTCTGTGATCGAAATACCTTCTCTGGTGGATAATCCAACGTCGGCGACGGAATGAATGGCGATAAAGTGACACTCGCAAAAAGGGTGCTTCATTAGGGGCATAAATATCGACGCGGGAAATTCTGGTGGAGCGGTCTCAGCCAGGGGCATTAATCTGGATTGCCCTGACCGGTTTACGATCGCGTTCTTCTTGCCAGCGAGCGAATGGCACGAAATCAGGCTGGATGGTCCGCCGGTTGACTATAACCAGAGACGATGGTAAACCGATTCCACGGGGTTAAGCTTCCGTATCCGCGCGCGTTCGGCTTACATCCTCTTAACGCAACGGAATCGGGACAACGGAGGGCGACGTGAGCCCGCGCGCGATCACGGTGCACCTACACCATCGCCCGTTCGATACGTACGCCATATTAATTACAATGATTTCCTGCCACTTACGGCCCGAGCGAGATTTAAATTATAGATATCCAGCGCGGCGTGCACGGGCGGGGGCCTCGGACTCACCACGTGATTACAGGGTGTGCGCGAGCATTTCAGGAATCAGACTCGCGTCATAACTCTCGGGTCATGGGTCAATCTCTCCCTCCCTCTCTCCCCCTCCATCTCTGTACGCCACCCCTCGCGCGGTATCTTCGAAAATCTATCGACCAATCGATCTCCCGGTGATGCCTCCCCGTTTGGTCCCTCTTCTCGGTCCCCTTTGCGCCTTTTTGGTTCCGTTTGCTCGTGGTCGTGGCCGTCAACCCTGCCACGTGGAACTTGTAATTTTCAAGATTTTCGTTTCGCAGCACCATTGGGAATTTCAGATTCTTCGATCGAATCGAGTGGAGTTGACAGTGGGTAAGAAGGATAGATAATTGATGCATTCAGCTACTCTAACTGTTTTATTCCCGCACTTTGCAATAAGTCACGTCGCGGTATAAACGGTGGAAAGCAGCTTTTTAGGTAGCAAGGGGAGATACCGCGATAGGATAGGATGAGTTAGCGAGATTGGCAGTGTTTAGTCCCGCCGGTTAACTTAACGATCGACGCGACTGCCTCGGTTCCGTTTCACCTTCTTCTGCACCGTGCTTAATCGATCTCCTTACACCCGTCATCGTTCTTACCGCCAGCCTTAAAAGCTTCTTCGATGCCGGAAAATCTGCGGCACTGTTCGTCGTTACACGGAAATTTGCCTGTACCTGTTCGAAGCAACAATTTACCATTTATTCCCACCGAAGTACCAATCTCCACTTCGTTCTACGGTACAGAACTGCAGGCGCGTAATGAAAATGTCACTAATTAGATAGTGGACATCAATTCCCGGCGAAGAAGCACAGAGGATACATTTAACAGGCAAAGAGGATAAAGAAAGTTCCCATTAACATTCTCAACTTTCACATTAACTCACACCCCTCCGTGGCCCCGACGAAAAAAGCAGATTTTTGCACGAGCGTTGCAAGAGCTCCCCGTATGGCAAACAAATGCACGACGTTGCAACAGCGTCTGCCCGCAGGAGCAACAAAAGTTGGGCCCGTGATTTACGGCGACGCGGGACGCGGCTGATGCAAAACCGCCACGGCGAAACCGTCGGGGATGCGGCACGGTAATTTTATTAATATATTAATCCCGTTTCACCGAGCCTCTTAATGTTCTTTATACGGTGGGGGATCGTGGCGCCCGGGGGCCTCTGGGCCCAGCGCCGAGGGTGGACTTAATAAACCGAAAGGGACCACACGCGTCGTGACGTCACGGCTCCGTCACACCGTGACGATTCGGTTGACGCGAGTTCAGCCCGGCCATGCAGATTGAAATTTAGCGAATCCACCCACGCGGCCCGCGAGGACGCATACGATTACACGCGGTATAATTATCTCGCGTTCACCGTGCGCCTTTCGAGGATCCCTGCAACGCTCCGATGCGTCTATCATGCGGAAAGCGCGCCAGCCTTTCGAATACAACAATATGTGTATATGAATAATAATTAATAATTAATGAATCTCGAGGATTGTTAAACGTTGAGCAGCAGAGGCATTGGAACGCTGGAACGAAAACGGTTTCAGTGGAATGTGGTACCTGTTATAATAAGTGTAATAATAATAATTCGACTTTATTAACCACAAATTACACGAATTATGTGATAAATGGACGAAGTTTAACATACCTGCTTTTTTGCAACCGAACCCCAAAGTATTATCTAACAGAAATAAAGCTAACGAAACAATAGCAGAGGAACAAGAGAGAGAAACAAAAGACAAAGGAGTTACGGATAGTGAACGAGAATAAAAGAACGGGCACATTTAAAAGCAGGAATAGAGCACAGAGAACGAATTTCCAGAGGAAGAGAATTACAGTAAAAACAGGATAAATAAGAGAAAGAGGCCGTAAAGACCGTACGATGAACAGGCACAGCCAGATCAGCACCACGCTTAGTAGATGGCGCGTAAACAGAGTGCATAGAAGAGTTACAGGTAGTGCGCGTATAATTGTTTCATATTCAGGAGGACTGAAACGTTAATGGTTCTTGGGTAATTAAGACATCGACGCCTTTCCTGCTGGTAACAATATCCAGCCTTGCTTCCTTCGAGCTTGCTCCCTTAGACGATCGTTCCGCCTGGATCACGAACCCTTCCGCGCTGTTCGTTCCGTTTTCATCATCGAGTCCCGCTAATTGTACGGAATACGATGAGAACCCGCGAAGCTCCAGGACGGCGCGGAGCGTCCACGGAGCGGCGCTTAATCGCCTCGTAAAACGTTCTTTTCCCTGGCGAGAGCCACATTCAATTACCCGTTCTTTTCATCGGGGCCGAATTTACGACGCTGCCCAATTAATCTGGCGATAATTCCTGAATTTTCGCGCGCCCCTTGCGCTATTCTTTATTTAATAACGTACGTGGTAATCTCGGGCTCATTGGCAAGTTTATTATCTGCAACAGCCGATGCCGGCCGCTAATTCCCGGAGCCACGGCCGTGGCTAATTATTATTAATGCACGGCCAGCGGTTCATCGGCTACGATTTAATCGTGGTTCGGCTGTAGTTGCCGGTGTAGGAGTGCAATTCCTCTTATCTCGCTCTAGATCCCTCCCTTCCCTCTGGATCACCTCGTGCACGGGGCGGAGGAGCGTTTCGAGTGGCGAGTTCTGATTTATGGCGTCACGCTGCTTAGAACGATTTGCCACGGCGGTGTCGTCGAAGGTGCTTGTCGCCGACCTTTCGCGATTTAACGGCCAGCCGTGTGCTACGCTCGGGTGCTACGGGTAGACCTCGCGAAAACGCGAGCAACGGCAAATCACGGGACTTTGACATCTTTCTTTGTGATTTCTGACGTGCCCGGAGTATTTGGAGCGATCAGTGACGATTAACGATCGAAGCTTATTCGGTCCATTCCTTGGTGCATTGCCAGTTGTTTCTTTATTTCGGAAAGGGAGATTGGACGAGTAACCGTGGTGGATTCTCGTAGTTTCCTCGGAACGGAAGAGTTGGTTCGTGGGTCCTCGGGGTTTATGCGCGCCTGTTTACCACCCGGTAAATGTTATGCCCGAGTCATAACGTATATCTCGAAGGGCCGTGAGTCCCGTACGAGACGACCATTAGCCGCATTCAATCACCATTACACGCTCGCGCGCTTTCTGCGCCTGCTTGCCCCTTAAATCCCGGCCTGCGCCGGCAAAAATATCGCCGTGGACGACGGCGACGTCGACGACGATGAAGAAGGCGACGCACGGTTAACCACGTGCTCTGGCTTGTACGCGTGAGAATCGAAAGCCATGAGTCATTCTGCACGGGCTTTTTCTTCCCATTTGGCTTTTCATGATCTTGGAGCGGAGTCGCCGACCAAATTGCCGTGTGATTACTCGAGAAAATGAAGAACACGCGCTGCAACCGCTGCTCGTCATTCTATCACATTCTGGAACGTATTTTTAATAACCCACGCTGCTGGACTCTCGTCGAAATCAAACGTACGGACTACCGAAGGGATATTCTCAATTCTCGTACGAGCAGAGATTGATTTCTCACAGCAGATCGGGCGAAACTGCTCGTTACTAATTTCAAGATCGACCCTTCGCCCTTGGAAATTCGATTGTCAGGGTGGAAGCCCGTCGATACCATCGGACAGGGTAAAAAATGCACCGTGCCGAAAGATTCGGCCGCGCACGGTCCCCGGGGTCGATGTTAAAGCACGACGGAATCCAGCGGCGGTGCATTTACACGCGTGGTTCGGCGCAAAGAAATTACGACGCGGAAGAGAGAGGCCCCGTGATCCCCGCCTAAATGGATGGTTGGGTGGAAAGTTTCACGGTAAGGAGGATTTATCCCTCGGCTGGGAGGTTTACGCGTTGTCGCCGTCCTAAGAAGGCCCCATACATCGGCGCGGAAATAGCGACGCATGCCCCGGGAACAGCCACCACCGAGATTGCCCGTCGACGATACAAATTTTCGCCCGTCCAGCCC
Organism: Andrena flavipes; assembly: GCA_963971345.1. Classification (NCBI taxonomy): domain Eukaryota; kingdom Metazoa; phylum Arthropoda; class Insecta; order Hymenoptera; family Andrenidae; genus Andrena; species Andrena flavipes. The sequence continues at coordinate 43,209,199 of OZ020482.1, forward strand.
CGTCGGCATTATCGAAAAAATTTCTCTTTGTAGCCCCGTGCTGGGGTCCATTAGAGGCCCGGCCGGCCGGCAGCCCCGGCTTGGCCGACTGGCTTTCGAGGAATATCGGCCGCGAAAAAAGACGAGACACTTTAACCGCGAGACGAACAACCGTATACCGTTACTACATCAATCTTCCGTAATGATGCAAAGCAGACGGGGGACGGGCGAGGGGAGCGGCTTCGAATGGTGCTCGCGATCGTTAACGACAATGCTTTCGTCGTGCGAACCTTCTCGCGGCTGCACGGGGAGCAAGGATCACCTGTCTGCTCGATAACTTATCGGTGGGATCGAGGGTCTTGTTTCTTTTTTTGTTTGAGGAACATTCGGATCGATGACGATCCTCGAAGATGTACCGGCACCTGGTTTCGTGTTTGGTGAAGCTTCAGGTAGAGCAATGGAATAGACGTAGATACGTCGAGGGGATAGTAGCTTTCGAGTTGTTAGCAGTGCTTGCATTCGTTTCTCGTAATGAATTCGTGTAGGGTGGTGATGAATATTCTACGGCTACGTGGTGGCCGGAGAACAAACGGCGAAGAGGAGTACAGGGAACACGTGATGGAGCCCGGCAAGTTATCCCAGCTGGTCACGGAACATTTAATCAAAGCGATCGAGCGCGGTTCCCTTTATTGGGCAATTTGTACCGTTCGAACGTGCTCGATTCACCGGCGGAATATCAACGGGCGACCTCGCGAGGACAAATTAATTCGCGATCGATGCCGTATTAACCGGCATGCGATTCGAGGGGATTCGAGGTCGCCGGTCGGGCCCAGCCAACACTCTTGTGCAAGAATTTCGGCCGGGTGGGTCCGTCGGATTCCCGAGCTTCTTTCTCGAGGAGGCCCTCGAGCCCCTCGTGGTTCCCAGGGGGGTCAGAGGTCGCGGGGCCCTCCTCCACCTTATTCCTTCGCCCTCCGAACCTCCGTCCACGGCATCGACTCCTCCACCACTTACGGACGTCCGCCCAATCGTGCACGAGAGTCTCTTACCTTTCTCTCGAAATGTTATTTATCGCTTGACGCGTCCGAGCTTAACGAGATTTTCGACGGGTAGTTGGAGAAATGGAAAAGCCTGGGGTTTGCATACTTCGTTTTCTTAAATTTTGTTCCGGTGAAAATCGAAGCCTCCGTGGACCGAGGAGAAACTTGTTCGATTTGATTTAGAATCTTACCTTCGGCAATGGCCTTTCTTCCCGCAAAGTAGATCGACATCGATCACCCTTCCAAAATCACGAAAGATCTTCTAAGCGGTGATAAAAAACATTTGATCGATCAAGTAGAAAGGGACTCATCATCGACCGAAGATAGACCATCTGGCGGAGTGTTGGTAAGGCGCGGAGTGACGGACAATGTGCCCCCACCGATATAGACTTGAAAAATCCGTCTGGGCACAAAGTAACCGGCCCCGCGGTGCAATGAAAAAGAAAGGGCGGCCGGGGGGTGGGGAGGGCTGAGCTCCGAGGGAATTTCGAAAGGGTATCCCTCCCCCGTTTTTGTGAATCGTGATACCCGGCAATTACGTGGCGCAGTCACGGTGATTGGCTGGGTCGTTTTCGCGGGAAGCATGGACCAATCGAAGCACCGGTATGCCTCTCCTCTTTCTCTCTCTTTCTCTCCTCTCCTAGAGCAGTACTTGCCGGCAACGAGCACGCTGCCGCCTTTAGTCTAGTCGGAGCTGCACCTGTGAGTGAACCTGTATACAGTGCACCTGCCACCCCGAAAACATCTACGATCCCATCCTATCGTCCACGGGGGATGCTTGGCGTCGCGATCCACCTAACGATCGTACCCCGTAGAAGTACCGTACGATTCTGACCAACGCCCGGGTCTCCCAGTTACGTCCACTCCTCTGGAATTCCACAGGGATATCCTGCAGCGGATATCTCCGGTGAACGCATCCGCGCGGTGATCGCACGTGTCAGTGAACATCGCGACGAGCGTGGTGCTGCGGGAAGACGTCGTCGAGCCGCCGAGGGTGATCGAGTGCGCCGATATACGTTCGATGAACAATAACAGGCTGGTCGATCGCGTTAACGGAGCCTCTGATCGGGGTTCAAGGTTTTAATAACGATCGGAGAAAAGCGTAGACAACCGTGACTCGCGATACGGCGTTCGCATGAGCGGAGAGGAGTGCGCTCGGCGGAGGAAGGGCAGAATAGGATGCAGGGGGGGACAGTGAAGCACGGCGGAGATCATCGATGACTGCGAGCCGGGCACGCCAGTTATGCCCGATAACCATAAATAAGGTGGAAATGTAAAGGAGCCCGGATGCCTCAGCTCGGACAAGACCGCGACAAGAAACGATGACACGGACAGCGGCATGGATCACCGTCACTGGATCGTGACGATCCGCATTCACGGATCCCCGGGCGACCGTTAGGGACATCGGGGCCGTGAGATCTCGTGGATAAGGCTCGATTTAGGGCTGTTATCGATCGACCCGCGCACGGCCTCGGCCAAGCCCGGACGGTTCGGACGGCTCTCGTTAATCGGCCGCGCTGATTGCCCGTTAAATGTTAATGAGTTGCCGCGCTGGGATCGCCGTCGATCATCGGTCGAAAGAACTAGAACAGGTAACGTTCTTTTCGAGCTACCCATGTCCGATTGAGACGTCGCGCGTCCCGTCTAGGCCACGCGTAAGAAATCCAGGCAGATGTGGTAACAGTCGCATTAACTATTTCGCTCCGGACAGAGGCTGATGAGAGAGACTCCCTTGACGAGCTGGCGACGAGCCCGAGCGAATCGGCAAGAAACGATTTTCCATCCGGTGGCGCGTTTGATGCTTATCTTCCCGGATCTCCTTCGCCTGCGATTAGAATTCTTTATCCGGGCACGCGAACTCCGGGAACATTCGTCATCGTTGATACAATCTGATTTTTACTCTCTTCTCGATTTCATTTGATTTTAGTGGCATTCTATCGTGGCATGTTTCGCCTGAAGAAGTTACTCCGAAGCACGGAAGCTTGGGATAGGTATCGCTCGATTAACTTTGCTTCATTGAACTTCCTTCTCCTGTATTAAAACAGTTAAGCCATCCGGCTGTTGCTTCACTTCCGCCTTCCCAGGATCTCGTAAATTCCAGGGGGCAATGGGAACGCGAAGTCTAATAGCGCAGCCGTCGCAGATTACAGACAATAACAGCGAAAGAATGGGATCAACTGCATCTCGTTGAGCATGGCCCGGAAGCCACGTGTGCGCGTGCACGTGCTTGTAAATTCGCTTGTGTCCAGCGTATAGTAGCAGCTCGCGGGACGACAGGAAGTTTCAGCAGTTGGCGCTCGTAATTCTCGCGGAGCCCGTGTCAAATCGGCGTCCATTATGTTTTATGGCGGCGCGAAACTCGGAGGCGTCCCATGGTTGTTACTTCGCGTTAACAGCCTTATGGAAAATTCGCATTGTACCCGGGGGGAAGGGAATCTATTATCTAATAGAGAAGACACCGAAGTCAAAGCCTGCATCTCTCTGGCAATCTCACTTTCAATCCCCTCAAGCTTGATACGTAGGTGATCTGTAAACTTCTCATCCTTGGTAAAAATGCTCGCAGACGTTGAAATGGCCTCGCGCAGTCGGAAGATTCAGAACTGATGGCTAATAAATAGGGTCTGGGCTGGAATGGCGCGGGAAACACGTGAAATACGGCCGATGGAAATAAGCGGGTACGCCGCGGGTACAATGCGATGAAGCTTCGGGGAATATTTTATTGCGGCTCACGCGAGAATCGACGTAATTCACACTTTGACCGGTCGAACCGATAAATTTCCCCTTCGTGATCGCGGCAACTCCACGCTCGCTGTGCGCTACGCGTACTCGCATACCTACCAGAGAGTACGTGCACACGGACCTGCTCTTCTCATCCTCTTCTTTACCGTCGTGGGACCCCGTGGCATTCCACGAAGCGAGTAAACGAGTAAATTTGTAGGTAGAATCCGCGCCTCCTCTGCCCGATCGAATCCCATAAGTCACGTCTCGAATACAGTGTTTAACCCGCAAGCTTATCTTCGATCATTATCCTCGTTCCAACCGGTGTGCGTCGACCTTAAACGTTTCGCGGGCGCCGATGGAAATCCGCGAAAGCCCCGTTGATGCGCTCCCAGCCAGCGCCTTTACTTCTATCTCTGCGCCAATTCCGATTCTTCCGAAGAAGTCTTCAGGGTACGTCTGTGTCGCGTGGTTGCTTGTATCTTGCTTCAAAAGCGTGCAGCTTAGTATCGCGAGATCAGTGATAGCAAAGAGGACACAGTTCATCGACCATGTTTAGTTGCCACTTTGTAGTAAAACGTGACAGTTTAATTAATTCTGCTCGAATCCAAATAAACTCGACTGCAGTTCGATGCAAGAAAACTTCTGTATGATACGAAACCGTAACTCGAGACCATTTAAATACCAGTCGTTTTGCAAGTTCAAAACGGTACCAGTGTCTACGACTACAAGCTGAACGATTTTCCAGTTGGACGGTCAATCATGTCGACTCTGAATTGGAGCAACGCAACGTCTAATCGTTCCAGGCCGTTCCCTCGGACCGGCTTCGCGCTATGAAGACCGATTTCGTTCGGTGTCATCCGCTTCAGGCCAGCCGGGAATTAATAACCGTTCGATCCGACGAGATTCCGTCTGGCTACCATGCTCTTCTTAGACGGGAAATCTAAAGTCCGTAACAGGAGACGTATCGTTGTCTGGGACGACACGCTGTTGGATTATACGCGGCTGTCCAGCGAGCAAGGGCAAAAAGTGGTAGCGGCCAGTTTTGTCAGCCACGCTTCGATTGGCGAGTTGACGTTAAACAGCTGCCGGCGAGATGAACGATAGTGACAATTCTAATTAAGCGGGGCTCGATCGAGTCTGCTGGTATTAATTACCAGGCGATCTCGCGGCACGCGCCATCGGCGACCACTTTGATTTGTCCCACCGAGGCAGTTATGACTAACGTGAGACACACTTTTGTCGAAGCGTAGTTTTGTCGCGCGAGGAGATTAGTATCAACTGGTATTATGGGATTTGGAGCAAGTATCTGAAGCTCTGGGCTTCTAGAAATTTGGGACTCTAAGATTCCCAAGAAGTTCATAGTGCCGAGGTTCCATTGTACTTTATACGATACAGTATTTCAACAGCTGAGGACTCGAAAGATCGGAGTCTCCCAAGCTTCTATCATTCGAGTAGACCTTGGAATCCTCTTCGAACCACTCACCTGACCCCTTTACCTTGATTCCAGGGGACCTGAAGAGGCGTCACTCGTGGAGCAGCGAGGTCGACTACCAGCCAGCGGAAACGGAAGCGGTACCGACCCACGGAGAAGATCCCGCTGCCCCGTCCTCGGAAGACGAGGACAGAGCCTCGTACAAGGTACGCCGCCGCGATTCCGTCTAATCGTAGTCCTAAAAGCATCGAGCACGTGCAACCGTTCCGCGCTGAACGCCTCAATTCCGTGCCACCCGGAAAACAATGTCCCCTTTGTTCGACCGAATCACGACTCGACGGTCCCGTTCCCCCGGGTAATTAAGCGCCCCTCGAGGGCGTGTACTTGCTTCAAATGGAATTACCCCTGTAATACCTCCGCATTTCCCCCCCGCGAGACGCACAGAATCAGCCGATTGAAACGGGAACACCGGTAATTAGCATTTATATGGATCGAAACGTGGATCGAATTAGCAATCTTTCGTGAGCCGGATTTAATTATTGTACACCCGAGCGAGGCACCGCGTAATTGATACGCTCTGTGCACGGAGTATAATAAATTAACTTAGTTACCCCCGTGAAACGGCCAGTTAAAAATAAGGGACGCTCGTATCCTGTCCTCGTGCAAGTGCTCTCCACAGGAATTCATTTCTGGGAACGTCTATGAAAACGATTTTGTAATGATACTTCTATGCTTCTCGAAGCTGACAAGTGTTCAAGATTTTGGGTCTTTCGGATCGAGGACTTAGAAGGTTTCGTAATTCCATTCCACGGAGAACTGCCCTAGGCCACCGTTTTTCATCGACTTGACGAATATATCTTAGCTATTTCTTGAAAAAGAGATCGGACGATGCACCGGGGACGCATTGTCCCTGGAGCACGAGAAGCGCAACGATTTCTGCAGTTGCAGTTGTCGTTAAAGCTCCGCCGCTCAGGTTTTACGGTCTACGTTGTCTGGCTGCAGTAGTAAAAGGAAATACACCGTTGCGCCAGGGCCGTTACGCATGGACCGTCTCGTGCAATGATCCCCTCGCACATATAAAACGTAATTTTGGTTAAACGCCCTGGAGTCACTCCGCGGACCGCTCGTCTTCCCACCGTTTCCATGAGAAATGCAGCCGACCGCTGGTGGTCGCTTTTTGTCCGATACCCTCGCGATTTCTTTCGCGTACAACCATCAGGTAGATACATCCACGTTCCCTTATCTTCGAGTGTTAGATCGTTAAGCGGTCGACAAACTCGAAACGAGTGTTTCACCCACTCGAACCCCCTCGTTCAAAATACTCTACAAATTTAAATATGCAAATCTATTCGAATAAGACGATAAAGATTTGATAGCACGTTGGAGCAAACAGTGAGCCCTTGAAAAGCTCGTGAAATCTCACAATCAGCGTTTAAAGTATGAATCCACTCGGACCCCCCCAAAAGGATTCCCATTGGAGTATAGGCGGCCGCGCGGAGTCTCACGGTGTGGCGGCACAGTTTATCGGGTTTTCGCTGTTGTATCGCGTGTTGTTCGACCAGCAACCCTCCTCCATCCTCGCGGAGGAAGATCCTCGCGCGCCTCCGCGGCTTCTGGCGGATTGCACGGGTCGACGCGCGACCAAGAAACCGAGAGAAGAGAAACGGTCGGACATAAACGGCGGACGTTCTCGCTCGTTACACCTTCTAAAAATATATCGGCGTCGGCGAGGGCATCCTCGCGTTCCTGCGCGCGATTCTCTACGCCGCGGTGGCGCGTTCCCATCTTCTTTCCCCTGCTTCTTCTTCTCCATTCGGCCAGGGCTTCCGAGAAAACCGGCGGATTTCTCGCACGAAATACGGCTCGAGCGGCTCGCCAGGCTTTATGTAGATTGTTTGTCGGCCGACTCCGCGGCTTCTCGGAAGGATCCGCGCTCGATCCTGTGGGAGGATTGATCGCCGATCCGGTCGATCGCCTCCGCGCACTGCGGTTTTAAGGCATCGACTGGTCGTGCGTTGCTTGTCTTACTTACCTATCAGCCGGTTTTTGCGTCGCGCCAGGAAATCGTACATTTCGAGATGCTTCTTGCTCGCGGGAGAATCTGCGGTGGACACGATCGCGTCATTGGCGGGAAGCTTTTTTCCCCTTTCACGGGTTCGAGTCACTGGCTTCAGGAAACTTTGGTGCCTTCTGCGGTTGGTATGCAAGGAGCAGCTACTTTCCAACACGGTTAGAAATGATACAATCGACGAAAATGAAGGACCTATTGGTATCCTTTTAACGGAAGATTCAGTGTTAGTTGAAGATCTCCCTGAATCGCCATCATACTCACGCTACATTTCTCTGTCAGCCTCCATCTGTCATCCCATACCCTTTCCCTTTAATAAACGCTGAAAAGATTTAATATCACTGAAAACGAACGACGACCAGTTTGTTGCACCAGAAATATGACGTAGTAAACGCGCATTCGCTGCTCCTATCCAGTTTGCCATGCAATTGCAGAGGATGAATCGCGTGGCAGGCTCTAAATGAAAGGGAGGAGGGGGCCGCGGCTCGCCGAGGATCGTTAATTGCTAGACTACGCGGCGCGTCCTCTAAAAGGGACTTTATAGCACCGGAAAATCAGGCAGAGTACCGTTAGTCGCATATACGCGACGGCCATCTGCGTGCACCGGCAAAGAGCATAAACGTGTAAATGGCTGATAATAATCCCTGCGGAGGGGAATGCTGAACGGAACGGAGCAGAGCGCGTTCCAGCGCGAGCGCGCGGGATACCTAGTCGCGCGAGCGCGAGTTTTACGAGCCTACGAACGAGCTTCCCTCTTGGCGCCTCGCCATCCAAGGTAAATAAAACCTTTCTTCTCCCTTGAAAAGTGTAAAAGAAGCAAAGCTAGGGAGGCATCGGATGGCTTCACAAATTTCCCCATAAATTGAAATCAACGTCGATAAAGAACTGCAACAGCAACGATGGTATATACTGAACTCCGGTTTATCCCTCGCTTTGAAATCAGAACACTTAGCGACACTATTCTTCTTTAAAAGAAGCTCAAGCCACATTCTGTGGCTTCTTTTTATCCTGCTTGTACCTACCCGTTAGCCTTCAGAGAGCAATCAGTCGAGGTGGGAAACGGTGAGGAATAATTGCTCGCACTGGCATCGTTGCCGAGTGACTCGAGAAGTCAAGGCCGTTAATTACCGTCTCCTTTCTCTCAAGGCTGCGCCGTTCCATTACCCGGTGGTTACTGTAAACGGATTACAATGTTATTACTGTTAATAGCTTCGCGCGATCGCGGGGGCAAATTGCCAGGCCCCGAGGATTCAAGCTCTGCGTTTCCATCCGCGCGGAAAATTGCACGACGAATTTCGGCGGATCACGTAGCAAAGAATAAGACCGAGCGGTACGTCGCGTCACTGGAATTCCGCAAACGAGCCGCGGCATAAGCGGTTAATAACCGTCCGCGGTGGACACACAGGTGATCGAGCACAAGTCCGTGGGGCAAACTAGACGTCGTAATTACGCTTTACGGGGATAGAAACGAGCCACTTCCGGACGTGCATCGGGAACGCATTCGACAAACGACTCTGGCATGTGGAACGACAAAAAAGATCCGCCGTCGTTCTTATCGAAACGTTATTGGGTACCGTTAGGTGGTTCACGATACCAGCCAGGGCAGAGAGTCGTTGAGATTATTGCCGATTACAGTCTTCGAAATGTTCTGGGAAACGTTTGGATAACGAGGAAGATCTCAGCAGAGACACTATCGCAGCTGGGTCTACTACAGAGTGGTTCTCTCCCATATTCTCTGTATTCTCCAGTCGTAATTCCAGCTTCGATGGTAGGAGAATTTTCCGGAGGTGGTCCTTGGGGCTCTTCGAATCTTCCATGATCCGTCGCTGTTCGCTGAGTGACCTTCGAGGCGAAGACCAGAGACCACGCGTCGTGTAGAATCGCGAAAATGCGAGGGGATCGCAGCCAGAATGGCGAAAGCGATGGCGTGCACGGTAATTTGAGCTAAGAGGTTGTAATTAACATCGCGAGAGTCGACAGAGAAAGGCGGACGAATCGAAAGGGAACCGGCCGAGGGAAAGGGCGGGGAAGGACGACCGAGGGGTCTCCCAGACGTTTGGCCACGGTAGGGAACCAGGATACCGGAGAAACTCCCGGAAGAGGTCGACGGGGTTAAATATTCTGGGAAGGGTACCTGCGAACACGCGCATAAAAACGTGGAAACGCGTGACCTTTGAATCAATCACTGCCTCGCCGCACTTCATTCTCACGGTTCGTGGTCCAAGAGCGAACTTCACACTTCCCGTCCTACTTCTTTCTTCGCCCTCTGGGCTTCTCGTGGCGTGTAATTTGTTCGACCGAGCTGCGGAGTCTTCCCTCGATCCGGGGAAATACTCGAAGGAAACGCAGCGGCAATTAAAAATTCGTTAACGACCTTTGTACCTTGGCACTGGGATTGCTAGGAACGATTCCTTCGGCCGCATCAAAGGATCCTGGGGGCCTGGGAAGTTCATAAGTCAGTGGCAACGTCTTCATACGCCTCTCTAAGCCGTGACTCGCCGATTCCATTTTCTGCGTTTTCAGGGTCGTTATTGTGGGAACTTGCGCCGCGTTGGATGGGAGATCGTTGACTCAGGCACAGTAATGAATGAGCATATTGCTTGTTCTCTGTAATGATCACTCGCTGTGTGATCACTGAAATTATTCCGTGGTCCGCGTCTTCGAGCGGCTCGTAAGTCGATCATCCCTAACGAGAACTGCCAAAATTCCTCGGAACAGGGTATCTCGTGGAACCTCCTCGTTTATCGCGAACAGTAGCTGAATCGTTATGTGAAAATTGGTGACGAACTGGATGGGCTCTTAGCCCCACAGCGTTTCACGTTCCAGGGAAATTGATACTACGCGTCTGAAGGACGGACAGATAAGATCGTGGTGGCCGCCAGCGAGAGGCTAAACTAATGCCTGGTGCACAGTGGCGCGCGAGATAGATACACATCTTGAGAATTTCATTAGCATGATCCGAGAGGCACGGCTCGCGCCGCCACCTCTTCCCACCCTGTTTAACTTGTCACCTGGGGCTACCTCGCGTGTTCCTTCGCGCCAGGGACCAGCCTTTCTGTCACTTAAGCCGGACCCCACCTCCGCTCGCGGTGCCCTCGGGACTCATTTCCTTTTTAAACGCCGCGCCGGCCAGCTCGCTTAGCCCAGCACCTCGTCGCTTCCTAATTATTTCACCCGACTGGGAAACTCTCTTGACCTTGTACCCTTATTCTGCAGTTCTTCTCTCATCTCTCAGAAGAAGTTACCTGACTCTCCTGTGTCTTCTGGTACTTCTTGCTCTGAGTTCTCTGAAGCCTCGAAGGGCCAAAGTTCACGACAGCTTTTCTCTGTCTTTCTTCCTCTGACTGCAGGCTCGTTCTGCAATTCCTGCGAACCACTCGATTTCGAGACATCTTTCAGCGACGCTCCACCTTCTAGCACGGCCGATCCCCGAAGACATTACGCGTGGTCCAGGGCGCAAACGCGTCCCAATGAATTATTGCGCCATTAACGTGAGTAATCGCGCCGGCGGGAAAATTATATAGTAATTTGTTCACGGCTGATCGAATACGTCCGGGATTTTGTTCTCCTTTTGGCCGGGATAATGAAGCTGGGCCAGCCCGGAGGAAAACACCGGAACCCCGGGACTCCTCGTGAGGCCATGAAAAATGAAGACGTTTCACCCGACCGCTTTCGATTTTACCCGCTGAATGGGCCGGTCGAGTAACCACTCTCGTGCTCGAACAGTGTTATAATTTACACCGTCCCTTTTGTTGTACGGGGTGGCCTTTGTAATAGGATGGATAGGATTTACTGTAAGCCTTTCGTTTCGAATGCTGAACATCGTAGCGCCATGATGACCGCTGATTTATTACAATTACAGGAACATGGCTGTTCGGTGCAGACGGTGGACCTGGTGGCGGACTGTCCACTGCAGGTGGTGACACCATCCTCGAGGTCGCCGTCACCGCCTAGATCACAGACGCCCCCGACGCCCCTCGCACCGCCGAGGAGCATGGGGCAGCGGCCAAGCACCCTCTTGCGCCCCAAGATTTCTTTGACCTGGGTCCTCCGCGGGCAGCAACAACCTGCCACCAACAGCGCTCATTCTGCTGCCGATGAGAACACAGGTCAGTCGAGAATCGAACGATGAAAACTCTATGAATCTGGAGTAAGTTTAAATGTTTAGAATTCCCACGAACGATTCCATTTTCTTCAAGGTCCGAACTGCGGTCGGGACAATTTGTCGCGAGACGGCAAGGAGAGATCCTCGAGGAGGAGCGTGAAGAGCGTGAAGGAGAAGGATGGCTGCAAGGAGAACCTCGACGTGGAGAAACGAGAGAAGAAGATACTTCACAGGGTGGAAAAAATCGAGAGGACGGAAAAGGTGAGATTTCGTGGAAAGGTCCTTTTGAAGAGGCTCTTCTGCACGCGAACAGTCAAACACTCGTGTTGACGTTTGTCATTCTTCCAGGCTATCAGCAAAGAAATACTGGTGAACGATAGATCGCTGGACAGCCCCTTGGACAAGCAGTCCGAGAAGGAGTTTCCGGGCGTTAAGGAGACGAAGGAGAAGGAGAAAGTTAAAAGGGCAGTGTCAGAGCCGTCTCTCGTGTCCCGCGAGTCAACGTCGACGCCGAGTGGCCGAGACAAGCACCGGCATCGACGTACGAAACGGTCCCACAAACCCAGACCCCCCAGCAGATTCGGCTACGAGATTGCTGATCTTGACGCGTTCCTCACAAAGGTATATACACACTCGGGCTTGAATAAGGGAACTTATCATCCCCTCAGACATTATCTGCAGAAGAGTGAATACTTTTCAGGCCTCCATCGAGAAACCAGCAAACATTCCAGTTGTTCTGTCCTTCCCATCGGTCTTATATCAAACTCAGGGGGGCACCCAAGACGAAATGGCCCTTCCCCTTGGCACGGTCGTGAACGCGGTGTTCAAGAACCAGGCCTGGCTGTACGTCCAGACCCCGCACGGCCAGGAAGGTTACGTCGGGTACGCAGCTTGTCTTCCGCTGGGAATACTCCCACAACCGACCAGGGGTCCATGCTGGGAGGACTCCACGGACGTATTTCCTCGTCCCTTAGGTAAAAGAACCCCTATTCTACATCACCAGGATCATCGAACAAATTCAACGACGTATTTCCCAGTTCCAGTCCCAAAATCCTTTCAAGAAGACCCAGCAGTTGGACTCGAACTTGGAGGAGCCTTATTAAGATGAAATAAGGAGCGTGCACTGATCCAAGCTTCTTTCAGGGAACATGACCGACACGGAGAAGTTGAGGGACACACGATCAGAGTGTGGAGCTCGGGGCAAGAGCTCGAGGGTGAGGCGGGGCTCCAGGGACACGGTTTCCGCCTGCGGGGAACGCAGCGTGGACAGACTGTACCTCAGGGCCGCGGCGAACGCTAGAACCAAAGGATCGCGTCACACTTTGCTGGTCATACGCAGCGATTACGAGGGTCGCGGGGGAAACGCTCTAAGCGTCACCAAGGGGGACGTTGTCGCTCTGCTGAGCGACCACGTCAGCGATTGGTTCTGGGTTCGCTCGCGGGACGGTAGAGAGGGCTTTATACCCGCCGTCATAGCGGGCCACGGTTTTCTATGACCAGGTTACACTCCACTGGGACTTGGGATGACACTATTCTACCGGAATCAGAGGATGTGGTTAGGCGAAATCACCAGTAATCTTGTATATTTGTAAAAAGTCTATATCATGTTTTATAAAATGAACATTGTATTAATATATTTATTAAAGAGTATATGTACATGACGGGACAGTTCTCTTCTGTGGACCGCTCGGAGAGTCTGATCGATCACTTCTTTCTTCTTCACGCAAACTTTAACGTCAACTCGCGGTAATTGAAGTTCGTGCACACGTCGAGATTGTTCGAGGAACCAGCTACACTCAGCACCTTTTGCGGTGTCTCTTGGTACATTATATTGTACACCGTGTTACTGGAGGTCGGCACTTTGGCTAATGTTTCTCCCTGATACGTTAGGTGGTAGACGTGGGGCGCCGTACCTGCGGCTATCACGCGCTCTTCGTAGATATTCGCGACGTGGATCCCTTCGTCCGGAAGATCGAACACGGTAGCTGCTTCCATCGTGCGCATGTGCCACAAGGACAAACTTGGACCGCCGCCGCACAACTGAAAAGAAATTAACATACGACAATTAAATACTGGGTGTTCTTTAATCATTGCCCTGTAAGAAATTACGTATTTCTAGGTAAAGTAGCTTAGAACACGCACCAACCAATCCTCCGTAAAGTCTATGGCGCCGATCCATTTACCTAAGGCGGGACGGGCAACTTTGTCTACCAAATGAGGTGTTAAGATATTCGTATTCTCTTTTTTTCGTAAATCCCATAACCTTACTGTTCCGTCTTCGCCGCAAGAAGCTAGCTGGTTACCCCTGGAAATCACCGAAACATCTCTCGCGTGAAATTTAAGGAAACATTATTAGCTAATCCTGCGTAATACGTACATTAAGGAAAGACCATGAATATAGTCTGTGTGCCCTTGCAAACTCCTAAGGATTTTGCCATCTTCTAGACTAATTACATAAATATGATTGTCACCACAACCGGCATACAGTAGATGATGCGATTTGCAGTATACCAAGTAGTTTACATCTGGCTTTTCATAACTGTCCCTGAAAGTCGACTAATATTAATATTGTCAAGCAGCAGACACGATCTACTATTCCTTTATGATTTTATTACATGTATGGTATTACTTGTTAACTGGAATTAGTATCATCCATGAGACTTTGCTCTTCGCTTTACTCGAAGTAACAACTTTCCAATCCCATCCATATATTTCCCCAGATGTTCCAGTTATTAGAAAATTGTCCGTCGTGGCCATACTCTGCACCTGTTGATTAGGATGGGCCGTGAAGCGATAGGTAGGACCTTGTAATTCATTTTCCTCCACTTTATGGGGCCCCAATGCCTTTGACAACCTATGTAAGTAGTGAAAAATATTAAAATCTAGATTGCCCTTAACTCTTTGTCACATTCTATAATGGAACACCGAACTACTTTTCTATTATGGCAAAAAATTGGACCAAGGCTTTAGGATTATCTTCGGTTAATATCAGTATAACCTATAGTTACGTTTTGTTTACTATTAAAACGAAATGATTACTTACTCAAAAACCGAGACATCTCCGTAAATATTTCCAGCCACTAGATAGTTTCCATCCGGAGAAAACGTTTGCGATAATACCGTGTTATAGAACAGCTTTTGATTAAACGTTTCTGACATCATCTTATAAATAATTTCCACTATGCCGGGCCGTAGTTTCAGGTTAGGAAATCGATGCATCCACCGTAAACTTTACAGTGATGCCAGAATGAGGACGGGAACGCTCGAGAATTTCCCCCACCACGCATGCACACTACGCCGGAGCTGCGTGTCCGTGAGCTCGGCGCTTCGGACAACGTCGGGAAGACGAGAGAGAAAACGAATGTGTGTCTTTCTCTCTCGCTCTTGAAACCAAGCGACACGCGGCCGTACGCGACTTCACGAGTGCCTCGAGATCCACTTTTCACTTTCTGACATATGCATAATACTTTTGTAATGAAAAAAAATTTGGAAAAATTTTTGTTACGGAAATCACGTTTTAAGACCTCCTGATCACGTTTTGACCATTTAGAAAAGAGCTTTTTTTTAAATATCTCATGTATTTGTTAACACGATTATGTACGTTTAAACGGCAAAATGGATTTCAATGAAACTTTATATTCTTGTCTTAAGATCCGTTTAGATCACGAAAAATGATAATTACCCGTTATGGTTCTTCGATCTTTCAGATATACGAACTAAATTCTACATAAAAAAAATTAAATAAAGTTCTTCTGTAACTTCTTTAACAAAGAAAAATGTACATTCATAATTGAGGCATTTGATGGAAAAAGGGCACATACGCCAAAATGCCATTTCAAGAAAATCGATTTCAAAGTTTTCAATATAGTACCTATAACTTAATAAAAAGTAATGCAATTAAATCAATTTTTTCAAGGATGTAGTTACCGTGTTCTGAATACAGAAGTCATGATTTAAAAATGATATGTGTCTTTATTTATAAGTTTTAAACAAGTGGTTTATGTGCCCTTTTTCCGTAAATGTGGTAAAGTCGTAACAAAATTGCTTCTTTGTTTAGTTATTTAAATATAATTTTGTTTGCTTACTTCGTTGCATATTTTTTATACATTGCTTAAATCAAAAATATAAAATGAAGCACAAAAAGAAACAAAAAATGTTATGTTTTACGTAAGTATCAACTTTTTCTTTCCTAAATTAGCTTCTTTCCTTGCGGATTCGATACTCGCCGCGCTTTCCATATTTCCACGCTTACAGAAAATCCTCTATGAAATAAAAGTACTTATTGCACGACAGTACGGTAGCGCGACCGCTCAGCGACTATGTAGGTACATAGCTGCGTGTCGACCACGCTACATAATAAAGCAGCATTTAGCTAATCTGAACACGAGAGAAGTAATGTCCTTCAATTTGGTGCGCCGCAGTTAAAAAAATTAAAAACCGATTTTTTCGGCGTTTTTTCCGTGTCAGAGTAACTTATAGGTGGAATTTTCGTACATACTTTATGAAATAAATCTTTTATGCGATCTTCAATGTCTTCACATACAGTAAAACAGCGTAGGAATTAAACGAACTAAACATGCTGTGACATTACAGTCTAAAATGTGTATTCAATATTTATTTACAAATGTTATAACCTTATGTTCAAAATATTTCAACCTGAAATATACGTAAAAATGACTTGAGAACAGTTTTTATGCCACTGTTTCTATGGTCTAGTATTCCGTCAATTACAGTATTGTTCTAACATTCCTACACTAAATTAATATTATATATAATTGGTTTTCGAATCTCTCACCTTTAACAATTGTCATACAATTCTCTCGTGTTTCCAAAATTCAGAAGTTAAACAATACTGTAATTGACGGAATACTAGACCATAGAAACGGTGGTATAAAAACTGCGGCTATACTTCCGAAAACCGGTCAAACCCGATTGGGCTGAAATTTTGCAAATAGGTTCATTTTGCATAAAAATAATGTTTGCGAGAAGGATTTTTGGCGACTCGATTTTTTTTTAACCATTTCAATGTCGTTTCCTACCTTACCGACAGAGTTGAGAATGTCGGTAAGGTAGGAAACAAAATTCCAGCCCAATCGGGTTTGACCGGTTTTCGGAAGTTTCGCCAAATATTACTATATAAATACGTTACTGATATGGTAATGGAATTGGACGCTATTTAAATGGCGTAAAATTGGGATGATAATTTAATTCATTATACTCATCATATGAAATAACATTCGTCGTAGTTTCTATAATATACAAGTCAGGTTACTTAAAATACTTTTCTTCTGCTTACAGGTGAAACTTGGGCATATTTCTCCGGGACAGGAACTTTATATGGGCCAAATGATGGAAATTTCAACAATGAACACAAGAAAATAATAATTTTATATAACTGACAAAGTAAAATTATATATTTTATACTTAATTGTAACACTGTAAAAATCTTTATTCAAATAAAGTGGGAAAAAATTGAAACAGACTATTATTATTGAGAAATACCTTTTATACATACTCCTATCCAAATAGTCGCAGTAGCTACATTAAAGTGACGACTTCGAAGCAGAAATTTAGGATACCTCCTTTCGCTTCATGTTCTCCTGCTCCTTCGCTCCAAAATTTGGTCAAAAATCTGAGTACGCTGCAAAATTGAGCTTCGCAGCAGGAGAACATGATGTCGAAAGAGGTGGCACAAAGCTAGCGCCTTCGGAGAGAGAATCGAAGCCGCAGAACTATTGAACGCAGAGGCGCAGAGTTGTCGAAAGGTTTCTGGCGATGGAATTCAGGATACCTCCTTTCGCTTCATGTTCTCCTGCTCCTTCGCTCCAAAATTTGGTCAAAAATCTCAGTACGCCGTAAAATTGAGCTTCGCAGCAGGAGAACATGACGTCGAAAGAGGTGGCACAAAGTTAGCGCCTTCGGAGAGAGAATCGAAGCCGCAGAACTATTGAACGCAGAGGCGCAGAGTTGTCGAAAGGTTTCTGGCGATGGAATTCAGGATACCTCCTTTCGCTTCATGTTCTCCTGCTCCTTCGCTCCAAAATTTGGTCAAAAATCTCAGTACGCTGTAAAATTGAGCTTCGCAGCAGGAGAACATGATGTCGAAAGAGGTGGCACAAAGTTAGCGCCTTCGGGGAGAGAATCGAAGCCGCAGAACTATCGAACGCAGAGGCGCAGAGTTGTCGAAAGGTTTCTGGCGATGGAATTCAGGATACCTCCTTTCGCTTCATGTTCTCCTGCTCCTTCGCTCCAAAATTTGGTCAAAAATCTCAGTACGCTGTAAAATTGAGCTTCGCAGCAGGAGAACATGATGTCGAAAGAGGTGGCACAAAGTTAGCGCCTTCGGAGAGAGAATCGTAGCCGCAGAACTATCGAACGCAGAGGCGCAGAGTTGTCGAAAGGTTTCTGGCGATGGAATTCAGGATACCTCCTTTCGCATCATGTTCTCCTGCTCCTTCGCTCCAAAATTTGGTCAAAAATCTCAGTACGCTGTAAAATTGAGCTTCGCAGCAGGAGAACATGATGTCGAAAGAGGTGGCACAAAGTTAGCGCCTTCGGAGAGAGAATCGAAGCCGCAGAACTATTGAACGCAGAGGCGCAGAGTTGTCGAAAGGTTTCTGGCGATGGAATTCAGGATACCTCCTTTCGCTTCATGTTCTCCTGCTCCTCCGCTCCAAAATTTGGTCAAAAATCTCAGTAAGCTGTAAAATTGAGCTTCGCAGCAGGAGAACATGATGTCGAAAGAGGTGGCACAAAGTTAGCGCCTTCGGGGAGAGAATCGAAGCCGCAGAACTATTGAACGCAGAGGCGCAGAGTTGTCGAAAGGTTTCTGGCGATGGAATTCAGGATACCTCCTTTCGCTTCATGTTCTCCTGCTCCTTCGCTCCAAAATTTGGTCAAAAATCTGAGTACGCTGCAAAATTGAGCTTCGCAGCAGGAGAACATGATGTCGAAAGAGGTGGCACAAAGCTAGCGCCTTCGGAGAGAGAATCGAAGCCGCAGAACTATTGAACGCAGAGGCGCAGAGTTGTCGAAAGGTTTCTGGCGATGGAATTCAGGATACCTCCTTTCGCTTCATGTTCTCCTGCTCCTTCGCTCCAAAATTTGGTCAAAAATCTCAGTACGCCGTAAAATTGAGCTTCGCAGCAGGAGAACATGACGTCGAAAGAGGTGGCACAAAGTTAGCGCCTTCGGAGAGAGAATCGAAGCCGCAGAACTATTGAACGCAGAGGCGCAGAGGTGTCGAAAGGTTTCTGGCGATGGAATTCAGGATACCTCCTTTCGCTTCATGTTCTCCTGCTCCTTCGCTCCAAAATTTGGTCAAAAATCTCAGTACGCTGTAAAATTGAGCTTCGCAGCAGGAGAACATGATGTCGAAAGAGGTGGCACAAAGTTAGCGCCTTCGGGGAGAGAATCGAAGCCGCAGAACTATTGAACGCAGAGGCGCAGAGTTGTCGAAAGGTTTCTGGCGATGGAATTCAGGATACCTCCTTTCGCTTCATGTTCTCCTGCTCCTTCGCTCCAAAATTTGGTCAAAAATCTCAGTACGCTGTAAAATTGAGCTTCGCAGCAGGAGAACATGATGTCGAAAGAGGTGGCACAAAGTTAGCGCCTTCGGAGAGAGAATCGAAGCCGCAGAACTATTGAACGCAGAGGTGCAGAGTTGTCGAAAGGTTTCTGGCGATGGAATTCAGGATACCTCCTTTCGCTTCATGTTCTCCTGCTCCTTCGCTCCAAAATTTGGTCAAAAATCTCAGTACGCTGTAAAATTCAGCTTCGCAGCAGGAGAACATGATGTCGAAAGAGGTGGCACAAAGTTAGCGCCTTCGGGGAGAGAATCGAAGCCGCAGAACTATTGAACGCAGAGGCGCAGAGTTGTCGAAAGGTTTCTGGCGATGGAATTCAGGATACCTCCTTTCGCTTCATGTTCTCCTGCTCCTCCGCTCCAAAATTTGGTCAAAAATCTCAGTAAGCTGTAAAATTGAGCTTCGCAGCAGGAGAACATGATGTCGAAAGAGGTGGCACAAAGTTAGCGCCTTCGGGGAGAGAATCGAAGCCGCAGAACTATTGAACGCAGAGGCGCAGAGTTGTCGAAAGGTTTCTGGCGATGGAATTCAGGATACCTCCTTTCGCTTCATGTTCTCCTGCTCCTTCGCTCCAAAATTTGGTCAAAAATCTCAGTACGCTGTAAAATTGAGCTTCGCAGCAGGAGAACATGATGTCGAAAGAGGTGGCACAAAGTTAGCGCCTTCGGAGAGAGAATCGAAGCCGCAGAACTATCGAACGCAGAGGCGCAGAGTTGTCGAAAGGTTTCTGGCGATGGAATTCAGGATACCTCCTTTCGCTTCATGTTCTCCTGCTCCTTCGCTCCAAAATTTGGTCAAAAATCTCAGTACGCTGTAAAATTGAGCTTCGCAGCAGGAGAACATGATGTCGAAAGAGGTGGCACAAAGTTAGCGCCTTCGGAGAGAGAATCGTAGCCGCAGAACTATCGAACGCAGAGGCGCAGAGTTGTCGAAAGGTTTCTGGCGATGGAATTCAGGATACCTCCTTTCGCATCATGTTCTCCTGCTCCTTCGCTCCAAAATTTGGTCAAAAATCTCAGTACGCTGTAAAATTGAGCTTCGCAGCAGGAGAACATGATGTCGAAAGAGGTGGCACAAAGTTAGCGCCTTCGGAGAGAGAATCGAAGCCGCAGAACTATTGAACGCAGAGGCGCAGAGTTGTCGAAAGGTTTCTGGCGATGGAATTCAGGATACCTCCTTTCGCTTCATGTTCTCCTGCTCCTCCGCTCCAAAATTTGGTCAAAAATCTCAGTAAGCTGTAAAATTGAGCTTCGCAGCAGGAGAACATGATGTCGAAAGAGGTGGCACAAAGTTAGCGCCTTCGGGGAGAGAATCGAAGCCGCAGAACTATTGAACGCAGAGGCGCAGAGTTGTCGAAAGGTTTCTGGCGATGGAATTCAGGATACCTCCTTTCGCTTCATGTTCTCCTGCTCCTTCGCTCCAAAATTTGGTCAAAAATCTCAGTACGCTGTAAAATTGAGCTTCGCAGCAGGAGAACATGATGTCGAAAGAGGTGGCACAAAGTTAGCGCCTTCGGAGAGAGAATCGAAGCCGCAGAACTATCGAACGCAGAGGCGCAGAGTTGTCGAAAGGTTTCTGGCGATGGAATTCAGGATACCTCCTTTCGCATCATGTTCTCCTGCTCCTTCGCTCCAAAATTTGGTCAAAAATCTCAGTACGCTGTAAAATTGAGCTTCGCAGCAGGAGAACATGATGTCGAAAGAGGTGGCACAAAGTTAGCGCCTTCGGAGAGAGATTCGAAGCCGCAGAACTATCGAACGCAGAGGCGCAGAGTTGTCGAAAGGTTTCTGGCGATGGAATTCAGGATACCTCCTTTCGCTTCATGTTCTCCTGCTCCTTCGCTCCAAAATTTGGTCAAAAATCTCAGTACGCTGTAAAATTGAGCTTCGCAGCAGGAGAACATGACGTCGAAAGAGGTGGCACAAAGTTAGCGCCTTCGGAGAGAGAATCGAAGCCGCAGAACTATCGAACGCAGAGGCGCAGAGTTGTCGAAAGGTTTCTGGCGATGGAATTCAGGATACCTCCTTTCGCATCATGTTCTCCTGCTCCTTCGCTCCAAAATTTGGTCAAAAATCTCAGTACGCTGTAAAATTGAGCTTCGCAGCAGGAGAACATGATGTCGAAAGAGGTGGCACAAAGTTAGCGCCTTCGGAGAGAGAATCGAAGCCGCAGAACTATTGAACGCAGAGGCGCAGAGTTGTCGAAAGGTTTCTGGCGATGGAATTCAGGATACCTCCACTCACTTCATGTTCTCCTGCTGCTTCGCTCCAAAATTTGGTCAAAATTCTCAGCACGCTGTAAAATTGAGTTTCGCAGCAGGAGAACATGATGTCGAAAGAGGTGGCACAAAGTTAGCGCCTTCGGAGAGAGAATCGAAGCCGCAGAACTATGGAACGCAGAGGCGCAGAGTTGTCGAAAGGTTTCTGGCGATGGAATTCAGGATACCTCCTTTCGCTTCATGTTCTCCTGCTCCTTCGCTCCAAAATTTGGTAAAAAATCTCAGTACGCTGTAAAATTGAGGTTCGTAGCAGGAGAACATGATGTCGAAAGAGGTGGCACAAAGTTAGCGCCTTCGGAGAGAGAATCGAAGCCGCAGAACTATGGAACGCAGAGGCGCAGAGTTGTCGAAAGGTTTCTGGCGATGGAATTCAGGATACCTCCTTTCGCTTCATGTTCTCCTGCTCCTTCGCTCCAAAATTTGGTCAAAAATCTCAGTACGCTGTAAAATTGAGCTTCGCAGCAGGAGAACATGACGTCGAAAGAGGTGGCACAAAGTTAGCGCCTTCGGAGAGAGAATCGAAGCCGCAGAACTATGGAACGCAGAGGCGCAGAGTTGTCGAAAGGTTTCTGGCGATGGAATTCAGGATACCTCCTTTCGCTTCATGTTCTCCTGCTCCTTCGCTCCAAAATTTGGTCAAAAATCTCAGTACGCTGTAAAATTGAGGTTCGTAGCAGGAGAACATGATGTCGAAAGAGGTGGCACAAAGTTAGCGCCTTCGGAGAGAGAATCGAAGCCGCAGAACTATGGAACGCAGAGGCGCAGAGTTGTCGAAAGGTTTCTGGCGATGGAATTCAGGATACCTCCTTTCGCTTCATGTTCTCCTGCTCCTTCGCTCCAAAATTTGGTCAAAAATCTCAGTACGCTGTAAAATTGAGCTTCGCAGCAGGAGAACATGACGTCGAAAGAGGTGGCACAAAGTTAGCGCCTTCGGAGAGAGAATCGAAGCCGCAGAACTATGGAACGCAGAGGCGCAGAGTTGTCGAAAGGTTTCTGGCGATGGAATTCAGGATACCTCCTTTCGCTTCATGTTCTCCTGCTCCTTCGCTCCAAAATTTGGTCAAAAATCTCAGTACGCCGTAAAATTGAGCTTCGCAGCAGGAGAACATGACGTCGAAAGAGGTGGCACAAAGTTAGCGCCTTCGGAGAGAGAATCGAAGCCGCAGAACTATTGAACGCAGAGGCGCAGAGTTGTCGAAAGGTTTCTGGCGATGGAATTCAGGATACCTCCTTTCGCTTCATGTTCTCCTGCTCCTTCGCTCCAAAATTTGGTCAAAAATCTCAGTACGCTGTAAAATTGAGCTTCGCAGCAGGAGAACATGATGTCGAAAGAGGTGGCACAAAGTTAGCGCCTTCGGAGAGAGAATCGAAGCCGCAGAACTATTGAACGCAGAGGCGCAGAGTTGTCGAAAGGTTTCTGGCGATGGAATTCAGGATACCTCCTTTCGCTTCATGTTCTCCTGCTCCTTCGCTCCAAAATTTGGTCAAAAATCTCAGTACGCCGTAAAATTGAGCTTCGCAGCAGGAGAACATGACGTCGAAAGAGGTGGCACAAAGTTAGCGCCTTCGGAGAGAGAATCGAAGCCGCAGAACTATTGAACGCAGAGGCGCAGAGTTGTCGAAAGGTTTCTGGCGATGGAATTCAGGATACCTCCTTTCGCTTCATGTTCTCCTGCTCCTTCGCTCCAAAATTTGGTCAAAAATCTCAGTACGCTGTAAAATTGAGCTTCGCAGCAGGAGAACATGATGTCGAAAGAGGTGGCACAAAGTTAGCGCCTTCGGGGAGAGAATCGAAGCCGCAGAACTATTGAACGCAGAGGCGCAGAGTTGTCGAAAGGTTTCTGGCGATGGAATTCAGGATACCTCCTTTCGCTTCATGTTCTCCTGCTCCTTCGCTCCAAAATTTGGTCAAAAATCTCAGTACGCTGTAAAATTGAGCTTCGCAGCAGGAGAACATGATGTCGAAAGAGGTGGCACAAAGTTAGCGCCTTCGGAGAGAGAATCGAAGCCGCAGAACTATTGAACGCAGAGGTGCAGAGTTGTCGAAAGGTTTCTGGCGATGGAATTCAGGATACCTCCTTTCGCTTCATGTTCTCCTGCTCCTTCGCTCCAAAATTTGGTCAAAAATCTCAGTACGCTGTAAAATTCAGCTTCGCAGCAGGAGAACATGATGTCGAAAGAGGTGGCACAAAGTTAGCGCCTTCGGGGAGAGAATCGAAGCCGCAGAACTATTGAACGCAGAGGCGCAGAGTTGTCGAAAGGTTTCTGGCGATGGAATTCAGGATACCTCCTTTCGCTTCATGTTCTCCTGCTCCTCCGCTCCAAAATTTGGTCAAAAATCTCAGTAAGCTGTAAAATTGAGCTTCGCAGCAGGAGAACATGATGTCGAAAGAGGTGGCACAAAGTTAGCGCCTTCGGGGAGAGAATCGAAGCCGCAGAACTATTGAACGCAGAGGCGCAGAGTTGTCGAAAGGTTTCTGGCGATGGAATTCAGGATACCTCCTTTCGCTTCATGTTCTCCTGCTCCTTCGCTCCAAAATTTGGTCAAAAATCTCAGTACGCTGTAAAATTGAGCTTCGCAGCAGGAGAACATGATGTCGAAAGAGGTGGCACAAAGTTAGCGCCTTCGGAGAGAGAATCGAAGCCGCAGAACTATCGAACGCAGAGGCGCAGAGTTGTCGAAAGGTTTCTGGCGATGGAATTCAGGATACCTCCTTTCGCTTCATGTTCTCCTGCTCCTTCGCTCCAAAATTTGGTCAAAAATCTCAGTACGCTGTAAAATTGAGCTTCGCAGCAGGAGAACATGATGTCGAAAGAGGTGGCACAAAGTTAGCGCCTTCGGAGAGAGAATCGTAGCCGCAGAACTATCGAACGCAGAGGCGCAGAGTTGTCGAAAGGTTTCTGGCGATGGAATTCAGGATACCTCCTTTCGCATCATGTTCTCCTGCTCCTTCGCTCCAAAATTTGGTCAAAAATCTCAGTACGCTGTAAAATTGAGCTTCGCAGCAGGAGAACATGATGTCGAAAGAGGTGGCACAAAGTTAGCGCCTTCGGAGAGAGAATCGAAGCCGCAGAACTATTGAACGCAGAGGCGCAGAGTTGTCGAAAGGTTTCTGGCGATGGAATTCAGGATACCTCCTTTCGCTTCATGTTCTCCTGCTCCTCCGCTCCAAAATTTGGTCAAAAATCTCAGTAAGCTGTAAAATTGAGCTTCGCAGCAGGAGAACATGATGTCGAAAGAGGTGGCACAAAGTTAGCGCCTTCGGGGAGAGAATCGAAGCCGCAGAACTATTGAACGCAGAGGCGCAGAGTTGTCGAAAGGTTTCTGGCGATGGAATTCAGGATACCTCCTTTCGCTTCATGTTCTCCTGCTCCTTCGCTCCAAAATTTGGTCAAAAATCTCAGTACGCTGTAAAATTGAGCTTCGCAGCAGGAGAACATGATGTCGAAAGAGGTGGCACAAAGTTAGCGCCTTCGGAGAGAGAATCGAAGCCGCAGAACTATCGAACGCAGAGGCGCAGAGTTGTCGAAAGGTTTCTGGCGATGGAATTCAGGATACCTCCTTTCGCTTCATGTTCTCCTGCTCCTTCGCTCCAAAATTTGGTCAAAAATCTCAGTACGCTGTAAAATTGAGCTTCGCAGCAGGAGAACATGATGTCGAAAGAGGTGGCACAAAGTTAGCGCCTTCGGAGAGAGAATCGAAGCCGCAGAACTATCGAACGCAGAGGCGCAGAGTTGTCGAAAGGTTTCTGGCGATGGAATTCAGGATACCTCCTTTCGCATCATGTTCTCCTGCTCCTTCGCTCCAAAATTTGGTCAAAAATCTCAGTACGCTGTAAAATTGAGCTTCGCAGCAGGAGAACATGATGTCGAAAGAGGTGGCACAAAGTTAGCGCCTTCGGAGAGAGAATCGAAGCCGCAGAACTATCGAACGCAGAGGCGCAGAGTTGTCGAAAGGTTTCTGGCGATGGAATTCAGGATACCTCCTTTCGCTTCATGTTCTCCTGCTCCTTCGCTCCAAAATTTGGTCAAAAATCTCAGTACGCTGTAAAATTGAGCTTCGCAGCAGGAGAACATGACGTCGAAAGAGGTGGCACAAAGTTAGCGCCTTCGGAGAGAGAATCGAAGCCGCAGAACTATCGAACGCAGAGGCGCAGAGTTGTCGAAAGGTTTCTGGCGATGGAATTCAGGATACCTCCTTTCGCATCATGTTCTCCTGCTCCTTCGCTCCAAAATTTGGTCAAAAATCTCAGTACGCTGTAAAATTGAGCTTCGCAGCAGGAGAACATGATGTCGAAAGAGGTGGCACAAAGTTAGCGCCTTCGGAGAGAGAATCGAAGCCGCAGAACTATTGAACGCAGAGGCGCAGAGTTGTCGAAAGGTTTCTGGCGATGGAATTCAGGATACCTCCACTCACTTCATGTTCTCCTGCTGCTTCGCTCCAAAATTTGGTCAAAATTCTCAGCACGCTGTAAAATTGAGTTTCGCAGCAGGAGAACATGATGTCGAAAGAGGTGGCACAAAGTTAGCGCCTTCGGAGAGAGAATCGAAGCCGCAGAACTATGGAACGCAGAGGCGCAGAGTTGTCGAAAGGTTTCTGGCGATGGAATTCAGGATACCTCCTTTCGCTTCATGTTCTCCTGCTCCTTCGCTCCAAAATTTGGTAAAAAATCTCAGTACGCTGTAAAATTGAGGTTCGTAGCAGGAGAACATGATGTCGAAAGAGGTGGCACAAAGTTAGCGCCTTCGGAGAGAGAATCGAAGCCGCAGAACTATGGAACGCAGAGGCGCAGAGTTGTCGAAAGGTTTCTGGCGATGGAATTCAGGATACCTCCTTTCGCTTCATGTTCTCCTGCTCCTTCGCTCCAAAATTTGGTCAAAAATCTCAGTACGCTGTAAAATTGAGCTTCGCAGCAGGAGAACATGACGTCGAAAGAGGTGGCA
The DNA here is from genome assembly GCA_963971345.1 of Andrena flavipes. Classification (NCBI taxonomy): domain Eukaryota; kingdom Metazoa; phylum Arthropoda; class Insecta; order Hymenoptera; family Andrenidae; genus Andrena; species Andrena flavipes. The sequence continues at coordinate 43,235,352 of OZ020482.1, forward strand.
CAAAGTTAGCGCCTTCGGAGAGAGAATCGAAGCCGCAGAACTATGGAACGCAGAGGCGCAGAGTTGTCGAAAGGTTTCTGGCGATGGAATTCAGGATACCTCCTTTCGCTTCATGTTCTCCTGCTCCTTCGCTCCAAAATTTGGTCAAAAATCTCAGTACGCTGTAAAATTGAGGTTCGTAGCAGGAGAACATGATGTCGAAAGAGGTGGCACAAAGTTAGCGCCTTCGGAGAGAGAATCGAAGCCGCAGAACTATGGAACGCAGAGGCGCAGAGTTGTCGAAAGGTTTCTGGCGATGGAATTCAGGATACCTCCTTTCGCTTCATGTTCTCCTGCTCCTTCGCTCCAAAATTTGGTCAAAAATCTCAGTACGCTGTAAAATTGAGCTTCGCAGCAGGAGAACATGACGTCGAAAGAGGTGGCACAAAGTTAGCGCCTTCGGAGAGAGAATCGAAGCCGCAGAACTATGGAACGCAGAGGCGCAGAGTTGTCGAAAGGTTTCTGGCGATGGAATTCAGGATACCTCCTTTCGCTTCATGTTCTCCTGCTCCTTCGCTCCAAAATTTGGTCAAAAATCTCAGTACGCCGTAAAATTGAGCTTCGCAGCAGGAGAACATGACGTCGAAAGAGGTGGCACAAAGTTAGCGCCTTCGGAGAGAGAATCGAAGCCGCAGAACTATTGAACGCAGAGGCGCAGAGTTGTCGAAAGGTTTCTGGCGATGGAATTCAGGATACCTCCTTTCGCTTCATGTTCTCCTGCTCCTTCGCTCCAAAATTTGGTCAAAAATCTCAGTACGCTGTAAAATTGAGCTTCGCAGCAGGAGAACATGATGTCGAAAGAGGTGGCACAAAGTTAGCGCCTTCGGAGAGAGAATCGAAGCCGCAGAACTATTGAACGCAGAGGCGCAGAGTTGTCGAAAGGTTTCTGGCGATGGAATTCAGGATACCTCCTTTCGCTTCATGTTCTCCTGCTCCTTCGCTCCAAAATTTGGTCAAAAATCTCAGTACGCTGTAAAATTGAGCTTCGCAGCAGGAGAACATGATGTCGAAAGAGGTGGCACAAAGTTAGCGCCTTCGGAGAGAGAATCGAAGCCGCAGAACTATTGAACGCAGAGGCGCAGAGTTGTCGAAAGGTTTCTGGCGATGGAATTCAGGATACCTCCTTTCGCTTCATGTTCTCCTGCTCCTTCGCTCCAAAATTTGGTCAAAAATCTCAGTACGCTGTAAAATTGAGCTTCGCAGCAGGAGAACATGATGTCGAAAGAGGTGGCACAAAGTTAGCGCCTTCGGAGAGAGAATCGTAGCCGCAGAACTATCGAACGCAGAGGCGCAGAGTTGTCGAAAGGTTTCTGGCGATGGAATTCAGGATACCTCCTTTCGCATCATGTTCTCCTGCTCCTTCGCTCCAAAATTTGGTCAAAAATCTCAGTACGCTGTAAAATTGAGCTTCGCAGCAGGAGAACATGATGTCGAAAGAGGTGGCACAAAGTTAGCGCCTTCGGAGAGAGAATCGAAGCCGCAGAACTATTGAACGCAGAGGCGCAGAGTTGTCGAAAGGTTTCTGGCGATGGAATTCAGGATACCTCCTTTCGCTTCATGTTCTCCTGCTCCTCCGCTCCAAAATTTGGTCAAAAATCTCAGTAAGCTGTAAAATTGAGCTTCGCAGCAGGAGAACATGATGTCGAAAGAGGTGGCACAAAGTTAGCGCCTTCGGGGAGAGAATCGAAGCCGCAGAACTATCGAACGCAGAGGCGCAGAGTTGTCGAAAGGTTTCTGGCGATGGAATTCAGGATACCTCCTTTCGCTTCATGTTCTCCTGCTCCTTCGCTCCAAAATTTGGTCAAAAATCTCAGTACGCTGTAAAATTGAGCTTCGCAGCAGGAGAACATGATGTCGAAAGAGGTGGCACAAAGTTAGCGCCTTCGGAGAGAGAATCGAAGCCGCAGAACTATCGAACGCAGAGGCGCAGAGTTGTCGAAAGGTTTCTGGCGATGGAATTCAGGATACCTCCTTTCGCTTCATGTTCTCCTGCTCCTTCGCTCCAAAATTTGGTCAAAAATCTCAGTACGCTGTAAAATTGAGGTTCGTAGCAGGAGAACATGATGTCGAAAGAGGTGGCACAAAGTTAGCGCCTTCGGAGAGAGAATCGAAGCCGCAGAACTATGGAACGCAGAGGCGCAGAGTTGTCGAAAGGTTTCTGGCGATGGAATTCAGGATACCTCCTTTCGCTTCATGTTCTCCTGCTCCTTCGCTCCAAAATTTGGTAAAAAATCTCAGTACGCTGTAAAATTGAGGTTCGTAGCAGGAGAACATGATGTCGAAAGAGGTGGCACAAAGTTAGCGCCTTCGGAGAGAGAATCGAAGCCGCAGAACTATGGAACGCAGAGGCGCAGAGTTGTCGAAAGGTTTCTGGCGATGGAATTCAGGATACCTCCTTTCGCTTCATGTTCTCCTGCTCCTTCGCTCCAAAATTTGGTCAAAAATCTCAGTACGCTGTAAAATTGAGCTTCGCAGCAGGAGAACATGACGTCGAAAGAGGTGGCACAAAGTTAGCGCCTTCGGAGAGAGAATCGAAGCCGCAGAACTATGGAACGCAGAGGCGCAGAGTTGTCGAAAGGTTTCTGGCGATGGAATTCAGGATACCTCCTTTCGCTTCATGTTCTCCTGCTCCTTCGCTCCAAAATTTGGTCAAAAATCTCAGTACGCTGTAAAATTGAGGTTCGTAGCAGGAGAACATGATGTCGAAAGAGGTGGCACAAAGTTAGCGCCTTCGGAGAGAGAATCGAAGCCGCAGAACTATGGAACGCAGAGGCGCAGAGTTGTCGAAAGGTTTCTGGCGATGGAATTCAGGATACCTCCTTTCGCTTCATGTTCTCCTGCTCCTTCGCTCCAAAATTTGGTCAAAAATCTCAGTACGCTGTAAAATTGAGCTTCGCAGCAGGAGAACATGACGTCGAAAGAGGTGGCACAAAGTTAGCGCCTTCGGAGAGAGAATCGAAGCCGCAGAACTATGGAACGCAGAGGCGCAGAGTTGTCGAAAGGTTTCTGGCGATGGAATTCAGGATACCTCCTTTCGCTTCATGTTCTCCTGCTCCTTCGCTCCAAAATTTGGTCAAAAATCTCAGTACGCCGTAAAATTGAGCTTCGCAGCAGGAGAACATGACGTCGAAAGAGGTGGCACAAAGTTAGCGCCTTCGGAGAGAGAATCGAAGCCGCAGAACTATTGAACGCAGAGGCGCAGAGTTGTCGAAAGGTTTCTGGCGATGGAATTCAGGATACCTCCTTTCGCTTCATGTTCTCCTGCTCCTTCGCTCCAAAATTTGGTCAAAAATCTCAGTACGCTGTAAAATTGAGCTTCGCAGCAGGAGAACATGATGTCGAAAGAGGTGGCACAAAGTTAGCGCCTTCGGAGAGAGAATCGAAGCCGCAGAACTATTGAACGCAGAGGCGCAGAGTTGTCGAAAGGTTTCTGGCGATGGAATTCAGGATACCTCCTTTCGCTTCATGTTCTCCTGCTCCTTCGCTCCAAAATTTGGTCAAAAATCTCAGTACGCTGTAAAATTGAGCTTCGCAGCAGGAGAACATGATGTCGAAAGAGGTGGCACAAAGTTAGCGCCTTCGGAGAGAGAATCGAAGCCGCAGAACTATTGAACGCAGAGGCGCAGAGTTGTCGAAAGGTTTCTGGCGATGGAATTCAGGATACCTCCTTTCGC